>OY979681.1:20695886-21363610 GCA_963855955.1 Luperina nickerlii | reverse complement strand
CCTAACCTAACCTAACCTAACCTAACCTAACCTAACCTAACCTAACCTAACCTAACCTAACCTAACCTAACCGAACCTAACCTAACCTAACCTAACCTAACCTAACCTAACCTAACCTAACCTAACCTAACCTAACCTAACCTAACCTAACCTAACCTAACCTAACCTAACCTAACCTAACCTAACCTAACCTAACCTAACCTAACCTAACCTAACCTAACCTAACCTAACCTAACCTAACCTAACCTAACCTAACCTAACCTAACCTAACCTAACCTAACCTAACCTAACCTAACCTAACCTAACCTAACCTAACCTAACCTAACCTAACCTAACCTAACCTAACCTAACCTAACCTAACCTAACCTAACCTAACCTAACCTAACCTAACCTAACCTAACCTAACCTAACCTAACCTAACCTAACCTAACCTAACCTAACCTAACCTAACCTAACCTAACCTAACCTAACCTAACCTAACCTAACCTAACCTAACCTAACCTAACCTAACCTAACCTAACCTAACCTAACCTAACCTAACCTAACCTAACCTAACCTAACCTAACCTAACCTAACCTAACCTAACCTAACCTAACCTAACCTAACCTAACCTAACCTAACCTAACCTAACCTAACCTAACCTAACCTAACCTAACCTAACCTAACCTAACCTAACCTAACCTAACCTAACCTAACCTAACCTAACCTAACCTAACCTAACCTAACCTAACCTAACCTAACCTAACCTAACCTAACCTAACCTAACCTAACCTAACCTAACCTAACCTAACCTAACCTAACCTAACCTAACCTAACCTAACCTAACCTAACCTAACCTAACCTAACCTAACCTAACCTAACCTAACCTAACCTAACCTAACCTAACCTAACCTAACCTAACCTAACCTAACCTAACCTAACCTAACCTAACCTAACCTAACCTAACCTAACCTAACCTAACCTAACCTAACCTAACCTAACCTAACCTAACCTAACCTAACCTAACCTAACCTAACCTAACCTAACCTAACCTAACCTAACCTAACCTAACCTAACCTAACCTAACCTAACCTAACCTAACCTAACCTAACCTAACCTAACCTAACCTAACCTAACCTAACCTAACCTAACCTAACCTAACCTAACCTAACCTAACCTAACCTAACCTAACCTAACCTAACCTAACCTAACCTAACCTAACCTAACCTAACCTAACCTAACCTAACCTAACCTAACCTAACCTAACCTAACCTAACCTAACCTAACCTAACCTAACCTAACCTAACCTAACCTAACCTAACCTAACCTAACCTAACCTAACCTAACCTAACCTAACCTAACCTAACCTAACCTAACCTAACCTAACCTAACCTAACCTAACCTAACCTAACCTAACCTAACCTAACCTAACCTAACCTAACCTAACCTAACCTAACCTAACCTAACCTAACCTAACCTAACCTAACCTAACCTAACCTAACCTAACCTAACCTAACCTAACCTAACCTAACCTAACCTAACCTAACCTAACCTAACCTAACCTAACCTAACCTAACCTAACCTAACCTAACCTAACCTAACCTAACCTAACCTAACCTAACCTAACCTAACCTAACCTAACCTAACCTAACCTAACCTAACCTAACCTAACCTAACCTAACCTAACCTAACCTAACCTAACCTAACCTAACCTAACCTAACCTAACCTAACCTAACCTAACCTAACCTAACCTAACCTAACCTAACCTAACCTAACCTAACCTAACCTAACCTAACCTAACCTAACCTAACCTAACCTAACCTAACCTACCTAACCTAACCTAACCTAACCTAACCTAACCTAACCTAACCTAACCTAACCTAACCTAACCTAACCTAACCTAACCTAACCTAACCTAACCTAACCTAACCTAACCTAACCTAACCTAACCTAACCTAACCTAACCTAACCTAACCTAACCTAACCTAACCTAACCTAACCTAACCTAACCTAACCTAACCTAACCTAACCTAACCTAACCTAACCTAACCTAACCTAACCTAACCTAACCTAACCTAACCTAACCTAACCTAACCTAACCTAACCTAACCTAACCTAACCTAACCTAACCTAACCTAACCTAACCTAACCTAACCTAACCTAACCTAACCTAACCTAACCTAACCTAACCTAACCTAACCTAACCTAACCTAACCTAACCTAACCTAACCTAACCTAACCTAACCTAACCTAACCTAACCTAACCTAACCTAACCTAACCTAACCTAACCTAACCTAACCTAACCTAACCTAACCTAACCTAACCTAACCTAACCTAACCTAACCTAACCTAACCTAACCTAACCTAACCTAACCTAACCTAACCTAACCTAACCTAACCTAACCTAACCTAACCTAACCTAACCTAACCTAACCTAACCTAACCTAACCTAACCTAACCTAACCTAACCTAACCTAACCTAACCTAACCTAACCTAACCTAACCTAACCTAACCTAACCTAACCTAACCTAACCTAACCTAACCTAACCTAACCTAACCTAACCTAACCTAACCTAACCTAACCTAACCTAACCTAACCTAACCTAACCTAACCTAACCTAACCTAACCTAACCTAACCTAACCTAACCTAACCTAACCTAACCTAACCTAACCTAACCTAACCTAACCTAACCTAACCTAACCTAACCTAACCTAACCTAACCTAACCTAACCTAACCTAACCTAACCTAACCTAACCTAACCTAACCTAACCTAACCTAACCTAACCTAACCTAACCTAACCTAACCTAACCTAACCTAACCTAACCTAACCTAACCTAACCTAACCTAACCTAACCTAACCTAACCTAACCTAACCTAACCTAACCTAACCTAACCTAACCTAACCTAACCTAACCTAACCTAACCTAACCTAACCTAACCTAACCTAACCTAACCTAACCTAACCTAACCTAACCTAACCTAACCTAACCTAACCTAACCTAACCTAACCTAACCTAACCTAACCTAACCTAACCTAACCTAACCTAACCTAACCTAACCTAACCTAACCTAACCTAACCTAACCTAACCTAACCTAACCTAACCTAACCTAACCTAACCTAACCTAACCTAACCTAACCTAACCTAACCTAACCTAACCTAACCTAACCTAACCTAACCTAACCTAACCTAACCTAACCTAACCTAACCTAACCTAACCTAACCTAACCTAACCTAACCTAACCTAACCTAACCTAACCTAACCTAACCTAACCTAACCTAACCTAACCTAACCTAACCTAACCTAACCTAACCTAACCTAACCTAACCTAACCTAACCTAACCTAACCTAACCTAACCTAACCTAACCTAACCTAACCTAACCTAACCTAACCTAACCTAACCTAACCTAACCTAACCTAACCTAACCTAACCTAACCTAACCTAACCTAACCTAACCTAACCTAACCTAACCTAACCTAACCTAACCTAACCTAACCTAACCTAACCTAACCTAACCTAACCTAACCTAACCTAACCTAACCTAACCTAACCTAACCTAACCTAACCTAACCTAACCTAACCTAACCTAACCTAACCTAACTAACCTAACCTAACCTAACCTAACCTAACCTAACCTAACCTAACCTAACCTAACCTAACCTAACCTAACCTAACCTAACCTAACCTAACCTAACCTAACCTAACCTAACCTAACCTAACCTAACCTAACCTAACCTAACCTAACCTAACCTAACCTAACCTAACCTAACCTAACCTAACCTAACCTAACCTAACCTAACCTAACCTAACCTAACCTAACCTAACCTAACCTAACCTAACCTAACCTAACCTAACCTAACCTAACCTAACCTAACCTAACCTAACCTAACCTAACTAACCTAACCTAACCTAACCTAACCTAACCTAACCTAACCTAACCTAACCTAACCTAACCTAACCTAACCTAACCTAACCTAACCTAACCTAACCTAACCTAACCTAACCTAACCTAACCTAACCTAACCTAACCTAACCTAACCTAACCTAACCTAACCTAACCTAACCTAACCTAACCTAACCTAACCTAACCTAACCTAACCTAACCTAACCTAACCTAACCTAACCTAACCTAACCTAACCTAACCTAACCTAACCTAACCTAACCTAACCTAACCTAACCTAACCTAACCTAACCTAACCTAACCTAACCTAACCTAACCTAACCTAACCTAACCTAACCTAACCTAACCTAACCTAACCTAACCTAACCTAACCTAACCTAACCTAACCTAACCTAACCTAACCTAACCTAACCTAACCTAACCTAACCTAACCTAACCTAACCTAACCTAACCTAACCTAACCTAACCTAACCTAACCTAACCTAACCTAACCTAACCTAACCTAACCTAACCTAACCTAACCTAACCTAACCTAACCTAACCTAACCTAACCTAACCTAACCTAACCTAACCTAACCTAACCTAACCTAACCTAACCTAACCTAACCTAACCTAACCTAACCTAACCTAACCTAACCTAACCTAACCTAACCTAACCTAACCTAACCTAACCTAACCTAACCTAACCTAACCTAACCTAACCTAACCTAACCTAACCTAACCTAACCTAACCTAACCTAACCTAACCTAACCTAACCTAACCTAACCTAACCTAACCTAACCTAACCTAACCTAACCTAACCTAACCTAACCTAACCTAACCTAACCTAACCTAACCTAACCTAACCTAACCTAACCTAACCTAACCTAACCTAACCTAACCTAACCTAACCTAACCTAACCTAACCTAACCTAACCTAACCTAACCTAACCTAACCTAACCTAACCTAACCTAACCTAACCTAACCTAACCTAACCTAACCTAACCTAACCTAACCTAACCTAACCTAACCTAACCTAACCTAACCTAACCTAACCTAACCTAACCTAACCTAACCTAACCTAACCTAACCTAACCTAACCTAACCTAACCTAACCTAACCTAACCTAACCTAACCTAACCTAACCTAACCTAACCTAACCTAACCTAACCTAACCTAACCTAACCTAACCTAACCTAACCTAACCTAACCTAACCTAACCTAACCTAACCTAACCTAACCTAACCTAACCTAACCTAACCTAACCTAACCTAACCTAACCTAACCTAACCTAACCTAACCTAACCTAACCTAACCTAACCTAACCTAACCTAACCTAACCTAACCTAACCTAACCTAACCTAACCTAACCTAACCTAACCTAACCTAACCTAACCTAACCTAACCTAACCTAACCTAACCTAACCTAACCTAACCTAACCTAACCTAACCTAACCTAACCTAACCTAACCTAACCTAACCTAACCTAACCTAACCTAACCTAACCTAACCTAACCTAACCTAACCTAACCTAACCTAACCTAACCTAACCTAACCTAACCTAACCTAACCTAACCTAACCTAACCTAACCTAACCTAACCTAACCTAACCTAACCTAACCTAACCTAACCTAACCTAACCTAACCTAACCTAACCTAACCTAACCTAACCTAACCTAACCTAACCTAACCTAACCTAACCTAACCTAACCTAACCTAACCTAACCTAACCTAACCTAACCTAACCTAACCTAACCTAACCTAACCTAACCTAACCTAACCTAACCTAACCTAACCTAACCTAACCTAACCTAACCTAACCTAACCTAACCTAACCTAACCTAACCTAACCTAACCTAACCTAACCTAACCTAACCTAACCTAACCTAACCTAACCTAACCTAACCTAACCTAACCTAACCTAACCTAACCTAACCTAACCTAACCTAACCTAACCTAACCTAACCTAACCTAACCTAACCTAACCTAACCTAACCTAACCTAACCTAACCTAACCTAACCTAACCTAACCTAACCTAACCTAACCTAACCTAACCTAACCTAACCTAACCTAACCTAACCTAACCTAACCTAACCTAACCTAACCTAACCTAACCTAACCTAACCTAACCTAACCTAACCTAACCTAACCTAACCTAACCTAACCTAACCTAACCTAACCTAACCTAACCTAACCTAACCTAACCTAACCTAACCTAACCTAACCTAACCTAACCTAACCTAACCTAACCTAACCTAACCTAACCTAACCTAACCTAACCTAACCTAACCTAACCTAACCTAACCTAACCTAACCTAACCTAACCTAACCTAACCTAACCTAACCTAACCTAACCTAACCTAACCTAACCTAACCTAACCTAACCTAACCTAACCTAACCTAACCTAACCTAACCTAACCTAACCTAACCTAACCTAACCTAACCTAACCTAACCTAACCTAACCTAACCTAACCTAACCTAACCTAACCTAACCTAACCTAACCTAACCTAACCTAACCTAACCTAACCTAACCTAACCTAACCTAACCTAACCTAACCTAACCTAACCTAACCTAACCTAACCTAACCTAACCTAACCTAACCTAACCTAACCTAACCTAACCTAACCTAACCTAACCTAACCTAACCTAACCTAACCTAACCTAACCTAACCTAACCTAACCTAACCTAACCTAACCTAACCTAACCTAACCTAACCTAACCTAACCTAACCTAACCTAACCTAACCTAACCTAACCTAACCTAACCTAACCTAACCTAACCTAACCTAACCTAACCTAACCTAACCTAACCTAACCTAACCTAACCTAACCTAACCTAACCTAACCTAACCTAACCTAACCTAACCTAACCTAACCTAACCTAACCTAACCTAACCTAACCTAACCTAACCTAACCTAACCTAACCTAACCTAACCTAACCTAACCTAACCTAACCTAACCTAACCTAACCTAACCTAACCTAACCTAACCTAACCTAACCTAACCTAACCTAACCTAACCTAACCTAACCTAACCTAACCTAACCTAACCTAACCTAACCTAACCTAACCTAACCTAACCTAACCTAACCTAACCTAACCTAACCTAACCTAACCTAACCTAACCTAACCTAACCTAACCTAACCTAACCTAACCTAACCTAACCTAACCTAACCTAACCTAACCTAACCTAACCTAACCTAACCTAACCTAACCTAACCTAACCTAACCTAACCTAACCTAACCTAACCTAACCTAACCTAACCTAACCTAACCTAACCTAACCTAACCTAACCTAACCTAACCTAACCTAACCTAACCTAACCTAACCTAACCTAACCTAACCTAACCTAACCTAACCTAACCTAACCTAACCTAACCTAACCTAACCTAACCTAACCTAACCTAACCTAACCTAACCTAACCTAACCTAACCTAACCTAACCTAACCTAACCTAACCTAACCTAACCTAACCTAACCTAACCTAACCTAACCTAACCTAACCTAACCTAACCTAACCTAACCTAACCTAACCTAACCTAACCTAACCTAACCTAACCTAACCTAACCTAACCTAACCTAACCTAACCTAACCTAACCTAACCTAACCTAACCTAACCTAACCTAACCTAACCTAACCTAACCTAACCTAACCTAACCTAACCTAACCTAACCTAACCTAACCTAACCTAACCTAACCTAACCTAACCTAA
The DNA here is from genome assembly GCA_963855955.1 of Luperina nickerlii. Taxonomy (NCBI): domain Eukaryota; kingdom Metazoa; phylum Arthropoda; class Insecta; order Lepidoptera; family Noctuidae; genus Luperina; species Luperina nickerlii. The sequence goes on along the minus strand of OY979681.1, from coordinate 21,356,018 downwards.
CCTAACCTAACCTAACCTAACCTAACCTAACCTAACCTAACCTAACCTAACCTAACCTAACCTAACCTAACCTAACCTAACCTAACCTAACCTAACCTAACCTAACCTAACCTAACCTAACCTAACCTAACCTAACCTAACCTAACCTAACCTAACCTAACCTAACCTAACCTAACCTAACCTAACCTAACCTAACCTAACCTAACCTAACCTAACCTAACCTAACCTAACCTAACCTAACCTAACCTAACCTAACCTAACCTAACCTAACCTAACCTAACCTAACCTAACCTAACCTAACCTAACCTAACCTAACCTAACCTAACCTAACCTAACCTAACCTAACCTAACCTAACCTAACCTAACCTAACCTAACCTAACCTAACCTAACCTAACCTAACCTAACCTAACCTAACCTAACCTAACCTAACCTAACCTAACCTAACCTAACCTAACCTAACCTAACCTAACCTAACCTAACCTAACCTAACCTAACCTAACCTAACCTAACCTAACCTAACCTAACCTAACCTAACCTAACCTAACCTAACCTAACCTAACCTAACCTAACCTAACCTAACCTAACCTAACCTAACCTAACCTAACCTAACCTAACCTAACCTAACCTAACCTAACCTAACCTAACCTAACCTAACCTAACCTAACCTAACCTAACCTAACCTAACCTAACCTAACCTAACCTAACCTAACCTAACCTAACCTAACCTAACCTAACCTAACCTAACCTAACCTAACCTAACCTAACCTAACCTAACCTAACCTAACCTAACCTAACCTAACCTAACCTAACCTAACCTAACCTAACCTAACCTAACCTAACCTAACCTAACCTAACCTAACCTAACCTAACCTAACCTAACCTAACCTAACCTAACCTAACCTAACCTAACCTAACCTAACCTAACCTAACCTAACCTAACCTAACCTAACCTAACCTAACCTAACCTAACCTAACCTAACCTAACCTAACCTAACCTAACCTAACCTAACCTAACCTAACCTAACCTAACCTAACCTAACCTAACCTAACCTAACCTAACCTAACCTAACCTAACCTAACCTAACCTAACCTAACCTAACCTAACCTAACCTAACCTAACCTAACCTAACCTAACCTAACCTAACCTAACCTAACCTAACCTAACCTAACCTAACCTAACCTAACCTAACCTAACCTAACCTAACCTAACCTAACCTAACCTAACCTAACCTAACCTAACCTAACCTAACCTAACCTAACCTAACCTAACCTAACCTAACCTAACCTAACCTAACCTAACCTAACCTAACCTAACCTAACCTAACCTAACCTAACCTAACCTAACCTAACCTAACCTAACCTAACCTAACCTAACCTAACCTAACCTAACCTAACCTAACCTAACCTAACCTAACCTAACCTAACCTAACCTAACCTAACCTAACCTAACCTAACCTAACCTAACCTAACCTAACCTAACCTAACCTAACCTAACCTAACCTAACCTAACCTAACCTAACCTAACCTAACCTAACCTAACCTAACCTAACCTAACCTAACCTAACCTAACCTAACCTAACCTAACCTAACCTAACCTAACCTAACCTAACCTAACCTAACCTAACCTAACCTAACCTAACCTAACCTAACCTAACCTAACCTAACCTAACCTAACCTAACCTAACCTAACCTAACCTAACCTAACCTAACCTAACCTAACCTAACCTAACCTAACCTAACCTAACCTAACCTAACCTAACCTAACCTAACCTAACCTAACCTAACCTAACCTAACCTAACCTAACCTAACCTAACCTAACCTAACCTAACCTAACCTAACCTAACCTAACCTAACCTAACCTAACCTAACCTAACCTAACCTAACCTAACCTAACCTAACCTAACCTAACCTAACCTAACCTAACCTAACCTAACCTAACCTAACCTAACCTAACCTAACCTAACCTAACCTAACCTAACCTAACCTAACCTAACCTAACCTAACCTAACCTAACCTAACCTAACCTAACCTAACCTAACCTAACCTAACCTAACCTAACCTAACCTAACCTAACCTAACCTAACCTAACCTAACCTAACCTAACCTAACCTAACCTAACCTAACCTAACCTAACCTAACCTAACCTAACCTAACCTAACCTAACCTAACCTAACCTAACCTAACCTAACCTAACCTAACCTAACCTAACCTAACCTAACCTAACCTAACCTAACCTAACCTAACCTAACCTAACCTAACCTAACCTAACCTAACCTAACCTAACCTAACCTAACCTAACCTAACCTAACCTAACCTAACCTAACCTAACCTAACCTAACCTAACCTAACCTAACCTAACCTAACCTAACCTAACCTAACCTAACCTAACCTAACCTAACCTAACCTAACCTAACCTAACCTAACCTAACCTAACCTAACCTAACCTAACCTAACCTAACCTAACCTAACCTAACCTAACCTAACCTAACCTAACCTAACCTAACCTAACCTAACCTAACCTAACCTAACCTAACCTAACCTAACCTAACCTAACCTAACCTAACCTAACCTAACCTAACCTAACCTAACCTAACCTAACCTAACCTAACCTAACCTAACCTAACCTAACCTAACCTAACCTAACCTAACCTAACCTAACCTAACCTAACCTAACCTAACCTAACCTAACCTAACCTAACCTAACCTAACCTAACCTAACCTAACCTAACCTAACCTAACCTAACCTAACCTAACCTAACCTAACCTAACCTAACCTAACCTAACCTAACCTAACCTAACCTAACCTAACCTAACCTAACCTAACCTAACCTAACCTAACCTAACCTAACCTAACCTAACCTAACCTAACCTAACCTAACCTAACCTAACCTAACCTAACCTAACCTAACCTAACCTAACCTAACCTAACCTAACCTAACCTAACCTAACCTAACCTAACCTAACCTAACCTAACCTAACCTAACCTAACCTAACCTAACCTAACCTAACCTAACCTAACCTAACCTAACCTAACCTAACCTTTTTTTTTTTTTTTTTTTTCACGTGGAGAAATGCTCATGCATACTGCACTACCACGGGGAGATAGTGCGGTTATGTGGGACTTTAACCCACTAAAACTCCACGGTGTCCTCCTCTGCCGCTTACGGCGGGAACACGGGCACGCGTTAGCACTCATCCGTGAACCCGCCGCGGCCGTCCGTTACCGGACCCTCCTCTGGGGAGTACTCCCCATCACCGGCGCACCAGAACACACAGCACGCCGCGACCACCCCAGGGACCAAACCAGCACATGGGCGCCAGACGACCCCGTGTCTGGGCACCCTTGGTCCCCCTGCGACGGGTCAGAACATTGGCCCCGCCGCCTGCCAATTTTCGGCTGCAGAGGATAGGGAGAGCGGCCAACGCAATACCGACACTCCTCTTCCCCTGCAGCCCCACCGCGTCCGCCATCTTACGGTGGCGACCCCGTCAAGGCCGCGGAAGGTAGGGAGAGCGGCGCACCGTAATACCGGCACTCCTCTCCCGCCGCGGCCTTCAACCCTCAGCCGCGACGCCCCCGTTACGACATCGCGGCCCGCCTCAGTTGCGATGCCGCCCAAGCGGCACCGCAACCTACTTTTGGCCGCTACGTCGTCGGCTTGGTAGCAAAAGCCCTGACGAGCGGCCCCTCCTCGGGTTCCTCTTAGCTTCACCGTGGGGATCGAAACCACGGCTACTGAGCCCCCCCGCCTCGACAATGCGGGAACCCACCGGGGGGAACCTAACCTAACCTAACCTAACCTAACCTAACCTAACCTAACCCCCCGGATACCCACCAGTACAAAATAGTCCAGGCCAATCTGCAACGGAGTCAGCTGGCCACAAACGAGCTGCTGCTGGAGGCTGAAAAGCGAAAACTTGCCATCGCGCTGCTCCAGGAGCCCTATGTGGGTGGGGTGAGAAGGATGAAGGGCTACCGGGGCGTAAGGGTCTTCCAGAGCTCTGAGGGGGGAGAAGGGACTGTAAAGGCAGCAGTAGCTGTCCTTGACCAAAGCCTGGATATAATACAGTACCCGCAACTCACCACAAACAACATCGTTGTGGTGGGAGTCCGAACCAGAGCCTGGACGATCACGCTGGTGTCCTTCTACTTCGAGCCCGACAAGCCCATAGAGCCATACCTGGAGCAGCTAAAACGAGTGGAGCAGGTGGTGGGCCCGAGCAGGTTGGTCATCGGAGGAGACGCAAATGCGAAAAGCACTTGGTGGGGTAGCGGCAACGAGGACTCGAGAGGTGAGCACATGAGTGGAACGATAGGGGAAATGGGTTTGCAGATCCTTAACACGGGCGACATCCCAACCTTCGACACCATTAGGGGAGGTATCAGGTACAGCAGCCACGTGGACGTAACGGCCTGTTCGGCGGACATGCTGGACCTGGTGGACGGCTGGCGAATCGTGGAAGGACTCACGAGCTCCGACCATAATGGCATATTTTTCGGCATTCATCTCAAAAAATCAAAAGGAATAAGCATTGAGCGTACTACCAGAAAATACAATACAAAGGACGCGAATTGGAGACAGTTTCATGAGAAACTGTCTCAAATTATGCTCACAAAAAATCTAACAGTTACGGAGCTCACAAACATAAACACTACAGACAAACTAGAACACACAATAAACACATACACACAAGCCGTAACTGAAACATGTACACACATTTTAAAAACAAAAAAGAAACACGAGACACTTACCTTGCCGTGGTGGTCCGATGAGCTCGCTGGGATGAAGTCGCTGGTCGCCACCAGGAAACGCAGAGTCAGAAACGCAGCGCCGGTCCGAAGAGAGATGGTGGTCAGGCTGTACCTGGAAGAAAAAGGAAAGTATGAAGAGGCTGTAAGGAAAGCGATCGAGGAGAGTTGGAAGCATTTTTGCGGAAAGCAGGAGAAGGAGGGCGTCTGGGAGGGGATATACAGAGTCATGGGAAGGGTCGCAAAAAGGGAAGAGGATCCGCCGCTGTGGTCAGGAAGTGAGATGCTGGACGCAAAGGGTTCGGTGAAGCTGTTGGCCGACACATTCTACCCTGAAGACCGTGAGGAGGACGACACTTTGGACCATCGCCAAACCCGGCTACTGGCAGAGAGGGTAAACGAGTGGAGCCATGATGAACAACATGATCCACCGTTTACCCAGAGTGAGCTAGACAGGTCCATTAGGTCGTTCAACCCAAAAAAGGCCCCAGGAGCCGACGGCCTCACTGCTGATATCTGCTCTCAGGCCATCTCCTGCAACCCTGAATTTTTCCTGTCGCTGCTTAATAAATGCCTGGCACACCAATACTTCCCGAAGTCCTGGAAGGAAGCAACGGTGGTTGTGCTCAGGAAACCAGGCAAAGACTCGTACACCGTCCCGAAATCCTACAGGCCGATTGGGCTATTGCCTGTATTAGGGAAGGTGTACGAGAGGATGTTGGTTGCTCGTCTCAAGTTTTACCTGCTTCCCAGGTTTAGTACTCGCCAATACGGCTTTATGCCCCAAAGGAGCACCGAAGACTCCCTCTATACTCTCGTGCAGTACATCCGCACAGAGCTGGCACGTAAAAAGATCGTGACGCTCGTGTCACTGGATATAGAGGGAGCATTCGACAGTGCGTGGTGGCCCGCAATTAAGGTACGACTGGCTGAGGAAAAGTGTCCTGTGAACTTGAGACGAGTAGTCGACAGCTATCTCAGCGACAGGGAGGTCAGCGTGAGATACGCGGGGGAGGAGAGCAGAAAGAAAACCAGCAAAGGGTGCGTCCAGGGTTCCATAGGTGGTCCTATCTTCTGGAATCTGCTGTTGGACCCACTCCTGAAGCAGCTAGAGGATAGAGGCCACTACTGCCAGGCATTCGCCGACGACGTCGTTATGGTGTTCGCCGGCGAATCGGCAGTGGAAATCGAGGGACGGGCCGGTGCCGCTCTCGAACATGTTCGAGCGTGGGGTGTCAGAAATAAGCTCAAATTCGCACCGCACAAAACCTGTGCGATGGTACTAACGCGGAGGCTGAAGTATGACACACCGCGCTTGACCATGGGAGGGATCGACATCGGCATGTCCCAAGACATAAAAATCCTGGGCGTCACCATTGACAGCAAGTTAACATTTAACAAGCATGTAACTATCGCCTGCAAAAAGGCGATAGGTATATATAAGCAGCTGGCCAGAGCGGCCCGGGTGAGTTGGGGTTTAAGCCCCGAGGTTATTCGGATCATTTACACCGCAGCGGTTGAGCCGACGCTTTTGTACGCCGCGAGTGCGTGGGCACCAGCCGCAAATAAGCTAGGTGTCATCAAGCAGTTAAACGTGGTCCAAAGAGGGTTCGCACAAAAGCTGTGTAGAGCCTACCGTACGGTCTCCCTAAACTCGGCACTGGTGCTGGCCGGGATACTCCCAATCGACCTGCGCATTCGCGAGGCGGCAGCGCTATACGAGGCCAAGAGGGGGGTGCCCCAGTCAGTGCTAGGAGATAGGGAGATCGAGCGGATGGCTCCAGCGTTGGAATCCCCGCACCCCGCGGAGCAGACCACACTGCAGCTCGGCAGCCTGATAGACGAGGAACAATACCAGAACCACAGCGATTTCGCTGTGCGTATCTTTACAGACGGCAGCAAGATTGAGGGCAAAGTCGGGGCGGCGCTGTCCCTGTGGAACAGCGCCACCGAAATAAAGGCCCTCAAACTTGCCTTGCCGTCTTTCTGCACCGTCTATCAGGCGGAGCTTTTGGCCCTACAAAGAGCGGCTGGTGAAGCGCTCAAGAGAAGGGAAGAGACGTTCGGCATCTTCAGCGACTCCATGGCGGCTCTCCAGTCGGTGGTCAGTGCGAGTTCCCCCCATCCCCTGGCCGTGAAAACAAGAGACACCCTTCGCCGTTGTGAGTTACGGAACAAGAGGGTGTCCTTGTTCTGGATTAAGGCTCACGCAGGATTGGGGGGAAACGAACGAGCCGACCAACTCGCAAAGGAAGCCGCACTGGGGTTGAAGAAGAAGCCGGACTACGACCTGTGCCCTGTTTCATTCGTCAAGCGGCAAATCCGTATGGGGTCGCTTGACGAGTGGAACAGGAGATATAAGTCCGGGGAAACAGCCTCCGGCACAAAAATATTCTTCCCCGACGCGGTCTCGGCGTACAGGGTCGTGCGGGAAATAAAGCCCACAAGCCTCACGACACAAATTCTCACAGGGCACGGTGGGTTCTCTGCATACCTGAAACGCTTCAAGTGTAAAGAGAACGCATCGTGCGCCTGTGAGCCGGGAAAGGAAGAAACGGTGCTGCATGTTTTGTTGGAGTGCCCGATTACGGGGAAAGCACGGTACGAGGTCGAGCAAGACCTCGAACAGAAACTTACTATAGATAATTTACCTAGTTTGATAAGCAGTAAAAATAGAGAAAAATTCCTAGAGTATTGTGTTAGAATAGCTTTCATTGTAAATAATAGAAATAAGATAGGATAAGTAATTTAGGATACTTAGATATATAATAGTGTATATATTTTAAGTACCTAATAATAAGAGAAAAAAAAAAAAAAAAAAAGAAATGTAAACCTATACACAAACAAAAAAAAAAAAAAAAAAAAAAAAAAAAAAAAATGAAATAAAAACTATATAAGAAAAAAAAAAAAAAAAAAAAAAAAAAAAAAGAATGATTTTCGATTTCTGAAAATTGAATTTAAAAATTAAACGAGAATCAATGTAAATTTATGTAAGTAAGGGCTCTGATCATGTCAGAGGGTCACTGAGCTAGGGCAGGAGTGTGGTTTTAGCCGGTAAGAGTCCGGCACTACCCAGACTGCCTCACGAGTGAGACAGTCTCGGTGTCCATGAGGATTTCCCACTCCTGCTCTCAAAAAAAAAAAAAAAAAAAAAAAAAAAAACCTAACCTAACCTAACCTAACCTAACCTAACCTAACCTAACCTAACCTAACCTAACCTAACCTAACCTAACCTAACCTAACCTAACCTAACCTAACCTAACCTAACCTAACCTAACCTAACCTAACCTAACCTAACCTAACCTAACCTAACCTAACCTAACCTAACCTAACCTAACCCGAGTTGCACTCGGTCTCTCGAGCTGGAAGCAGCAAAACCCCATGCGCTCCGCACTAAAAAATTCAAATAAATTGGTTTTTGTGGTCTAATATTAGCAAGTGAAGTGTCGTTGGATGCGGAAAATGTACCCGCACAAAGTGTTGTGTCTAAATCTTACCGGACTGCAGTGACAAAGAAGTTTTCAGACGAAAACCTCAGTTTTAGAGGTTAAGTGAAAAACTACAAATAGAAAAACGCAAACGCTGCAAAAACTAAAGCGGCGACCCCCTGCTTTTTCGCCGGCATCGTGAGGACATCGTGGTTCCCCATCACCTGGACCACCGAAAACCAACCTAACATCACGCATCCGCGAGATATTCAGGATTTTCAATAAACCACGTGCGCTGAAAAAGTGGAAGGAGTGGACACAGCAACCGGAAATTTGGTGTCAACTTGGACCCCTATTTGACAAGGCGAGTGCAACAAATTTTGGATTTTTACGACGACTGGTATATTTTATATAACAGTTGGAAATTTGAAACTTTTTACCTTAATATCTCTGGATAGAAGACCTCCAACAAAAATTTTCAACAGCAGCCGGGTGCGCGCTCATTTGGACATTGGAGACCTTAAGTTTTAGATTTTTATTCCCAGTAATTTTAAAATTAAACCATATTTTATAAGAAAACCATATTTTCAAAATTTTCTGACTTGCTTTTTGACTTTCAAAATTTTTGTTTTCTATAGTTTGTAGCTCCTTATTTTAAGTATTTTATGTAAATTTTTTAGATTTTTCCGACCAGTAACTCCAGAGATATCGAATTTTAACTGTTTTTTGGCCATAATTCTAAATTTAATTGTAAAAATCAACTTTTGACCTTAGGACAGGGTCCAATATATATATTGTGACCCATTTAAGTCCAAACTCGGGCCGTATACCTTTTAATCTGACCGTTTTGACAAAAACGCGCCATCTTGGTTTTCGGGTTTTATTTTTCAAAACAGGATATCTCGGGAACCGCTGGCCCGAATTAACCCGATTTTTCACTCCGGCCTTTAGGTTATTGTTATTTTTAAGGTTGTCAGGTTTTCAGCCAGTTTCAGGCATTTCAAATTTTTGTCGCTGAAACTGCTTTCAGGAGACACCTGAAGTGACGCCGAGCTGTACATCCAAAACCCCGTCCAATTGTGACAAGGGGTTTAGAAGTTACGGACATTTTTAATCGATCTTTGACAGCTCGGCGGCCATCTTGTTTGGCTTCAAACCGCCATAACTTTTGAACCGGGGGTCGTGGGAGATTGGGGTTTTTGATTTTACACTCAGGGACCTTCCGTCCCCTTCTCCCCGAGTTTTCAGGCGGTTTGGGGCCAAAAATTTTCAGGATCCTGAAAGTGGTTTCCGCGGACAGCGGAGCTCGGGCCGAGTTAGGAGAGTCCAAACTCGGAGGTTCTACGACTTTCCAGAGGGGAGTTATTTGCAGTCAAAAACCAACTTTGACAGCTCAGCGGCCATCTTGCGAAAACTTTAAACGGCCATAACTTCCCAACGGAGAGTCGTGGAAGGCTGGGGTCTTCGCTGTTTATGTCAGTAGGACTTAGGGCACAAGCCTAGTCAAGTTTCAGGCGATTTCAGCGCGCCAAGATTTTTCAGGCTGAAAACCGATCCGGTGGATTGGTCTCGCCGAGCCATCTTCGGAAAGCCCAAACACCGGGGTTTTTGGACCTGTGGTTCTGGAGATATCCTCTTGTAACCATTTTTGGTTTTTATTTTGGTAAAAAACCAAAGTTTTCAAGTTAGGATATCTCCGAAACCGCTTGGTATAACCATACCGAGTTTGGGTTTATCTGAGAGGGCTCGACGAGAGCTGTCCACTGAACCAAACAGAACGACTCTACATAGAGTCTCTCAAAGAGTCACTATAGTTTTCACACATTTGAAGTTTGTTTTATATTTCTGACTGAGTCCTAACTCATAGGGCTCGCTTTTTATTTGTTTCTTGCTGATCCCCCCTTTACAGGGATACAGAGGACAACCAGTGACCCCTGACAGTTCAGCACATGAACCTGACATTTTCTAAAGACACCGCAATGATTCACACGCCGGCCAAGAAAACCGCGAGCTCGCTTCTCGGGGGCTCGTCGCGATCTCCGGAGAGAGCTGGGACTTCGCAGACGAGCGTAAGACGTAGCATTGGGGAATGGGAGACCGGGAAAATCGAGCCCAAGGCAAAGTCCCCGGTCAACCCAAAACCTGCTGCGACTCCGCCTGCCGCTCAAAAAACCCCGGGCTCTCTTGGGACGCGGCGAGCCTTCGCGGACGCCGCTGGACCCAGCAAAAAGTCCGAGTTTAAATACCCGTCCCTAACAGCGGAGGCGAGAGCTTGCCTAAGCAAAGCAAAGCTGCACTTGGGCAACTCTCGGAACCTAAAAACGGAAATAAAGACGGAGGTTCTGGGGGCCATCACCCGGCTCTACGAAATCGTGAAAGAGTCGGAAAAGTCGAGACCCCCTGTCACCGCTGCCTCCACTCCGACTGTAGACCAGACCAGCCTGCCCTCCCCAAACGAAGAGCCCCCAGTAAACAAGGAGCTTATAAAACAGCTGGAGGAAAACAGCGCTCTCCTAAAAGAGAACTTTGCCAAAATGGAACAGCTGCGAGATGCCTTGGCGAAAAGAGACTTTGTAGGGGAGAGGACATACGCGACTGTGGTTGCTGCGCACGACAGCCAGACCGGAGCTCAGGCCCTGGGGCGAGCAACGCTGCACTCCGTTGTCGTCTCCTCAACAAAGGAAACAGAAACGGGAGAAGAGGTTCTGGAAAGGGTGAGGAAGGCAGTCGATGCGAAGGAAGGCTGGGTAAAGGTGGAAAAGGTCAGGAAGGCGAAGGATAGGAAAATTATAATGGGGTGTCATTCAAAGGAAGAGAGGACTAAAATAAAGGAAAGGATAGAAGCAGCGGGGCAGGGCCTCGTCGTCGAGGAAGTGACGAACCGGGACCCGCTTCTGATTCTGAGGGATGTTCTGCTCATACACAGTGACGAAGAAGTTATAAGGGCCCTCAAAAATCAGAACCGGGAGCTCTTCCACGGCCTCGGAGACGAGGACCTAAGGACGGTGATAAAATTCCGAAGGAAGACGCGAAACCCCCATCTGAACCACATTGTGCTCAGTGTGTCCCCATTAATCTGGAGGAGGGCCATCGAATGTGGCAAACTGAGAATCGACCTCCAGATCGTGCGCGTCGAAGATCAGACGCCACTGGTGCAGTGTACCCGCTGCTTGGGCTACGGACACAGTAAGCGGTTCTGTAAGCACTCAGCCGATCTGTGCAGCCATTGTGGCGGCCTACACCTCAGGGCTGACTGCCCAGACAGGAAATTGGGCGAAGCAGCGGCGTGCGTAAACTGCACCAAGGAAAAATTGGGAGGCATTGAGCACAATGCTTTCAGTACTGAATGCCCTGTAAGGCGTAAGTGGGATGCCATCGCTCGAGCCTCAATAGCATATTGCTAAAGTTGCCCCGGATACCCACCAGTACAAAATAGTCCAGGCCAATCTGCAACGGAGTCAGCTGGCCACAAACGAGCTGCTGCTGGAGGCTGAAAAGCGAAAACTTGCCATCGCGCTGCTCCAGGAGCCCTATGTGGGTGGGGTGAGAAGGATGAAGGGCTACCGGGGCGTAAGGGTCTTCCAGAGCTCTGAGGGGGGAGAAGGGACTGTAAAGGCAGCAGTAGCTGTCCTTGACCAAAGCCTGGATATAATACAGTACCCGCAACTCACCACAAACAACATCGTTGTGGTGGGAGTCCGAACCAGAGCCTGGACGATCACGCTGGTGTCCTTCTACTTCGAGCCCGACAAGCCCATAGAGCCATACCTGGAGCAGCTAAAACGAGTGGAGCAGGTGGTGGGCCCGAGCAGGTTGGTCATCGGAGGAGACGCAAATGCGAAAAGCACTTGGTGGGGTAGCGGCAACGAGGACTCGAGAGGTGAGCACATGAGTGGAACGATAGGGGAAATGGGTTTGCAGATCCTTAACACGGGCGACATCCCAACCTTCGACACCATTAGGGGAGGTATCAGGTACAGCAGCCACGTGGACGTAACGGCCTGTTCGGCGGACATGCTGGACCTGGTGGACGGCTGGCGAATCGTGGAAGGACTCACGAGCTCCGACCATAATGGCATATTTTTCGGCATTCATCTCAAAAAATCAAAAGGAATAAGCATTGAGCGTACTACCAGAAAATACAATACAAAGGACGCGAATTGGAGACAGTTTCATGAGAAACTGTCTCAAATTATGCTCACAAAAAATCTAACAGTTACGGAGCTCACAAACATAAACACTACAGACAAACTAGAACACACAATAAACACATACACACAAGCCGTAACTGAAACATGTACACACATTTTAAAAACAAAAAAGAAACACGAGACACTTACCTTGCCGTGGTGGTCCGATGAGCTCGCTGGGATGAAGTCGCTGGTCGCCACCAGGAAACGCAGAGTCAGAAACGCAGCGCCGGTCCGAAGAGAGATGGTGGTCAGGCTGTACCTGGAAGAAAAAGGAAAGTATGAAGAGGCTGTAAGGAAAGCGATCGAGGAGAGTTGGAAGCATTTTTGCGGAAAGCAGGATAAGGAGGGCGTCTGGGAGGGGATATACAGAGTCATGGGAAGGGTCGCAAAAAGGGAAGAGGATCCGCCGCTGTGGTCAGGAAGTGAGATGCTGGACGCAAAGGGTTCGGTGAAGCTGTTGGCCGACACATTCTACCCTGAAGACCGTGAGGAGGACGACACTTTGGACCATCGCCAAACCCGGCTACTGGCAGAGAGGGTAAACGAGTGGAGCCATGATGAACAACATGATCCACCGTTTACCCAGAGTGAGCTAGACAGGTCCATTAGGTCGTTCAACCCAAAAAAGGCCCCAGGAGCCGACGGCCTCACTGCTGATATCTGCTCTCAGGCCATCTCCTGCAACCCTGAATTTTTCCTGTCGCTGCTTAATAAATGCCTGGCACACCAATACTTCCCGAAGTCCTGGAAGGAAGCAACGGTGGTTGTGCTCAGGAAACCAGGCAAAGACTCGTACACCGTCCCGAAATCCTACAGGCCGATTGGGCTATTGCCTGTATTAGGGAAGGTGTACGAGAGGATGTTGGTTGCTCGTCTCAAGTTTTACCTGCTTCCCAGGTTTAGTACTCGCCAATACGGCTTTATGCCCCAAAGGAGCACCGAAGACTCCCTCTATACTCTCGTGCAGTACATCCGCACAGAGCTGGCACGTAAAAAGATCGTGACGCTCGTGTCACTGGATATAGAGGGAGCATTCGACAGTGCGTGGTGGCCCGCAATTAAGGTACGACTGGCTGAGGAAAAGTGTCCTGTGAACTTGAGACGAGTAGTCGACAGCTATCTCAGCGACAGGGAGGTCAGCGTGAGATACGCGGGGGAGGAGAGCAGAAAGAAAACCAGCAAAGGGTGCGTCCAGGGTTCCATAGGTGGTCCTATCTTCTGGAATCTGCTGTTGGACCCACTCCTGAAGCAGCTAGAGGATAGAGGCCACTACTGCCAGGCATTCGCCGACGACGTCGTTATGGTGTTCGCCGGCGAATCGGCAGTGGAAATCGAGGGACGGGCCGGTGCCGCTCTCGAACATGTTCGAGCGTGGGGTGTCAGAAATAAGCTCAAATTCGCACCGCACAAAACCTGTGCGATGGTACTAACGCGGAGGCTGAAGTATGACACACCGCGCTTGACCATGGGAGGGATCGACATCGGCATGTCCCAAGACATAAAAATCCTGGGCGTCACCATTGACAGCAAGTTAACATTTAACAAGCATGTAACTATCGCCTGCAAAAAGGCGATAGGTATATATAAGCAGCTGGCCAGAGCGGCCCGGGTGAGTTGGGGTTTAAGCCCCGAGGTTATTCGGATCATTTACACCGCAGCGGTTGAGCCGACGCTTTTGTACGCCGCGAGTGCGTGGGCACCAGCCGCAAATAAGCTAGGTGTCATCAAGCAGTTAAACGTGGTCCAAAGAGGGTTCGCACAAAAGCTGTGTAGAGCCTACCGTACGGTCTCCCTAAACTCGGCACTGGTGCTGGCCGGGATACTCCCAATCGACCTGCGCATTCGCGAGGCGGCAGCGCTATACGAGGCCAAGAGGGGGGTGCCCCAGTCAGTGCTAGGAGATAGGGAGATCGAGCGGATGGCTCCAGCGTTGGAATCCCCGCACCCCGCGGAGCAGACCACACTGCAGCTCGGCAGCCTGATAGACGAGGAACAATACCAGAACCACAGCGATTTCGCTGTGCGTATCTTTACAGACGGCAGCAAGATTGAGGGCAAAGTCGGGGCGGCGCTGTCCCTGTGGAACAGCGCCACCGAAATAAAGGCCCTCAAACTTGCCTTGCCGTCTTTCTGCACCGTCTATCAGGCGGAGCTTTTGGCCCTACAAAGAGCGGCTGGTGAAGCGCTCAAGAGAAGGGAAGAGACGTTCGGCATCTTCAGCGACTCCATGGCGGCTCTCCAGTCGGTGGTCAGTGCGAGTTCCCCCCATCCCCTGGCCGTGAAAACAAGAGACACCCTTCGCCGTTGTGAGTTACGGAACAAGAGGGTGTCCTTGTTCTGGATTAAGGCTCACGCAGGATTGGGGGGAAACGAACGAGCCGACCAACTCGCAAAGGAAGCCGCACTGGGGTTGAAGAAGAAGCCGGACTACGACCTGTGCCCTGTTTCATTCGTCAAGCGGCAAATCCGTATGGGGTCGCTTGACGAGTGGAACAGGAGATATAAGTCCGGGGAAACAGCCTCCGGCACAAAAATATTCTTCCCCGACGCGGTCTCGGCGTACAGGGTCGTGCGGGAAATAAAGCCCACAAGCCTCACGACACAAATTCTCACAGGGCACGGTGGGTTCTCTGCATACCTGAAACGCTTCAAGTGTAAAGAGAACGCATCGTGCGCCTGTGAGCCGGGAAAGGAAGAAACGGTGCTGCATGTTTTGTTGGAGTGCCCGATTACGGGGAAAGCACGGTACGAGGTCGAGCAAGACCTCGAACAGAAACTTACTATAGATAATTTACCTAGTTTGATAAGCAGTAAAAATAGAGAAAAATTCCTAGAGTATTGTGTTAGAATAGCTTTCATTGTAAATAATAGAAATAAGATAGGATAAGTAATTTAGGATACTTAGATATATAATAGTGTATATATTTTAAGTACCTAATAATAAGAGAAAAAAAAAAAAAAAAAAAAAAAAAGAAATGTAAACCTATACACAAACAAAAAAAAAAAAAAAAAAAAAAAAAAAAAAATGAAATAAAAACTATATAAGAAAAAAAAAAAAAAAAAAAAAAAAAGAATGATTTTCGATTTCTGAAAATTGAATTTAAAAATTAAACGAGAATCAATGTAAATTTATGTAAGTAAGGGCTCTGATCATGTCAGAGGGTCACTGAGCTAGGGCAGGAGTGTGGTTTTAGCCGGTAAGAGTCCGGCACTACCCAGACTGCCTCACGAGTGAGACAGTCTCGGTGTCCATGAGGATTTCCCACTCCTGCTCTCAAAAAAAAAAAAAAAAAAAAAAAAAAAAAAAAAAAAAAAAAAAACCTAACCTAACCTAACCTAACCTAACCTAACCTAACCTAACCTAACCTTTTTTTTTTTTTTTTTTTTTTTTGTCGCTGAGAAATGACATTACGCATCTCCGCTCGTCGGGGGACGACACGGAGTATGTGGGACTCCCTGCCAGGGTGGCAGTATACCCACTAAAACTCAGCGGTGTTCCCTCATCGCCTTGATGGGGGGGTCATGGGAATCCGGCTTAGCCTTTGCGTCCACAACCCCCCCGGCGCATGCCCGCCTAACTGGCGGGCCCCGCATGATCCCCCCGGCTGGGGGGCTACGGGAATGACCGGGAACACCTGGCCATTCCCGTCCGGCACTGGTGGAAGCTTGTGCAATACAGGCGAGGGTGCCCCCGCACCCGTCGCCTGCTGGCTTCCACCTGGGAGGAGTCGGAAGTCGCCCACGAGGGCTATCTCTCCCCACGCGGCGGCCACGTATCCCGGTCCCCTCTCTAATAGCGAGAGGGGAGGGGAGTCTGTGGAGGACCGCGCCGCTAGGGCCACCAAGCCGTCCTCGTCACCCAGCCAACTGCCGGGGATCGAGTAGGGCTCGGCGACCACCGCTACGTTCACCAACCACTCAGCCATGGCCTGCACCAGCAGGTCCTGGGCCGCTCTGCAGTGATTGGTGTTCGCCTGGAGGGTGCGGTGATAGGAAACCATTATTCCGACATCGCACCCCCCTCCTCAGCCACCGCCGCTGGAGCTGGAGTAACAGCGGCGGCGACAGCGGCGGTGGCGGCGACAGGGCGAACCTGCGCCGGCACTATGCCCTTCCTCGCGGGAGGCTGGCAACTCCTGCCCCCCATCCTGTGCCCCGCGGGGCGGCCGCTGGCAGCACACGCCGGGCAGTGTGGCGTGGCGACGCTGCAAGTGGCACTCCTGTGTCCCTCCTGTCCGCACTGGAAGCAAGACTCTCCCCAGTCGAACTTGGAGGGACACGTAGATCGGGTGTGGCCCGGCGCGAAGCACTTGAAGCACCGCGCAGGCTTGTCCTCAAGCAGCCGGACCACAGCCGAGCTGAAGCCCACGAGCAGCCGTCCCTTGGTCGCCTTAAGGGCGGCCACCGCCGCCGCGACTTGGCACTCGACGCGGATTGCGCCCATGCCGCGGCGGCCGGGCCTGATGGCTCTCCCCTTCACGGCGCTGGCGCTGCAGCCTCCCGCAGCGGCAACGGCCGCCACCACATCCTCTTTGGTGACCGAATCGTCCATATCGATCACCTCCAAGGATGCGGTCTTGACGGGTCTGGCGACCGTCGCCACATCCGCGATGACCTCTTGCAACTTTGTTGCAAAGAGGTCCGCGTTTGCGCTGCGCTGCTCCCCCCCGAACTCAAAAATTCGGGCTCCGGCCTGGGTGCGGCGGCACGTGATGTTACCGATCCCCAGCCGAGAGGGATCCGCGTTAGCACGAGCCCGTCTTAGGACGGACTCATACGTTTCGCCCCGCTCTGCGGCCTCCGGGGTGATGGTCACCACGACCGCTGCAGTTTTGGGAGGAACCAACTTCCTCCCGCCCGCCGGAGCCTTCTGGGCTGCCGGAGCAGTCGCAGCGGGCTTGGACTTTTTGGCCTTTCCCCCCTTGACCACTTTTGTCCACGCCTGGTTGGACGGGGTGGTGGAGGGGAGCATGGCGTCCTCCCGCTGCGTGTTCTGGGGGGCTGCCGGAGTGGCAGACGCTCCCTCCGCGCTTGTGGTGGGGGTTTGAGGGGCCACCGTGCTCCTCTTGCCCTTCCCCTTGCCCTTGGAGGGCTTCGGGGCCTGGGCCTGCGCACCCGATTTCGGGTCTCCCGCAGGCTGCGCAGGTACAGGCACCGGCTCCGTCGGTGGCGGACTCTTATCCGCCGCTAGCGGCGGGCGGAGCCGCTTTTCCGGCGGGAGCCGGTCCTCAATACCGGCGAAGCAGCCCCTGATAAAGGCCCTCTCCTCCATGACAACCCCGCGGATTATTTCCACGAGGTTGCCAGGAGGGGAGGAGCCTCCCACTGCCGGACCAGGGGCAGGCGCAGGTTGGGCTTGCCGGGCCGTGGCCTCAGCCAGCTTCTGGTGCAGCTGGCTGACCTCCAGCTGCAGGCGATCCACCCTCGCCTGCAGCTGCCGCGTCTCCTCTGTGGCCGTGCGCTGCACCAGCTCGGTGACAATGCCGTGCAAGCTCACGGCCCGGCATTTGAGGGCCTTCTGGAAGGTCCCCTTGAGGTTCGAGGACTTGGAGGCGACCTCCAGTACCTCCTCCTTGTCCTGGAGTGCCATGCGCTCCAGCTCCGCCAGGGAGTGGTCGGCGTACAGCACATTAGATGTGCCATAGCCAGCCCTCGACCTGGCGGACCGCGCCTGCTGCTCCCTGACAGCGACCCTCTCTTCTAGGTCCTGCTGCAGCTGCTCCCTCCTTGCTAGGCCTAACTGACGCTCGGCGTCCACCAGACCCACGTCATGGGTCGGACTCGAAACAGGAGTCGGAGCAGGAGTCGAGGCCTTTCTTGACTTCGGCCTCTTCTCCGACTTGCCCACAGACCCCGAGGAGCCTCCGGACCCGAGCCTCAGGTAGGCCCGCTTCCGCTGGAGGCGGTCGTTTTCGGCCGCCGACGTGTCCATAGTGGATTCGCCGGAGTCCGAAAACTCCGCCTGCAGGCTGGATAAGCTGGCCACGGATGGTGCGCGGCCAGCTTCGACGTGGCCCTTAGAAGGGCCGGTGGAGTGGCCCTGGGAAGGGCCACTGTGTTGGCCCAGAGAAGGGCCGTTTGTATCGTCCCCGGAGGGACAATCGGTTAAAAAGCGCCCGGAGGCGTCTCGTCTTTGCTTTTTCGGCATACTTGCAGTCGTCCGCGTGTTGGCTGCAAGTCACAGCGCACTTTAGCCGCCGGTCTGCCACTCCGTTACGGTGGTCAGACACGGCGTTGCCCGGGGATCACGACGTGGACGTATGCGCTGTGGGGGGACCCCCAACCTAACCTAACCTAACCTAACCTAACCTTTTTTTTTTTTTTTTTTTTTTTTTGATCCGGGGTGGAAAATCCTCATGGATGTCCGCCGCCCTGGGGCGGGCGGCGGGGTCTGTCAGACTCTTACTGACTAAAAACCACCCCGGTGTTCCATCTCACACCTACGCCGGGGGTCGCGGGAACGTACGATCCTTCCGCAACCCCCGGCTGGTGCCGGCCCGCCTCAGCGGGCCCCGTCTGGTCGGGGGGGGGAGTGTGAGGTGTTTGACTCCCCCCGCGACGTCTAAGAGGGGCGCGCGTGGAACACATCGCGCCGCCACCTCGGGTCCTGATGTGTGGGGGGCGACGGACGTCCCCGAGTCCGTCGCCCCTGGACCCGTTTAGGGGGGCTGGAAGAGGGCGTTGTCCGCCCTCCGCCGACGCCCGGTGCGCCTGCTGCGGGCAGGGTGAGTGGACGAGATCTCCCTCTCCCTTTCCGCAGCCTCCTTCTGTGAGACGACAGTTTCGCAGAAGGAAACCACCGCGTCCCAGGACTCCTCGCTGTCGACCATGGACTCGACCACGGCCGGCAGCGAGAGGTCACTGCCTACTTCTGAAATGAGGGCACGGCGCGGCTCCTCCCAAGCGGCACACTCTGCCAGCGTATGCCACGCCGTGTCCTCCCGGCAGTCGACGCAGTGGTGACACCGGGCGTCCGGCTCCCTGTTAATGCGACACAGGTACTTCCCGAAGCAACCATGCCCCGAGAGCACCTGCGTCACCCGAAACGACAGGGAGCCGTGCCTCCTCCCGAGCCAGCGCTCGAGTACTGGCCGGATCGCCTCGATGGTACCGAGGCCGGCGGTAGGGCGCGAAAGCCTGTCCCGCCATTCCGCCACCAGGACCTCGCGAAGCTGAGACCGACGCAGCTCCATATGGCGCTGCGTCAGCCCCTCGCCACGCGCCCGCGCTTCCTCGCGCCACCGGTACAGTGACGCGAGTACTTTCGCCTCCAGGTCCCAGGGCGGGGATCCAGCCAGTACACAAGCCGCCTCGTAGGAGATCGTGCGATACCCCCGGACGACTCTGACGGCCATCGCTCTCTGCGGCTTTCGCAGTACTGCGATGCTTCCGGCCGTCAGGTCAGTCGCCCAGATCGGGGCCCCATACAGGGCCATGGATCGCACGATCCCCACGTAGAGCCGCCTACAGGCGGCGCTCGGGCCCCCCAGATTGGGAAGCAACGTTGACAGCGCCCCAGCAGCGCCCAACAACTTGGGCGCCAGCCGCCGGAAGTGGGGGCCGAAATCCCACCGGCTGTCGAGCACCAATCCCAGGTACTTCATGGTGGACTCGACAGCGATCCGAGCCCCCCCGACCACGATGTGTGATCCGGGCGGCGGCGCCCGCCGGGGGCCATGAAACACCATGGCCTCCGACTTGTTGAGGGCCACCTCCAGGCCCAGGCGACGTATGCGGCTCACCACCTGTGACACCGCAGCCGTCGCCAGCAACGCTGCTTCCCTGTGCGAGCTCCCCCGGGCAGTGACCAGCGTGTCGTCAGCGTAACACGTAAGGTCTACGCCCGGTTGGAGCTCGCCCCTCAACACCCAGTCGTACCCGATGTTCCACAGGAGCGGGCCCAAGACCGAGCCCTGTGGAACACCGCACGACATGCGGTGCTGGTTTCCGCCATCACGTCCCACGTAGGTGACACACCTCTCCGACAGATAAGCCCCAACGATGTGGCGGAGGTAGGGAGGCACCCGATGGTACCGCAGTGCCTCCCGAATACAACTCCAGGGCAGGGTGTTGAAGGCGTTGGAAATGTCCAAGGACACCGCCAACATCACCCCGCCCCGGGCCACCGTTTCCTCCGCCAGGACCCTCACTCGCGACACAGCGTGAATGGTGGAGCGCCCATGCCGAAAGCCGAACTGGCTGCCGTCCAGGTCCGGCCCCTCTCCGCACAAGTGGCCGACGAGGCGGGCAGCGATTATCCGCTCGAACAGCTTACCCACCTCGTCTAGCAGCACTATGGGCCGGTACGCGGACGGCGAGTCCGCAGGGCGCCCCGCCTTCCTGAGCAGGACCAGACGACCAGATTTCCACAAAGTGGGAAACTGGCCCCGCTCAAGGCACGCTGTGTAGAGTCCTCTCAGTTGGGGCTCAAGCTCCTTCAGAGCGAGGGCTAACACGCAGCCGTGGATCCCGT
This sequence comes from Luperina nickerlii, assembly GCA_963855955.1. NCBI lineage: Eukaryota > Metazoa > Arthropoda > Insecta > Lepidoptera > Noctuidae > Luperina > Luperina nickerlii. The sequence goes on along the minus strand of OY979681.1, from coordinate 21,335,172 downwards.
CGGGCCCCGGAGCCACGTTCTTGGCCCGGAGCCGCATCACGGCTGCCCCCATCTCTGCCTGTGTCACCTCTGGGACGCTGATGGCGTTCTCTTCGGTGGACTCTGCGGCTGTGGGCAAAGCCATCGGCGGCGGAGTGTGCTCCGCTCTCGCCGGGAAGAGGGCTGCGACCACCTGTTCCAGCAGCTCGGGTTGGAGACTCTCCGTAAGCGGGGGCGCCGCGGCTCGAAGTTTCCCTCGAACCGCGCGATAAGGGCGCCCCCACGGATCCCCGTCTAGAGTCTCCAACATCTCCTCCCTGGCTCGCGACTTCGCCTCGCCGATGGCCAGCCACAGAGTCCTCTTCGCCGCGCGGTACACCTCATACAGCGCGGCTTCTTCGTCAGGGACCCGAAGACGTCTCCTCCGGTATCGGGTGTACTGGCGCCTGACCGCCACGCACGCGACGCGCAACTGCGCGATCTCGGCGGTCCACCAGTACACCTGGCGCCTTGCTGACTGTGTGTGGACCCGGGGCATGGACGCGTCGCTGATTTGCGTCATCGCCCCGCGGAACCACAGCGCCTCCTGCTCGACGTCAACGGGTCCGTTCGTCGCCGACTCCCGGAACCAGGCCTGGACAATAGAACCTAACCTAACCTAACCTAACCTAACCTTTTTTTTTTTTTTTTTTTTTTTTGTCGCTGAGAAATGACATTACGCATCTCCGATCGTCGGGGGACGATACGGAGTATGTGGGACTCCCTGCCAAGGTGGCAGTATACCCACTAAAACTCAGCGGTGTTCCCTCGTCGCCTTGATGGAGGGGTCATGGGAATCCGGCTCAGCCTTTGCGTCCACAACCCCCCCGGCGCATGCCCGCCTAACTGGCGGGCCCCGCATGTCCCCCCGGCTGGGGGGCTACGGGAATGGCCGGGAACACCTGGCCATTCCCGTCCGGCACTGGTGGAAGCCTGTGCAATACAGGCGACGGAGCCCCCGCACCCGTCGCCTGCTGGCTTCCACCTGGGAGGAGTCGGAGGTGACTGTCATACTGACGTCGTCTTCGACCCCTCCTCCGCCTTCGGAGCGGCGGCGCGAGAGGGTCTTCCTCCCGCGCGCGCTCCGCCGCCTCCTTCTGGGACATGACGTGTTCGCAGAAGGAGGCGACTGCCGCCCAGGACCCCTCGTCCCCAAGCATGGCATTGACCAAGCCGGGGAGCGAGAGGTCCGTTCCGATCGCCGCGGTGAGACTGCGGCGCGGCTCGGACCACGACGGGCACACCTCAAGAGTGTGCTGCGCCGTGTCCTCCGCCGCGCCACAGCCGTGACACGACGGCGTCTCCTCCCGCCCGATACGGTGCAGGTACGATCCAAAGCAACCGTGCCCGGACAGCACCTGCACCAGACGGAAGGAGACGAACCCGTGCGACCGCTCGAGCCAGTCTCGCAGGACCGGCCCAATCGCGTCTAGGGTACGGCGGCCGAAGGCTGCGGCGGCGAGGTCCCGCGTCCAGTGGACGACAATGGCGTCCTTCGCCTCCCGCCGGACGGCCTCCCGCTCTTCGGGGGCGGGGCGTTCTCCTCTCGCCCTCCGCCCCGCCGTCCATTCATACACTCTGGCGAGCACCCACGCCTCGAGTTCCCAAGGCGGGGTGCCGGCCAGAGCGCATGCCGCCGAGAAGCCGACCGTGCGGTAGGCCCTCGCCACCCGCTGGGCTATGGCCCTTTGGGGGGCCCGCAATGCGGCGGCGTTCTCCCTCCTGCGGAGGGAGTCCTCCCAGATAGGGGCCCCGTAAAGGGCCATACTCCTCAAGATGCCGGCGAAGAGCTGCCGGCATCGCGCGCGGGGCCCCCCCAAGTTGGGGAGCAGCCACGAGAGGGCGCCCGCAGTCTTCAGCAGGCGCGTCGACAGCCCGCTAAAATGCGGGCCGAAACGCCACCTGCTGTCGAGTACAAGGCCCAGATATTTCATCTGGGCCTTCACCTCGATTCGGACGCCCTCCACGAAGATGTGGGCGTCTGGTGGTTGGCGCTGCCGAGGCCCGTGGAAGAACACGGCCTCGGTCTTGTGCAGCGCCACCGTCAATCCTAGGCGGCGGATCCTCCCTGCGACCAAGGATCCGCCTGCCGAGGCCAAGTTGGCCGCCTCCCTGAAACTCTCCCCCCGGGCCGTGAGGAGAGTGTCATCCGCGTAGCAGATGACACTCGTGCCTCGGAGGAGAGTTCCCCGCAAGAGCCAATCGTAGCCAACGTTCCAGAGGAGAGGTCCCACTACCGACCCCTGTGGAACGCCGGCCTCGACTGCGTACCGCCGGACTTGGCCAGCCCTGTTCACGAGGACGATCGCCCGATCCTCCAGGTAGCTGGCCAGTAGACGCCGCATGTATAGAGGCACCCCGTGGAATCGGAGTGCCTCTAGGATGGTGCTGTGGGGAACAGAGTTGAAGGCGTTGGCTATGTCGAATGACACCGCCAACAATCCGTCCCCCGCCTCCATCGCATCCTTCACCTGGCCCTTAAGGCGGGCCAGCGCGTCCACTGTGGAACGCTCAGCCCGAAAACCGAACTGAGCGTCCGACAAGTCCGGCCCCACATTCCGCAGGTGGCTCTTTAGGCGGGCAGCGATTATCCCCTCGAACATTTTGCCGACCTCATCGAGCAGGACGATGGGTCGGTATGCCGAGGGCGATTCTGCGGGGCGGCTTTCCTTGCGAAGGAGGCACAGCTGTCCCTCCTTCCACGGTTTCGGGAACCTCCCAGACGCAAGACATGCGCTAAAGAGGTCCCGAAACCGCTCCTCCATTTGAGTGGCGGCAATTGCCACCACTCTCGCCGGGACACCGTCGGGGCCCGGAGCCGTCTTCTTGGCGCGGATATGCACAATCGCCGCGCTGAGTTCCGACTCCGTGACAGGAGGGGCCTCCTCTTCCTCCTCGGCTGGCGGAGCTATCCCCCGCGGAGGGTCCATCACTGGTGGGGTGAAGTTGTCCCTGCACGGGAACAGAGACTGAACCACCCCATCCAGGAATGAGGGCTCCAGGGTCTCGGCCACCGGGGGACCAAAGGGGCGCAGCTTGTTTCGCGCCGCCTTGTATGGCCTCCCGTAGGGATCTCTGTCGAGACCCTCCAGCATCTCCGCTCTCGCCGAGTCCCTGGCGTCGGCGATGGCCCGCTCGAGGACCCGTTTTGCCTCTATGTACACCTCATAGAGGTGGTCCTCGTGGGCGAGGTCTCGTTGACGCCGCCGCCGGCTCCGCGCGTAGGCCCTTCTGGCCACCACGCACCCCGCTCGAAGCCTCTCCAGCTCGGCCGACCACCAGTACACCGCCCTATTGGGCAGCGGTCGGCCGGACCGAGGCATGCTGGAATTGCACACCTCGGTCAGAGACTCCCTCAGGTGTCCCGCCGCGATGTCTACGTCCAAGCCGGCGGAAGGCGGCGAAAGCCAGTCCTGGATAAACGCCGCCTCTGCCGCCGCCTCCCTGTCCAGGCGGGTGAGAGCCCACCGTGGGAACGCTGACCGCCCCGAGAGGGGCCGCGTCCCTCCGGGGCCACCGGTGGAGATGTCGAACCGCACGTAGCGGTGGTCCGACATGGTCTCCACCAAATCCACCCGCCAGTTCAGCACGCGCGCGGCCAGCGCAGGGGTGGCAAAAGTGACGTCCACTATCGAGCCACCCTGTCGCCGCACGCATGTCTGGACGTTCCCTCTGTTGAGGAGGGAGAGCCCAGAGGAGGCTGCCCACTGCTCCACTGCCCGCCCGCGATGGTCGGTGGCCGGGTTGCCCCAGGTCACCGACTTGGCATTCAGGTCTCCCAATACGGAGACCTGACGCGGCGCCGCCCTGCCGACCACGGCGGCCAGGGCTCCGAGATAGTTCTCGAAGTCCCGGAGAGGGCGGTTTGGGGAGAAATAGACGCCCACGAGGGCTATCTCTCCCCACGCGGCGGCCACGTATCCCGGTCCCCTCTCTAATAGCGAGAGGGGAGGGGAGTCTGTGGAGGACCGCGCCGCTAGTGCCACCAAGCCGTCCTCGTCACCCAGCCAACTGCCGGGGATCGAGTAGGGCTCGGCGACCACCGCTACGTTCACCAACCACTCAGCCATGGCCTGCACCAGCAGGTCCTGGGCCGCTCTGCAGTGATTGGTGTTCGCCTGGAGGATGCGGTGATAGGAAACCATTATTCCGTCATCGCACCCCCCTCCTCAGCCACCGCCGCTTGAGCTGGAGTAACAGCGGCGGCGACAGCGGCGGTGGCGGCGACAGGGCGAACCTGCGCCGGCACTATGCCCTTCCTCGCGGGAGGCTGGCAATTCCTGCCCCCCATCCTGTGCCCTGCGGGGCGGCCGCTGGCAGCACACGCCGGGCAGTGTGGCGTGGCGACGCTGCAAGTGGCACTCCTGTGTCCCTCCTGTCCGCACTGGAAGCAAGACTCTCCCCAGTCGGACTTGGAGGGACACGTAGATCGGGTGTGGCCCGGCGCGAAGCACTTGAAGCACCGCGCAGGCTTGTCCTCAAGCGGCCGGACCACAGCCGAGCTGAAGCCCACGAGCAGCCGTCCCTTGGTCGCCTTTAGGGCGGCCACCGCCGCGGCGACTGGGCACTCGACGCGGATTGCGCCCATGCCGCGGCGGCCGGGCCTGATGGCTCCCCCCTTCACGGCGCTGGCGCTGCAACCTCCCGCAGCGGCAACGGCCGCCACCACATCCTCTTTGGTGACCGAATCGTCCATATCGATCACCTCCAAGGATGCGGTCTTGACGGGTCTGGCGACCGTCGCCACATCCGCGATGGCCTCTTGCAGCTTTGTTGCGAAGAGGTCCGCGTTTGCGCCGCGCTGCTCCCCCCCGAACTCAAAAATTCGGGCTCCGGCCTGGGTGCGGCGGCACGTGATGTTGCCGATCCCCAGCCGAGAGGGATCCGCGTTAGCACGAGCCCGTCTTAGGACGGACTCGTACGTTTCGCCCCGCTCTGCGGCCTCCGGGGTGATGGTCACCACGACCGCCGCAGTTTTGGGAGGAACCAACTTCCTCCCGCCCGCCGAAGCCTTCTGGGCTGCCGAAGCAGTCGCAGCGGGCTTGGACTTTTTGGCCTTTCCCCCCCTGACCACTTCCGTCCACGCCTGGTTGGACGGGGTGGTGGAAGGGAGCATGGCGTCCTCCCGCTGCGTGTTCTGGGGGGCTGCCGGAGAGGCAGACGCTCCCTCCGCGCTTGTGGTGGGGGTTTGAGGAGCCACCGTGCTCCTCTTGCCCTTCCCCTTTCCCTTCCCCTTGCCCTTGGAGGCCTGGGTCTGCGCACCCGGTTTTGGGTCTCCCGCAGGCTGCGCAGGTACAGGCACCGGCTCCGTCGGTGGCGGACTCTTATCCGCCGCTAGCGGCGGGCGGAGCCGCTTTTCCGGCGGGAGCCGGTCCTCAATACCGGCGAAGCAGCCCCTGATGAAGGCCCTCTCCTCCATGACAACCCCGCGGATTATTTCCACGAGGTTGCCAGGAGGGGAGGAGCCTCCCTCTGCCGGACCAGGGGCAGGCGCAGGAGCAGGTTGGGCTTGCCGGGCCGTGGCCTCAGCCAGCTTCTGGTGCAGCTGGCTGACCTCCAGCTGCAGGCGATCCACCCTCGCCTGCAGCTGCCGCGTCTCCTCTGTGGCCGTGCGCTGCACCAGCTCGGTGACAATGCCGTGCAAGCTCACGGCCCGGCATTTGAGGGCCTTCTGGAAGGTCCCCTTCAGGTTCGAAGACTTGGAGGCGACCTCCAGTACCTCCTCCTTGTCCTGGAGTGCCATGCGCTCCAGCTCCGCCAGGGAGTGGTCGGCGTACAGCACATTGGATGTGCCATAGCCAGCCCTCGACCTGGCGGACCGCGCCTGCTGCTCCCTGGCAGCGACCTTCTCCTCAAGGTCCTGCTGCAGCTGCTCCCTCCTTGCCAGGCCTAACTGACGCTCGGCGTCCACCAGACCCACGTCGTGGGTCGGACTCGAGGCAGGAGTCGGAGCAGGAGTCGAGGCCTTTTTCGACTTCGGCCTCTTCCCCGACTTGCCCACAGACCCCGAGGAGCCTCCGGACCCGAGCCTCAGGTAGGCCCGCTTCCGCTGGAGGCGGTCGTTTTCGGCCGCCGACGTGTCCATGGCGGACTCGCCGGAGTCCGAAAACTCCGCCTGCAAACTGGATAAACTGGCCACGGATGGTGCGCGGCCAGCTTCGACGTGGCCCTTAGAAGGGCCGGTGGATTGGCCCTGGGAAGGGCCACTGTGTTGGCCCTGAGAAGGGCCGTTTGTGTCGTCCCCGGAGGAACAATCGGTTAAAAAGCGCCCGGAGGCGTCTCGTCTTTGCTTTTTCGGCATACTCGTACTTGCAGTCGTCCGCGTGTTGGCTGCAAGTCACAGCGCACTTTAGCCGCCGGTCTGCCACTCCGTTACGGTGGTCAGACACGGCGTTGCCCGGGGATCACGACGTGGACGTATGCGCTGTGGGGGGACCCCCAACCTAACCTAACCTAACCTAACCTTTTTTTTTTTTTTTTTTTTTTTTTTTTCACGTGGAGAAATGCTCATGCATACTACACTACCACGGGGAGATAGTGCAGTTATGTGGGACTCTAACCCACTAAAACTCCACGGTGTCCTCCTCTGCCGCTTACGGCGGGAACACGGGCACGCGTTAGCACTCATCCGTGAACCCGCCGCGGCCGTCCGTTACCGGACCCTCCTCTGGGGAGTACTCCCCATCACCGGCGCACCAGAACACATAGCACGCCGTGACCACCCCAGGGACCAAACCAGCACATGGGCGCCAGACAACCCCGTGTCTGGGCACCCTTGGTCCCCCCTGCGACGGGTCAGGACATTGGCCCCGCCGCCTGCCAATTTTCGGCTGCAGAGGATAGGGAGAGCGGCCAACGTAATACCGACACTCCTCTTCCCCTGCAGCCCCACCGCGTCCGCCATCGTACGGTGGCGACCCCGTCAAGGCCGCGGAAGGTAGGGAGAGCGGCGCACCGTAATACCGGCACTCCTCTCCCGCCGCGGCCTCCAACCCTCAACCGCGATGCCTTCGGTACGTACGACATCGCGGCCCGCCTCAGTTGCGATGTCGCCCAAGCGACACCGCAACCTACCTTTGGCCGCTACGTCGTGGGCTTGTCAGCAAAAGCCCTGACGAGCGGCCCCTCCTCGGGTTCCTCTTCGCTTCACCGTGGGTGTCCAAGCCACGGCTACTGAGCCCCCCCGCCTCGACAATGCGGGAACCCACCGGGGGGGAACCTAACCTAACCTAACCTAACCTAACCTAACCTAACCTTTTTTTTTTTTTTTTTTTTTTTTGATCCGGGGTGGAAAATCCTCATGGATGTCCGCCGCCCTGGGGCGGGCGGCGGGGTCTGTCAGACTCTTACTGACTAAAAACCACCCCGGGTGTTCCATCTCACACCTACGCCGGGGGTCGCGGGAACGTACGATCCTTCCGCAACCCCCGGCTGGTGCCGGCCCGCCTCAGCGGGCCCCGTCTGGTCGGGGGGGGGGAGTGAGGTGTTTGACTCCCCCCGCGACGTCTAAGAGGGGCGCGCGTGGAACACATCGCGCCGCCACCTCGGGTCCTGATGTGTGGGGGGCGACGGACGTCCCCGAGTCCGTCGCCCCTGGACCCGTTTAGGGGGGCTGGAAGAGGGCGTTGTCCGCCCTCCGCCGACGCCCGGTGCGCCTGCTGCGGGCAGGGTGAGTGGACGAGATCTCCCTCTCCCTTTCCGCAGCCTCCTTCTGCGAGACGACTGTTTCGCAGAAGGAAACCACCGCGTCCCAGGACTCCTCGCTGTCGACCATGGACTCGACCACGGCCGGCAGCGAGAGGTCACTGCCTACTTCTGAGATGAGGGCACGGCGCGGCTCCTCCCAAGCGGCACACTCTGCCAGCGTATGCCACGCCGTGTCCTCCCGGCAGTCGACGCAGTGGTGACACCGGGCGTCCGGCTCCCTGTTAATGCGACACAGGTACTTCCCGAAGCAACCATGCCCCGAGAGCACCTGCGTCACCCGAAACGACAGGGAGCCGTGCCTCCTCCCGAGCCAGCGCTCGAGTACTGGCCGGACCGCCTCGATTGTACCGAGGCCGGCGGTAGGGCGCGAAAGCCTGTCCCGCCATTCCGCCACCAGGACCTCGCGAAGCTGAGACCGACGCAGCTCCATGTGGCGCTGCGTCAGCCCCTCGCCTCGCGCCCGCGCTTCCTCGCGCCACCGGTACAGTGACGCGAGTACTTTCGCCTCCAGGTCCCAGGGCGGGGATCCAGCCAGTACGCAAGCCGCCTCGTAGGAGATCGTGCGATACCCCCGGACGACTCTGACGGCCATCGCTCTCTGCGGCTTTCGCAGTACTGCGATGCTTCCGGCCGTCAGGTCAGTCGCCCAGATTGGGGCCCCATACAGGGCCATGGATCGCACGATCCCCACGTAGAGCCGCCTACAGGTGGCGCTCGGGCCCCCCAGATTGGGAAGCAACGTTGACAGCGCCCCAGCAGCGCCCAACAACTTGGGCGCCAGCCGCCGGAAGTGGGGGCCGAAATCCCACCGGCTGTCGAGCACCAATCCCAGGTACTTCATGGTGGACTCGACAGCGATCCGAGCCCCCCCGACCACGATGTGTGATCCGGGCGGCGGCGCCCGCCGGGGGCCATGAAACACCATGGCCTCCGACTTGTTGAGGGCCACCTCCAGGCCCAGGCGACGTATGCGGCTCACCACCTGTGACACCGCAGCCGTCGCCAGCAACGTTGCCTCCCTGTGCGAGCTCCCCCGGGCAGTGACCAGCGTGTCGTCAGCATAACACGTAAGGTCCACGCCCGGTTGGAGCTCGAACCTAACCTAACCTAACCTAACCTAACCTAACCTAACCCAGTCGCGCGGCACCCCTCACCGCGAGCAGATCATTTTTAAGTCGCTCCGCGTTCGAAAAATCTTAAAAAACGGTTATTTCGCGAAAAGTGACAAGTGTTATACGTCATTCGAAGCGCGCTGCTGAGACGCACGCGATAGTGAAAGAAAATTTGAGTTAAGTGGAAAACTGTGAAAGTTATACGTGAAAAACCGTTCCGTTGAGCCTTTACAGCTCAACGCTGCACGATTTTGAGTGAAGACTCAAAAATCGGTGACTGTAGCAGGGTGCGCCGCGCGAAGACCTATCTCTGGACACCAATCTCGGAATTTTCCGAGTTGTGGTTCCGGAGATATTAAAGAAAAACTGACAACCACGTGCAACGTGGTCAGAGATCCCGAGGGAATTTACTGGATCTGGAAGTACTTCCAGAAAACAGCACAGACGAGGAGCCGGGAGGTACTTTGACATTGAAGAAAATCGACCTGGAACACCAGCAAAAATAAGGTCAAAATATTTACTAATTTTCAAGATTAAATTCCCGGAAAACTAAAGCGGTAACATATGTTTTTTATGGACTTGAAAAATACGTTATAAGCATCCCTAACAGGATTTTAAATTTTGTGTATATATGATAAGTAGTTTTTAAGTTATAACGTTTTAAAATCTTTAAAAATTTGGGGGTTGGTTAAATCAACCCCAAAAAAAGTCCAAAAAATTTTGGCTATAAGTCTTCGGTTATTAGCTGTGTTTACTGCTTGTTGTCCTATTTTTATCCCTATTTAGTGTTAAAAAACAAAATTTTTCAGTATTAGCTTCTGACACACACCCCTTTTAAAACTAAAATACACCCTCTCAGGCCAACTTAAAAATCTAAATGTAGTATCGCTGGATGGGGAAACTTATCCTCTATCCAGTGAAATATATTATATCCGCCCGAATTTATTATTGACTTAGATATTAAGAAAAATATAAGGTAAACACAGCTTAATCACCGAAATTACTGGAATAAAAACCCCCCTAGAGGCCAAATTAGCTAAAAAATTACATAAATAAAATTAAGATAACTTAGAATAGTTTATAGTATATAGATTAGAAACTCAAAATCATTTTTAATTTTTAGTTTTATTATATAAAATAGGTTTTCTTTATTAGGCTGACGATTGTCTCAAAGACTTTTGATAAAGCTAGGGGCTGAAATTGGGAGCTGCACCCTCCAAGTTTTGAGGGGGCATAAACACCAGCCTGACCCATACTATTAAGTGAATTCGGATTTTTCGGTGCAGGGGAGCGTTAATTACCACCTGTTTTGCGGCCGTGAAAAAACAAATTTTTTGTTTTATACTACCCCCTACGTGAGCCCCTCAGCCGAAAAATCCGGGACACAGGTGCGACGAAAGGCCACTTCACCCCCTTTCAGCCGACACTATCTGGACCCGCGCGCCATAGATAGGAGAAGTGCAGCATCGTTTTGAGTGTGAGCAGTTATTGGTGAGAGGCTGCAACTGTAAAATTGTTACACTAAATTACAATATTGTTACTGATTGTTACTGTTGTTACCGTTTTTATGTTTTATGTTTAATGTATGTTAACTTATTATATACCTCAAATAGCTGTTTAAACTTGGACCAACAAAAATTTTTAATATTATTTAATAAAAAATTTCTCTTTTAAAAAATATTTTTCGCCAATCGGGACTCGAACCCGGGACCTTATAAATATTGGAAACGCCCGTATTTCGAGAACTGAGCGAGTGCACGATTTAAACGCCACCCTAAATTTTCCCAATCAATTTTGAACCTTATCCATTAGCGATAAGGTTGACAATCTATTAAAGAAATCTATAGATATACTGCAGCACTTCCCTAACCATCCTCCTTCGAACCTCCTTCTTAATTTTAAAATAAATTGTATTTTATTTATTCATTTATTTAATTGTCCCACCCGCCGTTCACTCTCTTGAACCATATTCTTATCTTTGCTCTTTGCACATATAATTTTTGTAACCCAGTCCTAACATTTTTGTACCCTATTCCATACCTTACCCTAAAATTAGCTTCCCCCCCCATTATCTCGGAAACGGCTGGGAATATCCAAATTTTGACAAAATTTTCCCCCCCCCTATAACCCCCCTCTCATCTTGTACATATATTGATATAAGACCCCTAGACCCCCCTTTTGACCCCCCCCATCATTGACCCCAAAAATTTACCTAGTACATTAAAAATCAACAACGATAAAATCGCGCGCGATTACTTCGCGTGTTGCGCCTTATTACATCTTCCCCCCCTCTCCCCGCCTCTAACGAGACCCCCGTGACACCCTGTGACTCCTGGGACCCTTAGAACATTCCCTGATCTCCTTACTGGCGGCCCCCTGAAACCTTCCTAATCCCTTCAATATTTATTTACGTTAAACCCCCCCCCCCCCAACCCTTCACCTACCTCACCTCCCCGTGCCATAACTTCGGAACCGAAAGTCAGAGACCCACCGAGTTTGGGGTCTCCGAAATCAGGAGGAAAAGACCTTTCTTTTGGCTCCGGAGAAATCACGGGAAAACGATTCCTCTTTTATTTATTTAATTTATTTATTGTAACATAATAATATATATTACTCCTCTGGTGCTGTAGTGTATCTTGCGTGTGTGGGGTGCGTAATCCCGGTATAGTTTAGTACAAAGACTCTTGTAGCAAGTCTACCTTAGTTTTTTATTTTTAAGACTCACTATATTTAAAAAAAAAAAAAAAAAAAAAAAAAAAAAAATTCTTTTGTGAATTGACCTATTACGACTTTTTGTTGTGTGTAATAGATACTCTTGACTCTACATAGAGACAAAAGTTAATTTTAAGTATTTATTTGTATTTTCGCTTTATAGTGTGGCACGAAGGCTTTATTGAGCCTGACGCAAATTTATTTCTTTGGACTGCTTTTTGGCACTTTGGTTTATTTCCTTTTTATTTCTTTGTTTATTTTATTTAAAAATTTGTTTTGACCGAGTCCCTTTTTAGAGGACTCGCATTTTGGTATCTCTCTCTTCGACCCCCCTTTACAGGGACAGAAGAGAACCAACAACCTCTGACATCGGAGTCTATGAACCTCACCTTCACTAAAAGCACCGCCATGTTTCACACACCGGCTAAGAAAACCCCGGTCTCGCTTGTTTTCGGGGGTTCGCCGCGATCTGCAGAGAAAGCTGGGACCTCGCAGCAAAGCGTGAGACGCAGCAGTGGAGAATGCGAGGCCGGAAAAATAGAGCCCAAGGCAAAGTCCCCGGCCAACCCAAAACCTGATACAACTCCGCCGGCTGCACAAAAAATCCCAGGCTCTCTGGGGACGCGGCGGGCCTCCGCGGACGCCGCGGGTCCCAATAATAAGCCCGACTTTAAGTACCCCAGCTTGACAGCGGAGGCGAGAGCTTGTCTAGGTAGAGCGAAGCTGCACCTGGGCAACTCTCGAAATCTGAAAACCGAGATCAAGACGGAGGTTCTGGGGGCCATCACTCGGCTTTACGAGATCGTGAAGGAGTCAGAGAAATCAAGACCCCCTATCACTGCTGCCTCCGCTCCGTTCGTCATCCCGACCAGCCTGCCCTCCCTAAGTGAGGAAACCGGAGTCGGCGGGGATCTCGCTAAGCGACTCGAAGAGAACAGTGCTCTCCTGAAGGAAAACCTCAGAGAAATGGAGTCGCTGCGAGATGCCCTGGCGACGAGGGACTCCGTTGGGGAGAGGACGTACGCGACTGTGGCCGCACACAGCGAAAAGTCGCATCCATTACGGAGTACGCTGCACTCTATCGTAGTTACGTCTAAGGACGATACGGAAACAGGGGACGAAGTATTAGATAAAATACGGGAGGCAGTGGATGCAAAAGAGGGCTGGGTTAAAGTAGAGAAGGTGAGGAAGGCGAAGGACAGAAAAATAATCATGGGCTTCCAAACAACAGAAGAAAGGGACAAAATAAAAAGTAAACTGGCGAGAGACAGGCAGGACCTCCAAGTCGAGGAGGTGAAAAACAAAGACCCTTTGCTGATCCTCAGGAGCGTGCTCTCTGTAAATTCAGATGAGGACCTCCTCATAGCGCTAAGGAATCAGAACAAGGATGTTTTCCACAACCTCGACAAGGAGGAGGACAGGGTGGTGGTGAAGTTCCGGCGACGAACAAGAAACCCACACACTTGCCACATTGTGGTCGCCGTCTCACCCACCATCTGGAGACGGGCAACGAAACTCGGATGCCTGCATGTGGACCTCCAGCGCATAAGGGTTGAAGACCAAACACCACTGGTCCAATGTACGCGCTGCTTAGGCTACGGGCATGGCAGACGATTCTGTAAAGAATCGGCTGATCTGTGCAGCCACTGCAGCGGCCCACATCTGAGATCAGAATGCGCTGATTTTCTAACGGGTGTCCCACCCAAATGTCAGAATTGCACAAGAGCCAAGCTCGGGGACGTCGACCACAATGCTTTTAGCTTCGAATGTCCGACACGCCGCAAATGGGACGAGATCGCCAGATCAACCGTAGCATACTGCTAAGGGCATTCTAGGCAACTCAAACCACTACAGATTATTACAAGCCAACTTACAGAGAAAGAGACTTGCGACGGACGAGCTTCTGATTGAAGCGGTGGAGCGTAGAGTCGCCATTGCTCTCCCTTCAGAAGATAAAACCGACGACGACAGCACCAGCCGCCGCCTTATCAGAGAACAGGCCGAAGTAGTGAATGCTGGAGGGCAAGATGATTCATGCGATCCAGCATTCACGATGGCTGGACTGATGACAGCGTGCGGGTCTTTTATCAACCGTCCAGTTTTCGACTGGGAGAGACGTGAGGTCGAGCAAGTGCTCAACGTAAAACTAAACATCGAATGTGTGGCAAACAAGGCGGGAAAGAAAAGGGAACGGTTTTTTTAGATAATGCTAACATAATATTATGCATAATATTAACGATTAGCATTAGTCATAGATATTAAGAACATTATGAAATAAGCAAATATAAACAAATAATTAACACATAAGTTGCCCATAGATATAATTTAGAGTTAAGATGGCTGTATGTTATAGTAGGTACAAGATAGCTAAAAGCTGTACCCACCTGAGTAACCCACCTGTATTTTTATGTTAAGGAATAAGAATAATTATTAAGGATAATAGAGTTTAGAAATAGAAATAAAAGGAAGTGTTATGTTGTTAGAAATAAGAGTAGACATAGAAAAAGTTATGTATTCCCATTAAGATATGAATAAGCTAGAAATAAGTACTGTTGTTGAAAATAAAATTAGAAATTGCGTTGATGTGTTATCCCCGAAAAATAAATAAAAAGGAATATAGAACAGAATAGGGACAAGTAGAAGGGCGTCCTACCCTTAAAGACAGAACGAAGATAGAATGCAAGAAAGATATAGTATGAAGAATGAAAGTGCGAGAGGAATAAAAGCGAGAACTGGAATGAATGTAAAGCTTAGCATAGGCTCCGATCATGTTGGAGGTATTTGTTATTATTAAAAAAAAAAAAAAAAAAAAAAAAAAAAAACCTAACCTAACCTAACCTAACCTAACCTAACCTTTTTTTTTTTTTTTTTTTCACGTGGAGAAATGCTCATGCATACTACACTACCACGGGGAGATAGTGCAGTTATGTGGGACTCTAACCCACTAAAACTCCACGGTGTCCTCCTCTGCCGCTTACGGCGGGAACACGGGCACGCGTTAGCACTCATCCGTGAACCCGCCGCGGCCGTCCGTTACCGGACCCTCCTCTGGGGAGTACTCCCCATCACCGGCGCACCAGAACACATAGTACGCCGTGACCACCCCAGGGACCAAACCAGCACATGGGCGCCAGACAACCCCGTGTCTGGGCACCCTTGGTCCCCCCTGCGACGGGTCAGGACATTGGCCCCGCCGCCTGCCAATTTTCGGCTGCAGAGGATAGGGAGAGCGGCCAACGCAATACCGACACTCCTCTTCCCCTGCAGCCCCACCGCGTCCGCCATCGTACGGTGGCGACCCCGTCAAGGCCGCGGAAGGTAGGGAGAGCGGCGCACCGTAATACCGGCACTCCTCTCCCGCCGCGGCCTCCAACCCTCAACCGCGATGCCTCCGGTACGTACGACATCGCGGCCCGCCTCAGTTGCGATGTCGCCCAAGCGACACCGCAACCTACCTTTGGCCGCTACGTCGTCGGCTTGTCAGCAGAAGCCCTGACGAGCGGCCCCTCCTCGGGTTCCTCTTAGCTTCACCGTGGGTGTCCAAGCCACGGCTACTGAGCCCCCCCGCCTCGACAATGCGGGAACCCACCGGGGGGGAACCTAACCTAACCTAACCTAACCTAACCTAACCTAACCTAACCTAACCTAACCTAACCTAACCTAACCTTTTTTTTTTTTTTTTTTTTTTTTTTCACGTGGAGAAATGCTCATGCATACTACACTACCACGGGGAGATAGTGCAGTTATGTGGGACTCTAACCCACTAAAACTCCACGGTGTCCTCCTCTGCCGCTTACGGCGGGAACACGGGCACGCGTTAGCACTCATCCGTGAACCCGCCGCGGCCGTCCGTTACCGGACCCTCCTCTGGGGAGTACTCCCCATCACCGGCGCACCAGAACACATAGCACGCCGTGACCACCCCAGGGACCAAACCAGCACATGGGCGCCAGACGACCCCGTGTCTGGGCACCCTTGGTCCCCCCTGCGACGGGTCAGGACATTGGCCCCGCCGCCTGCCAATTTTCGGCTGCAGAGGATAGGGAGAGCGGCCAACGCAATACCGACATTCCTCTTCCCCTGCAGCCCCACCGCGTCCGCCATCGTACGGTGGCGACCCCGTCAAGGCCGCGGAAGGTAGGGAGAGCGGCGCACCGTAATACCGGCACTCCTCTCCCGCCGCGGCCTCCAACCCTCAACCGCGATGCCTCCGGTACGTACGACATCGCGGCCCGCCTCAGTTGCGATGTCACCCAAGCGACACCGCAACCTACCTTTGGCCGCTACGTCGTCGGCTTGTCAGCAGAAGCCCTGACGAGCGGCCCCTCCTCGGGTTCCTCTTCGCTTCACCGTGGGTGTCCAAGCCACGGCTACTGAGCCCCCCCGCCTCGACAATGCGGGAACCCACCGGGGGGGAACCTAACCTAACCTAACCTAACCTAACCTAACCTAACCTTTTTTTTTTTTTTTTTTTTTTTTTTTTTTTGTCGCTGAGAAATGACATTACGCATCTCCGCTCGTCGGGGGACGACACGGAGTATGTGGGACTCCCTGCCAGGGTGGCAGTATACCCACTAAAACTCAGCGGTGTTCCCTCATCGCCTTGATGGGGGGGTCATGGGAATCCGGCTTAGCCTTTGCGTCCACAACCCCCCCGGCGCATGCCCGCCTAACTGGCGGGCCCCGCATGATCCCCCCGGCTGGGGGGCTACGGGAATGACCGGGAACACCTGGCCATTCCCGTCCGGCACTGGTGGAAGCTTGTGCAATACAGGCGAGGGTGCCCCCGCACCCGTCGCCTGCTGGCTTCCACCTGGGAGGAGTCGGAAGTCGCCCGCGAGGGCTATCTCTCCCCACGCGGCGGCCACGTATCCCGGTCCCCTCTCTAATAGCGAGAGGGGAGGGGAGTCTGTGGAGGACCGCGCCGCTAGTGCCACCAAGCCGTCCTCGTCACCCAGCCAACTGCCGGGGATCGAGTAGGGCTCGGCGACCACCGCTACGTTCACCAACCACTCAGCCATGGCCTGCACCAGCAGGTCCTGGGCCGCTCTGCAGTGATTGGTGTTCGCCTGGAGGGTGCGGTGATAGGAAACCATTATTCCGACATCGCACCCCCCTCCTCAGCCACCGCCGCTGGAGCTGGAGTAACAGCGGCGGCGACAGCGGCGGTGGCGGCGACAGGGCGAACCTGCGCCGGCACTATGCCCTTCCTCGCGGGAGGCTGGCAACTCCTGCCCCCCATCCTGTGCCCCGCGGGGCGGCCGCTGGCAGCACACGCCGGGCAGTGTGGCGTGGCGACGCTGCAAGTGGCACTCCTGTGTCCCTCCTGTCCGCACTGGAAGCAAGACTCTCCCCAGTCGAACTTGGAGGGACACGTAGATCGGGTGTGGCCCGGCGCGAAGCACTTGAAGCACCGCGCAGGCTTGTCCTCAAGCAGCCGGACCACAGCCGAGCTGAAACCCACGAGCAGCCGTCCCTTGGTCGCCTTAAGGGCGGCCACCGCCGCCGCGACTGGGCACTCGACGCGGATTGCGCCCATGCCGCGGCGGCCGGGCCTGATGGCTCTCCCCTTCACGGCGCTGGCGCTGCAGCCTCCCGCAGCGGCAACGGCCGCCACCACATCCTCTTTGGTGACCGAATCGTCCATATCGATCACCTCCAAGGATGCAGTCTTGACGGGTCTGGCGACCGTCGCCACATCCGCGATGACCTCTTGCAACTTTGTTGCAAAGAGGTCCGCGTTTGCGCTGCGCTGCTCCCCCCCGAACTCAAAAATTCGGGCTCCGGCCTGGGTGCGGCGGCACGTGATGTTACCGATCCCCAGCCGAGAGGGATCCGCGTTAGCACGAGCCCGTCTTAGGACGGACTCATACGTTTCGCCCCGCTCTGCGGCCTCCGGGGTGATGGTCACCACGACCGCTGCAGTTTTGGGAGGAACCAACTTCCTCCCGCCCGCCGGAGCCTTCTGGGCTGCCGGAGCAGTCGCAGCGGGCTTGGACTTTTTGGCCTTTCCCCCCTTGACCACTTTCGTCCACGCCTGGTTGGACGGGGTGGTGGAGGGGAGCATGGCGTCCTCCCGCTGCGTGTTCTGGGGGGCTGCCGGAGTGGCAGACGCTCCCTCCGCGCTTGTGGTGGGGGTTTGAGGGGCCACCGTGCTCCTCTTGCCCTTCCCCTTGCCCTTTCCCTTGCCCTTGGAGGGCTTCGGGGCCTGGGTCTGTGCACCCGGTTTCGGGTCTCCCGCAGGCTGCGCAGGTACAGGCACCGGCTCCGTCGGTGGCGGACTCTCATCCGCCGCTAGCGGCGGGCGGAGCCGCTTTTCCGGCAGGAGCCGGTCCTCAATACCGGCGAGGCAGCTCCTGATGAAGGCCCTCTCCTCCATGACAACCCTGCGGATTATTTCCACGAGGTTGCCAGGGGGAGAGGAGCTCCCCTCCGCCGGACCAGGGGCAGGCGCAGGAGCAGGCGCAGGTTGGGCTTGCCGGGCCGTGGCCTCAGCCAGCTTCTGGTGCAGCTGGCTGACCTCCAGCTGCAGGCGATCCACCCTCGCCTGCAGCTGCCGCGTCTCCTCTGTGGCCGTGCGCTGCACCAGCTCGGTGACAATGCCGTGCAAGCTCACGGCCCGGCATTTGAGGGCCTTCTGGAAGGTCCCCTTCAGGTTTGAAGACTTGGAGGCGACCTCCAGTACCTCCTCCTTGTCCTGGAGTGCCATGCGCTCCAGCTCCGCCAGGGAGTGGTCGGCGTACAGCACATTGGATGTGCCATAGCCAGCCCTCGACCTGGCGGACCGCGCCTGCTGTTCCCTGGCAGCGACCTTCTCCTCGAGGTCCTGCTGCAGCTGCTCCCTCCTTGCCAGGCCTAACTGACGCTCGGCGTCCACCAGACCCACGTCGTGGGTGGGACTCGAAGCAGGAGTCGGAGCAGGAGTCGAGGCCTTTTTTGACTTCGGCCTCTTCCCCGACTTGCCCACAGACCCCGAGGAGCCTCCGGACCCGAGCTTCAGGTAGGCCCGCTTCCGCTGGACGCGGTCGTTTTCGGCCGCCGACGTGTCCATGGCGGACTCGCCGGAGTCCGAAAACTCCGCCTGCAGACTGGATAAACTGGCCACAGATGGTGCGCGGCCAGCTTCGACGTGGCCCTTAGAAGGGCCGGTGGATTGGCCCTGGGAAGGGCCACTGTGTTGGCCCTGAGAAGGGCCGTTTATATCGTCCCCGGAGGGACAATCGGTTAAAAATCGCCCGGAGGCGTCTCGCCTTTGTTTTTTAGGCATTCTTGCAGTCTTCCGCGTGTTGACTGCAAGTCACAGCGCACTTTAGCCGCCGGTCTGCCACTCCGTTACGGTGGTCAGACACGGCGTTGCCCGGGGATCACGACGTGGACGTATGCGCTGTGGGGGGACCCCCAACCTAACCTAACCTAACCTAACCTAACCTAACCTAACCTAACCTAACCTAACCTAACCTAACCTAACCTAACCTAACCTAACCTAACCTTTTTTTTTTTTTTTTTTTTTTTTTTTTTTTTTTTTTTTTTTTTTATCGTGGAGAAATGCTCATGCATACTGCACTACCACGGGGAGATAGTGCAGTTATGTGGGACTCTAACCCACTAAAACTCCACGGTGTCCTCCTCTGCCGCTTACGGCGGGAACACGGGCACGCGTTAGCACTCATCCGTGAACCCGCCGCGGCCGTCCGTTACCGGACCCTCCTCTGGGGAGTACTCCCCATCACCGGCGCACCAGAACACATAGCACGCCGTGACCACCCCAGGGACCAAACCAGCACGTGGGCGCCAGACGACCCCGTGTCTGGGCACCCTTGGTCCCCCCTGCGACGGGTCAGGACATTGGCCCCGCCGCCTGCCAATTTTCGGCTGCAGAGGATAGGGAGAGCGGCCAACGTAATACCGACACTCCTCTTCCCCTGCAGCCCCACCGCGTCCGCCATCTAACGGTGGCGACCCCGTCAAGGCCGCGGAAGGTAGGGAGAGCGGCGCACCGTAATACCGGCACTCCTCTCCCGCCGCGGCCTCCAACCCTCAACCGCGATGCCTCCGGTACGTACGACATCGCGGCCCGCCTCAGTTGCGATGTCGCCCAAGCGACACCGCAACCTACCTTTGGCCGCTACGTCGTCGGCTTGTCAGCAGAAGCCCTGACGAGCGGCCCCTCCTCGGGTTCCTCTTAGCTTCACCGTGGGTGTCCAAGCCACGGCTACTGAGCCCCCCCGCCTCGACAATGCGGAAACCCACCGGGGGGGTAACCTAACCTAACCTAACCTAACCTAACCTAACCTAACCTAACCAGTCGCACGGCACCCCTCACCGTGAGCAGATCATTTTTAAGACGCTCCGCGTTCGAAAAATCGTAAAAAACGGGTATTTCACGAAAAATAACAAGTGCGATATATGGTTAGAAGCGCGCTGCTGAGACGCTCACCATAGTGAAAGAAATTTTGTGAAAAGTGGAAAATTCGAGAAGTTATAAGTGAAAAACTACTTTGTGAAGACTTCGGAGCCAAACGCTGCTCGATTTTGAGTGGTGACTCATAAATCGGTGACTGTAGCCGGGTGCGCCGCACAAATACCTGTCTCTGGACACCAATCTCGGAATTTTCCGAGCAGGGGTTTCCGAGATATAAAAGAAAAACCTAAAACCACGTGTAACGTGGTCGGAGTTCCCGCGGGAATTGACAAGGTCCAGAAGCATTTCCTGGAAACAACACAGACGAGGAGCCGGGTGGCTCGTTGACATTGAAGAAAATCCTTATGAAACACCAGTAAAAATAAGGTCAAAAATTCATAAAGTTTCAAGATTTATTTCCCGGAAATCAGAAGCGATAACGTATGTTTTTTATGGACTTAAATAATTAGTTATAAGCCCCTCTATAAGTATATTAAATTTTGTTCAGATGTGATAAATAGTTTTCAAGTTATAACGTTCTGAAATCTATAAAAATTCGGGGGTTGGTTAATTCAACCCCAAAAAAGTCCAAAAAATTTTAGTCATAAGCATTTAGTGACTAGTTATATTTATTTAACAAATTTAATATTTTTTATTCTTAGTTAGTACCAAAAAATCAGTTTTTCGATATTAGTTTCCGACACCATACCCCTTTAAAGTCAAAATACACCCTTTTAGGGTAACACAAAAAATCTATATGTAATATCACTGGATAGGGAAAATTGTCCTCTATCCAGTGATATATATTATATCCACCCGAAATTAGTATTGACATAGATATAAACGTAAATATAAGGTAAACATAGTAAAATCACCGAAACAGTTACAATAAAAAACCCCCTAGAGACAAAAATTATTATAAAATTGTATAAATAAAAATTAAAATAACCTAAAACAGATTCTGGTACATAGATTAGAGACATAAAATCATTTTTAGATTTAGTATTTATAATATAAAATAGGTATTTTTAAGCTAAACGATTTTCACAGGGACTTATTCAATACAGTTAGGGGTTGAAAACGGGAGTTACACCCTCAAAATTTTGAGAGTACATAATCGCCTGCCTGACCTATCCTATGGAGTAAATCCGGATTTTTCGGTGCAAGGGAACGCTAATTACCACATACTTTGCGGTTGTGAAACAATAACTCTTTTGTTCCCTACTACCCCTCACGCAAACCCCTTTGCCGAAAGGTCCGGGATACAAGTGCAACGAAAGATCACTTTACCCTCTTTCTGGTGATATTAACTAAACCCGCGCGCCATAAATAGGAAAAGGGCAACATCGTTCGGAGTATAAGCAGTCTTTGGCGAAAACTGCAACTGTAAAATTGTTAAACCAAATAGTTATATTGTTATTGATTGTTGTTATTGTTATTGTTAACTCCCGTTTTTGACACCGACCAGTATTATTATATGCGCTGACTCTCCCCAGGCTACCTCTTTGTGACCCCCTTTACCTTTTATTACTTATTATTATTTATCAGGCTGACCCCCCCCCCCTCCCCCCCTCCCCCCTCCCCAGCCCGAATAGCCACCCGAGACCATAGCTATATTAATTATCATCATAGCTACGCTATACATTAGACTTCCTTCAAATCCCCCCCCCCCCCCGCCCTACCCCTCTGAGACCACTTCCAAATTCCCCGCCTCCTCTGCGCCATACGTACGTCATACGTCACTCATACGTAGGCAGAAATATTAGAGTATCAAAAATTTCCCCTTCCCCCACTTAAAATCCAAATATCTCGAAAACGGCTGGGAATTTCAAAATTTTGACGAAATTTTCCCCCCCCCTATATACCCCCCTCCCGGCTAGAACCTACTATTAGTTAAGCCCCCTAGACCCCATTTTTGACCCCCTCAAAATTGACCCCCATAACAAACATTAGCAACAGTAAATACACCTATAGTGTTCCCCTTCATACTAACCCCCGGGACCCCTTCAAACCCCTCTTGCAACCAGTGTACCCCCCCTCCCTTCTCACCCCCACCCCCCTTCCCACATACTATCCGCGGGACACCCTTAGTAACCCCCTTCTTGACCCAATATTGTAGCCCCGCTAGTTTTTCATTCCCCCCCCCCACCCTTTGGGTTTGCCTCACCCCCCCTGGCCCTAACTTCTAAACCAGTGGTCGTAGACCTACCGAGTTTGGGGTCTTTGAAATCGTAAAGAAAAGACCTGTACATTGGCCCCGGCGAAACCGAGGAATAAAACCATAAATTTTTGTATTTTATTTATTATTTGTTTATTTATATACTTATACCCTGGGGAGTCTAAATAGGGAAGGAAATATTCCTCTGACGCTGTATCTCTCTACATAGTCGAAAATTGTGTTTGATAATAGTGTGTGGTACTGACTCTAACTATAGCGATTTTTCTAAAATCGCTTAAATTTATATACACGTTTGTCAATTGACAAAAATCACCCACCTATTGACAATATAGAACTAGTTATTGCGGTTCTATTTATATTCTAGTATTAATTGTTATAATATTTTTATATTTTATTATACTCTGTCGTCCCTATTGACGAATTTATTTTATTTTTATATTGACGTATACTCCCCAACATGCTCGGTAGATCACCGATAAAATCGACAAAGGCAGCCGACGGTGAAAAGTCACCGGCTAAACCTGGGGCAACTGCCCTCCTAAATGTTACACGTAGCTTAGGAGAGTGTGAAGCCACAAGCGGCAGCCCTACCCCGTCGACATCGAAACAGACGTCGCAGGCTGGCCCTGCGAAAATGGCGACGAAGCTCGTTTTTACGCAGGTGAGCAAAGATGCGTCGAAGACAAGGAAGTTCCTAGACGCAAGCCCACCGCCAATACCAAGTTACGTGAGCCGATCAGCGGAGGCCAGGGCTTGCCTAATAAAGGCTAAACTGAACTTGGACAGCTCCAGAAATATAAAGACGGAGATTAAGACCGCTGTCACTGAAGCTACGGAACGACTCTACCAATTGGTTAAAGAAGTCGAGACGGAGCTAAAACAGGCCAAACAAAAAATTACGAAGACAGGGCCCGTAGTGACAGAACCTGAACCCAAGGACATGGAAGTGGAAAAAGAAGGAAAAGTGGTCTCCAGCAGTAAGGTAGAGATTGAGTCTCTAAAAAAGGCCCTAGAAGACCACAGCCGAAACCTGTTGGAGAATAGCGAGAAGCTTGATAGGCTGAAAGAGGCGCTACAAACTAGCGAAGAACACATGGAGAAGCTCTCCTATGCTAGTGTAGCGGCAAGTCGGCCTATCAAGCCATCTCAAAGGGAAACAGCGCTCCACTCCATTGTGGTCACCTCCACCAAAGAGACCGAGACTGGAGAGGAAATTCTGGACCATATTAGGAAGGCAGTAAATGCGAAGGATGGATGGGTTACAGTAGACAGGGTACGTAAAGCTAGAGACAGAAAAATAGTGATGGGATGCAGAACTGAAGAAGAAAGGGAAAAAATCAAAGAAAGACTGGCAAGTGTGGGGGAGTTATTAAAGGTCGAGGATGTCAAAAACAGGGACCCTTTGGTGATCCTGAAAGATGTCCTGGCCTATAATACAGATGAAGACATCCTGAAGGCGCTTCGTAACCAGAACAGGGACGTGTTCACGGAGCTAAAGAAAGAGGAAGACCGGGTCGAGGTACTGTTTAAAAAGAAAACAAGAAACCCCCACACGCACCATGTTGTCCTCAGAGTGTCCCCAAAACTTTGGAACAGACTGCAGGAAAGAGAGGCTGTCCACATCGACCTGCAAAGGATCCGTGTGTCCGACCAGAGTCCACTGGTCCAGTGCTCCCTGTGCCTGGGTTTTGGGCACGGACGAAGGCTCTGTAAGGAACAAGTGGAGAAGTGCAGCCACTGCGGGGGCCCTCATATGAGGACAAATTGTTCAGATTGGATGGCCGGAACAGCTCCATCTTGCTGTAACTGTGTGCATGCAAAGCAGGAGAATACTGAGCACAATGCTTTCAGTGACGAATGCCCAGTCAGAAAGAGATGTGAGGTTCTGGCCAGAGCCAGGGTAGCATACTGCTAAGGTGGTGACTGGCGACAGGGCGGCATACACCCCAATCAGAGGATATGTAGTAGCCCAGGCCAACCTACAGAGGAAGGAACTGGCAACCACCGAACTCTTTTTAGAGGCCAGTGAGCGAGCAATCGCATGGGCACTGATCCAGGAACCATATGTGGGGGGGGCTAGAAGTATGAAGAGCTACCGTGGTGTCAGAATCTACCAGTGTGAGGTTGAAGGAAGTGGGAGGGTAAAGGCAGCAATAGCTGTCTTTAATGATGACCTGGATGTAATTCCCCACCCAAAACTCACCACCAATAACATCGTCGTGGTGGGGATCCGTACCAAAGCCTGGGAAATCACGGTAGTCTCCTATTACTTTGAGCCAGACCAACCCATTGGGCCTTACTTGGATCAGCTGTCCAAAATAAAGTTGGAACTGGGCGCCGGAAAACTACTGATAGGCGGAGATGCTAATGCAAAGAGTACCTGGTGGGGTAGCACCATAGAAGACCTCAGGGGAGAAGAGATGTCCGGGACCCTGGATGAGTTGGAGCTTCAGGTACTGAACACTGGAGATACGCCGACCTTTTACGTAGTAAGAGGCGGCGTAGTATACAAGAGCCACGTAGACGTCACGGCATGCTCGCTCGACCTTTTTGACCTGGTAGACGGCTGGCGGGTCGACACAGGGGCAACGAGCTCGGATCACAACACAATTTTATTCGACATAAAACTAAAAAGGGAAAAAGGGATTAGAATAAATAGGACAACAAGAAAGTACAACACTAAAAAAGCAAATTGGGAAACTTTTGGAATTAAATTGGGGGAACACAAAATTGTAAATAATATAAATTTAGATAGTATAAATGAAATAGTAAATAAGCATGAACTAGAACAGTTGGTTGTCAAATACTGTAAGGTAATTGAGAAAGCATGTGACGAAGCTATCCCAAAAATCGGCAATAAAGTAAAAATTACCATACCGTGGTGGTCCGAGTCGCTCGCTGTGAAGAAGAAGGAAGTTGCCACTAAGAAGAACCGCATCCGCAACGCCGCGCCGGTCCGGAGAGCGAAGGTCGTCGACGAGTACCTGAAAGCAAAAGAAGAGTATGAGTGCCAAGCCAAGAAAGCCCTGGTTGCTAGCTGGAAAGGATTCTGCGAAAAACAGGATGGAGAAGGTGTGTGGGAGGGAATATACAGAGTCATCAGGGCGACCACCAGGAGAAAAGAAGATCTGACCCTAGTTAGCGATGGTGCGTTCCTGAACCCAAAGGAATCAGCAGCCTTACTCGCGGAGACGTTCTATCCGAAGGACACAGCTGAAGAGGATAACGCGGACCACAGGATCACAAGGGAAGCAGCCAGGCGGGTAAATGAAAGGTTGCATGATGAGTATCATGACCCTCCATTTACACCGCTGGAGCTGAAGACTGCCGTGGGACACTTTAATCCCAAGAAAGCCCCTGGAGCGGATGGATTCACGTCTGACATCTGCGGTCGAGCGATTTTCCAGGACCCGGACGCTTTCCTTGCCCTGTACAACAAATGCCTAGAGCTAGCACATTTCCCGGACATCTGGAAGGAGGCAACGGTGGTAGTCCTCAGAAAACCGGGCAAGGAAAACTACACGAACCCCAAGGCATATAGACCGATAGGTCTCCTGCCGGTATTGGGGAAGGTCCTGGAAAGGATGGTGGTGACGCGAATGAAGTGGCAGCTGTTGCCGCGGCTTAGTACTCGTCAGTTTGGCTTTATGCCCCAGAGGAGCACCGAGGACGCCCTCTATACGCTAATAAAACACGTACAGGACAAGTTGAGGCTGAAGAAGCTAATTGTCCTGGTGTCATTGGATATAGAGGGCGCCTTCGATAGCGCCTGGTGGCCGGCAATTAAGGTCAGGCTGGCTGAGGAAAATTGCCCGGTAAACACCCGGAGGCTACTGGACAGTTACCTCGACTGCAGACGAGTAAGAGTGAGGTATGCTGGGGAGGAATGCACAAAAGAGACTAATAAGGGCTGTGTTCAAGGGTCAATTGGTGGTCCCATACTCTGGAACCTTCTACTGGACCCACTATTACAAGACCTGGACAAGAGGGGACTATTTATACAGGCTTTTGCGGACGACATAGTTCTGGTCGTGGATGGTGACACAGCAGCTGAAGTCTCCAGAACCGCCAATGCAGCCCTCGCCCATGTTCAGAGTTGGGGCGTCAGAAATAAGCTTAGGTTTGCACCGCACAAAACCTGTGCGATGTTAATAACCAATAAGCTTAAGTACGACGCTCCAATTGTGAGCATGGCCGGGGTCGACATAGGTATGGTTAGGAGTATGAAGCTGTTGGGTCTGACCATTGACGACAAATTAACTTTCAACGAGCATACAGCAAATGTCTGCAAAAAAGTGGCTGACATCTATAAGCAACTGTCGCGTGCGGCAAAAGTCAGCTGGGGTTTAAATAGGGAGGTTATCCACATAATCTACACAGCCACTATTGAACCCATTGTCACGTACGCGGCTGCAGCCTGGGCTCCCGCTACGAAAAAGCTGGGTATACGAAGGAAGCTAGGCTCTGTACAACGAGGATTCGTCCAGAAGCTCTGCAAATCTTACCGCACAGTCTCACTCAACTCGGCACTGGTACTGGCTGGGATACTACCTCTAGACCTGCGCATACAAGAGGCAGCCGCCCTGTATGAGGCAAGGAGAGGGTCGTCCCAGTTCGTGCCAGGAGACAGGGAGATTGAGAGTGTGGTGAGATTTGCAGAAACTCCTCACCCTGCTAAACAAATGGCCCTGGAGTTCATGAGCCTGGCAGACCAACAGCTTGTGGACAGTTATAACGTGCAGGCAGTGCGAATATTCACTGACGGCAGCAAGATTGAGGGGAAGGTCGGAGCCGCATTATCCTTGTGGGATAATGTAGGTGAAACCAAGAACCTCAAGCTCAGCCTCGCCGCGTACTGCACTGTCTACCAGGCTGAACTACTGGCCATTTGCAAAGCAACGGACGAAATCCTCAAGCGCAAAGAGACGAGCTATGGGGTGTACAGCGACTCAATGTCAGCATTGCAGACGCTTACATGCCATGGCTCTCTCCACCCCCTGGCGGTCCGCGCACGAGCCAATTTGGCTCTGGCGTTGGAACAGAAAAAAGATGTTTCTTTCTTCTGGGTCAAGGCTCACGCGGGCCTGCCCGGGAACGAACGCGCGGATGAGCTGGCGAAGGAAGCGGCATTGTCGTCACGGAGGAAGCCGGACTATGACCGGTGTCCGGTTTCATTCATTAAGCGTCAAATCCGTTTGGGTACGCTTGATGAGTGGAACCGGAGATATGTGTCTGGCGAGACGGCCTCGGTGACGAAAATGTTTCTTCCAGACGCCGTAGCTGCCTACCGTATTGTGAAACAGGTGAGGCCAACAGGCGTGCTTACACAAGTCCTAACAGGGCACGGTGGGTTCTCGGAATACTTAAATCGCTTTAAGTGTAAAGAGAGCCCATCGTGCACCTGTGACCCGAATGTAATAGAGTCAGTCCCACACATTTTACTTGAATGCCCCATCTTTTTAAAAGATCGTTACAATTTTGAGCAAGATTTAGGCATAAGATTACAGAGAGAAACCGTAGGGGAAATAATGTCAGGCAAAACAAGAAACAAACTAATAGCCTACTGCGAAAGTATAGCACTAAAAGTAATAGACAAAAATAAAACTTGATGAAACAACTATGTTTACATATTATATTGTATATATAGTATTAGTTAACATAGTACCTAAGTACAATAAACTGTAAAATAGGATAAGCAGTAGGTTAAGAGCAATAGAAATAAGTAAGTAGTGTAAAAGTAGAATTGTAATAGTCTAAAGTAGAAATTGTAATTAAGTTGTGTAAAAATTAAGTGTTTTATTAAAATGTGTAAGTAAAAATAAGTATCGTGTAATAGCCTTAAGAGAAATTTTTATGTAAATAAGTTAAGTTTTTATATGTACAATTAAACACACCTTGAAAAAATTATTTTCCCTAAAATAAGTAGAAAGTATAGAAATAAAAAAGTAGAAGTATAGGAAATAGTTAAATAGTGGGAGTCCCACCCACAGGATAAATGGTGAAGGATAAAAGAAAGACACAGTATGAGGCATGAAAGTGCGAGAGGCATGATAGCGAGAACTGGTATGGAAGAGGTACAGATACAGAATAGGCGCCAATCATGTTGGCGGTAGGAGTATGAAAAAAAAAAAAAAAAAAAAAAAAAAAAAAAAAAAAAAAAAAAAAAAAAAAAAAACCTAACCTAACCTAACCTAACCTAACCTAACCTTTTTTTTTTTTTTTTTTTTTTTTTTTTTTTTGTCGCTGAGAAATGACATTACGCATCTCCGCTCGTCGGGGGACGACACGGAGTATGTGGGACTCCCTGCCAGGGTGGCAGTATACCCACTAAAACTCAGCGGTGTTCCCTCATCGCCTTGATGGGGGGGTCATGGGAATCCGGCTTAGCCTTTGCGTCCACAACCCCCCCGGCGCATGCCCGCCTAACTGGCGGGCCCCGCATGATCCCCCCGGCTGGGGGGCTACGGGAATGACCGGGAACACCTGGCCATTCCCGTCCGGCACTGGTGGAAGCTTGTGCAATACAGGCGAGGGTGCCCCCGCACCCGTCGCCTGCTGGCTTCCAAACCTAACCTAACCTAACCTAACCTAACCTAACCTAACCTAACCTAACCTAACCTAACCTAACCTAACCTAACCTTTTTTTTTTTTTTTTTTTTTTCACGTGGAGAAATGCTCATGCATACTACACTACCACGGGGAGATAGTGCAGTTATGTGGGACTCTAACCCACTAAAACTCCACGGTGTCCTCCTCTGCCGCTTACGGCGGGAACACGGGCACGCGTTAGCACTCATCCGTGAACCCGCCGCGGCCGTCCGTTACCGGACCCTCCTCTGGGGAGTGCTCCCCATCACCGGCGCACCAGAACACATAGCACGCCGTGACCACCCCAGGGACCAAACCAGCACATGGGCGCCAGACAACCCCGTGTCTGGGCACCCTTGGTCCCCCCTGCGACGGGTCAGGACATTGGCCCCGCCGCCTGCCAATTTTCGGCTGCAGAGGATAGGGAGAGCGGCCAACGTAATACCGACACTCCTCTTCCCCTGCAGCCCCACCGCGTCCGCCATCGTACGGTGGCGACCCCGTCAAGGCCGCGGAAGGTAGGGAGAGCGGCGCACCGTAATACCGGCACTCCTCTCCCGCCGCGGCCTCCAACCCTCAACCGCGATGCCTCCGGTACGTACGACATCGCGGCCCGCCTCAGTTGCGATGTCGCCCAAGCGACACCGCAACCTACCTTTGGCCGCTACGTCGTCGGCTTGTCAGCAGAAGCCCTGACGAGCGGCCCCTCCTCGGGTTCCTCTTAGCTTCACCGTGGGTGTCCAAGCCACGGCTACTGAGCCCCCCCGCCTCGACAATGCGGGAACCCACCGGGGGGGAACCTAACCTAACCTAACCTAACCTTTTTTTTTTTTTTTTTTTTTTTTTTTTTTTCCCGTGGAGAAATGCTCATGCATACTACACTACCACGGGGAGATAGTGCAGTTATGTGGGACTCTAACCCACTAAAACTCCACGGTGTCCTCCTCTGCCGCTTACGGCGGGAACACGGGGACGCGTTAGCACTCATCCGTGAACCCGCCGCGGCCGTCCGTTACCGGACCCTCCTCTGGGGAGTACTCCCCATCACCGGCGCACCAGAACACCTAGCACGCCGTGACCACCCCAGGGACCAAACCAGCACATGGGCGCCAAACGACCCCGTGTCTGGGCACCCTTGATCCCCCCTGCGACGGGTCAGGACATTGGCCCCGCCGCCTGCCAATTTTCGGCTGCAGAGGATAGGGAGAGCGGCCAACGTAATACCGACACTCCTCTTCCCCTGCAGCCCCACCGCGTCCGCCATCGTACGGTGGCGACCCCGTCAAGGCCGCGGAAGGTAGGGAGAGCGGCGCACCGTAATACCGGCACTCCTCTCCCGCCGCGGCCTCCAACCCTCAACCGCGATGCCTCCGGTACGTACGACATCGCGGCCCGCCTCAGTTGCGATGTCGCCCAAGCGACACCGCAACCTACCTTTGGCCGCTACGTCGTCGGCTTGTCAGCAGAAGCCCTGACGAGCGGCCCCTCCTCGGGTTCCTCTTAGCTTCACCGTGGGTGTCCAAGCCACGGCTACTGAGCCCCCCCGCCTCGACAATGCGGGAACCCACCGGGGGGGAACCTAACCTAACCTAACCTAACCTTTTTTTTTTTTTTTTTTTTTTTTTTTTTTTTTTTTTTTTTTTTTTTTTTTTTTTTGTCGCTGAGAAATGACATTACGCATCTCCGATCGTCGGGGGACGATACGGAGTATGTGGGACTCCCTGCCAAGGTGGCAGTATACCCACTAAAACTCAGCGGTGTTCCCTCGTCGCCTTGATGGAGGGGTCATGGGAATCCGGCTCAGCCTTTGCGTCCACAACCCCCCCGGCGCATGCCCGCCTAACTGGCGGGCCCCGCATGTCCCCCCGGCTGGGGGGCTACGGGAATGGCCGGGAACACCTGGCCATTCCCGTCCGGCACTGGTGGAAGCCTGTGCAATACAGGCGACGGAGCCCCCGCACCCGTCGCCTGCTGGCTTCCACCTGGGAGGAGTCGGAGGTGACTGTCATACTGACGTCGTCTTCGACCCCTCCTCCGCCTTCGGAGCGGCGGCGCGAGAGGGTCTTCCTCCCGCGCGCGCTCCGCCGCCTCCTTCTGGGACATGACGTGTTCGCAGAAGGAGGCGACTGCCGCCCAGGACCCCTCGTCCCCAAGCATGGCATTGACCAAGCCGGGGAGCGAGAGGTCCGTTCCGATCGCCGCGGTGAGACTGCGGCGCGGCTCGGACCACGACGGGCACACCTCAAGAGTGTGCTGCGCCGTGTCCTCCGCCGCGCCACAGCCGTGACACGACGGCGTCTCCTCCCGCCCGATACGGTGCAGGTACGATCCAAAGCAACCGTGCCCGGACAGCACCTGCACCAGACGGAAGGAGACGAACCCGTGCGACCGCTCGAGCCAGTCTCGCAGGACCGGCCCAATCGCGTCTAGGGTACGGCGGCCGAAGGCTGCGGCGGCGAGGTCCCGCGTCCAGTGGACGACAATGGCGTCCTTCGCCTCCCGCCGGACGGCCTCCCGCTCTTCGGGGGCGGGGCGTTCTCCTCTCGCCCTCCGCCCCGCCGTCCATTCATACACTCTGGCGAGCACCCACGCCTCGAGTTCCCAAGGCGGGGTGCCGGCCAGAGCGCATGCCGCCGAGAAGCCGACCGTGCGGTAGGCCCTCGCCACCCGCTGGGCTATGGCCCTTTGGGGGGCCCGCAATGCGGCGGCGTTCTCCCTCCTGCGGAGGGAGTCCTCCCAGATAGGGGCCCCGTAAAGGGCCATACTCCTCAAGATGCCGGCGAAGAGCTGCCGGCATCGCGCGCGGGGCCCCCCCAAGTTGGGGAGCAGCCACGAGAGGGCGCTTGCAGTCTTCAGCAGGCGCGTCGACAGCCCGCTAAAATGCGGGCCGAAACGCCACCTGCTGTCGAGTACAAGGCCCAGATATTTCATCTGGGCCTTCACCTCGATTCGGACGCCCTCCACGAAGATGTGGGCGTCTGGTGGTTGGCGCTGCCGAGGCCCGTGGAAGAACACGGCCTCGGTCTTGTGCAGCGCCACCGTCAATCCTAGGCGGCGGATCCTCCCTGCGACCAAGGATCCGCCTGCCGAGGCCAAGTTGGCCGCCTCCCTGAAACTCTCCCCCCGGGCCGTGAGGAGAGTGTCATCCGCGTAGCAGATGACACTCGTGCCTCGGAGGAGAGTTCCCCGCAAGAGCCAATCGTAGCCAACGTTCCAGAGGAGAGGTCCCACTACCGACCCCTGTGGAACGCCGGCCTCGACTGCGTACCGCCGGACTTGGCCAGCCCTGTTCACGAGGACGATCGCCCGATCCTCCAGGTAGCTGGCCAGTAGACGCCGCATGTATAGAGGCACCCCGTGGAATCGGAGTGCCTCTAGGATGGTGCTGTGGGGAACAGAGTTGAAGGCGTTGGCTATGTCGAATGACACCGCCAACAATCCGTCCCCCGCCTCCATCGCATCCTTCACCTGGCCCTTAAGGCGGGCCAGCGCGTCCACTGTGGAACGCTCAGCCCGAAAACCGAACTGAGCGTCCGACAAGTCCGGCCCCACATTCCGCAGGTGGCTCTTTAAGCGGGCAGCGATTATCCCCTCGAACATTTTGCCGACCTCATCGAGCAGGACGATGGGTCGGTATGCCGAGGGCGATTCTGTGGGGCGGCCTTCCTTGCGAAGGAGGCACAGCTGTCCCTCCTTCCACGGTTTCGGGAACCTCCCAGACGCAAGACATGCGCTAAAGAGGTCCCGAAACCGCTCCTCCATTTGAGTGGCGGCAATTGCCACCACTCTCGCCGGGACACCGTCGGGGCCCGGAGCCGTCTTCTTGGCGCGGATATGCACAATCGCCGCGCTGAGTTCCGACTCCGTGACAGGAGGGGCCTCCTCTTCCTCCTCGGCTGGCGGAGCTATCCCCCGCGGAGGGTCCATCACTGGTGGGGTGAAGTTGTCCCTGCACGGGAACAGAGACTGAACCACCCCATCCAGGAATGAGGGCTCCAGGGTCTCGGCCACCGGGGGACCAAAGGGGCGCAGCTTGTTTCGCGCCGCCTTGTATGGCCTCCCGTAGGGATCTCTGTCGAGACCCTCCAGCATCTCCGCTCTCGCCGAGTCCCTGGCGTCGGCGATGGCCCGCTCGAGGACCCGTTTTGCCTCTATGTACACCTCATAGAGGTGGTCCTCGTGGGCGAGGTCTCGTTGACGCCGCCGCCGGCTCCGCGCGTAGGCCCTTCTGGCCACCACGCACCCCGCTCGAAGCCTCTCCAGCTCGGCCGACCACCAGTACACCGCCCTATTGGGCAGCGGTCGGCCGGACCGAGGCATGCTGGAATTGCACACCTCGGTCAGAGACTCCCTCAGGTGTCCCGCCGCGATGTCTACGTCCAAGCCGGCGGAAGGCGGCGAAAGCCAGTCCTGGATAAACGCCGCCTCCGCCGCCGCCTCCCTGTCCAGGCGGGTGAGAGCCCACCGTGGAAACGCTGACCGCCCCGAGAGGGGCCGCGTCCCTCCGGGGCCACCGGTGGAGATGTCGAACCGCACGTAGCGGTGGTCCGGCATGGTCTCCACCAAATCCACCCGCCAGTTCAGCACGCGCGCGGCCAGCGCAGGGGTGGCAAAAGTGACGTCCACTATCGAGCCACCCTGTCGCCGCACGCATGTCTGGACGTTCCCTCTGTTGAGGAGGGAGAGCCCAGAGGAGGCTGCCCACTGCTCCACTGCCCGCCCGCGATGGTCGGTGGCCGGGTTGCCCCAGGTCACCGACTTGGCATTCAGGTCTCCCAATACGGAGACCTGACGCGGCGCCGCCCTGCCGACCACGGCGGCCAGGGCTCCGAGATAGTTCTCAAAGTCCCGGAGAGGGCGGTTTGGGGAGAAATAGACGCCCACGAGGGCTATCTCTCCCCACGCGGCGGCCACATATCCCGGTCCCCTCTCTAATAGCGAGAGGGGAGGGGAGTCTGTGGAGGACCGCGCCGCTAGTGCCACCAAGCCGTCCTCGTCACCCAGCCAACTGCCGGGGATCGAGTAGGGCTCGGCGACCACCGCTACGTTCACCAACCACTCAGCCATGGCCTGCACCAGCAGGTCCTGGGCCGCTCTGCAGTGATTGGTGTTCGCCTGGAGGATGCGGTGATAGGAAACCATTATTCCGACATCGCACCCCCCTCCTCAGCCACCGCCGCTTGAGCTGGAGTAACAGCGGCGGCGACAGCGGCGGTGGCGGCGACAGGGCGGACCTGCGCCGGCACTATGCCCTTCCTCGCGGGAGGCTGGCAATTCCTGCCCCCCATCCTGTGCCCCGCGGGGCGGCCGCTGGCAGCACACGCCGGGCAGTGTGGCGTGGCGACGCTGCAAGTGGCACTCCTGTGTCCCTCCTGTCCGCACTGGAAGCAAGACTCTCCCCAGTCGGACTTGGAGGGACACGTAGATCGGGTGTGGCCCGGCGCGAAGCACTTGAAGCACCGCGCAGGCTTGTCCTCAAGCGGCCGGACCACAGCCGAGCTGAAGCCCACGAGCAGCCGTCCCTTGGTCGCCTTTAGGGCGGCCACCGCCACGGCGACTGGGCACTCGACGCGGATTGCGCCCATGCCGCGGCGGCCGGGCCTGATGGCTCCCCCCTTCACGGCGCTGGCGCTGCAACCTCCCGCAGCGGCAACGGCCGCCACCACATCCTCTTTGGTGACCGAATCGTCCATATCGATCACCTCCAAGGATGCGGTCTTGACTGGTCTGGCGACCGTCGCCACATCCGCGATGGCCTCTTGCAACTTTGTTGCAAAGAGGTCCGCGTTTGCGCCGCGCTGCTCCCCCCCGAACTCAAAAATTCGGGCTCCGGCCTGGGTGCGGCGGCACGTGATGTTGCCGATCCCCAACCGGGAGGGATCCGCGTTAGCACGAGCCCGTCTTAGGACGGACTCGTACGTCTCGCCCCGCTCTGCGGCCTCCGGGGTGATGGTCACCACGACCGCCGCAGTTTTGGGAGGAACCAACTTCCTCCCGCCCGCCGAAACCTAACCTAACCTAACCTAACCTAACCTAACCTAACCTAACCTAACCTAACCTTTTTTTTTTTTTTTTTTTTTTTTGATCCGGGGTGGAAAATCCTCATGGATGTCCGCCGCCCTGGGGCGGGCGGCGGGGTCTGTCAGACTCTTACTGACTAAAAACCACCCCGGGTGTTCCATCTCACACCTACGCCGGGGGTCGCGGGAACGTACGATCCTTCCGCAACCCCCGGCTGGTGCCGGCCCGCCTTAGCGGGCCCCGTCTGGTCGGGGGGGGGAGTGAGGTGTTTGACTCCCCCCGCGACGTCTAAGAGGGGCGCGCGTGGAACACGTCGCGCCGCCACCTCGGGTCCTGATGTGTGGGGGCGACGGACGTCCCCGAGTCCGTCGCCCCTGGACCCGTTTAGGGGGGCTGGAAGAGGGCGTTGTCCGCCCTCCGCCGACGCCCGGTGCGCCTGCTGCGGGCAGGGTGAGTGGACGAGATCTCCCTCTCCCTTTCCGCAGCCTCCTTCTGTGAGACGACCGTTTCGCAGAAGGAAACCACCGCGTCCCAGGACTCCTCGCTGTCGACCATGGACTCGACCACGGCCGGCAGCGAGAGGTCACTGCCTACTTCTGAAATGAGGGCACGGCGCGGCTCCTCCCAAGCGGCACACTCTGCCAGCGTATGCCACGCCGTGTCCTCCCGGCAGTCGACGCAGTGGTGACACCGGGCGTCCGGCTCCCTGTTAATGCGACACAGGTACTTCCCGAAGCAACCATGCCCCGAGAGCACCTGCGTCACCCGAAACGACAGGGAGCCGTGCCTCCTCCCGAGCCAGCGCTCGAGTACTGGCCGGACCGCCTCGATGGTACCGAGGCCGGCGGTAGGGCGCGAAAGCCTGTCCCGCCATTCCGCCACCAGGACCTCGCGAAGCTGAGACCGACGCAGCTCCATATGGCGCTGCGTCAGCCCCTCGCCACGCGCCCGCGCTTCCTCGCGCCACCGGTACAGTGACGCGAGTACTTTCGCCTCCAGGTCCCAGGGCGGGGATCCAGCCAGTACACAAGCCGCCTCGTAGGAGATCGTGCGATACCCCCGGACGACCCTGACGGCCATCGCCCTCTGCGGCCTCCGCAGGACTGCGATGCTACCGGCCGTCAGGTCAGTCGCCCAGATCGGGGCCCCATACAGGGCCATGGATCGCACGATCCCCACGTAGAGCCGCCTACAGGCGGCGCTCGGGCCCCCCAGATTGGGAAGCAGCGTTGACAGCGCTCCAGCAGCGCCCAACAACTTGGGCGCCAGCCGCCGGAAGTGGGGGCCGAAATCCCACCGGCTGTCGAGCACCAATCCCAGGTACTTCATGGTGGACTCGACAGCGATCCGAGCCCCCCCGACCACGATGTGTGATCCGGGCGGCGGCGCCCGCCGGGGGCCATGAAACACCATGGCCTCCGACTTGTTGAGGGCCACCTCCAGGCCCAGGCGACGTATGCGGCTCACCACCTGTGACACCGCAGCCGTCGCCAACAACGCTGCCTCCCTGTGCGAGCTCCCCCGGGCAGTGACCAGTGTGTCGTCAGCATAACACGTAAGGTCTACGCCCGGTTGGAGCTCGCCCCTCAACACCCAGTCGTACCCGATGTTCCACAGGAGCGGGCCCAAGACCGAGCCCTGTGGAACACCGCACGACATGCGGTGCTGGTGTCCGCCATCACGTCCCACGTAGGTGACACACCTCTCCGACAGATAAGCCCCAACGACGTGGCGGAGGTAGGGAGGCACTCGATGGTACCGCAGTGCCTCCCGAATACAACTCCAGGGCAGGGTGTTGAAGGCGTTGGATATGTCCAAGGACACCGCCAACATCACCCCGCCCCGGGCCACTGCTTCCTCCGCCAGGACTCTCACTCGCGACACAGCGTGAATGGTAGAGCGCCCGTGCCGAAAGCCGAACTGGCTGCCGTCCAGATCCGGCCCCTCTCCGCACAAGTGGCCGACGAGGCGGGCAGCGATTATCCGCTCGAACAGCTTACCCACCTCGTCTAGCAGCACTATGGGCCGGTACGCGGACGGCGAGTCCGCAGGGCGCCCCGCCTTCCTGAGCAGGACCAGACGACCAGATTTCCACAAAGTGGGAAACTGGCCCCGCTCAAGGCACGCTGTGTAGAGTCCTCTCAGTTGGGGCTCAAGCTCCTTCAGAGCGAGGGCTAACACGCAGCCGTGGATCCCGTCGGGCCCCGGAGCCACGTTCTTGGCCCGGAGCCTCATCACGGCTGCCCCCATCTCTGCCTGTGTCACCTCTGGGACGCTGATGGCGTTCTCTTCGGTGGACTCTGCGGCCGTGGGCAATGCCATCGGCGGCGGAGTGTGCTCCGCTCTCGCCGGGAAGAGGGCTGCGACCACCTCCTCCAGCAGCTCGGGTTGGAGACTCTCCGTAAGCGGGGGCGCCGCGGCTCGAAGTTTCCCTCGAACCGCGCGATAAGGGCGCCCCCACGGATCTCCGTCTAGAGTCTCCAACATCTCCTCCCTGGCTCGCGACTTCGCCTCGCCGATGGCCAGCCACAGAGTCCTCTTCGCCGCGCGGTACACCTCATACAGCGCGGCTTCTTCGTCAGGGACCCGAAGACGTCTCCTCCGGTATCGGGTGTACTGGCGCCTGACCGCCACGCACGCGACGCGCAACTGCGCGATCTCGGCGGTCCACCAGTACACCTGGCGCCTTGCTGACTGTGTGTGGACCCGGGGCATGGACGCGTCGCTGATTTGCGTCATCGCCCCGCGGAACCACAGCGCCTCCTGCTCGACGTCAACGGGTCCGTTCGTCGCCGACTCCCGGAACCAGGCCTGGACAATAGCGGCCTCCTCGAGAAGCTCCCTGTCGATGCGCTTACGCGCCCAGCGCGGACCGTCCGCACGCGGGGCCGGTAAACCGCGGCCGCCTGCGGTCTGGGCGGAGACGTCGAAACGGATGTATCGATGATCCGACAACGTCTCCACCTCCGAGGCGACACGCCAGTCGCGGACACGGCTCGCGACAGCGGGGCTAGCGAACGAGACGTCCACTATTGAACCGCCCCGCTGCCGCACGCACGTGTGCTCCGAGCCCCGATTTAGGACGGTCAAGCCAGTCGTGACCGCCCACTCCTCCAGCACCTCGCCCCTGGCATCGGTCACTAGAGATCCCCACGCCGCAGATTTAGCGTTGAGATCCCCCAGCAACAGCACCGGGCGAGGGTGGAGTCGGCCCACGACAGCACCCAACTCGACAAGGAACCTCTCGAAGTCGGCGAGACTCTTGTTGGGCGAAAAATACG
Source organism: Luperina nickerlii (assembly GCA_963855955.1). Lineage (NCBI taxonomy): Eukaryota > Metazoa > Arthropoda > Insecta > Lepidoptera > Noctuidae > Luperina > Luperina nickerlii. Next base: position 21,297,153 of record OY979681.1, on the reverse strand, counting down.
CCCCAACCGTGCCAATGCCGTCCACGAGGGCGGCCACCCAGCCGTGACCTCGGGACGGGTTGGCAAGAGCCCCGCCAATGATGGCCACCAAACCGTCCAGGTCTCCCACCCAGTTATCCCTGGGGGGGACAAAGTACGGTTCGGCGACCACAGCCACGTGAATCGACCACTCTGCCATGCTCTGGAGCAAGAGATCCTGAGCTCTGGCAGAGTGGTTGATGTTGCCCTGGAGGAAATGGTACAGCGCCATTAGGCACAGTCCATTCCCTCCGCACCATTCCTAGGCCGGGAGTCGGCCGAAGGGAGACCAGGCTGAGGGGGGGGTAAAGAGCCCCCGGCAGCCTTGGCACCCTTTCTCTTCCCCTTTTGGGCAGGCCCGCCACAAGCCTTTCCGCCCGCTCTGTGCCCAGCGGGCCTCCCTGCAGCTGTACAGAGGCTGCAGTTTGGCGCCGCGGAGCACTGGGCCGCCTTGTGGCCGGCCTGACCGCAGCGATAGCACAGCTCGCTGCGGTCTACACACGAGGTGCACCGTGCCCTGACATGCCCAATGTCAAGGCAACGGTAGCACCGCAAAGCCCTGGGTTGCAGCTGCCTCACCCTCGCCGCAACCCACCCCACCAACAGACGCCCAGCGTTGGCGACTTTGTTCGCCGCCGCCACCGGGCACCGCACCCAAATCGCGCCGAGCCCGGAGGCGTCGACGCGAATGTCCCCCGTCCGCACGTCCCCGGGCGGACATCCACCGGCCTTGGCGACGGCCGCCGCGACCTCAGCCGGAGTCGTCGAGTCGTCCAGGCCGTCGATGCGCAGTTCAGCGGTCTTCATCGGCCTGGACACCCGAACGTCCTCCGGGTTGAGGACCTCCCGCAGCTTCGCGGCCAGGACGTCCGCCTTTTCGCCGCTAGAGGCACCCGACACCTCCAGCAGTCGCGCCCCCGTAATCGCCGGCCTCATTTTGAGGCCGGATGGTATGCCCAGGTCGGGGAACGCGACCTTGGCTTTGGCCTCCATAAGGACCGCCTTATAGGAGACGCCCCTTTCGACAGCTCCGGGCTGCAGCGTAATGACTACAGCCGCGGAGCGTGGGGCTCTGGCTCTAGGCGGTCCCTTTGCCTTGTTGGGTGTCGGTGCTCCAGCGGGTTCCGGTGGCGGCGGCGCCGTCTTCTTCTTCTTCTTGCTGCGGCGGCCCCTCTTGACGACCGTCGTCCAGGTCTCCATGGTGGACCCGGGTCCGGTCGTCGAGGGTGCGGTCGCCGGGGGTGCGGTCGCCGAGGGTGTGGTCGCAGGAGGTGCGGTCGCTGGTGGTGCGGTCGGCGGGGGTGCAGACTTGCCCCCCACGGGCTTTCCGCGTCCTTCCGCGGGCTTTTGGGCCCCCTTGGGTTTGCCGGCTGTCGGGCCCAGCTTAGCGGGCTCCCCCTCCCTCTGCCCGTCAGCAGCGAGCGGCGGCCGGAGATTCTTCGCCGGGAGGAGCCTCGACTCTAGGCCCTGCAGCCGGGCATTCATCATGCCCCCACACTGCATCATGCAGATGCGAACGATCTTCTCGATCTCCGCATCCGCATGCTGCGTAGGGGCAGGGACCAACGACGGAGCCGACGGTGGCGGGGCACTGACGGGAGCGAAACCGGCAGCCGCAGGACGCCTCTGCTGCCATTCCGTCCTCTGCGCGGCAAGCTCCCGCTTGAGGTCCTCGAGCTCGGATCGGAGACGGCTGTTCTCCTCCCACAGCTTCGCCGTCTCCTCCGAGCTCGTGCGATCAAGGAGGACCCCAACTGCCTCCCTGATGCCATCAGCCGCCTCCTTCAGGGCGCGCGTGAACGTGCCCTTCAGGCTGCCGGACTTAGTGGCAACCTTCAGGACGACGTCCACGCCGTCCAAAACTTGGCGACTGAGCGCCACCGCCGACAAGCTCTCTCCGGTAGCCGCCAGAGCAGAGCGTCGCTCTCGGGCCAGTCGGGCCATTTCACCGACCTCGTCAGCCGCCACCGCCTTCCGCTGCGCCCGCTTTGCGGCGTTCGCCTCCGCCTTATTGGACCCCAGCGAGATCAGCGAGGAGTCCTCGCTCAGGTCCCCTATCGAGGGCCCGGGGTCACTCTCCACGCCCTCCGCCGCACGCTCTACAGGAGCTGGCGTTGCGGGCCGAGAGATCGGCATGAACCGACCCACTCGGTCACGGCTCGGCAACCGAGCGGTAGCTCCGCTCGCCCGACCCCGCCCTCTCTGTGCCGTTGGCACCTTGGGGGCCGACAGATTCTCCTCGCTAGAAGAGAGCCCTGTCGACCCCAAATCCTCGCTGTGTGGGCGCTTCCTCAAGGGGTTACGCCCACACGTGTCCTGGCCAGACAGTCGGTCCTCGCCAAGACCGGAGCCTCCTCGGCTCTTGTTGCCGTCCACGACGTCCACGACGGCAAGCGGTTCGCTTGCGTCGCACAGGCGCTCCAGGCTAACCCGGAGCACCTTTTCTTGCGAGGCAAGCGCAGGTTGACGCAGGTCGGCAGTAGTCTGCCGGCCCACGAGGCTAGTGTTGCCCCCCCCAGATACGAAGGGGCTGCCTTCCGAAGAAGGGCGGGATTCTCCCTCCTTGGGTAGGAGGGTACCCGCCTGGGGAATAGTTTTGACATCAGCCTTTTTCATTGTTCCTTTTAAAGGGTGAGGTCCCTTGTTCGCGCTAGCTTACCGGATGCCCTCCGGTCATACATCCCTTCGGCACGCTAGACCTTAGGATTGGGGTAATTTTTTATAGAGGTTGTCTTCCTCGCGGCCCGAGCCTCAGTGGCCCGGGCCCCCGGTCCTGAACTCAGGATTACGGGGTGGCCGACGATTGGGCAGAACCAATCGCCGCCCCGGCGCGGGCGTCCCCACGCTGCCGCCGGATGCCGGACAGACGCAGCGTGGACAATGGACACCCTCACCACCCACGCCCTCGTGGGTACTGCGGCGCGAACCGCCCCTTCCCAGTCTACGCCCACTCACATCCCTCTGTAAGCAGAGGAGGAGTGGACGTACGACCGCCCGTCTGTAGCCCGGTTCCCTTCACCGACAATCAAAGATGATCGGTGATTGGAACCATGACCTTCCCCCGTGTGTTGAAAATTAGCCGCCGGCCCCAATTGTCCACCAAAACCTGGTGGGCAATTGGAGCCGTCGTTGCCCAGGGTGCGCCACGAGGAGGCTTTTCAACGTGCACCCCAACCTAACCTAACCTAACCTTTTTTTTTTTTTTTTTTTTTTTTTCACGTGGAGAAATGCTCATGCATACTACACTACCACGGGGAGATAGTGCAGTTATGTGGGACTCTAACCCACTAAAACTCCACGGTGTCCTCCTCTGCCGCTTACGGCGGGAACACGGGCACGCGTTAGCACTCATCCGTGAACCCGCCGCGGCCGTCCGTTACCGGACCCTCCTCTGGGGAGTACTCCCCATCACCGGCGCACCAGAACACATAGCACGCCGTGACCACCACAGGGACCAAACCAGCACATGGGCGCCAGACGACCCCGTGTCTGGGCACCCTTGGTCCCCCCTGCGACGGGTCAGGACATTGGCCCCGCCGCCTGCCAATTTTCGGCTGCAGAGGATAGGGAGAGCGGCCAACGTAATACCGACACTCCTCTTCCCCTGCAGCCCCACCGCGTCCGCCATCGTACGGTGGCGACCCCGTCAAGGCCGCGGAAGGTAGGGAGAGCGGCGCACCGTAATACCGGCACTCCTCTCCCGCCGCGGCCTCCAACCCTCAACCGCGATGCCTCCGGTACGTACGACATCGCGGCCCGCCTCAGTTGCGATGTCGCCCAAGCGACACCGCAACCTACCTTTGGCCGCTACGTCGTCGGCTTGTCAGCAGAAGCCCTGACGAGCGGCCCCTCCTCGGGTTCCTCTTAGCTTCACCGTGGGTGTCCAAGCCACGGCTACTGAGCCCCCCCGCCTCGACAATGCGGGAACCCACCGGGGGGGAACCTAACCTAACCTAACCTAACCTAACCTTTTTTTTTTTTTTTTTTTTTTTTTCACGTGGAGAAATGCTCATGCATACTGCACTACCACGGGGAGATAGTGCAGTTATGTGGGACTTTAACCCACTAAAACTCCACGGTGTCCTCCTCTGCCGCTTACGGCGGGAACACGGGCACGCGTTAGCACTCATCCGTGAACCCGCCGCGGCCGTCCGTTACCGGACCCTCCTCTGGGGAGTACTCCCCATCACCGGCGCACCAGAACACATAGCACGCCGTGACCACCCCAGGGACCAAACCAGCACATGGGCGCCAGACGACCCCGTGTCTGGGCACCCTTGGTCCCCCCTGCGACGGGTCAGGACATTGGCCCCGCCGCCTACCAATTTTCGGCTGCAGAGGATAGGGAGAGCGGCCAACGTAATACCGACACTCCTCTTCCCCTGCAGCCCCACCGCGTCCGCCATCGTACGGTGGCGACCCCGTCGAGGCCGCGGAAGGTAGGGAGAGCGGCGCACCGTAATACCGGCACTCCTCTCCCGCCGCGGCCTCCAACCCTCAACCGCGATGCCTCCGGTACGTACGACATCGCGGCCCGCCTCAGTTGCGATGTCGCCCAAGCGACACCGCAACCTACCTTTGGCCGCTACGTCGTCGGCTTGTCAGCAGAAGCCCTGACGAGCGGCCCCTCCTCGGGTTCCTCTTAGCTTCACCGTGGGTGTCCAAGCCACGGCTACTGAGCCCCCCCGCCTCGACAATGCGGGAACCCACCGGGGGGGAACCTAACCTAACCTAACCTAACCTTTTTTTTTTTTTTTTTTTTCACGTGGAGAAATGCTCATGCATACTACACTACCACGGGGAGATAGTGCAGTTATGTGGGACTCTAACCCACTAAAACTCCACGGTGTCCTCCTCTGCCGCTTACGGCGGGAACACGGGCACGCGTTAGCACTCATCCGTGAACCCGCCGCGGCCGTCCGTTACCGGACCCTCCTCTGGGGAGTGCTCCCCATCACCGGCGCACCAGAACACATAGCACGCCGTGACCACCCCAGGGACCAAACCAGCACATGGGCGCCAGACAACCCCGTGTCTGGGCACCCTTGGTCCCCCCTGCGACGGGTCAGGACATTGGCCCCGCCGCCTGCCAATTTTCGGCTGCAGAGGATAGGGAGAGCGGCCAACGTAATACCGACACTCCTCTTCCCCTGCAGCCCCACCGCGTCCGCCATCGTACGGTGGCGACCCCGTCAAGGCCGCGGAAGGTAGGGAGAGCGGCGCACCGTAATACCGGCACTCCTCTCCCGCCGCGGCCTCCAACCCTCAACCGCGATGCCTCCGGTACGTACGACATCGCGGCCCGCCTCAGTTGCGATGTCGCCCAAGCGACACCGCAACCTACCTTTGGCCGCTACGTCGTCGGCTTGTCAGCAGAAGCCCTGACGAGCGGCCCCTCCTCGGGTTCCTCTTAGCTTCACCGTGGGTGTCCAAGCCACGGCTACTGAGCCCCCCCGCCTCGACAATGCGGGAACCCACCGGGGGGGAACCTAACCTAACCTTTTTTTTTTTTTTTTTTTTTCACGTGGAGAAATGCTCATGCATACTACACTACCACGGGGAGATAGTGCAGTTATGTGGGACTCTAACCCACTAAAACTCCACGGTGTCCTCCTCTGCCGCTTACGGCGGGAACACGGGCACGCGTTAGCACTCATCCGTGAACCCGCCGCGGCCGTCCGTTACCGGACCCTCCTCTGGGGAGTACTCCCCATCACCGGCGCACCAGAACACATAGCACGCCGTGACCACCCCAGGGACCAAACCAGCACATGGGCGCCAGACGACCCCGTGTCTGGGCACCCCCGGTCCCCCTGCGACGTGTCAGGACATTGGCCCCGCCGCCTGCCAATTTTCGGCTGCAGAGGATAGGGAGAGCGGCCAACGCAATACCGACACTCCTCTTCCCCTGCAGCCCCACCGCGTCCGCCATCTCACGGTGGCGACCCCGTCAAGGCCGCGGAAGGTAGGGAGAGCGGCGCACCGTAATACCGGCACTCCTCTCCCGCCGCGGCCTCCAACCCTCAGCCGCGACGCCCCCGATACGACATCGCGGCCCGCCTCAGTTGCGATGTCGCCCAAGCGACACCGCAACCTACCTTTGGCCGCTACGTCGTCGGCTTGTCAGCAAAAGCCCTGACGAGCGGCCCCTCCTCGGGTTCCTCTTCGCTTCACCGTGGGTGTCCAAGCCACGGCTACTGAGCCCCCCCGCCTCGACAATGCGGGAACCCACCGGGGGGGAACCTAACCTAACCTAACCTAACCTAACCTAACGTTTTTTTTTTTTTTTTTTTTTTGATCCGGGGTGGAAAATCCTCATGGATGTCCGCCGCCCTGGGGCGGGCGGCGGGGTCTGTCAGACTCTTACTGACTAAAAACCACCCCGGGTGTTCCATCTCACACCTACGCCGGGGGTCGCGGGAACGTACGATACTTCCGCAACCCCCGGCTGGTGCCGGCCCGCCTCAGCGGGCCCCGTCTGGTCGGGGGGGGGAGTGAGGTGTTTGACTCCCCCCGCGACGTCTAAGAGGGGCGCGCGTGGAACACATCGCGCCGCCACCTCGGGTCCTGATGTGTGGGGGGCGACGGACGTCCCCGAGTCCGTCGCCCCTGGACCCGTTTAGGGGGGCTGGAAGAGGGCGTTGTCCGCCCTCTGCCGACGCCCGGTGCGCCTGCTGCGGGCAGGGTGAGTGGACGAGATCTCCCTCTCCCTTTCCGCAGCCTCCTTCTGTGAGACGACAGTTTCGCAGAAGGAAACCACCGCGTCCCAGGACTCCTCGCTGTCGACCATGGACTCGACCACGGCCGGCAGCGAGAGGTCACTGCCTACTTCTGAAATGAGGGCACGGCGCGGCTCCTCCCAAGCGGCACACTCTGCCAGCGTATGCCACGCCGTGTCCTCCCGGCAGTCGACGCAGTGGTGACACCGGGCGTCCGGCTCCCTGTTAATGCGACACAGGTACTTCCCGAAGCAACCATGCCCCGAGAGCACCTGCGTCACCCGAAACGACAGGGAGCCGTGCCTCCTCCCGAGCCAGCGCTCGAGTACTGGCCGGATCGCCTCGATGGTACCGAGGCCGGCGGTAGGGCGCGAAAGCCTGTCCCGCCATTCCGCCACCAGGACCTCGCGAAGCTGAGACCGACGCAGCTCCATATGGCGCTGCGTCAGCCCCTCGCCACGCGCCCGCGCTTCCTCGCGCCACCGGTACAGTGACGCGAGTACTTTCGCCTCCAGGTCCCAGGGCGGGGATCCAGCCAGTACACAAGCCGCCTCGTAGGAGATCGTGCGATACCCCCGGACGACCCTGACGGCCATCGCCCTCTGCGGCCTCCGCAGGACTGCGATGCTACCGGCCGTCAGGTCAGTCGCCCAGATCGGGGCCCCATACAGGGCCATGGATCGCACGATCCCCACGTAGAGCCGCCTACAGGTGGCGCTCGGGCCCCCCAGATTGGGAAGCAACGTTGACAGCGCCCCAGCAGCGCCCAACAACTTGGGCGCCAGCCGCCGGAAGTGGGGGCCGAAATCCCACCGGCTGTCGAGCACCAATCCCAGGTACTTCATGGTGGACTCGACAGCGATCCGAGCCCCCCCGACCACGATGTGTGATCCGGGCGGCGGCGCCCGCCGGGGGCCATGAAACACCATGGCCTCCGACTTGTTGAGGGCCACCTCCAGGCCCAGGCGACGTATGCGGCTCACCACCTGTGACACCGCAGCCGTCGCCAGCAACGTTGCCTCCCTGTGCGAGCTCCCCCGGGCAGTGACCAGCGTGTCGTCAGCATAACACGTAAGGTCCACGCCCGGTTGGAGCTCGCCCCTCAACACCCAGTCGTACCCGATGTTCCACAGGAGCGGGCCCAAGACCGAGCCCTGTGGAACACCGCACGACATGCGGTGCTGGTATCCGCCATCACGTCCCACGTAGGTGACACACCTCTCCGACAGATAAGCCCCAACGATGTGGCGGAGGTAGGGAGGCACTCGATGGTACCGCAGTGCCTCCCGAATACAACTCCAGGGCAGGGTGTTGAAGGCGTTGGATATGTCCAAGGACACCGCCAACATCACCCCGCCCCGGGCCACTGCTTCCTCCGCCAGGACTCTCACTCGCGACACAGCGTGAATGGTAGAGCGCCCGTGCCGAAAGCCGAACTGGCTGCCGTCCAGATCCGGCCCCTCTCCGCACAAGTGGCCGACGAGGCGGGCAGCGATTATCCGCTCGAACAGGTTACCCACCTCGTCTAGCAGCACTATGGGCCGGTACGCGGACGGCGAGTCCGCAGGAGCGCCCAACAACCTTTTTTTTTTTTTTTTTTTTTTTTTTTTTGTCGCTGAGAAATGACATTACGCATCTCCGCTCGTCGGGGGACGACACGGAGTATGTGGGACTCCCTGCCAGGGTGGCAGTATACCCACTAAAACTCAGCGGTGTTCCCTCATCGCCTTGATGGGGGGGTCATGGGAATCCGGCTTAGCCTTTGCGTCCACAACCCCCCCGGCGCATGCCCGCCTAACTGGCGGGCCCCGCATGATCCCCCCGTCTGGGGGGCTACGGGAATGACCGGGAACACCTGGCCATTCCCGTCCGGCACTGGTGGAAGCTTGTGCAATACAGGCGAGGGTGCCCCCGCACCCGTCGCCTGCTGGCTTCCACCTGGGAGGAGTCGGAAGTCGCCCACGAGGGCTATCTCTCCCCACGCGGCGGCCACGTATCCCGGTCCCCTCTCTAATAGCGAGAGGGGAGGGGAGTCTGTGGAGGACCGCGCCGCTAGTGCCACCAAGCCGTCCTCGTCACCCAGCCAACTGCCGGGGATCGAGTAGGGCTCGGCGACCACCGCTACGTTCACCAACCACTCAGCCATGGCCTGCACCAGCAGGTTCTGGGCCGCTCTGCAGTGATTGGTGTTCGCCTGGAGGATGCGGTGATAGGAAACCATTATTCCGACATCGCACCCCCCTCCTCAGCCACCGCCGCTGGAGCTGGAGTAACAGCGGCGGCGACAGCGGCGGTGGTGGCGACAGGGCGAACCTGCGCCGGCACTATGCCCTTCCTCGCGGGTGGCTGGCAACTCCTGCCCCCCATCCTGTGCCCCGCGGGACGGCCGCTGGCAGCACACGCCGGGCAGTGTGGCGTGGCGGCGCTGCAAGTGGCACTCCTGTGTCCCTCCTGTCCGCATTGGAAGCAAGACTCTCCCCAGTCGAACTTGGAGGGACACGTAGATCGGGTGTGGCCCGGCGCGAAGCACTTGAAGCACCGCGCAGGCTTGTCCTCAAGCAGCCGGACCACAGCCGAGCTGAAGCCCACGAGCAGCCGTCCCTTGGTCGCCTTAAGGGCGGCCACCGCCGCGGCGACTGGGCACTCGACGCGGATGGCGCCCATGCCGCGGCGGCCGGGCCTGATGGCTCCCCCCTTCACGGCGCTGGCGCTGCAGCCTCCCGCAGCGGCAACGGCCGCCACCACATCCTCTTTGGTGACCGAATCGTCCATATCGATCACCTCCAAGGATGCGGTCTTAACGGGTCTGGCGACCTTCGCCACATCCGCGATGGCCTCTTGCAACTTTGTTGCGAAGAGGTCTGCGTTTGCGCTGCGCTGCTCCCCCCCGAACTCAAAAATTCGGGCTCCGGCCTGGGTGCGGCGGCACGTGATGTTGCCGATCCCCAGCCGAGAGGGATCCGCGTTAGCACGAGCCCGTCTTAGGACGGACTCATACGTTTCACCCCGCTCTGCGGCCTCCGGGGTGATGGTCACCACGACCGCTGCAGTTTTGGGAGGAACCAACTTCCTCCCGCCCGCCGGAGCCTTCTGGGCTGCCGAAGCAGTCGCAGCGGGCTTGGACTTTTTGGCCTTTCCCCCCTTGACCACTTTCGTCCACGCCTGGTTGGACGGGGTGGTGGAGGGGAGCATGGCGTCCTCCCGCTGCGTGTTCTGGGGGGCTGCCGGAGAGGCAGACGCTCCCTCTGTGGTGGGAGTTTGAGGGGCCTCCGTGCTCCTCTTGCCCTTGCCCTTGCCCTTACCCTTGCCCTTGGAGGGCTTCGGGGCCTGGGTCTGCGCACCCGGTTTCGGGTCTCCCGCAGGCTGCGCAGGTACAGGCACCGGCTCCGTCCAGCGCCCAACAACCTAACCTAACCTAACCTAACCTTTTTTTTTTTTTTTTTTTTTTTTTTCACGTGGAGAAATGCTCATGCATACTACACTACCACGGGGAGATAGTGCAGTTATGTGGGACTCTAACCCACTAAAACTCCACGGTGTCCTCCTCTGCCGCTTACGGCGGGAACACGGGCACGCGTTAGCACTCATCCGTGAACCCGCCGCGGCCGTCCGTTACCGGACCCTCCTCTGGGGAGTACTCCCCATCACCGGCGCACCAGAACACATAGCACGCCGTGACCACCCCAGGGACCAAACCAGCACATGGGCGCCAGACGACCCCGTGTCTAGACACCCTTGGTCCCCCTGTGACGGGTCAGAACATTGGCCCCGCCGCCTGCCAATTTTCGGCTGCAGAGGATAGGGAGAGCGGCCAACGTAATACCGACACTCCTCTTCCCCTGCAGCCCCACCGCGTCCGCCATCGTACGGTGGCGACCCCGTCAAGGCCGCGGAAGGTAGGGAGAGCGGCGCACCGTAATACCGGCACTCCTCTCCCGCCGCGGCCTCCAACCCTCAGCCGCGATGCCTCTGGTACGACATCGCGGCCCGCCTCAGTTGCGATGTCGCCCAAGCAACACCGCAACCTACTTTTGGCCGCTACGTCGTTGGCTTGTCGGCAAAAGCCCTGACGAGCGGCCCCTCCTCGGGTTCCTCTTCGCTTCACCGTGGGTGTCCAAGCCACGGCTACTGAGCCCCCCCGCCTCGACAATGCGGGAACCCACCGGGGGGGAACCTAACCTAACCTTTTTTTTTTTTTTTTTTTTGATCCGGGGTGGAAAATCCTCATGGATGTCCGCCGCCCTGGGGCGGGCGGCGGGGTCTGTCAGACTCTTACTGACTAAAAACCACCCCGGGTGTTCCATCTCACACCTACGCCGGGGGTCGCGGGAACGTACGATCCTTCCGCAACCCCCGGCTGGTGCCGGCCCGCCTTAGCGGGCCCCGTCTGGTCGGGGGGGGGAGTGAGGTGTTTGACTCCCCCCGCGACGTCTAAGAGGGGCGCGCGTGGAACACGTCACGCCGCCACCTCGGGTCCTGATGTGTGGGGGGCGACGGACGTCCCCGAGTCCGTCGCCCCTGGACCCGTTTAGGGGGGCTGGAAGAGGGCGTTGTCCGCCCTCCGCCGACGCCCGGTGCGCCTGCTGCGGGCAGGGTGAGTGGACGAGATCTCCCTCTCCCTTTCCGCAGCCTCCTTCTGTGAGACGACAGTTTCGCAGAAGGAAACCACCGCGTCCCAGGACTCCTCGCTGTCGACCATGGACTCGACCACGGCCGGCAGCGAGAGGTCACTGCCTACTTCTGAGATGAGGGCACGGCGCGGCTCCTCCCAAGCGGCACACTCTGCCAGCGTATGCCACGCCGTGTCCTCCCGGCAGTCGACGCAGTGGTGACACCGGGCGTCCGGCTCCCTGTTAATGCGACACAGGTACTTCCCGAAGCAACCATGCCCCGAGAGCACCTGCGCCACCCGAAACGACAGGGAGCCGTGCCTCCTCCCGAGCCAGCGCTCGAGTACTGGCCGGACCGCCTCGATGGTACCGAGGCCGGCGGTAGGGCGCGAAAGCCTGTCCCGCCATTCCGCCACCAGGACCTCGCGAAGCTGAGACCGACGCAGCTCCATATGGCGCTGCGTCAGCCCCTCGCCACGCGCCCGCGCTTCCTCGCGCCACCGGTACAGTGACGCGAGTACTTTCGCCTCCAGGTCCCAGGGCGGGGATCCAGCCAGTACGCAAGCCGCCTCGTAGGAGATCGTGCGATACCCCCGGACGACCCTGACGGCCATCGCTCTCTGCGGCCTTCGCAGGACTGCGATGCTACCGGCCGTCAGGTCGGTCGCCCAGATCGGGGCCCCATACAGGGCCATGGATCGCACGATCCCCACGTAGAGCCGCCTACAGGCGGCGCTCGGGCCCCCCAGATTGGGAAGCAGCGTTGACAGCGCCCCAGCAGCGCCCAACAACTTGGGCGCCAGCCGCCGGAAGTGGGGGCCGAAATCCCACCGGCTGTCGAGCACCAATCCCAGGTACTTCATGGTGGACTCGACAGCGATCCGAGCCCCCCCGACCACGATGTGTGATCCGGGCGGCGGCGCCCGCCGGGGGCCATGAAACACCATGGCCTCCGACTTGTTGAGGGCCACCTCCAGGCCCAGGCGACGTATGCGGCTCACCACCTGTGACACCGCAGCCGTCGCCAACAACGCTGCCTCCCTGTGCGAGCTCCCCCGGGCAGTGACCAGCGTGTCGTCAGCATAACACGTAAGGTCTACGCCCGGTTGGAGCTCGCCCCTCAACACCCAGTCGTACCCGATGTTCCACAGGAGCGGGCCCAAGACCGAGCCCTGTGGAACACCGCACGACATGCGGTGCTGGTGTCCGCCATCACGTCCCACGTAGGTGACACACCTCTCCGACAGATAAGCCCCAACGATGTGGCGGAGGTAGGGAGGCACCCGATGGTAACGCAGTGCCTCCCGAATACAACTCCAGGGCAGGGTGTTGAAGGCGTTGGATATGTCCAAGGACACCGCCAACATCACCCCGCCCCGGGCCACTGCTTCCTCCGCCAGGACTCTCACTCGCGACACAGCGTGAATGGTAGAGCGCCCGTGCCGAAAGCCGAACTGGCTGCCGTCCAGATCCGGCCCCTCTCCGCACAAGTGGCCGACGAGGCGGGCAGCGATTATCCGCTCGAACAGCTTACCCACCTCGTCTAACCTAACCTAACCTAACCTAACCTTTTTTTTTTTTTTTTTTTTTTTGATCCGGGGTGGAAAATCCTCATGGATGTCCGCCGCCCTGGGGCGGGCGGCGGGGTCTGTCAGACTCTTACTGACTAAAAACCACCCCGGGTGTTCCATCTCACACCTACGCCGGGGGTCGCGGGAACGTACGATCCTTCCGCAACCCCCGGCTGGTGCCGGCCCGCCTCAGCGGGCCCCGTCTGGTCGGGGGGGGGAGTGAGGTGTTTGACTCCCCCCGCGACGTCTAAGAGGGACGCGCGTGGAACACATCGCGCGCCGCCACCTCGGGTCCTGATGTGTGGGGGGCGACGGACGTCCCCGAGTCCGTCGCCCCTGGACCCGTTTAGGGGGGCCGGAAGAGGGAACCTAACCTAACCTAACCTAACCAGTCTGGCTCCAACCACCGCCGCGAACACCACGTTTTTGTACAGCTCCCGACTAAAAAAATTCAAAAAAAGTGGTTAAAAGTGATCGGATTGTCACAAATTTGGTACCAGTGAGTGAGGAAAAGTGAAGGCTATAAGCCCCAGTGAAGTGTAAAACCCGGACGGCAGTGCTTCGACTACGAGACCTGAAAAACCTCAAGTTTTTGAGGTTAAATCGACAGAGAAGAACTTTAATCGAGAACGCTGCCCGAACGCGATCGACGACCCTGCCTTTTTATTATAGAAAGGGGTGGGGGTCACCACTGTACACCATCTGGACTACCAAGAATTCCTGAAATCCTGAAGTTCCAGCGTGTAAGCGGAAAAAAGGAAAAACCACGTGGCCTGAAAATCCAGAAGGAGTGGAGCCAGACATCTGAAATTTTGCAGCTGACACCTCTATTCATCGTTAAGACGGTAAATGAAAAAATTTTTTGCCTAATCAGCACACCCGATTTTTGAGAGCAATTAGAATTTAGAAAATTTGGACCTTTGTATCTTCGGTCCAAATCAAGATTTTGAAAAGCTACAACTGCAGCCCGCTGCGCGCTCGTTGGTTGAATAGAGATTTTAAGTTTTAGATTTTTAGATTGACTAGTTTTTTAATTATAGGATAAATAGCTGAAAAACCATATTTTTGGAAAAATTTTGACTTTATTTTTGGATTTCAAAATTTTTTATTTCCGTTTACTGTAGCCCTATATTTAAGCTATTTTTAGTATATTTTTTCATAATTTTGTGACGAAAGGTTTCAGAGATATCGATTTTTTAATGTTTTTTGTTCATAATTCCTAAATAATTAGTAAATTCAAAATTTTAAAGCCAGAATATTGTCTAATACACCTATCCTGACCTCCTCAAGCCCAAACACGGGCCACATTGCTCCCAATTTGGCGTTTTTGGCAAATTTGCGCCATCTTGGTTTTTAGGTTTTAAATTTCAAATAAAGATATCTCTGGAACCGCTGGCCCGAATTAACCCGATTTTTCACTACGGCCTTTAGATTATAGTTACCCTTAAGTTTTTTAGGTTTTCAGCCTGTTTCAGGCGTTCAAAATTTTTGTCGCTGAAACTGCTTTCAGGAGACACCTGAAGTGACGCCGAGCTGTACATCCAAAACCCCGTCCAATTGTGACGAGGGGTTCCGAAGTTACGGACATTTTTAATCGACCTTTGACAGCTCGGCGGCCATCTTGTTTGGCTTCAAACCGCCATAACTTTTGAACCGGGGGTCGTGGGAAGTTGGGGTTTTTGACTTTACACTCAGGGACCTTCCGTCCCCTTCTCCCTGCGTTTTCAGGCGGTTTGGAGCTGAAAAATTTCAGGACCCTGAAAGTAGTTTCAGCGGACAGCGGAGCTCAGGCCGAGTTTGGAGAACCCAAACTCGGGGTGTCTACGGCTTTCCTGAGGGAAGTTATCTAGGTTCAAAGATTGGCTTTGACAGCACCGCGGCCATTTTGTAAAATCTTCAGACGGCCATAACTTCCCAACGGAGAGTCGTAGAGGGCTGGGGTCTTCGCTGAACATACCAGTAAGGCTTAAGGTATAAGATAAAATAGTTTTCAGGCGTTTTCAGGGTGTTAAGATTTTTCAGCCTGAAAACCGTTCCGGTGGATCGGTCTCACCGAGCCAAGTTCGGAAAGCCCAAACATCGGGGTTTTCGGACCGGTAGTTCCGGAGATATTCAACTGTAACCACTTTTAGGCCGCCATCTTGGCAAGAAACCAGTTTTTTCAAGTTAGGATATCTCCGTAACCCCTGGACCGAACTCCATCGAGTTTGGGGTCATCTGAGAGGGCTCGGTGAGAGCTATCAATTGGACATAGTAGAGCGACTCTACATAGAGTCTCTGCAAGAAGGTCTCTATTTTTACGATTTTTGACTGTATTTTTATTCTTTTTTTTTAACATCTTTCCTTTTCTCGACTGTTCACTGTGTGACCCGCTCTTTTGAGCGAAGTGCTGACCGATAGTCATTCTATCTAGAGGCTGGACCGCTTTAGATTTTAATCGTAAAGCACAACTGCATTTTTCTTTTATTTTATTTTGTATTTCCTTTATTTTGCTTTCTTTTTCTTCTTGACAAAACAAGTCCTACTTGAAATCTTTTCTTTATTTACACCCTAATTTTAGATCCCCCCTTTACAGGGATTCAGTCATTCTGACTTAGTAGTGTCCTCTGACAAGTTATTTTTCTAAGCTCTCATTGACGATGCTCGGACTCCCTAGGACCCCCCTTAACAAACCAAAGGCTGCGGAAGAGAGTTCAGGCGTGCAGGAGGCAGGCACAGTGACAGCAGGCCCCTCAGTGAGGCGCAGTGCTGGGGAGTGGGAAGCGAGGAAAGAGAAAGTGGGGCAACCCCAAAAAGATCAAACATCTCCTAAAAAACTACCCGCTCTCACTTCCCCCAAGAAGACAGCTGAGCCTTCGCCTCCCAAATCTAAGCCCAAATTACTGACCACCCAGAGGTTAAGGACGGATACTTACGAGCTGCCAGGGAAAGCTCTGGAGAGTCCGCCTCGAGAAACACCACCTGTGAAATACCTTAATAGGACTACGGAGGCAAAGGCGTGTCTCACCAGCGCCAAGCTTCAACTTGACAGCTCGCGAAACCTAAAAAAGGAAATCAAGGACAGTATCACTAGAGCGGTGGAAAGATTATACCACCTAGTCAAGGAGGGAGAGAGCGAGAGGGCTAAAACGCCCGGAGAGACAGCTGACCCCGAAAAAGCTCGCGTAGACCCTACACCGATCTCGGGTGGACCGACGGCGCTCATGGAGCAGCTAATGGAGAACCTCCAGCAACACTAAAAGGCGCTGGAAGATTGCCAGCTGCACACACGGGCTCTGTCGGACCACTTGCGTCAGGCACCTCGCTTTGTCGCAGGACAGGGACCTTCGTTCGCGGAGATAGCCGCCGCTCCGAAGCGGCACTTTCAGGAACCTCTTCACTCGGTGGTTGTGTCATCGGTTGATGACAAAGACACCGGGGAAGAGGTTCTTGAAAAGCTGAGGACGGCAGTAGATGCCAGGAATGAGGGGACCAGAGTGGAGAGAGTGCGGAAAGCGAGGGACCAAAAGGTGGTGGTCGGATTTAAGACGAGGGAGGAGCTGACAAAGGTGACTGAAAGGATTAAAAAGGCAGGAAATTTAACGGTAGAGGAAGTTAAGAACAAAGATCCTCTCGTCATCGCTAAGGATGTCCTTTCATGCCATTCGGACGAGGAGTTCATTGAGGCATTAAAACGCCAGAACAGCCACTTGATCGGGGATGTACCTGCGGATGACCTGAGAATGGGGGTGAAGTACCGTCGCAGGACGAGGAACCCCCACATGTGCCACGTCATCCTGCAGGTGTCGCCTGCTGTGTGGCAGAGGCTGACGCATGCGGGTCGTGTACACATCGACCTGCAGCGGGTGCGTGTGCTGGACCAGTCGCCACTGATTCAGTGCACCCGCTGCCTGCGCTTCGGCCACAGCCGTAAGCTATGCACGGAGACTGCCGACCTCTGCACACACTGTGGAGACCCCCACATGAGGGCGGACTGCCCCTCTCGGCTAGCCGCAGAACCACCAAAGTGTCGAAACTGTGTTTCCGCAAAGATGGGAAAGACCGAGCACAACGCCTTCGACGGCGAGTGTCCAACCCGTCTCAAGTGGGACGGAATGGCGCGGCTGTCGGTGGCGTATTGCTAAGGTGGTCCCGGGCGGAAGCGCAGTAAACAGCGAAGACAGACCTCACCAGTATCACGTCGTACAGGCAAACCTCCAAAAGAGCAGACTGGCCACAGCTGAGCTCATTATGGAAGCGGGAAAGCGAAACTTAGCGTTTGCAATGGTCCAGGAGCCATACATAGGTGGGATCGGAGAAATGAAGAGCCATCCGGGTACACGAGTAGTACAGTGTGCCAGGAAGACCGAGAAAGTCAACAAAGCGGCCATTGTACTGTTCGACGACACCATAAACCTCACACAGTGCCCAACCCTAACAACAGAAAATTTTGCTGTGGCAAGGCTGAGGACGAGGGCCTGGGAAATAGGAGTGGTGTCGATATACCTGGATGGTGGACAGCCTATCGAGCCAGACTTGGACCATCTAAAGAAAATTTTGGAGAGAATCGGAGTTCGTGACGTGATACTGGGGGGGGATGTCAACGCTTGGAACACATGGTGGGGAAGCCGGGAAGCGGATCATAGGGGGGAGGCTCTGGCAGGAGCCCTCGACGAACTAGGACTCCAGATCCTAAATATGGGAACGGCCCCTACTTTCGACGTCATCAGGGGTGGTCAAAGGTACTGCAGCTGCATTGATGTTACGATCTGTACGGAAGACATGCTCAGAAGTGTAGCAAACTGGCGACTATCCGGAGACGTCACCACCTCGGACCACAAGGCAATCCTGTTTGAATTAAAATTACAAAAATCACAAGGTATGGACATAGTAAGAACAACTAGAAAATTTAATACTAAAAAAGCAAAATGGGTACAATTTTATGGGAAATTAGATGAAAATTGGGAACAACAAAACATAAACAAAATAGAAATAGATAAAATAACAGAGATAGAAAATTTAGACAAGGTAACAGAAAAATACACAGAAGCAATAGAAAAAGCATGTGAGGGAACCATACCGAGTGTTAGTAAGAGAAATCAGACAGGATTGCCTTGGTGGACCGAGGAGTTGACTCGAATGAAGGAGGAGGTAAAACGACGGAAAAGGAGAATCTCCGGAGCCGCACCAAGACGCAGAGCATGGGTTTTGAGTCTGTATCTCGCAGCCAAAGAGGAACTCAAACAAAAGATGGAGAGCACGCTGACATCCAGTTGGAAGGAGTTCTGTGGAAGGCAGGAAAGAGAGACAATGTGGGACAGTATTTACAGGGTGATAAGCCGCACTGCTAACAGGCAAGAAGATGTACCGTTAGTACAGGACAACCGCGTACTTAGCAGCGAAGAGTCAGCCCGGATGCTTGCGAAGACGTTTTATCCTGAGGATAAAACGCAGGATGATAATGCGGACCACAATAGGATACGAGAGCTGGCAAATAGAGTAAATGAAAACACAAATGATGAGACATTTGATCCTCTATTTACGGTGGATGAACTAAAGTGGTCTGTATCCAGTTTCAACCCGAAAAAAGCTCCGGGTATTGACGGCCTAACAGCGGACATATGCATGGCGGCTATCACCCACAACCCACAGCTGTTCTTGGCATTGCTCAATAGGTGCCTCAGTCTGTTCCACTTTCCGACCATCTGGAAAGAGGCAGTAGTGGTGGTCCTCAGAAAACCCGGCAAGGATGACTATGCGCACCCCAAGTCATACAGGCCGATTGGGCTATTGCCTGTACTGGGGAAGATCTTGGAAAAGATGCTAGTACGCCGAATCAGATGGCATATATCTCCACAGGCAAGTAGGAACCAGTACGGATTTATGCCCCAGCGCAGCACCGAGGACTCCCTCTATGACCTAATGAAACACATATCAGACAGGCTAAGAGAAAAGAAAATAATTGTCGTCATATCATTGGACATAGAGGGAGCCTTCGACAATGCCTGGTGGCCAGCAATGAAATGCCGACTGGCTGAGACGAAATGCCCAGTCAACTTGCGACGTCTCGTAGATAGTTATCTGCGGGACAGAAGAGTAAGGGTACGATACGCGGGAGCAGAACACGTACAGAAAACAACCAAAGGTTGCGTACAAGGGTCTATCGGGGGGCCCACTTTTTGGAACCTGCTCCTGGATCCCCTGCTCCAGGAACTAGATCGGCGTGGAGATTACTGCCAAGCCTTTGCGGATGACGTGGTCCTGATATTTTCGGGTGACACAGCGCTGGATGTCCAGAGACAGGCGAATGCGAGTCTCGCTCATGTTCAGAGGTGGGGAATCGGAAACAAACTAAAATTTGCGCCACACAAAACTAAGGCAATGGTCGTAACAAACAAGTTAAAGTACGACTCACCGCTTCTGCACATGGGCGGGGAGGGCATTGTCCTGTCTCGGGAGATCAAGATTTTGGGGCTCACAATTGACGATAAGCTGACGTTTAATGCTCATGTCTCGAACGTCACGAGGAAAGCATTAAACCTGTACAAACAGCTGTCAAGAGCCGCCAAAATCAGCTGGGGCTTGAAGCCCGAAGTTATCAGGACCATATACACCGCAGTGGTGGAGCCGGTTGTTATGTACGCGGCTAGTGCTTGGGCACCGGCTGTTAATAAGGTCGGAATTAAGAAACAGCTCAATACCGTCCAACGGGGCTTTGCGCAAAAAATTATCAAGGCGTATAGGACCACATCGCTGAACTCGGCCTTGTTACTCTCCGGACTGCTTCCGCTGGATCTGCGGATTCGAGAAGCAGCCTCCTTTTATGAGGAGAAAAGAGGATACTCCCGGAGAATAACAGGGGACCGAGAGATCGAGAAACCGGTCCCTTACACCGAAATACCACATCCGGCCAGTCAAACCGGCATAGAGTTCAAATGCGTGGAGAATGGTGCAGAGATGGACCAGCAAGGCCTTGCTTATCCCAAAATATTCACTGACGGAAGCAAAATTCAAGGAAAAGTCGGTGCAGCGATAAGCCTCTGGGAAAATGGGAAAGAGGTGAAAGCCCAAAAGTTTAAACTGGATCATTTCTGCACCGTCTACCAGGCCGAACTATTGGCCCTGCGCAAGGCCTCGGAGCTGGCCTTGAAACACCATGCAGCCGTTGTCGAAGTCTACTGCGACTCCAGATCGGCCCTGGAAACGGTCGCCCGAGGCGTTTCCCTCCATCCCTTAGCATTTGAAACGCGGAAGAATATCCAAACTTTGACAGATAGCGGGAGAACCCTTCAATTGTCCTGGATAAAGGCGCATGCGGGGATGGAGGGAAACGAGAGGGCGGACGTATTGGCGAAGGAGGCAGCCATAGGAAGCAGGACGAAGCCACACTATGACCTGTGCCCGGCCTCATTCGTCAGGCGACAAATCCGAATGGAGTCGCTTGGCGAGTGGAATGCGAGATACAGATCGGGCGACACCGCATCTACAAGTAAAATATTCTTCCCAGATGCAATAGCAGCGTACCAGGCCATTAGAAAAATAAAACTGGACCCAATCGTAGTACAAGTGCTTACAGGGCATGGCGGGTTCTCTGAGTACTTGAATCGCTTCAAGTGCAAGGAGAACCCGGCATGTCCTTGTGACCCCTCTAAAAATGAAAATATACAGCATCTTATCACAGAGTGCCCAATATTTGCAGTCAATAAATATAAAATTGAAAATGAAATAGAAATTGAGATAAAATTAGAAAACATACCAACAATTATGGAAAATAAAATAACAAGAAATAAATTTTTAAAATATTGTAAGGAAATAGCTGAGAGTGTAATAAGAAAGAATAAAGTCTAAGCAGAAGATATACTTTAATGTATTATGAGAATATATTAAAAGTAATCGTGGTAAAACTGAAAAATTGAAAATCGTAAAAATAGTCTAAAAACCTTAGTAGTAAAATTTAGCGTTAAGAAAAGTGAGCAAATGGTATTAGAAGTAAATTGGAAGTGTCAAAGTAGAAAAGTCGCAAAATGTATGTAGATTTAAGATGGCTGTAAAATAGATAAGATAGTATAAGAATGATGAAACAAATATGTAATAGCATTAACAAATAATATAGAATAAGAATAGTTGTAACGGGGTAATGTGTGAGGAGATAGTTCTAAACGCACAATACAAACATTACAAAGGTTTATTAATAACTAATTCTAAATTACAATGTAAAGTCCTAATAGCGAAGTCCCTAGTAGCGACGCGTATTATAAGTTGTTCGTGCGGTTTCGCTAACGAAGTCAACACAAACAACGAACAATACACGCCGCTGGGCCAGTATCCGATAAGATGCGGGGGCGCGGAGGTGACCGACCTAAGTCGATGCAGAGAAGCGCACCCGAACCGTACCGAACGCTGACTGACTGAACTGGCTGGGGCTCGAGCTTTTATAGGCGCCGAGGGACTCGGCGGCGTGCGCGGCGGGGCGGCGAGGACGCGCATGGTCGCTCGGCCCGCGCCGGAGTTTTATTGATGCGACGCTGTTGTTGTGGTGTTACAGTCTCCCCCTCTGGTCCCGAAGACGACCCGGCGAGGAGACCAGTTTCTGCCTCCGGAACTGCCTTCTGCTTTCGTGGTCTGCCGCGTCTGTGCCCTCCCCCTGCACCAAAACAGCTCCTATATCTGTTAATGCAAACATTGCTAAATCAATAATAGGACCAAACAGCGCATTACTTTTTGGTGACAGAGTCACCTCAGCGTTGTTGATGCTCGCTTGCGCATCCCGGAACAGTGACCCGACAAATCTTGGTGAGTACCCATTTAGTGCAGGTTCCTTTCTCGAGGGCGATTGTGGAGGAGTAATGAAGTTGATCAAGGGCGGTGGCCCATATGAATCCTCCATTTCATATTCTTCAGGTAGGTTTGAAGGTGGGGACGGAGTCATGAGCATTGGGCTCACAAATGGTTCCAGAGACGTAATTTTGGCGAGTTTTTCGATCACCGTCTCGGTTTTCGCAGGCTCCGTTTGCACCGTGGACACGGGTGCGCCATCTTCTTCCTCAGGAAATAAGTCATACTTCCGGCCGGGTTCATCCAAGAAGTGGAACAACAGCTGTGGCACGTTGAGTGCCATGTTGGCATCTTGGAGGAAGTCAACTCCTAAGAGGGTCCGGTTATCGTGCGATTCTGGCAACACGATGAAATTGGTGGGGATCGTCCGACCACAAAGCGACACAGGCACCAATGCAGTCTGGATTTGCTGTCTTCGTCGCAGGCCATCAGCTAGAGTGATTGCAGCATTCTCCGAATGGAACTTGATGCCCTTTTGCTGCAACACTCTGTACAGCGAAGTCGAGGCGACACTTAGTTTCGCTCCTGTGTCAATATGGGCTTGACCTTTGACACCGCTGATTGTAATCCTCAGTGTTGGTCTAGATCTTGCTCCTGATGCAACTGTGGGACTTAAGGCATAAAATCCCACTCCAACTGCTCCAACTTTGGTTTTCGTGCATTTCGGGCATTTGCTCCTTACTACGCCGGGTTCGCCACAGCCGTAGCAAGTGATTTTATTGTTTGGCACAAATCTGGGGTTAGGCCTGGTAGGTTCGTCTGTCGCAATCGACTCACTCTTGACGGCTTTCTTCCGGCACTCCTTCTCACTGTGGCCAAATGCGCGGCAATGTGTGCACCTTTGCCTTTTCGCCACTGGAGTGGTGCTACTATAATTTGCCGATCGTTCAGCAACAACCTCTTCAAGCTGCCGAACCTTCACAAGAAACTCGTCGAACGTTTCAATGGAGTCTCGTGGTATTCTGTCTCGTACGCTGATATGCAGGGAAGTATAAAGCAGATCCAAGCTTTGTGATTGTAACAGGGGCGGTTTAGGTAACTCTGCCATTAGTGCTCGCTTCTTCGCGACGAACACTTCCGTACCTGACGGAGTCTTCTGCTTGTCCATGACAATGTCATCGTATATCCTGTAGGCTGGCCTTTTTGGCGCAAAGGTGGATCTTAACAATGCCGTAGCCTCATGCCAAGTAGTTACAGTGCTCTTGACTCCAAGCCACCAGATCGACGCATCTCCAACCAGCAGCAGTGTAAGACCTTCAATGGCATTCTCGTCTGTAATCGACTCAATATTCTTGAAGGTGCATACCATCGACAGGAATGCCTCGACTACTGCCGTGTCACGAGATCCATCGTAACGGGCAGTACAAGTAGTAAAACTACCTGTTTTCCTAGCTACTGAACTATCCCTATTAGCCAGGACTCCTAACAGATCACGGAACTGATCATCAGTAAAGCTGACGTTTGCCATGTTTTGTTTATTTCTTCGGCTACGTCTAGGCAAAATATGATATAACTCAATTTTGACTATAAATAACAAAGCATTCAATGGCCTAAACTATAACTACAACCTAACTCCTAGACTATGATAACTACAATAAACTAACTGACTAACTACAATACGCATCTAACTCCTAAACTATTAAAAAAAACTACTAACTCCCGGACTATTATAAGAAAACTATCTCCCTGACTACAACAATTACTCCCTAACTAACCTAATCAATACCTGGGCTGAAATTGTTTGAAGAAACGAAATAATAAAAAAATTAAAAAAGTGAGGGTAGGAAAGACTTTTACTTAAATCGGTTTATCCAATAATGAAAGTAAACAAAACTAACTAATAACTAATATGGGAACTGCCCGCGGTGGGACGCCAACTGTAACGGGGTAATGTGTGAGGAGATAGTTCTAAACGCACAATACAAACATTACAAAGGTTTATTAATAACTAATTCTAAATTACAATGTAAAGTCCTAATAGCGAAGTCCCTAGTAGCGACGCGTATTATAAGTTGTTCGTGCGGTTTCGCTAACGAAGTCAACACAAACAACGAACAATACACGCCGCTGGGCCAGTATCCGATAAGATGCGGGGGCGCGGAGGTGACCGACCTAAGTCGATGCAGAGAAGCGCACCCGAACCGTACCGAACGCTGACTGACTGAACTGTTTTTTTTTTTTTTTTTTTTTTTTTTTAGAATATGGCATCTCGTAGTTGACCTTGAGAGGTCGTGACTACTTAACCGGACAATGTGACTGAACTGGCTGGGGCTCGAGCTTTTATAGGCGCCGAGGGACTCGGCGGCGTGCGCGGCGGGGCGGCGAGGACGCGCATGGTCGCTCGGCCCGCGCCGGAGTTTTATTGATGCGACGCTGTTGTTGTGGTGTTACATAGTTAAATTAAATTTAGTTAGAAATAAGTACAGAATTATATAAGATAGACTGTAAAATTGGAAACACAATATGTAATAGTATAAGAATTAGAAATAAGCTAGAATAAGATTTAATGTAAACAATAATAAAAAACAAATGTGTCCAGTGTTATCCCTGAAATAAAAATAAAAATAAAAGAGGAGTAGAACAGAATAGGAAAAGTAGAAGGGCGTCCCACCCTTAAGAAAGAAAGATGAATGAATGAAAGAAAGATCAAGTATGCGGAATGAAAGTACGAGAGGAATTAAAGCGAGAACTAGTATGAACGTAAAGCAATAGCATAGATAAGGTCTCTGATGACCAATGTCAGAGGAACACGAGTAAAAAAAAAAAAAAAAAAAA
This sequence comes from Luperina nickerlii, assembly GCA_963855955.1. Classification (NCBI taxonomy): domain Eukaryota; kingdom Metazoa; phylum Arthropoda; class Insecta; order Lepidoptera; family Noctuidae; genus Luperina; species Luperina nickerlii. Next base: position 21,272,646 of record OY979681.1, on the reverse strand, counting down.
AAAAAAAAACCTAACCAACCTAACCTGAGCGAACCTAACTTGAGCGAACCTAACCTGAGCGAACCTAACCTGAGCGAAAATTAATACACGAACAGAATCCAAGTTCCAAGTTTTGCAACCATTAACAAAAAATTTATCTCGGCTAAAATAAAATACCTCTCCCCATCACTCGCCCGGCGAATCCTAATTCCGAAATACAGACTGTAGGTCAATCACTTACTTGCCAATATCACGATAAGACTCTTCCGAAAAGGCTCCCACAAGGTACCACTCGTTGCGACTTGCGGTGCCTTTGTGTTGCGTGTCGTGACACGCCTGTTTGTAGGAGCCTTAATTCTATGCGCCTAGTACTGTAGTAGCCTACCCCGCAAGCGGTGTTCTTTGTCGGCTCGAACTGACGAAATATAAAACATGCCGCCGCCGCCGCAACGATTGCGCGCGCGCGCAATACACCATACCTACTTTACCGTGATATAAAAATTAATGCGTAATTGTTTATTTACAGTTTATTCACTCGTTAATTACAGTTGCCAGGTAAAAACTGATAAACAAAGTTTAGATAGGTTAACTAGTTTCATCCCTTATTATTACTACTACTTATTACCGAGTAAACTGTAAAATCTTAATAAAGCTTTGCTTAATTTAGTAAATGACTTTAATTTTTACAAGCTTTTATTTAGCTTGCACTGTTCGTATGTAAGTTGTCCGTCAAAATTTGCAAAGCAGTTTTCGACCATTTGTTGGTATCCGATTGAGCTGAAATTTTGCATACACCTTTGCTTCTGGTACACACACAACAACAAAACCCCCAAAATGCGCCTAGCATGCCGAGGGATAAAATGCCATGTAGTACGTTCTAACGTCAACAATTCTGCTATCCCACTCCGTAAGGACCGCCTTATAGGAGACGCCCCTTTCGATGGCTCCGGGCTGCAGCGTAATCACTACAGCCGCGGAGCATGGGGCTCTGACCCTAGGCGGTCATTTAGCCTTCCTGGGTGCCTGTGCCGGTGCTATAGTGGGTACCGGTGGCTGCGGCGCCGTCGACCGTCGTCCAGGTCTCTATAGTGGACCCGGGTGCTGTCGCTGAGGGAGAGGTCGCCGGGGGTGCGGTCGGCGGGGGCGCGGTTGGCGGGGCCTCGGTCTCCCGGGGCGCGGCCATCTGGGAAGTGGGCGCAGACTTTTTGCCCCCCTTCCCGGCCTGACTCGACCCAGCCGCGGCACTCGACCTCCGCATCCGCAAGTGCAGGGGCCGACGACGGATCCGAAAACGGAGCCAACGCCGGGGCCGCGCCGGGAGAGGTGCCAGCGGCCAGGGAAGTTGCGCTCTGCACTGCCAGGGTCATCATAGTATATAAATTAGCAAAAGAGTTCCTATATATATTATATTTATAGTAAAGTTGGAAGGACTTCCTACTGCAATTTTTCTTCAACTGCTCAGATATCTAAGACTACCCCATCTGCATAGATACACTTGACGTTGTAAGTGTTCAGATATTTTTGGTTAGTTGTGTGTATAGAAATTATTGACAAGCATCTGCTCAGATATTAATGAACTAATGAATGTTCAGATATTAATGGTAACTTTTAGTGTATGGAACTTATTGACATTTTAAATTGTTCAGAAGTATTTGGTCACCTTGTCTGCTACAATATATCTGACGGCGACTGTACCTACCGACATCGATTTACTACGAGTATTTACTTAGAATATTAGGTAAATTTTTATGTGTGTCAATAAATCTTTTGGTCATGCGTTGCGTACGATACTTTTGGAATATACTAATAAAATAACTGAGTATTTTTGATTATTTTTATAAAATAGAAGTTTATTTGTTTACAAATCTACCAGATCTCCAGTTAAAGCAGTCAAATATTTTTAACATCAACTACAAATTTAAATATACATTTATTACTACATTAATATCTTAACTATCTTAATGACTAAATTCGCCGCAACAACGCGCGAGTCTTTGGTGAGAGGAAGAGCGGGGCGCTTCACTGTGCGTCCGCGTCGGCGTCGGCGTCGGCGTCGGCGTCGGCCGCGCGCAGCGTGCGGCACGTGGCGTCGTTGGGCCGGCCCAGCGCCAGCGTGCGGCCCGGCGCGGGCACGCGCGTCTCGCGCACGCGCCGCACGCGCAGGCGCCGCGCGCGCGCCTCCAGCGTCACCGTGCGCGCCAGCGCGTGCGCGTCCGTGCTCACGCGCACGCACAGCGCCACGCCCGAGTAGAAGTCCAGGTCCGCCGCGATGCGCAGGCGCGGCTCGGCGCGCACGTCGGCGTCCGCGCTCAGCGCCACCCACGCCGTGCGCAGGCGCAGCGCGGCCCGCGCCGCCAGCCCGGCGCGCAGGCGCAGCTCGGCGCGCGCGCTGCGCCACCACAGCGACGCCTGCGCCTGCGCGTCCAGCGCCAGCGCCAGCGCCGCCCGCACGCGCGCGCGCACGCGCACGCCCAGCAGCAGCGGCACGACCGCGTGCTCGCTCTGCAGCGGCCGCAGCGCGCGCAGCACGGGCGTGGGCGAGCTGGCTGTGCCCGCCCACACGTGGCCCAGCAGCTCCGCCTGCAACGCGAGGGTCAGTAGTAGCCAATCCCTGTATATGAGCCAACACTAGATGGTGCTGAATAGTACACAGACATTGTCCTACACAATTTTGAAAACAATCATACAAATCTGTTTCGAGCCAGCACCTTAGTTGATTGGTTTTTACCGCACAGAGTTGGTCCTCATTATGTTTGCACAGATAAAAGAACAATCATGTTCGCTCTCAACACTCTTCTACAGCTACGCGCGACACCGCAACATAATTGTCCCTTAAAGAAAGTAAGGCGTCTAGAAATAAATAGAAATAAATCTGTGCCGAATATGGGGTGAGCCAGACAAGTGTATTGCATCATAGTTTACATTCGTTTGTTATTATTTCGGTCAACTATGTCATTAACTTACCTGCCACTCTAATCTATTAATATATACCTAGGTAAAGGTATTCGTATAGTCATTCGCTCGCTCTTGCATCCTATGTCGACGGAGCCCCGCTTGGCGGAGCTCCTATTTCTGTGTAAAGGGTTTAAAGTAACCTAACCTCGGGGTGCCGCTTTTGCATCCTACGTCGCCTATCGACCGACCGCAACCATGCAACCGATATCACCCGAAGTACGAACGAAGCGCCCGCGCGCGCCGACCAACAGCCGATAGGTAGATATTTTCATTAAAATTCATGGTTAAAAAAGTTATTCTATACCAATAGTGGAAATAAAGCTGGTTTCTAAAGTACAAGAAAACGATTATTTTAGCAGAACATTATGTTTTCGGCATGAGTTAATTCGTAACAGCTTTGTCTATTAGAAAATTCACAACATTTTTTATTAACGGGGACGCATAATATTGCGACTCAACGCCTAGAGCGCTGGTTCCTACACAGCTATTGGCTCCACGCGGCCGCGCCGGGCTCCGCGCGCGTCTGGCTCACCTGCCCGTCGAACAGCGGGATGTCCTCCAGGCGCGCGCCGCCCACGCTGAGGCCGAGCCGGCCCGAGGGCTCCTCGGGCTGCTCGGGCTGCCCGGCGGGCTGCTGGGGCTGCTCCGCCTGCTCGGCGGGCTGCTGGGGCTGCTCGGGCTCGCGAGTGTCACCACTTTCTCCGCCGAAAGCCTCGAGACCGCGTGTCCACACTTCTACCTACAAATAACCAAAAATTCCCTTTTTTATTACCTTATTTTCTATTTCTAGTACGTACGCGACAGACTCGTTAATTGAATTTATTTATTCACAAGGCAACTACGACAGGTCACAATCACAGTATGTCACTAGGTTCACATTATAGGTTTCGACTTGATTATCACCCAAAGCGTAATCGCACAACATGACTAGCAACAACAGTATTAATGATGACAACTACAGTAAAAAGAATATACAACGTGTAACAGAATAAACGCAATTCCTGAAAGTAGTTTGTTCAGAATCGGGTTCTGAATCGATTTCCGTCATCAAAAATAGGTGTTAAATTTTGACGTAAAAATCTTTTAAATGACTTAAATTAGAAACACAGTCATGACAAATTAATACAATCCTTAATTCAAGGAAATTGAAACCTTAACTCAGAGCAATAAAGGCTACTTAAACGCACGACATTATTTGTATTTCGCTCACAGGTCGTAATACACACACGTAAATAATATCATTGCATTTTACAATAAAAGTAGTGTGCGTCATATTAAATAGGTAACTTAAAGGAATTTCAACTTTATCTCCAATGTGTAAGGCTTGTTTGAATGCACGACCAAACTTAGTGCGGTCATCAGAGTAGCCCTACACTACACAAACAAATTTTAGGCAATATTATAAAATAAAATTATTGAATTTGAAGAAATTTGAAACTTATTGCAAAGAAATAAAGCATTTGTCGGCAACCTCTTTGACGTTTCTGCGAAACGCCGACATACGCGCCGCCGCTACCGCCGAATAACATGAGTACCTAACATTAAGGTGCAGCGCAGACGGCACACTTTTTGTGCGATCGAGTCTGCGTCGCACAAAAAGTCTGCATGGCGCGCAAAAAGTCGGTCGCGAATTTTTCACAGACTCAACGCACACGACGCACATAAACACACATTCATTCTTTTTAAATGTCTATCATGATATTCTGCCTTAGAAGTATCATAAATTGCTGGTCTGTTTTGTATTTCTTGAATTAACATCGTTACATCGACCTCTGGCGCCATGATAATAGATCGCGTGCGTTATGTCCACCCCTAGCAAATGCAGATTGCCGACTAAAGTGTGCGCCGTCTGCGTTAGCGCGTGTTGAAGCAAACGTTAATTTTTTTTCACACACTTTTTGTGCAGAGCGGCGCGGTCCGGCGCGGTGCGGTCTGCCCGAATTACTTACACGGATTTTTTGTGCGCCGGACTTTTTGCGCGTCGTGTGCGTTATTGCATAGGTTCTATTTTCACAGACTGAAAAGTGCGTCACGGATAGTCTGTCGTCTGCGCTGCACCTAAAAGCTAGTCATCCGCCGGTAGCGACCTAGTGTAGTTGTTCTTCAGTTTACTTCCGTGACATTTTTGATTCCGTGCGCGATGGCTTTCCGGTACACCAACATACAATACACGGAGATGGTGAGAACCTTGGCTCGCTGTCTTGGTAATGTCGCGTTAGCTTGTCGGGAGTTCAATGACCGTTTTGGCTGCAGTGTGAGCGCCAGGACGATGCTGGCTGCAACTCAGCCACTGAGGGACTCTGGGACGTTCCTTCCTATTACGGCTTTGGACAGAGGGACGAATGTGCGGACTACTCGTCTGCAAGAGCATATTCTCGACCATTTCACATGGAAACAGAGCAACAAGCATCCAAATGGGTCGTTTCAGGCCAGCCGAAATAAAAAAGACCGCGTCAAACCAAGTCATAAATCAAGGCACTTTTAACTGTTTTCTTTGATTACCTATCGGGGTGTGGTTCATCATGAGTTCCTTCTAACGGGCATGACAGTCAACAAGGAGTATTATCTCGAAGTTATGAGGCGTTTGCGCGATGCTATTCGTTGCAAACGGCCAGATTTGTGGGTGGAAACATGGATTTTGCACCACGATAACGCGCCAGCTCACTCAGCCATGATCATTCGTAGCTTTTTGGCCAAACTTTCAACGAACATCGCTCCGCAGGCACCCTACTCACCAGATATGGCACCGTGTGACTATTTTCTCTTTCCTAAACTTAAATTGCCGCTTCGCGAAAAGCGTTTCGAGACCATAGAGGCAATGAAAGAAAATACGACGAAGACGCTGAAAGCCATCTCGATTTCGGCGTATGAAAAGTGTTTCGAGGACTGGTTGAAGCGCTGGCGTACGTGTATTGCCTCTAATGGAATACCAAGACTTCACGGCTCGCTGGCTGTTTGTTTTCTGAAATTTCTCAAGTGCGTACGATGTAGCGTGCGATACTTACGGTGAGCGCGTCGAAAGTGTTGCCTTGTTCGTCATGCGCCAGCAGACGCACCTCGCCGCGCCGCAGCAGCCCGCCTCGCGCCACCTGCAGCGACTGCAGCTCCGCGCGCCAGCCGCCCGCGGCCCAGCCCGGCGCGCGCGCCAGCACGGCCGACGTGCCGGCGTGCGCGCGCGCGTCCCAGCCGCGCAGCTCGGCGGGCAGGTGGCGCGGCAGCGCGCGCAGCGCCGCGTGCGCCGGCGCCAGCGCGGCCACGCGCTGCCACAGCACGCGCCGCAGCTCGTGCGGGCCGCGCTCGTGCAGCGCGAGCGCCACCTCGGCCAGCGGCAGCGGCACGTCGGCGCGGCGCCGCACCAGCAGGTCCAGCGCCGCCGCGCGCACCTCCAGCGCGCCCGCGCCGCGCAGCGCCAGCGCCTGCAGCCGGTCCAGGCGCGCCAGCGTGAGCGCGGCGGCCGGCGCCGCGTCCAGCGCCTGCAGCGCGGCCAGCGCCACGGCGGGCGCGGCGCGCTCGGCGTGCTCCAGCAGCACGTCGGCCGCGTCGGCGCGCCGCAGGTTGCCGAGCGCGCGCAGGCGCAGCGCGCGGCACGGCTCGTCGCGGCAGCGCGCCAGGCCGCGCGCCAGCGCGTCGCGCACGCGCTGCGCGGCCGGCCCCGCGCGCGCGGCGGCGGCGGCGGCCAGGAGCGCGGCCGCGCGCACGGGCGGCGCGCGCGCCTCCTCGCCCAGGCGCAGCACGTCCAGCAGCGCGGCCTCCTGCGGACACAGGCGAGTGAGCGCGGCCCGCGGCGCCTGCGCGGGCGGCGGCGGGTACTCACGTCGGGCCGGTCGGACAGCGCGAAGCCGGCGAGGTAGGCCTGCGCGAGCGGCACGAGCGGGTCGTGCGCGTGCAGCTGCAGGAAGTCGTCGGCGGCGGCGAGCGCGGCGCGCGTGCCCGCCAGCCCCAGCAGGCGACACAGGCCCGGGCTGCGAGAGTTTTTTGCATGCATAAGTATACAGTTGACCAAATACTAATTAACTGAGTGTATAAATTGTAATAAATAATGATCCAATTCAAGTTTCAGTTACATATACAGATGTACTACAATCTTTCGGTGCGAAGCTTGAATTGGATCTGCCGGTCGATTCTGTAAAAATCTCACCGTGAAAACTTAGGTGAAGTGAGTTTGTTTTTGCTAGGAATAAACACTATTGACAGCTCACTCCACGCTCACTTTTTCAGGGTGAGATTTTTACAGAATAGCCTCTCTGGTACCTGGAGGAAAAGTATCCTAAAATTAAATTACTGGTACCGAGACTTTCAAAAAATGTCGAATTCATTTATTCAATTAACAATCAAATGAGCACCCCAGGGTGGGCGGGTGCTACAGGGTGCGGTGACAGCACTCACAGCTGCTCGTGCAGGTCAGCGCGCTGCAGAAGCTGCAGCGCCGCGGACTGGTTGGCTTGGCGCAGCGCCGGCAGCAGCTGCAGCGCTGCGGCGGCGCCGGCCGCGCGGCCGCCCTCGCCCGCGCGCTCGCCCTGCAGCGCCGCGCCCGCCTGCTGCAGCGCCGCGCTCAGCTCCTGCACACAACACACAAGGGACCTGGAGACTGACGACTTCGGTCATCATCGATATGTGGATGCGTACTCAATTTGGGAAACCTTCACTGTGCGCAGTGTGATACGCACTTGGCCGGTGTTTATAGTAGAATCCCGAGCGCAGCGAGGGGATCTAAAGTAGAATCCTGAGCGCAGCGAGGGATTCAAAGTAAGCTTAAAATAATGTTGCTCTCGAGGTGGAAACTCTACTACTCTACTACTTGTATTTTTTATGTTATTTTATTTAAATGAAAATCGTTTACTTTTACCATGTTTGTAAATATGTGAGCACCATGCATCTATCAGATAATTAATTTATATGTCATGGTTTCATTTTTAATTCTTTTACCTATTGTGGTATAGTAATTTTATTTTAGGTGCATCGTCTTCACATATTATTATGATATAATTAATGTATACAAAATATTGTAAAACATTTTAAAAGAGTAACGGTGGAGTTTCTTGCCCATTCTTCTCCATACGAAAACTACATTTTGGAATGGGCGACTAGAATCAATTCTATTTGTTTTAATTTTTGACGTTCAAAAGTGCCTTTAATGTGCCTATTTGAAATAAATGCTTTGACTTTGACTTGACTACTTTTTATCACCCTCTATGAAAAAAAAGTAAGTGCAACTTATGAATAAGAATAGTACGTTTATTTATTTCCATACAATTTTGAGCGTGCTTAAACCCGTACCGAATTAGCGCGATAACGATGTCCCGTGAATCATCATAGATGATGTCATGACATGGGCCATCTTGCGATAACGCCGACCATGCCTTAGAAGAATATCACCGTGCGCGCTGTCAAAAATGAGTGTGTGTGAGGATGTGTCAATGTTTGTTTTGTTTTGAGTTGCATCATTTTTAAATTAAACTAACGTGGCATTTTCGAAATTGTGCTTCTGGCTGACAGTCGCCACATAACCAAAGAAGAAGAACTGAAGAAGAAATGTGGTGTTTATACAAGGAAATACTGTAATAATATCGTTTTTACATTGAGTAAACACTGTGAGCGCGTTCACGAGCGTTCCGAATTGTTGACAGCTCTCAGCTGTCATAATCGTGATATCTAAATCGGAACGCAAATTATTGCTAGCTGTGAGCGATATTGTCTTAATTCGGAATGCGGCCATAGAGATAATAGCCGTCAGCTTCCGACGTGGCGGGACGTGGCGGCGCGCGGAGCTATCGCGCAGATAGCGCGCCCCGGCGACCCGGCGACCCGGCTTATCTTACCTCGTCGTCGGCCGCAGCCTCGCCCGGCGCCGCCTGCAGCTGCAGCGGCAGCTCGCGCAGCGCGCGCGGCAGCGCCCGCAGCGCCGCGGGCAGCGCGGCGGCGCGCGCGCCGGGCGGCGGCGGCTCGGCGCGCCGCAGCGCGTGCCACGAGCGCGCCTTCAGGCCCAGCGCGGCCGGGCCCAGCTGCAGCAGCTCCTCGGCGTGCAGCGCGAGCAGGCCGCGCGCGTCGCGCGAGTAGCGCGCCACGCGCCGCGCGCTGCTCACCGCGCCCGCGCCCGCCGCGCAGCTCCGCTGTGCACCCGCGTCAATGTTACTCACTAGCCATACAACTGGATTTAGTCCAGACCTAAAAACTAGGATCCCCCTATCCCCCCCTATGATCGAGCAGGCCGATCATATGGGGAAATTATAACAATTAGGTTGCTGTGACTGGCTAGAAGCTGACTACGATCAATGTTATTAACTTTTAAAAAGTAATGATAATCTGGATTTATACAATATTTCGAATGCAGGTATTATTTAGTTCTGTAGGTAAGTACACACAAATAAATGAACAAACGAATAAACATTATGTTTACACCCACCTTGATCTTTCTGAACACCTCTGTGGAAATGGTCTCATAGAGCACTTGGCAGGGGCCCGATACATCTGTCTCATTGTATTCACCATCCAGCGTTTGTACCTGAAATAGTTTTTAATTTATATTAGATGGCAAACTAGCCTATGACTCACCTTATGTAAAGTGGTTGCTCCTGCCTATGGAATAAATTTCAATGAAATTGTTTGAGTAGTTAAGACAAATAAACACTGAAATTCAGTTCAATCTTCTTGTTAAATTATGTATATGCACATGCATACATAATTTAACAATAAGATTGAACTGAATTCCAATTAATAAGATTGAACTCAGTTAATAAGAGTTGATTGATGCAGTTAATAAGATTGAACTGAATTTCAGTTAAGAATAGCAGCAAATTATTACCTGAAACAGACTGAGCAGGGACTTCTTGTAGTTGAGTACATCCGGCAGCTCGTCGGGGTCCAGGTAGGCCGCCTTGATCTCACCGCGGCTCCAATGAGCGTAGAATGTGCTCTCACTGTAAGAGTCCCACACAGACTCATACGGCATGAAGTCTGCACTTACATGCTTCCCTCGAAGATAAAGTTTGGGGGACCGCAACTAAAACGAAATTAAATTTAACTTCTGGTGATACAACAGGAAGCAGTAAGTCTAGATAGTGTTCCCTTCAATTATAATTAGAAACTGTTGATCATATCGGCTAAGTAGAATGCGGGACAGGAGCGCGGCAGGTGCGATATTGACCTGGAACTCGAGCAGGTAGTCGTCCTGGTCGCCGGCCCAGCGCGGCACCACGGCGAGGCGCGCGCGCAGCTTGTAGCCCACCTCCCGGTCGACGCGCGCCGCGTCGTTGAGTTGCAGCGTGGACTCCAGCTCGAAAGCGGCCGGCTCGCCCAGCAGGCCGCGGCCCGCGCCTGCGCCCAGCGCCGCGCCCGCCAGCGCCAACACTAGCCACAGCGCCGCGCCACCCATCACACTGCCGCTATTACTAATATTTACGTAAATACGTCTATACTGCAGAAGTGCAGACCGGACACCGGCGCGTTTAACACAGGCGATTAACTGGCACACATAGCGTCAACACTCGCCACTCGCCCGAGTCAAACTGAGAGTGAGCGGGCGGAGCGAGGCGAGCGACAGCGAGTGATATGTCCCATTCCCGTCCGTGTCACCGCCACTGACACTGACACTGACTTACTAACGTCCGTTTGACAGAATGACAGTTCGCCAGCCGATGCCGGTGCTTGCGCAGGAGGCGCGGAGCGCGGGCGGAGGGGGGCGGACGCGCGTCGCGGTCGTCGCTCCCACTCGCACGCACTTCCACCAATGACGTCGAGCCAAGTCGAGTGGCTTGGCTCGACGTGTGGTAAGCCTAGAGTAACTATTGTACGCATTGATTACGATGCCATGGTAAGTCTATTTAATTAATATAAACACATAAAAAATGGTTTATTTATTAAAACCCCTGAGATTACCTACCTAGAAACCCAAATTTCATAAGACAGTACAGGTCAAACGGTTATTGAGATAATAACGTCTAAAAATCGACATTTTTAGGGTTCCGTAGTCAACAAAGAGTTTCGCCATGTCCGTCTGTCCGTCCGTCCGTCCGCAGCTTAGCTCACAGACTCTTAGAACTAGAAAGCTATAATTTGGCATGGATATATAGGTATACATATTAATCACGCCGACGACGAAGAAAACACACCTTACATATGAAATTGGCGTTTTGTACGGGAGAATAAAGTCGGGAATATAAAGTCAATTTTTTTTTCTAAAATACCTATGTTTAATTAATCAAAGTATGCACCGTTGTTATCTATGCACTTTTGTCATCTCATAGGTAGTTCATTGATCCCTTTACAAAAAAAAACCATGGGTGCGAGAATCAATGAACTCTTTGAAGGCGGTTTGGACGCATCGGAGTTGAATTTTTTTCCTTGTAAGAAGTTGTCTAAATTCCGGAAAAAATGGTAATCTGTTGGAGCAAGATCTGGGGAGTACGGTGGATGTCGCAGACATTCCAATTGTAGCTCATCTAACTTAGTGGTTGTTTGTTGTGCAGTGTATGGTCTTGCGTTGTCGTGAAGCAGCAGTGGCCTAGAGCGATTGACCAATCTCGGTTGTTTAGCAGCTAGTTCTTCCTTCATGGTTTGCAGTTGCTGACAATAGATATCTGCTGTAATCGTTTGGCCAGATTTTAGAAAGCTGCAGTGAATGACACCGGCGCTAGTCCACCAAACACTCACAAGTAACTTTTTCCGAGTCAATTTTCGTTTAGGGCAGGATTTGGCTGGTTCTCCAGGGTTCAGTCATTGCGACGAGCGCTTCCGATTATCGTACCGTATCCACTTTTCATCACAAGTAATGATTCGATTTAAAATCCCTTCATTATTGTGTCGGTTGAGAAAAGTAACACAGCAGTCGACGCGTGTTTGCAAGTTCGATTCACTCAATTCATGAGGTACCCATCGTTCAAGTTTTTTTATTTTCCCGATTTGCTTCAAGTGGATTAATACAGTTTTATCACTTACCCCGAAGCCTGTAGCTATCTCTGAAGTGCTTTGTTATGGATCCGCTTCCACAATAGCCTTTAATTCTTCATTTTCCACTTTGGTCTCCGGTCGTTCACGGGTATTATATTGGAAGCAGCCTTTTAATTAAATAATTTCAACATTAATTTATAGAAAGAATATAATTTTCATTTCCTATGACATCTTTCTAATTGACAAAGTACAAGAAAGTAGAAGCACACTTCTTTTTAATATATGTCAAAGACAATATTATCCATAACACTCCCCCTCACGAAGATAACCTCTCGGTCTGAGTGACTCCTATTCCCATCATTTTTAATAACTTTAACAATCTTGGCTGGGGCAGCGCCTTCGTTAAAATATCTGCCTCCATATTTTCTGTGTCCTTATAACGAATTGTCACTAATTTCTTTTCGATACATTCTCTAATAAAATCTTTCTCTCTCTAATAATCTCTTTTATGTTAATGTGTTTTGACCTTTTTCCGGTAATCATATTGTTTGCTAATTTTTGTGCAGCTATATTATCATTGTAAATCAGGACTGTTTGTTGTGGCACTCCAATGTCTTCTAGCAGTTGTTTCAAATGCAAAGCTTCCTTCGCTGCTTCTGTCATTGCCATGTATTCGGCTTCAGCCGTTGACAATGCAACCACTCTCTGTTTCTTTGTCTCGTAACTAACTAGTCCAGCACCATACTTAAAAATATAACCGGTATATGTATGATCGGCGATCGATAGTGCATGCCGCCCAGTCTGCGTCGGCCATACCCATAATGCGCCTGCCAGACTATGCTCCTTGCGCTGCTCATCGCTATGCTCCTCGCGCTGCCGTGATTTGCCGCGATGTTGCCCTCTCTGCCCACACACTGCTCTACTCGCGCAATTAATCGCGACGCTCCTCACTTGTCATTTGCCTTGGTGAGACAATGGACGTTGAAACGGTGGCAGCGTGCGCGCTATGCATTTTTAGATAACTAATAAATACAACTTTTCTTGTTAGACTAATTCTTGACATAGTGACTTATTATACCTACCGTACTACAAATCAATAAACATTAACACCTTTTCATTTGACCATTCCACGCTTGGCGACGACATAATTTCCAATTTAACATACGCGTGCGTCTTGCGCGAGCGCTCCATGCAGACACTGCGACCCTGTGCTGCGACCGCGCGATTATGTGGCCGGCCACTCGCACTCGTATTGCCGGTCCTTTGACTCGCGCGCAAAAACCGACAAAATAGGGAGCAGTGGGTAGGACGAGGAGCATGACGTGTGGCATGACGAGTAATGTTGCCACACTATGTCTCTGCCTCCTTTCCTCGTTACTTCCCATGCCACTCGTCGAGTGTGTGGCAGGCGCATAAGGACCGTTGACGTTCCTGTTTTCTTGTATCGTATACATATGTTTTTCGTTCCTTTTAGGTAACGTATGACTCTTTTACTTGGCGGGTTTTATCACTTAAACTGACTGACTGACATAGATCAAAAACCTAACTCACTTGCAGATGACTTAGAAAGTTGAAATTTAGCGTACAACTGGGTAATTGTGTGTATATGTCGCAGCCAACTGGTTAAATAATAGCCGTTTCACAGCCGTCTAGCCCTTGGAAGTGGTGCTTGCCTCGCTTCGCTCTCTCGACCGACTCGCACGCGGTTGATCACAGTTCTAACCTTTTTTTTTTTTGTTTCTGTGTTGGTAAGTCCCCATGGATGTCCGCCGTAGCTCTAGTTTGAAGTGTGTTTCGAAGACGTATATAACTCGTCATGGAAGCAGGATTTATCAAAGCAAACAGCAACAATTTACCCATAGTTCATGTTGTTATGCTTGGCAGATTTTTCGCATTTCGATTTTTGTTCATAGGAATTCCGCAATGTAAAAACTTCCATGTAAGTAAACACAAGTTTGTAACTTGTTTGTAACATATTATTTTATGTGCATATTTTAGTTAGATTCAAGTCTTATGGGTGAATTTCAACAAGAGATTTTTGTCATTTCGGTGGATTTTTTTATTTCAATGCTATAGTACATATTTTTAGTGACAAAATAAAACTTTAGCCTATTTTATAACATTGTGCGTGAGTGGACATCAAATTTCATCAAAACTTACATAAATATTTAAGAACTAGCTTCTGCCCGCGACTTCGTCCGCGTGAAATTTCTTGTTTCCGACCCACGCCGTCGCATCGCATCGCATCGCCTGCCCGCGCTGTCACTACGTTTTCGCTTAGCGGTCTTTCTGACTTTTATTCTTTTTGCTCGTCTCCTAAGGGTTATAGCGTGATGTTACATAGCCTTTTTTTTTTTTCAGGATTGGAAATCATCAAATGACTCCTCCCCCTCTGGGTGGAGCGGAAGGGAGTGTCAGACTCTTACTGACTAAAACCCACCCGTGTTCCTTCCTTCGCCCTTTATGTTCCGGGCCAGCGGTAACCCTTTCGGACAATCCCGCTGATGTTACGTAGCCTTCCTCAAGAATTAGGCTAGCAAATGTATTTTTTTTTTTTTTAAGTCCACTCCGAGAAAAATCCGACCGATTAGCGCGTTCAGACAAACAAACTCTTCTGCTTTATTATTAGTATATTTAATCTTCGTTGTGTGTGATAGTCCATTGAATAATTGTATGGCGAGCGATATTGTATCTTAAGATAAAATATTATAGTATCTTAGCCGTGTGCAGCGCCCCTTAGTGAACTCCACTGCGGGTGACGTAACCTACGACAAACTTATTATTTGCGGTTGGTACAGTAATCGGGTCTAGGGATCGAACCGCAAAATTAAGTTTGTTTTTTGTTGTATATATTTTTCCGGGATAAAAAGTACCCAGTGTGGTGCCCAGGATATTAAAGAATAATTATACCAAGTTTCATCGTAATCTAACCGGTCGTTTTTGCGTGATGCCTGAACAAACAGACAGACAGACAGACAGACAAAAATTTTTTTAATCACATTTTTGGGTTTGGTGTCGGTATAGTAACACCCCCTGCCATTTATTTTTTTGATATTTTCAATGTACAGAATTATCACTTCTACAGATTTATTATAAGTATAGAATAGATGAATTTTTAAGAGTCCACTGAAATGAAAAGTGTCTACCGAAATGATAAAAAACACCACCGAAATGATAAACTGTGCACCGGAATGAAATAAATCCACTGAAATGATACAGCTAAGAACAACCGTGCCGGGCAGCCAGGGTTCCGTACTTTGTTAGGTTTGATTTCCACAAATTTTAGATAAACACTGAGACAGGAAAGTACACAGTTATTTTAATATCATTATACAGTTAGTATTACATATATCATTCTTTGAAGTTACAATAACCTCAAAGAATGATATTAATGAAAGGTTTATTTATGTATTAGGGGGCGTCCATAAATTACGTGAGATGTTTAAGGGGGGGAGGGGGTCGAGTCAAATCTTATCTAATCTTACGTTGGAGAGAGGGGGGGTCTCGGCAAATATCACGCAATTTTTTTTCTGATTGAAACAAAAAAAATATACTATTTTGGTCCATTTAATCCAGAAATATACATGCTTAAGATTTAATCTTAGGCGTATATCGTAATACGATTAAGATCATTCAATAATTCGTCCGAAAGAAAATAATTTCATTTATACTTCGACGTTATACATCTACTGACTGTCAAACCACCATATTTGTTTTATACCAAATAACAATCCAACGCGTTTACGTAAGAAACCCACGTTTTGAAAAATCTCACGTGAGATTGGGGGATGGGGGAGGGGGTTGAATAAAATCTCACGACATCTCACCAGGGGGGGAGGGAGGGACAGAAAATTTAAAAAAACACCTTGTGACGAAAGGGGTTTGCGTGGCGCAGGTTATAAAAATAAGACCACGCAACCTTGTCAACATAAAAATATATATTTAGAAAAAGAAAAGGTGTGGGTAGGTCTACGGGTCACAATTTTCCCAGAGTCAACCCTGTGGGTAGCGCTGTACTGCCCTGATAGCTGGCGTGGCGATGACCGCAGCGAGGTGCCACGCTGGATGCGCAGGGGTGCCGGTCGACAGGTGTTTGCGCCGACCTTCGTAAGTCAGCTCGGCCCACTTGGCAAGACGGCCAACAAATGGGACGTCCGATGCCTGGACGTTACAGCACGCACGAGTCACGACGGAACCAGCCGCGTAGCTCCAGATGTGCGGCCGTGAGCTTGAGGTGTTCCCTAACCGGAACTTTGGACCCTGGAACATGACGTCCAGCGTGTCACGAGATGACCATTGGTCAACTCCGCTGATTGCGACATCAAGCTAAGCAGAGCGAGTAGCAATAGCAGTGCGCTAATGAAGGTGTTGGTGGATTGTCACAATCAGACGGAGTTTACAAAATGGAAGAGTGAAAAAAGGCATGATGCAATACATTTTGAGTGTGAAGCACGAAAAGTCAAAATGCATTAAGCTGAAGGCCTTAGATTAAAATGAATTACATTATTTAGCGTATATTAAATTCAGATAAAATAAGCATACATGCCAAGTTAACCTGCAAGAAAAAAACACAAAATATACGCATGAAAATGCTATCCAACACTTACCCAGTATGGGGGTTTCAAAGACACCGAATTTAAATGCTCGATGGCGGAGAATTATGTAGATTAGGTAGTTGTTTTTAAGCCCGGATAATGGCGAGTTAAGACACGTGTGAAATCACTGATATCAATTATCTGGTGAGACGTGTGACCGCTTCGGGAAAAACCAAAATTCCTAATGACGAACGAAAGACGCGTTGGATAGAGATGGGACATGCGCGGGCGCATAGATAAATTCTCACTCACGCGCCGATAGCTGAACATATTGTGCCTTTAGTCATTACTATTTACAACCGCTCTATTTGTAATAGTCTGTGGTTGTCATATTTTGACATCTGCGGCTCTTTGACAGTTGAATGTATGTAAACATTGGAATGTTGCTGTGATTTTGTTGTTAATTAGTTAAAATGTGTTTAATTATGCAAAATGTAACGTACGACGTTACAGTACCCCGCCGCTTGGTGAGGGTTTTTACCTCAGTAAAAATCCTTTACTCCTACTATACCTCCATCTGAATTACGACCCCTTGTATTCTTCATCGTTCATCCATCATATCTCATATTCGTAATCTTTGCATACTGGCAGACTACCTTAACAAGAGGTGAGTCCGCGCCCTAGCAGCTATGTGAGAGTTACATGTCCATAGTTGACTTGTTACTCGCGCAAAACAGACGTACATTCGGCTTAAAGAAGCAAAGAATTTACTGGGTTTATACTATTGAAAAGGAATTTAGGCTTATTTAAGGAGTATCCACCCGCTCCTGCAAAGGCTTAATTAATGAGTTGCAAACCGCTCAGATAAGTTAATTTGTATTTGGAAATTAAAAACTGGACCAAGGCTTATTTAAGGAGTATCCACCCGCTCCTGCATAGGCTTATTTAATGAGTTGCAACCGCTCAGAAATATTAACTCCCGGTAAGTAAAACGTACCGAGTTTGGCAACAACCAATCCAGAGGTTCCGATAAATGTGGAGAGACCACGGGTAAGGCACATGATAGAATCAAGTGAGCGTGGTTCTCCATCGGGGCTGAATACGGTGGCCGAAAAAATTGACGGATTACGACACGTGTGAAGACACTGATGATGACATCTAGTGAGCGTGTCTCCGTCTGAGGTTGAAGTTATGCACTGTGTTATGCAGTGGCTTAAATATAACTAAGTTAAGAAAAAAAAAAAAATGAAGTTAAAACAAGAATAATATGTTGTTATTTCAAATTGAGTTTAAATGTAAGAATATTAAGTTATCCGTAAGACTGGTAAGTGTTGGGTAGCAATCCGCATGGTATGATAAGCGTCAATTACTCCGACTGTTACAAAATAAACTAAAATTAACGTCTTGGTTGTTGTCCGTGTGATGTGAAGGAGACTACGTTATGAAGTGAAAAAAGTAAAAAAAAAAAATTTTTTTTTTTTTTTTTTTTAAAGTTTGAAGTTTGTTTACTTATTTTAAACATATTAAAAATAATCGGTGCAACTAATGTGTACGCTTATGGTATTAAATACTGAAATTTGTAACTATACTAGTTTTTTAAAATTAAAATATAAGTCACTATTGACACCCAATGACAAATTTTTGCTGTTGACTGTACTTAGTAACAACAATATTGAACAAGGCAAGGGTATCAAGTCAATAGGCAGGTAGACAGTTAGTAGGATAATTATTAATTAAAAGGAGGTAGGTGGGAATTGTGGTTGCAACACTTGTTGGAAACAGCTGATAAATCAATGAAATAGTACTGTACTTTTGAGTTGTCAACAATAAAAACGTTCACTGTATGGAACATTAGTGATCTAGGTCAAATGTAAACAAGTACAAGATGTATTGATATTTAGGCTATAATTCCAATATACAAGTTTGTTGATATAAATTGTGTGATAATACTTTTAGTATTAAGTTCTAATACTTAATTTTAAAAATTGTTAATTTTTGTTCTTACAATGTTTTTTATTAAATAAAAAAAATGATTCAAGTTTTATTAAAAAAATTGACTCTAAGTTATGATAAAAAAATTGACACATATGAGTGTTATGAGATAAAACACTGTTTGTGTACCAGTAGACAATGTTGTTAAGTCTAAAGTAGCCAGTAATTGTAAACCCGGCAACCCAATCCCTTCATCCGGCACACAGCAAAGCTGCTTACCGGAAGAAATAGGAATGAGCGTGGTACCTCCCCGGGGCGAGCCGTTACTATTGGCCCTACCACTATAAAAGAACGATAAATGCGTTCTTTTTTTTTAAATAAAAAAAAAAATTAACAATTAAGTTGCAACAGTGCAATCCGTTCCTACCAAACAAGAAAAAAAACAAGGTAGCGCTGCGTACACCTTAGTTGCTGGCAACCAGAACGTTTTACACAAAACAACCACCAAAATACACCAACATACAAAAAAAAAATACCCACAAGGTAACCCTGAGGAAAATGTGACCGTAAAACCACGTTTTAGGGCGCCAATGTGACGAAAGGGGTTTGCGTGGCGCAGGTTATAAAAATAAGACCACGCAACCTTGTCAACATAAAAATATATATTTAGAAAAAGAAAAGGTGTGGGTAGGTCTACGGGTCACAATTTTCCCAGAGTCAACCCTGTGGGTAGCGCTGTACTGCCCTGATAGCTGGCGTGGCGATGACCGCAGCGAGGTGCCACGCTGGATGCGCAGGGGTGCCGGTCGACAGGTGTTTGCGCCGACCTTCGTAAGTCAGCTCGGCCCACTTGGCAAGACGGCCAACAAATGGGACGTCCGATGCCTGGACGTTACAGCACGCACGAGTCACGACGGAACCAGCCGCGTAGCTCCAGATGTGCGGCCGTGAGCTTGAGGTGTTCCCTAACCGGAACTTTGGACCCTGGAACATGACGTCCAGCGTGTCACGAGATGACCATTGGTCAACTCCGCTGATTGCGACACCAAGCTAAGCAGAGCGAGTAGCAATAGCAGTGCGCTAATGAAGGTGTTGGTGGATTGTCACAATCAGACGGAGTTTACAAAATGGAAGAGTGAAAAAAGGCATGATGCAATACATTTTGAGTGTGAAGCACGAAAAGTCAAAATGCATTAAGCTGAAGGCCTTAGATTAAAATGAATTACATTATTTAGCGTATATTAAATTCAGATAAAATAAGCATACATGCCAAGTTAACCTGCAAGAAAAAAACACAAAATATACGCATGAAAATGCTATCCAACACTTACCCAGTATGGGGGTTTCAAAGACACCGAATTTAAATGCTCGATGGCGGAGAATTATGTAGATTAGGTAGTTGTTTTTAAGCCCGGATAATGGCGAGTTAAGACACGTGTGAAATCACTGATATCAATTATCTGGTGAGACGTGTGACCGCTTCGGGAAAAACCAAAATTCCTAATGACGAACGAAAGACGCGTTGGATAGAGATGGGACATGCGCGGGCGCATAGATAAATTCTCACTCACGCGCCGATAGCTGAACATATTGTGCCTTTAGTCATTACTATTTACAACCGCTCTATTTGTAATAGTCTGTGGTTGTCATATTTTGACATCTGCGGCTCTTTGACAGTTGAATGTATGTAAACATTGGAATGTTGCTGTGATTTTGTTGTTAATTAGTTAAAATGTGTTTAATTATGCAAAATGTAACGTACGACGTTACAACCTCACGTAATTTATGGACGCCCCCTTATATATCTTAAACGCAAATATTACACAACAAAATAATGCACCCGAATAATTTAATCTACACTCGGTAAAAGTACATTACAAAACTATGATTTTGTATTTGACACAAGGATCTCTAAAACTTTATGGTTTTATCATTTCAGAGATACATTTCATTCCGGTGGACTGTAATTGGTATAACAGTCCACCGAATCCACTGAAATGACAACACAGATGATAAAATAGAGGTTAGTTCTACATTTAACACAGAAATAAAATTATTCAAAAAATATGAACACTCAAACAAAACAGTACTTACGGCGAATTGAATACACAATTTTGAAACAAATTAAACGAATGTAGCACGAGTTATAACAGCCACCGAAATGAAACAATTTTTGTCCCCATATCACTGAAATGATAAACTTACTTTTTTGGCGGGAAACCGCAAGACGTTAGGACCGGTGCATTCGCGCCGAGAGCTTGAGCCGGACTGATCCGAAGTGAGGAAATGTGAGAGGGGCGTAACAAAGCAATGTTGACATGGCTATTCTACTAAAACTTACTGTCCTCTGAAATGATAACTTTTTTCCGGACAAAAGTTGACTGCCTGTCAAATCCACCAGAAAGAAGATAAACAAACAAAAATAGTTTTATTTGATCGAATATATTATAATTTAATGATAACAAAATCGATTTAAAACCATATTACGAATGTATTTGCAGGGAAAGGTATTTTATGAGCGGAATTGGGTTCAGGACAGGCCACCGTGATGATAAAATAACACTTTGTAATTTATTTTTTTGGTATATTAGACGGTAGAAATCAATGATTTTTTTTTTGCCAAGGTAGAGAAGTAGGTACTTACTTTGTTGAGAAAAAATATATAAAATTAAAAATCACCACATTGCACTACCGTTCTCAGGTTTGCCGTTAACCTCCACTCATACATATTTCGAAAATTCTGTGTCTACAAAATTCGTCAGTTTTGCATTAGACTTAGATTAATATAATAATAATAATATACTTTATTTTCAGACCATGGTGTCCATTTTGTTAGTAACAATGTTCTTATAGACTAGTGTTACATAGTAATACTTAAAACTACCCACAACAAAATATAAAAGAAATAAACACAAAGGACAAAAGAAATAGACTCAAACAATCATTACTGCGCCATTCCATAACAAATGGCGCAGCAATGATTGATGTAGCCACAGTCCAGCCGACTAGCTATCATGCTAAGGACGCTGTTGGCGCTGCCACGTACTCTACGCACCAGGGATGCGCATCTTTTACGCATCGTAGCGTAAAAGCAGTCAATGCGATGTTCAGCAAACATCCCTGATGCACTACAGAATCGCCGCAGCCCCAACAGCACCCTGAATGCATTATTGAATTGGACTCGGAGGGCACTGTAAGATTTTTGAGTATAGTCGGCCCACAGGCTGCACGTGTAAAATGATGTACAATAAGACCTAAAAAGTGTAATTTTGACTTCTGTCGAACAACGTGCAAACCTGCGAGCTATCATATTCGCCCGCACTGCCAGTGCCCTCCGTTCCCTCTCGATGTCATCATTGTCCTTGAGGTCAGAGGTCAGCATGTGTCCTAGGTACTTAAATTTAGACACCCTACGCAAAGCTGTACCATTAAGCGTAATGTTAGGAAACACGTTACCTATACTGTTTCCTCTGGCCTCAAAGACCATGACTTCACTTTTGAGTGGATTATATTTTAATCCGTGTTGCTCGGTATATGCTTCACAGATGGTAAGCAGTTTCTTAATCCCACATACCGATGCACTCAGTAGCACCATGTCATCAGCATAGCTTATGTTGTTTATATTAATTCCGTCTATGTGATAACCTACTCGGGTGCTACTGAGTGCCACAATCAGATCGTTCATATACAGGTTGAATAGGGTCGGCGAGGACAATCCCCCCTGCCTCACCCCGCACTCCAACCTGTACGATTGTGACATGGTTCCCGACCATCGCACGCCATTGACCTGATTTCCGTACCAGTACTTGCAGATGTTGATGAGTTCAATTGGAAGATTAGTGTTTTCTAACTTTTTCCATAGAATATCATAGGAAACCAGGTCAAAGGCTTTCGAAAGGTCAAGGAAGCATGCGTGAACTGCAGTTTGACGTCTTCTGTAGTATTTGACAGCATGCTCACACAAAACTGCACTTTCAGTGGATAGTCCGCCCCGGAAGCCGAACTGATTGTCATGAAGTTCAATGTGTTTGGTCAGCTGTGAGTTCAACATGCTGTCAAATACTTTCGATACTATTGTGGCAAGAGAGATAGGTCTGTAGTTATTCCTATCTGATAGATCAGCTGTCTTATTTTTAACAATAGGTATCACAATGGTCTTAATCATATCTTCAGGCAGATAAGAGTGGCTTAGACAAAGGTTAAACAGCATAGCCAACAATCTCGGTAAGTGGGGTCCAGCATGCTGCAGATGTTCAATGCTCAACCCGTCATGGCCGGGAGATTTACCTCTAGTCATTAATTTGATTATCAATTTCACTTCTCTAGTTGTACATCTAAAACCTATCTTTTCACCGTTCATAACATTGATCACTGACTGCGAGGACCCCAATGGCGATTTTACAGTAAAATGTTGCCGAAACAGATCTGCTACTTCACCAGCATCGCTTACGCCGTCGATACACACAGGAGTAACAGGTTTGTTATTAAGTTTATTTGTAGCTTTCCAAAAAGATCGAAAATCGTTTTTTGAGTGATGTGAGGCCAAAATATCCATTTTTACCTGCTCTTCATGGTTCTGACACCATCTCAGTCGGTTCTTAAAGATTTTCCTGGCCTCACACATCTCGTTAAAAATAGCACCTGAATTTGGTTTGCCATATGGGACTAAATTTTAAAAGTGGAATTTTGCGCGTACTGGCATGCAGCACTAGTATTTACAAAAAATATAAATATTTATAGGTTCTAGAGTAATATTTAGACTAAATTATAGGTCTGCACCCGATTTTGTTAAAATATAATTACAATGAATACGTGAAAATTGGCTCTAAACACCAAAACTCGTCAGTTTTCCGGTTGCAACTGGCCTATCTTTTTTTACTCAAAGCCCTTTAAAATAACATACTTGTAGAATAAAGTGATAATTGTCACTAAAACTATAAACTAGAATAGTTTTCTGACTGTTTAAGACTTATTGTAAACATATTTCACATAATAGATAGGCTTACAATCGTTTTGCATTTTGCCACTCGGTTTTGAGATAAAATTCCGGCGAGATGTATTTCCTAGTAAAAACACACATTATCAAAACTTCACACCGTTGCCGCTTAGTAAGATAGAGCAATGCACCCCGCCCCGCACCCCGCACACCCTTTGAAGGACTAACGTCCCTCGGCCCTTTAGTACGGTCGCATCAATCGACGAGGAGAGTGCCGTTGCCAGCCGATTTGTAAAAACTTCGGTACATGATTTCGATCGTAAGTTTTTAGATAATTTGTTTTATTTTAATGTAGAACGATGAAATATATGCTTAATTTATTGGTTTATAAGGTTGAGATTTAAAAAATATATTTTTAAGACCCGTTTTTAGCCAAAAACTCCTCGATCATCAGTATTTCACGTTAGTATTCCATTATTCCGACTGGCGGAATACTGACGGCTTACGGAATACTGATGACGGCTGGTGGAATACTGAAATTATCGCTTCATGTAAGAGTTACCAAAGTTTATGAACCACGAAACCAACATCATACACCAGTACAAGACACTGAAGGCACTGAAAGAAAACATGACTGAAAAGGATGCAGTGATCCATTGTGACTTTAGTGAAAACTATTGTACAAAGTATGATAAAGAAATTCAGTCATTCCACTTGGGGGATCACGTACTCAACTGTTTCTTCACACTATGGTCAACAAAGTGCTACTGTACTGTTTCAGATAATTTGTCACACAATAACAAGTTTTCCGAAAGTCAGTATTCCTGTATTTTTTCAAATTCCTTTATTTTTGTTATTTCTTATCAAATCGGCTGGCCGGCTTCAAATCCTACTAAAGCAACCCAAAAAAGTTCCCCAAGTTAGGATTTAGCGAAAAAATCGTCCAAAAAGTGCGTGCCGAAAGCATTCCTTAATTATTCCACTCTTGAAATTTAGTCCCATATACCAACACCACAAATAAAATGTCTGCTTAGCTTCCCTGTGTGCCTCGCCAACAATGTAAGTTCCACCCTGCCACAGGTTTCTTTTTCTTACGTATATTTTTACTATGTTTGCCACACAATGCTGCCCCTCTTAATATTTCCACAATATTGCCATACAAACTGTCAATGACTTGTCTATGCTGCAAAATATTACAAGTGTAATCTGCACATTTTGCAAACTCCTCTGGAAAGTCAAGAGAATATAGATAAGGTTGGGTGATTTACTTAAGCATCAAAATGATCTTCGCAAAAATACGCTCTTGAATCTGTTGATAAAGTATGAACATCATCCGTCCTTGCAAGAGTCAGCCACTTTTTCTGCATTTGTTTATTGTTAGGAACATAAATAAATAATTTATTTGGCGTTTTTATAGTTGTGCTTTCACATTGGGGCACTATATATACAGTACTTGAATTGAAAGGATTCATTTTTATTCACTTTTCGTTTAAAAAGAAAACTTTACAACTGTCCAACTGTCATATACTGCAGTGCGATTCTGTAACCATCTCACCGTGAAAACTTAGGTGAAGTGAGCGTGGAGTGAGCTGTAAATAGTGTAAATTCCTAGCAAAAACAAACTCACTTCACCTAAGTTTTCACGGTGAGATTTTTACAGAATCAACTGGCAGATAGGATTGTTTCGCACGGCGTGACGTCATCCAAGACGCCATGACAGTTTTGAGCATTTTCGAGCTAAATTTTATTTAAATAGTTCTTGAACGTTTGATTTAACTATACCTAATAACAACGATGCTGACATGAAGCAATCGTTGAAGGAGCGCTTCTTTTGTTAGTCTAAGTGCGAGTCGGCCCCGCGCGCCGAAGGTATGGTTTTCGGAATTTTCCTTTTGAGGTACGGAACCCTAAAAAACTGCCATTAGACAAGCCTATAGTAAATGATAACAGCAAAGCCTCTTACATTTTCATAAGAAAGTTAAACATCTTGAGTCGAAGCTCTTCGAGCTTCTAATGAAGACGTGGCTCTACTAGGGGCACGAAGAATTCACTCAAATGTATCAATTCTCTCATGAACTGCGTTTACTATGCTGATTGTTCGGGTGAAGCAGGTTCTTGCCAGCAGATTGATCCTAGCTCTCCTAGATACCGGTACGGCTAGTAGTTTGCATTTTATAATAGGTTCCAAGATTTAAAGTGATGGCGATGATGGCGAAAAATACTCGTACGGATAAATACACATAGGTACCTACCTACGCACTATGTAATGTGGCTTGTGGCGGAGTGTCGCTGGAACAGGGGGGGGACTGGGGAGGCAGGTGAAATCACGTGAAGTAAAATAGGAACACAGTATCATGCGATAGTACATTTATTTGAACAGTTCGGGGTGCTTTGCGGCGCATCACGACTACTGACACTAATCACTCTCATTAGCAATGTAAATATTATATAATAATTGTCTAATGAGGACAAAGTTTTGAATCCTAAATTAGGTGCCACTCATATAAAATTACATTTAATTTGAGTAAACACCTACGGTACTTATTAGTTTATTACCTAATCTATTATTAATTTTAATAAATAAACAATCGAATTAACAAACTATAAAGACAAATAACATTAGAAAATTGATATAACAGAATTAGATTAACAGATGCGACGTTGCGTCTGTTGAAAGTATTAAAAGCTCAAAGAGCGACAACGGTTTTCAACGCGTGCTCTGTCTGCGTCCACTCTCCACTACGACTGCGACACGGTCGCGGGTCGTCACATGCGTAGGTCAAGGCGCGATGAGGAGGGTGGCCGGTGGGGCAAGCGAGGACTAGACACCAGAGGGGCAAGCGAGGACTAGACACCAGAGGGGCAAGCGAGGACTAGACACCAGAGGGGCAAGCGAGGACTAGACACCAGAGGGGCAAGTGAGGACTAGACACCAGAGGGGCAAGCGAGGACTAGACACCAGAGGGGCAAGCGAGGACTAGACACCAGAGGGGCAAGCGAGGACTAGACACCAGAGGGGCAAGTGAGGACTAGACACCAGAGGGGCAAGCGAGGACTAGACACCAGAGGGGCAAGCGAGGACTAGACACCAGAGGGGCAAGCGAGGACTAGACACCAGAGCGGCAATTCTCGTAATTTTAAGAACGTTCACAGTCTGATCTCAGTCTCAATTTATCAAAAATACCTCTAATTTCCCTACTTTTTGACATTTGTTTGTCGCCAAGATGAGACTGCGACTAGATTTTGAACGTTTTAAATTACGAGATTTGGCCTTCGCAAGTAGTAGGTATAGTCGACCTCTAAGCTAGTTGCAATGCATTAGCTTATAATATCCTTTAAAATGATTCAGACTTTGATTAGTAGTGCGTTACGCAATTAGGGTGCTTGTCCTCTTACGACGTGCATGACCAAAGAACCAGACTTAATTGGTAATTCAATTACGTCTGCTAGTTTGAACACAACGTAATTTTCATCAACCGCGCATGAATCCAGACTCCGGGCTGATAATACATTCTATAAGAGTGAATTAATCAATCGTAATTTTTAGGCGGCGCAGTTGATCGTATCTTAGACCAAACGTATGTTACATATTAACCCTCTATCGTTATACATATGTGTCGAGTCTCTACATTCTTTATCAAGTATCCTAATTGTATTGTAAACAACCATTACATACTTGTATTGTAAATAAGATACTAGTAATATGTCATTCATTAATTAGTTAAGGTTGGTCCATATTAGTTATCTTTTTCACTAACTAATCACCATTGGTTATGTTTACTTATCCCATTGGATTCTTAGTATATAAGCTCAGTTCCTTTCATTGTAAAGCCTCATAGTCCGGTTAAGTAGTCACGACCTCTCAAGGTCAACTACGAGATGCCATTATCAAAAAAAAAAATGTAAAGCCAGTTCTATTTCCAACATCATCGTTGTTCAAACTCTGTTATTCTATTTCGCTTAGTTCCTAAATTTTAGTAGGTATTAATTATTAAAATTGTGACAAATAAAAGTTTATTTTTAAAAACGTTTTGAGTTACATCACGTAATACGTACAATAAAGTTTTATTTTTTTAAAGAAAATAAGTACTTAGACGTAGGTCCGGAAATATTTTATAGTAGGAAACATTTTAGAAGTCACTTTACCCGCGACTTCATCCGCATGTATTTCGTACTTTCCTCTAAAAGTGTACCTATAGGTCCTATGTTTATGATCTATATCATTTATTTAGATAAATAAGTACTCGGGTCAATTTTTATGTTCAAAGATCAAAGGAATCAGATTATTCAAATAAACTGTATCCCCGCTTTTCACACCCCCCCCACAGAGGTGGAATTTTTTTGATAAATCGTTTGGGATGTGTTCATTCATAACTTGACTCAAAGACCCATACCCATTTTCGAGTTCAGGGAAGCAAGCCGTAGAACTCCACCCGCACCCCTTACACTTTAATAAGTAGGTACCCTTCTCCACCTTGGTAGAAGTCGATTTTTGAAAAACCCTAAAACACAATATTATTATTTTTATTTTTGTTTTAGTAGTAGGTACCTAAGTAGTGTTTAGTAGTTTGTTTCGAAATAATCTGACAGCGGGTTACATATTTTTCTTACCTTATATTAACTTTGTCGACCCCCTAAATTCTCTGTGAGGGGTTTTTTTAAAACCAAAAGTGACAATCGTTATTATTTACTGAGCCAAATATTGCCAAGTTTCGTAGTTTTTTAACCAAATGAATAAGGTTTCGTATAAACTGTACTTATCCCCTTTTTATTATCCCCATACGGGAAGAATTTTGAAAAATTGTCTGGAATGTTTCTATAACTTGACTTAAAAGATTATTTTTAACAATTTAACAGTTAATCAAGTCACGTAATAAAATACTCCCCTGTGAAAATGACAACGAGGGGTTGTCATTTTCACAGAGTATTTTATTACCTACGTGACTTGATTCACCTCGTTAGAGGTAGATTTTCGAAAAACCCTGATGCACTTTATTATTTATTTTGATCTTACGTACTGAGTTTCGACTTAATTGGACCGCGCGTTAACATTCATAAAAAACAAAAAAAAAACCACCAAAATTAGGTAAAAACTCATAGTTGTTGAAATTCACTCTTATTGAATGAAATGAATCAGCCAGGAAGCCAAGGCTCATCGAGGGGCCGTTGCGGTCGGTACTCTGCGGGTGCCACACATCCTCACATGAACACCGCGCTGCGGATCACGTGTTGTACACGTGTTTTCGTGTTCTGTTCATCAAGGAGCGTTTTCGTTCTTTGAGCTTAAGCGGGAAGCACCAGGGCAGCCCGCGAAATTCAATTTTTCTTACGTTTTTTGCAATTTGCAGGTCAGTGTCAGGTCGAGTATTTCATGAAATAGTCATACAATAGGATTATACGAACTTATAGGGTTTTATTGATAACACAGGTCGACAAAATTTGATGAACGCTCTGTCCCAGAAACCAGACTATACCTACTTTTCCGAAGGATTTTGACGCGCTGAATTTGAATCTGGCCTGGAAAATTTTCCAATAGACTATGTGTATGAATTCTCAAACGTAGAACAATCCACGTACCTACACGAAAATTTCAAAATGCGATATCTAAGCGAAAAAAAAAGATATTTGAGTAAACTCAACGTCATTTTAAAGAGGAAGACTAGTCCTTTGAGATGCTATTAATAATTTGAATTTAAAAGAAAATAGGATCGGCCGTGCTACATAACCTCAAAAATGAGAAAAAACGGTATTTTTTGCAGTTTTAGGTTAGGATATCTCGAAACCCTGACGTGATAGAGCAATTTTGAGGCCAGATATGAATTCAGCGCGTCAAAATCCTTCGGAAACTTCGAAGTATAGTCTGGTTTCTGGGTAAAAATTTTGTTGACCTGTGTAATTTAATGATTGTAATTGGCTAATTATTTTCCAGGCGACTAACAACTTAAAGGCAACGATTATATATTTTAGCAATAATTATAATTAGATGAGCTTCAAAATGCAAGGAATTATTAAAACTAAATACCAAATGGCTGCTACTTTAAGTTAGCGAACATATGTATTAAACAGGGCCAATTGAAATCTTAGGCGAGGTACTATAAATAGTGACATGGCGACTAATATTAACAGTGGGATAACAAACATTGTATCTATATAGGCAACTATAGACATCTCTGAAGACTCGTTCCCAGAAGCAAACAAGACTGAACTTGAGATCTGAGGATGCAAGAGCGAGCGAAGCGAGCTCGGGACTTGCGGCACCCCAACTCGGACAGATTAGGTTCGAAGGGGATGACGGGGGCTCAAGTGAGCGAACAAAGCGAGCGAACGAAACAAACCCCAGTCATCTCCTTCGTGTTAGATCCTAGATAGAAATATTCCCCGCGCAGCGGGGCTCCTTCGACTACGTCTTATTATTAAAGACAATTAAGTAGTTAACTTTATATACAACCTCATCGTATAATTTATGAATTCCCGGAATTCCCATTTTCTACTTTTTATCGGCCGACAAGTGTTAAGCGAACAATAAATTCAGAAACCAAAAAAAAAAGAACTCGATGCCAGTTTAATTTAAAGCATGTAAAGCTAACATGCTATTTTCTACTTAAAATTATCCTTCGCTGTAGCTGACAACCTACCATTTTTGCTACTGCCTTTAATTTATGTTTTAATCCCAAATTCAGATTAATATGTCGCCGCGTTAAATACGGCATATTAGTCTGAATTAGAATTCTGTAAATACATACTTGGTACGCTCGCGAATCATACTTTGTTTAACATACAACCTGACAATTTGAATTTCGCGGCTACCCTGGCGCCCTGGCGCATCTCCGGCGACATGACGTCAGTCAACGAGTTGCCAAGATACACGTTTATCAGCGCAGCCGCGCGTGGCGCTAGTAGTGCCGTAGTGCGGCCTGGCGAAAACATCACATACGTTACTTACACTTATTACATATCATTGCACATAATCATAACAATAAATAGCACCTGTCTGACAATGTACCGCGTACACTGTACACGTACAGTGTACAGGTACACGTACAGTGTACAGGTACACTGCGTGTACAACTAGTTCAACAATATCACAACGTGGACGTAGGTCGCGTGCTCGCGTACTCGCGTCGCTACGCTTTGTACTGTAGCCGCAGCTCATTTGGATCGGATAATCTTTGGTCATTGAACTATATCTGTAGAACATTGCGGTCGATATACGGCCAATAAATAACAATATTTACAATAACTTTTAACTAGTTAAGTAGGTAACACTGAAATCATGAAGCGATTTCGTGTTTATATTAACACAACAGACTACAAAAACAATATTGAACAAGGTCGCCGCGGGCCGCGCCGCGCTTCACGAGTAGATCGTCATCAGGATCATCTAGAACAGAACATCGCTGTCAGTGTCACAAGGTCAGTCTCACAGGACGCCAGCACATCGAGCTACCCGAAACTGTCAAATTTTCCCAATCAGCTGTGAACCTTACACTTTAGCGATAAAGTTGAAAATCTATTAAAGAAATTTGACAGATTGTATAGTAGCTTGATGTGCTGGCGTCTGTACTTTATCACGTAAAGTGCGCGTTTCATCCGAATATGAACTTATACAATGACATGAGCCAGCATTTCATTCGAATATAAACATTGACACTACGACTATAATGTTCACATTCATATGTAACGCTTACTTTACTTAGCAAAGTCAACGTGCGGTCTGTGAATGTTGCTGATAGCGTAGTGTGTCGCACACGCACCTCTTCCAGCGAGAGCGGGTTGGACTTCACCTTGCTGTCGAGGCTGCGGTACCGCTCTGCAACAGAAACACGCCGCGTGAACCTGCGCACGTCTGGCTACACACTACAGACGGTTACAGGCCCCCAAACCGTTTCATTCAAACTAAGTACCTACCTAACGTATATAACGGTTATCGTATCATTTTGATCGTGTACGCGTATGGTCAAAGACCTTTGCGTATCTTTGCGTATGGTAAACCTCTCCTGGTTTGGCAACATTCGCGGGTCTCGTCGTACTCAAAGAAAGGGTGCGAGCGGAAGCTTAGTAATAGGGTCCCGTTCGCAACCTTTGGGTACGAAACCGTATTACTAAGCTTCCGCTGTCCGACTATCCTTCCATCCGTCCGTCTGTCTGTCAACGGGCTGTATCTTATGAACCATAATAGGTGAACAGTTGACATTTTCACAGACTGTGTATTTCTATTGCCGCTATAGCAACAAATAATAAACGCTCCTTCAAATAGGCGCGACACGCGATAAAATCGCGCGCGACACAAAGGCACCGTAAGTCGCGCAACGAGCGGTGCCTTTGTGTCACGCGCGATTATATCCCGTGTCGCGCCTGTTTGTTGAAGCCTTAAATCTATAATAATAATAAAGCTGAAGAGTTTGTTTAATCGCGCTAATCTCTGGAACTACCAGTCTACCAATTTGATTTTTTTTTTCATTTGGTTGTCCAATCCTTGAGGAAGGCTATTTAACATCACGTCTTCCCCTTAGGAGCCGAGCGAATAGATAAAAAATCAGGAACAACGCTAAGCGAAAACGAAGTAATAGCGCGGACGGGCGATGCGATGCGACGGGATAATCGAGAGAGGAAGACATTTAATGCCGACGAAGTCGCGGGCATAAGCTAATGTAAAATAAAGTTAAAACTTCAGGGGTCTCCATATAAGAAACGTGTTTTTTTCTGGCGTTTTTAGCGGGGAACGGGATCGCCCTTAGCCGCAGTGCCAGCGGTTCGGACTAAACCGTCGGACCGCCTCGCAGGCCCTCCACGCAGCGACGTGCGACACGCACCGTGCGCGAGGTGCAGGCGCGCCAGCGCCATGACGTAGGCCTCCTCCGTCAGCGCGGCGCCGCGCGCGTAGCGCAGCACCAGCCCCTCCAGCACCTTGTTGCTGGCCGACACGCCCGCCGCCCACAGCAGCGCGCGCAGCCGGTACGACGACGCCGCGCCGCAGCGCCGCGCGCCGTGCTTCCGGAAGGCCGCGCGCCAGTACGCCAGCAGCGCCAGCAGCGCCGGCAGCTCGCGCGCGCGCATGGCGCCGCTCAGCGCCGCGTCGCGCTGCGCCACCAGCGCGCGGCACAGCTCCAGCGACGGGCGCGCGCACAGGCCCGCGCGCCAGGCGCGCCGCAGAGCCGCGCGCAGCGCCGCCGCGTCCAGCTCGCGCGCGGCCGGCGCCAGGCGCGCCGCGGCCGCGCGCACCGCGCCCGGCACGGCCGCCGCGTCGGCGCGCAGCTCGGCCGCCACGTCGCGCACGATCAGGTTGTCCTCGTTCGCCTCCCTGCGGACACAGCTCGGTGAGCGCGCGCCCGCGGCCCGCCCGGCCCCCGCCGGTACCCACCACACGTCCGTCAGCTCGTCGGTGAGGATGCGCAGCAGGAAGGCGGCGTCGGTGTGCGGGCGGCGCGTGTGCGGCACCACGAGGTAGCGGCCCGGCGGCAGCGTGAAGAACGTGACCACCTCGCGCGCGCGCGACTCGTGCGTCACGTCCAGCGGCCGCAGGCCCCGCAGCGCCGCGTGGTCGCTGGGTCGGCGCGGGCCCCCGGGCCCCAGCTCGTACACGGCGAAGCCGATGGCGCGCAGCTTGCGCGCGGCGTCGCCCACGTCGTACTGCTGCGTCACCGACACCACCACGTGGCACTTGCGCGCGCCCGCGGCCTCCGAGTGCGGGATCTGCACGTGGAACTGCGGGTTGGTGCCCGTGGTGTCCGGGCAGGAAGGGGGCCCGCCCGCGTTGTACCCGGCGCGCCAGCGACGCCGCGCCAGCACGGCGCGCCAGGGCCGCTTGGCGTGCAGGCCGCGCTCCAACAGCCAGTCGTCGGGACCCACGTGCAGCAGCTCCAGCTGGCTGAAGCACTGCGCGAAGTCTTCGAACGACATCCTGCCACATAACACACTCATCTCAACTTTGATGCAGTAGGTACCTACGCGATGGGATACTGGCGTTAATGCCTCATCAATATATTTGTAGATGTACAACATAGGTACTTGTTAGGAATAGTTGGCGCCTCTTTTCATGTTCGCTGCACAATTGCGGAAAAAAAGTCAACAGCATATATTATATCTATCTTTTAAGGTTGACTCACTATAACCTTTTTGTTGATAATCAAAGGACAATGAGTAATGGTGGGAGTAATTCATGAGTATCCTATTTCAATAGAAATAGGATACTCATGAATGAATAGGTAGGTATTCTTATCCAGAATAAAACTTAGTATTACGACTAAGCTTAAAAGTCAGTACCTACTTGGAGTTATACTGCCATAAAAAAAACCGACTTCCGGAAGTCGGTGGCAAAAACTAAAATATAGATCCAAAGACACCAACTTCCGAAATTAAAGTTATTTTTCACTTTGTAGTGTTTTTTTTGGAAGTCGATTTTTTTTTTTGTTAAAAAGTTTTAATTTTTCGCTTATATGTGGGTCTGTGTATCAAGGTCAACTTGCCCATCGCCTTTTACAAAATATTGCTTTTATCGATGCAGGGACGTTAATTGTTGAGGAGTACTCCTAGTATTCCACCATCAGCCCCATTTCACCATTCGCATTGTGACGAGCATAAATTGCTTAGCAACCATATTAAAGTAATCGAATCGCAACCCGCGAAATACTTATTTTTGAGTAGTTCCTTTGGCCATCTCTGGTCTTCATCAGTTCCACTTCCTTCACTAAATGGTGGTTTCCGAGAGCAAATGCACGAATTACTATAAAAAATACCCAAATCGCTATAGATGTGCCATAATATTTGAGGAGTTCCCTTAATTCCTCATGGATCCCATGATCAGAACTGGATTTTGATAAAAATGAAACCAAACCTGGAAGTACCTATATCCTTTTAAATAAAAAAAGAATTTTCCAAATCGGTTTATAAATGACGTCGTACTTAGGGAATCAATCTCATTTTCGCGAGATCTCGGCCTTTTTTAGCGAGATTGATCTCGGACGAAAAAAGGGCGAGAACTCGTGAGTTTAACGAGATTTCACTCGAGCATAAAAACGTCTTATTCGAAGCGCGGACTGAAGGCTCCTTCAAACAGGCGCGGCACGCGATAAAATCGCGCGCGACACAAAGGCACCGCAAGTCGCGCAACGAGCGGTGCCTTTATGTCACGCGCGATTCGCGTCGCGCGTCGCGTAGGAAGGAGCCTTGGGCCTTGACACGGACGGAGTTGCGATCTGTCGGTTTCGTTCGGTGCGCGGGAAGCGGCGGCCTGAAGTAGCGGTCGCGGGACGAGGTGTCTCTCAGATTCGTTCGTGCGTGCGATTGGCCGAAAATTGAGCCGGCGTGCAGCGGCATCAGCGCGCATTTGTTTTGATTACTAATATGTACCTAGTTGTTGTTAGCTAACGTGATTGAGTTTGACTGTATTAGAGTATTTTTTTGGTTATTTATGCAAAAAACATTGTTTGATATTAGAAAAGAAGACTGGTTGTTTCTTTCATTTGTTATTTGATAGATACGTAGGTACGTCAAAGTTTACTACTTAGAAGTTTATTAAAAAAATTATAGACAGATCATACGTCAAACAATGTTTGATTCATAAAAGTCTATTGAAAAAAATCGTGAAAATAAATGTTTATCTTAAAATACTTATAACTTTTATTATTTTTTTCCTAATTTATTCAAATAGGTACAGTGTAAACTCTTTATAACGAAACTCAAGGAACTGAGCATTTTTTGTCGTTATAGAGAGTTATCGTTATATGGAGTGAACAAAAAAACAACCAAATTAACATGAATTTTTAATATAAAATGCTTTCCAACGTCACTTTTCTTTTCTCCCTTTTCAATCGCACGTATCACACAAACTTTTTCATAAACACTAATCGCTTTCCGTTTACTGGCCATGTTAACAGTTTCAAAGTAGGTTTACGACTGATAATACGATAGGTACCCAGTATGCTTGGTCGAAGACCATCACTTCCGAGAAAACAATGCGTCATACTGCACGTGTTCAAGGTAATTAAGGATAACAAAAGCTAGACCATCGAACACATTTCTTCGTAATAGAGAATGACGTATCGCTATAAAGAGTGTTTCAATATGTGGGTTTTAATGCAAACCAACCAAGTTGGGCTCACTTCAACGTTACAGGGAGTTTATTGTTATTAAGGATGACGTTATAAAGAGTTTACACTGTATTGTGATTATGTATTTGCAAAAAAAAAAACACAAAACTGCCAATCTCGAGAGGTCTCGCAGTAGTGTTATTCATAAACTCGCGGGATCTCGCTTGAGCCCCAATCTCGCGAGATATGCATTCCCTAGTCGTACCGAGGCGAGGTAACAAACAAAAAAAAATACAACCGAATTGAGAACCTCCTCCTGTTTTTGAAGTCTGTTAAAAAGTGATCCCAATCCAAGCAATTAATTATCGTTATAAGATAAAAATTACCCAGACTCAAACCCCAAACCAGGGTTGGCGCAGTAATTAAGCGATTGACTGCTGCGCTGCCTGTCGCGGGTTCGATTCCCGCACGGAAAAAATATTTGTATGACCTACAAGTAGTTGTATGTTAGTTTAAACGTTTGTAAACGCACCCACAATATACGAGAAATTCCTAGTGTGGGGCAAAGTATAAATTTAAAAAAAACCGTATTGTATATAGTCATTAATATATTAATAGATCGAAACCAAGTTGGAAGAAATGCGATAACACAATATTATTGCTCTTGCTTGGCCGGACGGCAAACTGTAGAAACTTGCTCTCACACTCACAGTCACACCATACCTTTGATTTTGTACCTAGGCAGCTAGGAGTTGGGAGACATCAACCATTCGTGGCCCCTGCGGATTTTTTAAACGTTGCACGTTGTAAGTAATTGTCATTGATGTCCAGAACGAATAATAAATATTATTTTTTTGTTTTAAAATGAAATACATGTATTATTACTATTCTACGTTATAAATATCCATAAAGAATATGTTAGACTGAGAAGACTTTAAGACATCGTACCTCCGTAAGTACTAACATTTGACCATAGTTTTATTAGTAACCCCTATCAACGGTACTATATCAAATGTAACTATTGAAGGGTGGGTCCAGACCCCATACATTTGTTTCCCAACCTCCTTTGTTCTAAAATAATGCATTATTTGCGAAGGTGTTTTTATATAATGACGGAGAAGGTATGTAGTGTGTGTCGTTATTATCAGGCATATTTTAACTACTGTGGGCATACAGTGGGTATGTGTTGGTTATTGCGCAATAGAAAAACCGTTTGCAGTTCAAATCAGATGATAATTTCACGAACAATTTAATCACACTAGTGAATTACACACTGTAGGTACCTACACGTCACAACCAGATACGGAACGCGAGATAGTTTCTGAGCCCAATGTTGTTCGTACGATGTCCAATGCAGGCTAGACTCTATCCAGCGCCACCAGATGGCGCTGGCGTTCCGAATAGTCAAACGAATGACGTATTTCCGACATATATGATATAAATCCTTATCCAAATAAATAAGTTATTCATCACAAGTGTTTAATTCTGAACAAAATTGCCCTTGACATCATTTGATTTCAATGAATATCTTAGTAAATATCATAGTTTTAAAATAATATAATACTAATAAAAAAGCTGAAGAATTTGTTTGTTTGAAAGCTCTAATCTCTGGAAGTATCGGTCGGATTTATAATAGTAGATTATGCACCGAGGGGCTAAAGTTGTGTCTTATGTCACGGGCGTCATATTGAATCTCGAGCGCAATCCGGGATTTAACTCCCGAGCGTAGCGAGGGAATTAAGAGTTTAACTCACGAGCGAAGCGAGAAGAAGAAGACACAAGAATCCTGAATGCAGCGAGGGATTCAAGCTAGCCCAAGGCAAAGACACCTTTAGCCCAGAGGAGGATACTCTGCTTTTTACACCTACTGTGAGAAAATAATAGTCATAGTACGAAAAACAAAGTATGTATTTATTAAATAAACAAACAGTAAGAATAACATATTTAGAACTAGATAGTTATATGCACTTCCATTCCTTTTAAAAAATGGTTCGTAGTTATCTAATTATTCTTACAATATTATGTCTTCGAAAACATGGCAACGATATGAAGAAGCAGTCGTTATGATTTTGTAGGAAATCGAGAATATTGTTGCGCGCTACAAATAATGCTTGATACATGGCGACATTAGTTACCACTAGCGCCATCTAGTATCGGGTAGCGGAACTAGTACCTTGGTACTAGGACCTTGACCCTACTTGACCTTTTTCTAAGTACTAGTAATTCCGAGAACTTTCGACGTCGAGTCAGTCGGGACCGCTATGTACTCGAACATACTAGATGTTTATAGAATAACTCTGTGGGACTATATAAGGCGGGCGCGAGCCGCGAGACATATAGTTTCGATTAAGCGATACGAGCGATAACATCGAAGGCGATATTCGAGTGCGACTTAAGAGTGATCAGTAAGTGTAATTGTGTTCATAATTAGTGTGTTTGACTTGTAATTAGTGTTGGTGAGTAAAGTGTCATTTTTTTGGTTAATAAATCGGCAGTTTTTATTGTCACGAACCCCAAGCTCGTAACAATTGGTGTCAGAAGCGAGGGATAAAAACATGCCGATTTTACCCAAAGACGACATGGAGGGTATCCGTACCCGGAGTCAACGCCAGCAAGAGACGGACCAGAGGCGATTTGGTGGAGCAATGCCACAGGGGTCGGAAGGCCAGCTACCGACCACGGAGGCCGGCCCGTCCACAGCTGCTCCAGCATCATCAGCACCAGATTTTGCTGCTCTGATGATGATGCTGCAGGAGCAGGGTCGCCGACAGGAGGAACAGGCTCGTCGACTGGAAGAACAGCTCCAGCGGGACAAGGAGGAACAGGCTCGCCGACAGGAGGAACAGGCTCGCCGACAGGAGGAACAGGCTCGTCGGTTGGAGGAACAGCTCCAGCGGGACAAAGAGGAACAGGCTCACCGACAGGAGGAACAGGCCCGCCGACAGGAGGAACAGGCCCGCCGACAGGAAGAGCAGATGCTCCTTATAAAGGACCTTCACGCTACCTTCGGGAAAGACATGAAGGACGTGAAGGATAAGGTTGCTGAACATGACAACCGTCTGTCGGAAGCTGAAACCCGAATCGACCAAGTGAATAATCGGGTTGACAACGTGATGGCTGACGTGAAGACAACCGTGATGGCTGACGTGAAGAAAACGCTGGATTACCTTAAACTGGGTGATGGAATCGCAGCTCCCGTAGCTATAACACCTTCGCTACGTGGATTCAAAGTGCCACCGTTCGACGGAACTTCTTCCTGGTCGGCCTACAAAATCCAGTTTGAGGCTGTCATGAAGGCGAACGGGTGGAATAAAAGTCAGGCCATGACTGCCCTCACCCTGGGCCTGCGTGACCAGGCCTAACTGTCCTGGAAGCTCTCGGTAAGGAAGTGACTTACGAGCAGCTCCTTGAGGCATTGGAGGCTCGGTATGGCGACGCTCACCTGGAACACGTGTTTCGGGCGCAGCTCAAGGATCGCGTGCAACGCAGTAACGAAAACCTGCAGCAGTGGGCCCTTGAAGTGGAGAAGCTGGTTCGTAAAGCTTACCAGTCCGTACCTGCGCTTATTGATGGGAACCTGGTGCAGGCATTCATCGACGGCATCCGCGACCTTGAAGTTAGAGCTGCTGTGAGGCTCGGTCACCACGGCACGCTTAAGGACGCCTTGGCCCATGCATTGGAGGTGGAAGCGGTGCGGCAGGATCATCGTTCCCATCGCGTCAGGGAGGTTGCAGCGGCTACAGTTCGCGACCGCAATAAAGGATACAGCCCTAGGTGCTACGGCTGTGGGGAAAGGGGCCACCTTCGATCCAGTTGCCCTAAGCGAACTGCAGAAAGAGAAGACGCCCGATCTCCAGAGGGCAGTGCGGCTAACAGCACCGCCCTACACCAGCAGCAGGGAAACGAGTAATAGCCAGGACTGCGGGGCGGGTGCTGGCTGATATTCAAGGAGCCCCAAGAATTTCGATCACACAAACCCATGATGGCAATAGCCTAATCATCAAGGGCGAGGTCAACGGAACGCCGTGTAAGCTGACCATAGATACTGGAGCCTCTCGTACGGTCGTCAGTTCCCAACTCATAAGTCGGTTCCTTCCCAACTAACATTTTGGTTATAAGAATAAGTGCTACATGAGCTGCTTAAGAGAATTTTAAGAACCCAAAGTTCTGTAAAGGCACTAACAATTGGGTGATAAAGCGTTCTGTATCTCTCTTATAACCCTGGTTTGGGCCTGTTCATGTTAGAGCTTGAAGCGACTTAATGGTTATAGAGAGTGATAAATGAGTGATTATTAAGAGTTAGAACAGTGCTATTGTAGCAGTGATTACCACTTCAAGTGTTTAATACACTATACACAGGGTATAACTGCAATCTAAAGTAGTAAACAAGTTATGGAAACCACTTTAATGACTTTTTGGTTACACATGGTTACTTCATGTAACCAATATATAACTTAAGAATATACCGGACTTATTTAGTAGCAATAAAAATCACCGAAAGCGAAAATATTTAAACTGTTTTCGCACAGTTTTACGTTCTTGTTACAGTCAATAGTGATAATATTTTCTAGCACGCATTCATGTCTTGGTGTTTTAATAAAATAATTAAGGTAAGTGAAATGTTTAAGATTACTGGGTGTTATAGGAATTGAATCACATGCGGCGGTAAGTTTACGGTAACAATATATACTAGTTTTCATCTCATTTTTGAAACGCCTTAAAAATAAACTACTTTTGATGATAAAATTATGTAAAAAATACTGCTTGAAATTTTTTTTTCTTTATTTATCTTATTTATCAATTCCCGGTACCTCCTTAAGACATTTTAATTGAAAATTATGAACAATGTAAGTAAATAATTGGACTAGGAACATTTCAATAAGTTTTTTCTTTCACAATTTTTTATAGGATATGTTTTTTAAATGGCGTCTTAGTTCTAATTACTTAAGGATCCTGATAACTCTGTTATTCCTCCCGTAGTGATTAAATACTGAAACTAAGCACTTGCATGGCACTAGAAGTTCTAAAACATATTTATAAAAGTGAAAAAACATAGAGTTTATAGGTTTAACTTATTTAATAATTCTACGCGGAGCTGTGAGCTGATAACTCAAACTCAAACTCAAACCATTTATTTCAATTAAACCATTTACAGGCACTTTTGAATTGTCAAGAAGTCGGTCAGTCAGAAAATATGAAGCTAGTTGCCCATTCCAAAGCGTAGGTACCTATGGAGAAGAACGGGCAAGAAACTCCATGGACACTCTTTTTAAATGATATTTTACAAAAATATTAGTTACATCATTACTTTTGATTTTAAAATTATATAATGTGAGAACGATGTAAAAAAATTAAGAAAAACGTAAGTGTTAAAAGCGTCCAGAGTGCAACAAATAGTACTTAACAAACTACAATCCAAAAATAAATTAATTAAAAATAAGCCGAGGCAGCTAAGAGATGACCAGCCCCAACTGACGGCGCCCGTTCACGAACATGACGCATAAATCAGCACCATTTAGCTCAACCATTTTGAAGGGAGCTAAATGATCTAACACACACGCCACCGTCAGCGAGACATTTGAGTGAGCATGACATACTATCAGCTGCCAGGGCACATTCGAGTCAATGAAAGACATATTATTACCCGGTAAATGGTAGCTATAGGGTACATAGAACTCACATCTGTGCTATGCAGTTATACAATACAAAGGAAATTGATTTTATACATTGCAAAGATAGTCTTACAATCTTCAGCAGCTCCAACAGTATTTTCATGTGTTAATCAATTAGTTGTGGTTGTGGAGCAGGACCAGCATTGAGCCAGGCATTTTTGTCAGCGATATAATCCCCTAACTTATAATATGCCTGACTGCATAGTGTGCGTTTTATACAAGACTTGAATTTTGTCTCATTCAGTTATGGAGTTATATTTTTTAGGGTTCTGTTATCGTTTGAAGAAAACCCTTTATATATCACACGCCTGACTGAATGACAATAAAATCCAAGAATTATGTATAATTTTGTAATAATAACATTAGCTGTCAACATATTTTCTAAATACAAAAAAGTTGAAAATAAAATTGCACATACAAAGAATGACCATAAGAAAGTAGTTTCTTCTTAATGTTGAAATATAGTACGTATTGTTACCTATTTATATGAAAAAAGTTCTTATAATTTGCACTAATACCTACTTATTTACCTTTTATTTAGTAAGTTAATTAATTTTATGATTTCTTTAATTATTAACAAAACTTCCCCTGTTATTTCAGTAAAACAGATAAAAACATCGAATACGAACATAAAGGTAATGAATATTGTGTCATAGAATCAAACAATTCTTTTGAGCCTAATGAAACCAACAAATTAGACAATGATGACAAAATTAAAATAGATTCAAAAGAAATTGAAGAAGACAATGCAGCAATCAAAGAAATAGAAAGATGTTGGATGAGAATTTAATCCGAAGTCATGAACTCTTTTGATACAAATATGCTCTATGTACTCTTTATAAGTAAAAAGACGGTCATGTCACCTTTTATAAACTAGTGTGGTAACTAGGGCTAGAAAACAGCCGATTATATTTTACGTGTTATACAAAAACCAATCTTTTATTCACACCTCAACAGGTTATGGGCCCAGGTGCGTAAAAAAACGACCTTTATGTGCTACGGTGAATAAAAGTATGGGTAAGCAGCGATAAATATTTTTTTTCGTAAACCGAAAATAAATTGTAAAAAAGTTGAAGAAACTTACATCATGGCTGCGACTATAAAAATTAATCCACTCACTGGGGAAAATTATGATACGTGGAAGATTCAAATGCGTGCGATTCTGAAGAAGAACGATTTGTGGGAATATGTATCCGGGATACTACCACAACCGCCTCGCTCCGATCCAAAATATTCAGAATGGATCAAAATGGATGGTAAAGCTGAATCGGACATTTTATTAGCTATTAGTCCAAGTGAATTAAGTTCTTTGGATGGCTTAGAAAGCTCAAAAGCTATATGGGACAAGTTGTTGTCGATGTATCAGTCGAGTGGACCTGCGAGAAAAGCCTCGTTATTAAAGAAGCTTGTTTTAACACGTATGCAGGAAGCAGATGACCTGCGAAAGCATATCTCTGATTTCTTCGATACCGTAAAGAAATTGAAGGAAATCGGTTTGGTAGTCATAGACGAGCTACTGGCCATTTTACTGCTGTACAGTTTGCCAGACTCCTTTGGCATGTTCCGAACGGCAATAGAATCGCGAGACGAATTACCTACAACAGAAGTGTTAAAGGTGAAGATCCTCGAAGACCACGAAGGTCGCACATCGCAAGTGGTGGACCAGGGAGCTATGCTTATCAGACGCGACAAAACAAATGCCAATCTGACAAAGTCAAATGACGATCAAGGCCCTAAAAAGATGATAGATTGTTATCGTTGTGGTCGTCGTGGGCATTTTGCAAGAGAGTGCAGAGTGAAGAATATTAATAAAGGAAAACAAAGTCCACAAAACCTGGATCGATCAGATCGTCGATCAGATCGTAATCGTAATCATGTACAAACGTCGAAGGTGTTGATGTCGATGAGAACCACTGAAGAAGTGATGTTGAGCGCACAAGGAAATGATATATGGTGCATTGATAGTGGTTGCACGGGACATATGTGCAACGAAAAAAATATAATTAAAGAATTCAAGAAAATGGATTCTGAGCTTAACTTAGCTAATTATGGGAAAACCAATATTAGTGGAACCGGAAAGGTAAATATTTCAGTAGATACAGGCAGTGAAATACGAAACATAAGCATTGAAAAGGTGTTCTATGTATCAGATCTGCGAACTAACCTCCTTTCAGTGGCGAAACTGACTGATGATGGTTATGAAGTTATCTTTAGAAAGAAGGATGCTGTTGTCATAAAAGACAATGAAGTGCTTATGCGTGCCGATCGTATAGGAAATTTATACCATGTGCGTATGAATGAAAATGATGTTAATAATGTTGAAGTCAAGAAACCTATAGATATATGGCATGAACGTCTGGGGCACTTGAACGAACGTGACTTAAAGGCCATGGCGAAAAGCGGGCTTGTTCACGGAATGAAGCTGGATGGTGGAGACATGTCGGAGTGCGCGATATGTAGTAGCGAGAAGCAGACCTGCAAACCATTTCCAAAGGGTAATGCAGATCGTACCAGCGAATTATTGGAAATAGTACATACGGACGTATGTGGCCCCATGAGACATGAATCTTTTTCAGGTAAGAGATATTTCGTTACGTTCATAGACGATAAATCTCGATGGTGCGAAGTTTATTTTGTACGTAATAAGAATGACGTGCTAAGTGTTTTCAAGGATTACAAAGCTGAGGTGGAAAACTTCACAGGGAAGAAAATTAAGTCTTTGCAATCAGATAATGGGCGAGAATACATTAACAAAGAATTTGAAAACTTTCTGAAGAAGAATGGTATTGTTCGAAGGTTGTCGGTTCCTTATACACCGCAACAGAACGGGGTAGCGGAGAGGAAAACAGGACGCTAACCGAAATGGCACGTTGCATGATGCGACAAGCTGGAAGCCCTCCTAAATATTGGGCAGAAGCAGTTAACACTTCGAATTACATTCGGAATCGATGTCCGACTGTGGCTTTGAAGGGTGAGATACCTTTCACTGTATGGAAAGGAAAGAAGCCTACTGTTTTATACATGCAAGTTTTTGGATCTAAGGTGTATTATAAAAACAAAGGCGCGAATAAAGTCAAAGGGAAGTTTGACTCAGTTTCTGAAGAAGGAATTTTCTTGGGATATGACATGCAATCAAAAGCATATCGGATTCAAAACCCAAGGACAAGAAAAATTGTTGTGACTCGCGATGTAAATTTTATGAATAAGAAGGCATTCGGTCGCGAAGACTATAAAGATATACTTGACGAAGAAGAGAGTATTGATGAGGTGACAGTTCAGTTAAATATACCTGAAGTCAGTCATGAAGACAGAGAAGAACACAGAGCTCCTCCGAGTGATTCTTGTCATTCATCACTTGAAAGACTAGAAAGTGAACAAGAGCCTGATGATGCAAATATTCAGAGAAAGAATTTAGTCCCATTAGTTAAAAGAGGACGGGGAAGACCCAAATTGATTAGAACAGGTTCGGTGGGAAGACCACGAAAAGTATATACGCCAGCCAAAGACAGGGCTGACAGTGGAACTGACTCAGAGTATGAAGATAGTAATGAACAGTTGATAGCGGGAATAGCTACTGCTGACCCAATGACATGGAGTGAAGTTGAAAAAACTAACGATGTAAACACATGGCGAAGTGCCTTAGAAGATGAGTATTTGGCACAGATTAAGAATGGCACGTGGGAAATTGTACCGCGGCCATCTAAACGAAAAGTGATTGGGAGCAGATTTGTTTTTCGTACCAAA
Source organism: Luperina nickerlii (assembly GCA_963855955.1). Taxonomy (NCBI): domain Eukaryota; kingdom Metazoa; phylum Arthropoda; class Insecta; order Lepidoptera; family Noctuidae; genus Luperina; species Luperina nickerlii. The sequence continues at coordinate 21,227,978 of OY979681.1, read as the reverse complement.
ACTACGGGGAAGAAAGTACGACTCGTGGCAAAAGGATGTTCTCAACGGCCAGGGGAGGATTTCCACGAAACCTCGTCGCCAGTCGTGAGATCGTCATCGGTAAGGATTATAGCTGCAATATCGGCGGAGTTGGGATTAGAGATCCATCAAATGGACGTTGTGACCGCTTACCTAAATGGATCACTAGATGAGGAGGTATTTATGGGAATACCAGATCAGCTAAGCAATGTTTTAGAGAAAGTACTCGCAAACCAAAAAGTCGGCTCAAAGAAGAACGTCATAAGAGACAAGAAAGTACTTCAAACAGCTAAACGCTGGAACAAAGCATTGCGTGAATGTGAGAATAGTGTATGTTTCGAATCGACCAAGTGAATAATCGGGTTGACAACGTGATGGCTGACGTGAAGACAACCGTGATGGCTGACGTGAAGAAAACGCTGGATTACCTTAAACTGGGTGATGGAATCGCAGCTCCCGTAGCTATAACACCTTCGCTACGTGGATTCAAAGTGCCACCGTTCGACGGAACTTCTTCCTGGTCGGCCTACAAAATCCAGTTTGAGGCTGTCATGAAGGCGAACGGGTGGAATAAAAGTCAGGCCATGACTGCCCTCACCCTGGGCCTGCGTGACCAGGCCTAACTGTCCTGGAAGCTCTCGGTAAGGAAGTGACTTACGAGCAGCTCCTTGAGGCATTGGAGGCTCGGTATGGCGACGCTCACCTGGAACACGTGTTTCGGGCGCAGCTCAAGGATCGCGTGCAACGCAGTAACGAAAACCTGCAGCAGTGGGCCCTTGAAGTGGAGAAGCTGGTTCGTAAAGCTTACCAGTCCGTACCTGCGCTTATTGATGGGAACCTGGTGCAGGCATTCATCGACGGCATCCGCGACCTTGAAGTTAGAGCTGCTGTGAGGCTCGGTCACCACGGCACGCTTAAGGACGCCTTGGCCCATGCATTGGAGGTGGAAGCGGTGCGGCAGGATCATCGTTCCCATCGCGTCAGGGAGGTTGCAGCGGCTACAGTTCGCGACCGCAATAAAGGATACAGCCCTAGGTGCTACGGCTGTGGGGAAAGGGGCCACCTTCGATCCAGTTGCCCTAAGCGAACTGCAGAAAGAGAAGACGCCCGATCTCCAGAGGGCAGTGCGGCTAACAGCACCGCCCTACACCAGCAGCAGGGAAACGAGTAATAGCCAGGACTGCGGGGCGGGTGCTGGCTGATATTCAAGGAGCCCCAAGAATTTCGATCACACAAACCCATGATGGCAATAGCCTAATCATCAAGGGCGAGGTCAACGGAACGCCGTGTAAGCTGACCATAGATACTGGAGCCTCTCGTACGGTCGTCAGTTCCCAACTCATAAGTCGGTTCCTTTGGGGACTCCGCACACAACCGAGAACACATTAATTTGGTAACAGCCACCGGTCAGCGCATACCCGTCCATGGAGAAAAGAAGATGGAGTTGAAGCTAGGCAACAGAATCTACCTGCATAATGTCATTGTGGCTGATATAATGGACGATTGCATCCTGGGCCTTGACTTTATGAGGAAGAATTGTTGCGAGATCGACGTTAAGCAAGGTGTATTGAAATGTGGACAAGAGGAAATTTTCGTGGAAGGGGCGTTACCAGGAAATGTATACAGCCTTAAGAAGATTGTTCTTCCGCCGAGATCGGAAACGATTGTGCCGGTTAGTCTTCCTCGGAATCCTGGTCAAACTCATCGTTGTGTACTCGTGGAAAGGGTAGACAATGACCTTCCATGGAAAGTGGCACGAACTTTGGTCAGAGCTACCGACATCTCAGGGGTACGTGTGCTGAACCTTTGTGATCAGGAACACATTATAGAAAAAGGCACACTACTTGGTACTTGCGAGGAAGTGGATTGGTTGCGTCGATGCCAATATCTATCGACTGGGACCCTCAGCAAGGATGCACAAACGAGAGTGACCACACTTTTAGAAGACTGCCGCAGCGCTCTGTCCCAAAATGAAATGGTCAAAGCAAAGAAGATGTTACTCAAGTACGCCGATGTTTTCTCGTCAAACGATGCTGATATCGGGAGGACCGGCTTAGTTCAACACAAAATCAACACAGGAGACGAATTGCCTATCCGTCAGCGGCCAAGGAGATTGCCGGTAGCACGTGAAAAGGAAGTGGAAACCATGATTGAAGGGATGGTGAAGGATAGTGTTATTGAACCTTCATCTAGTCCATGGTTTTCACCTGTAGTGCTGGTAAGAAAGAAGGACGGCAGCATGCGGTTTTGTGTTGACTATCGTCGTCTGAACGACATTACGAAGAAGGACAGCTATCCTTTGCCAAGAATTGATGACACGCTAGACATGCTTACTGGCGTAAAGTGGTTTAGCACGCTGGACCTGAAAAGTGGCTACTGGCAAGTGGAAATTGATCCCAAGGACAAGGAGAAAACTGCATTCTCGACAGGAAAGGGTCTGTGGCAATTTAAAGTGATGCCGTTTGGATTGTGCAATGCTCCGGCAACATTTGAAAGGTTGATGGAACTTGTACTTACCGGGCTAATTGGCGATGCCTGCCTGGTCTACTTGGATGACATCATCATCGTAGGCCGTACGTTTGAAGAACATCTTCAAAACCTGGAACGCGTGCTCATGAAGATCCAGAGTGCCAACCTCAAGTTAAGTCCGAAGAAGTGTTCGCTATTCAAACGACAAGTTAGTTTTTTGGGATATGTAGTTTCTGAAGAAGGTATCCGCACAGATCCAGAGAAAATTGCTGCTGTCAAGGATTGGCCAGTTCCAAAAGACAAGACGCAGGTCAGAGCGTTTCTGGGTTTGTGCTCCTATTATCGCCGATTTGTCAAGAACTTTGCAGATATAGCCAAACCCCTGCATAAGCTCACCGAGGAGAAGCGACATTTCTGCTGGGATAATAGTTGCGACATCGCATTCCAGGAGCTAAAGGACCGTCTGTGCAAAACACCTATTTTGGGGTAACCTGATGCGAGCAAGGAATTTATAGTTGACACAGACGCAAGTGACATAGGACTTGGCGGTGTCTTGTCTCAACGGAATGGTGATCAAGAGGTTGTGATAGCGTACTTCAGCAAGTCATTGTCAAAGCCGGAAAGGAACTATTGTGTTACGAGACGGGAACTGCTTGCTGTGGTAAAGTCATTGCAGTATTTTAGCAAATATCTTCTGGGGCGGAAATTCCACTTACGAACTGACCATGCTGCACTGAAATGGCTATTGCAGTTCAAAAACCCAGAAGGACAAGTTGCGAGGTGGATTGAACTACTGCAGGAATACGACTTCGTGGTCGAACATCGCAGCGGAAAATCTCATGGCAACGCAGATGCATTGTCAAGAAGACCTTGTCATGAAGACTGCAAGCATTGTACTAGGCAGGAGAGTAAGGAAGTGGTACCTGTGAGGATGCTTAAGACAGACCTCAACAACGAGTGGAAGGAAAGCCTACAACGTGCACAGCAGGAAGATTCGGACATCAAGCCAATTCTGCAGTGGATCAAGGCCAGAGCTCCTAAGCCCAGGTGGAGTGACGTCTCAGCGATGAGTTCGGTCACAAAAAGCTATTGGGCCCAATGGGACAGCTTGGTGGTTCAGGATGGAGTCCTGTGCCGTAAATGGGAAAATGCTCGGGGAGACAGTTGTCATTTGCAAATGGTTGTCCCTAAAGCTCAAGTACCGGATGTTCTACAGCTGTACCATAATGGTTGTTCAGGAGGTCATCTGGGTGTAAAACGGACTCTACTGAAGTTACGAGAACGGTTTTACTGGGTCCACTGTCGGGACGATGTCGAGGATTGGTGTCGCAAATGTACAAGTTGTGCAGCTGTAAAGGGACCTCAGACTCGTAGTAGAGGTGCATTAAAATTGTACAATATTGGTGCACCATGGGAGAGGATAGCCCTTGACGTTGCGGGGCCGTTTCCGGAAAGTGAAAGTGGTAACAAGTATTTCATGGTTGTGATGGATTACTTCACTAAGTGGCCGGAAGTCTTCGCCATTCCAAATCAAGAAGCTTCGACAGTTGCGGATAAATTAGTTCATGAAGTCTTCTGTCGTTTTGGAGTACCTTTGGAGATTCACAGTGATCAAGGAAGGAATTTTGAGTCACAAATATTCCAGGAAACTTGTCGAGTTATGGGTACTCATAAAACAAGAACGACTTCTTACCACCCACAATCGGATGGAATGGTGGAACGATTTAACCAGACACTGGAGAGGTACCTAGCAAAAGTTGTGGAAAACCGGCAACGAGATTGGGACAAGCACATACAACCGTTTTTGTTGTCATATCGAAGCGCTGTCCACGAAAGTACATCGGTGACGCCAGCTTTCGCAAACTTCGGAAGAGAACTACGGCTGCCTGCAGACCTGATCACCGGAATACCACCTGATGCCCCACGCAGTGTAACTGATTATGCGAATGATTTGTGGAACAAGATGAATGACATTTATGAGCACGTCCGACAATCGGGCCAGCAAATGTCTGAAAAGATGAAAACCCGTTATGATCGCAAAATGAACAATAAAGAGTTCGACGAAGGTTCACTCGTGTGGTTGCACAATCCAGTCCGCAGCAAAGGGAAATCTCCTAAGCTTCAAGCTAAATGGGACGGACCGTACCGGATTGTGACAAAGATCAATGATGTAACCTACCGGATACAGAAAGGTGCAAGAGGTACTCCTAAGATCGTCCATGTGGATCGACTGGCGCGTTATTATGGAGCCAATAATGCTCGGGACGAGCATGTCTTAGGTAGGGGCAGTGTTGCGCGCCACAAATAATGCTTGATACATGGCGACATTAGTTACCACTAGCGCCATCTAGTATCGGATAGCAGAACTAGTACCTTGGTACTAGGACATTGACCCTTCATGTACTAGTAATTCCGAGAACTATCGACGTCGAGTCAGTCGGGGCCGCTATGTACTCGAACATACTAGATGTTTATAGAGTAGCTCTGTGGAACTATATAAGGCGGGCGCGAGCCGCGAGACACATAGTTTCGATTAAGCGATACGAGCGTGTGTTTGACTTGTAATTAGTGTTGGTGAGTAAAGTGTCATTTTTTTGGTTACTAAATCGGCAGTTTTAATTGTCACGAACCCCAAGCTCGTAACAGTACTATACTGCCAATTTAGCTGAGCATGTGAGATTCCAAATTCAAATCACATTATTGACCAGCGGGTCATAATGAAATCCAGTACAACATTATTGACCGGCTGTGCCCCCGGCCACTAATGACTCACTTTAGGTTAAGGTTGCTTGACATATAATTTGACATTTTCGAGCAGGTGGTGTGAAAAAATATTTTTGCATTTGATAGCCCAATACTTGAGGAAGGCTATAGGCTATTAAATATCACGAGAAAAAATGTCAGAAGTTTTCGCCAAGCGAAAAGGAAGTAATAGCGCAGGCAGGCGATGCGACGCGATGCGACGGCGTGGATCGGGGAACAAAAAATTTCACGAGGATGAAGTCACAGGCAGAAGCTAGTACGTTTAAATATGAGTAATTGGCTTTTCTTCTACATATTACTTCCGACTACTGGAATGTATTAGCTGTAAGTTTTATTTTTAATTAATAAAATAAAAGAGTTTTTTTGGTTTTATTTTTATTTTACATACATATTATGTATAAGAATATACTCGTAATGATAAATTATTTAAGGATATATCTATTTTTTTAAGATAAGGATTGAGAATCAATTCATTTTTTTTTTAATTTTGACGTTCAAAAGTGCCTGTTACGTACCGTTCTCTTTAAGGTAGGTATTTACTACTACATTCAATCTTAGGGATTAGGGTGCCGGTTTGTATGGGCCAGCTGCCTATGTCGTACATCGTACAATTAAGGTGTCGGTTTGTATGGACGAGCTGCCGACGTCGTACATCGTACAATTAAGGTGCCGGTTTGTATGGGCGAGCTGTCGACGTCGTACATCGTACAATTAAGGTGCCGGGTTTGTATGGGCGAGCTGCCGACGTCGTACATCGTACAATTAAGGTGCCGGTTTGTATGGGTGACCTGCTGATGTCGTACATGGTACTCTTACAACTGCATCTTATCGGTTACGATCTATCGTCTAAAAATAAAGATGATCGTGGAAACATTGAACAGCGGTTCGATCTATACATACAATAAAATCGTAGCGAAGTCAAAATAGTAAACAAGTAAGTACTTAAATTGAATTATTTTGAAAAAAAAAGTAATTGCTACGAGCTCTGGGAATGCTTCTAGTGCCGAAAATATAGTTTTTAGAATTTTTGTCTGTTGTCTGAACGAAGGTACCTATATTCCGGTATCACGCAAAATCTACCAGATAGATTTTATCCCTGTAAGTCTGGTCAGCTTATAGGCTATAAATTGTCACGCTATTTGCTATGGGGGATGGGGTTTGCTTTATGTTCGTATGCTCCTTTAGTTTACCACAAATTGTAAAAAGACTAACTAAAAGGTTAGGATATTGTGTAAGGTAAACGCAGCTATCAACGACCTATCGAAAATCTGTAGTTATTACCGACCTATAAAAGTAATTCGAAATCTTTACGTTTCCAGAACTATTCAAGCTATAGGTAGGCAAAGTTACACACGCGTTTATTCCTTGAGCATCGTATACTTTTACGTTAATGTGAGTAGCTGTGCAAAAATGAGATAAAATACGTCAGTTACTGCGGGGCAGCGTGGACGCAGAATGTGTCGTACTGTTCCCTTGTTCCTTCAAGTAAGTTCGTGACTTTTCTATCTAAGACATTTATACAAACAAATGACGTCTATACTTTATCTTATATTACTAAATGTATTCATTTAAGTATCAACTCTTGATTTCTTACGACATTTTTTATTAATAAAAAGTAATTTGAAACGATAAAACTTTAAATTAAAATGGGATGGTGTTAGCTTCATCAGTTTTAGTCGTGGCAGCTATCAACGACCCATAAGTCGGCAATGGCAGCAACGTAACTTTTCGTTTTATTTTTCTTTTATGTTATTATATCACACTAACACAAGTATTTTTATGGAGTAGTTTCAATCTAAGCTATCAGTCTTTATAAAAATCTATTAGCGACTAAACTTTTTTGTCTAGTTTATACTTTTTAGCGTTGTCAATTTAACCAAAGTTATGATATTTTTCGAAGATCGATATTGAATAGTTACAGTAATAAGTTATATGGCCCAGATGACACATTTGATCTTCAATTTTAATTACATGGACTACACAGTCTTTCCACCGCTGCGGGGTCACTTGACGAAGCCCTTCTTCAAAAAGGCTTCGTACTTCATTCATTTTGAATGTTTTATTATTTTTAGCGACATGCCCCTTTACTTGAGCCCAGACCAACTCAATCGGGTTTAGCTCGAAGTGGTAAGGGGGCAGTCGCAAAATAGTGACACCCCGTTCAGCATCCATCTCGTCGACGACATACCTTTCATGGGCTTTTTTGTGCTTTCGGGCAATTTCATTTAATTCGGGCTTTAACATTGTCTCGTCATATGAAATATTTTTTGATTTTAGCCAATCTTGGATCGTTTTGCCGTATTCAAAATCTAACATTTTTAAAACTACCATATTATCATAATTATTTTAAAAATTGCAGTTGTTCGTATGGTGTCAAGTTCCATAATTGCCGTATTTTTTAAGTTCTGCCGTTTCGTAAGAGAAAAGGGTTAAGATTGCCGTTTTAACGCGTACGGGAACAACACTGATGGCGTTTATATTTTTTTTGTTTTTGTTTAATTTAAAGGCATCGAAACATGGTCGGATTACGCATGGCGTTGCGTGGTCAGATCTCCCTGGCAGTTTGTAGCACGTCGTGCAGCCGTGTGTACGTACGTGAATTTTAAATATAAAACTTTGAATGAAAATTAAATTCGTCTATTATAGATAAAAAGTTACGATTCAACAAACCGGTATCGTAGGTACAACACTGCACAAAAGAGCTGGCAACATTATTTGTAAATTTGACATTTGCATGTGTCAATTTACTCTAAGAGATTAAAAAACAGACTATAGAGACATAACATTTGGAAGGTGTGTTCTTTTTGAAGAATTATTAATAGGTATCCACTAAGAAAGGGTTTTTCGAAATTCCATCCGTAAAACAATGAACCCCCGATGGTGAAATTTCACGCGGACGTAGTCGCGGGCAAAAGCTATAAGTAGTATTATTATGTTGTAGTTTTAGTATTATTATGTATATATTTGGTTCAGTCTTATCTGGAACGACAGATCGTAACGTGCAGCGGTGCAGACAGGGACGAGCGCCTCGAAAAGGGAGATGGGCCGTAAAGCGTGCGCTCACCGGAAGTCCCGGGGGCGCTCGGCGCGCGGCGCCAGCAGCTCGCGGTAGGGCGGCGAGATTGTGTAGCGAATGGGCCGTAAGAAGCGTGCGCTCACCAGAAGTCCCCGGGGCGCTCGGCGCGCGGCGCCAGCAGCTCGCGGTAGGGCGGCGAGATTGTGTAGCGAATGGGCCGTAAGAAGCGTGCGCTCACCAGAAGTCCCCGGGGCGCTCGGCGCGCGGCGCCAGCAGCTCGCGGTAGGGCGGCGAGATTGTGTAGCGAATGGGCCGTAAGAAGCGTGCGCTCACCAGAAGTCCCCGGGGCGCTCGGCGCGCGGCGCCAGCAGCTCGCGGTAGGGCGGCGAGATTGTGTAGCGAATGGGCCGTAAGAAGCGTGCGCTCACCAGAAGTCCCCGGGGCGCTCGGCGCGCGGCGCCAGCAGCTCGCGGTAGGGCGGCGAGATTGTGTAGCGAATGGGCCGTAAGAAGCGTGCGCTCACCAGAAGTCCCCGGGGCGCTCGGCGCGCGGCGCCAGCAGCTCGCGGTAGGGCGGCGAGATTGTGTAGCGAATGGGCCGTAAGAAGCGTGCGCTCACCAGAAGTCCCCGGGGCGCTCGGCGCGCGGCGCCAGCAGCTCGCGGTCGGGCGGCGCCAGCGCGCGCCACTCGGCGCTGGCGGGCGCCCAGGCGCCGCGCCAGGCGCCGCGCGCGCCCGCGCTCAGGCGCACCAGCGCGCCGCCCGCGCCGCCCGCGCCGCGCACGCGCGCCAGCCCCGCCACCGCGTAGGGCCGCGCGGGCAGCAGGCCGCCGGGCGCGCCGCGCGGCGCCGTGGCCACCAGCAGCGTGGAGCGCGGCACGCCCGAGTTGAGCACCTGGAAGGTGAGCGCGCGCGGCTGCGCGCGCAGCGAGAAGCTCTGCACGATGCCGCCCGACAGCTCCTGCAGCGCGCGCGCCACGCTGCCGCCGCGCAGCGCCGCGTACGAGCCGTGCAGCCTGCGGAGAGAACGTGCTGCACTAGCTGGCCGGGCCGGCGGGCCGGCGGCCGGGCCGCTACTCACTTGGCGTAGGCCTTCTCCAGCAGCGGCAGCGTGAAGTCGTCCCGGGCGGCGCGCGCGCCCAGCAGGCGCGTGCCGCGGGCCGGCAGCCGGTCGTCCACCACCACCTCGCGCCACTCGCCGAAAACCCAGAACCGGAACCTGCGCCAAGGTCTCGCATATTATTATATCTCAGCTGCAGCACCAACTGTCGGCGAGTCTCGGTGACCTCCGCCACTAAACTGAATAGTGAGGCTGAAGAAATACCTACGCAACAAATATACAATGAAATCTTAGTTAGATAATAAAAGCTACAACCGAGTCGAGATCAGAAAGCAAACACTATTCCTTTTTACCCTCATTACAAAAATGATCCACTTAAACAATCAACAAGGTTCAAACATAACAAGTACATATTATAAGATTTCGTTGTATACTTTGTGCGTATTTCGTCTGCCATGCCGTTGCAGACGTTGCAGTCACATTTATCAACCAACGGTTGGTTGATAAACCTGCCATGGAGCAGTCTCCACAGTTGCACCATTGTTATTGCAGGCTATTTTCTCCGCTAACGTTCAACATTTGTATAAATAAATGTGTCAGTTGCGATCACCCACAGAAATTAAAATATTGAAGTAAGTAAATACGTGCCGCCAGCCGAGTGTAAATGATTTAAGAATCTTGCTATCGACGGGGAGCGGGGCCACAAAATGTAGCACAAGACCATTTCATAATAGTTTGTATTAGGAGTTATTTGCAAATGGTAAGCCGATGGTGAGAGTGCAGTTCGTCGAGGCGTGCATCGCAGAGCGGGCTCAGTCCTCGCCCGCGTCCAGCGACCCGACGGCGCTCCGGCAGCGAGGGCGGCCCGAGCCCGGCCCAGCGACCCACTGCGGCAGCGAGCGCGGCCCAAGGCCGGCCCAGCGACCCACTGCGGTAGCGAGCGCGGCCCGAGCCCGGCCCAGCGACCCACTGCGGCAGCGAGCGCAGCCCAAGCCCGGCCCAGCGACCCACTGCGACAGCGAGCCCGCCGCGACCCTAATCGTTCATTGTATCAACATTTCCGCTCACGACTGACCGACAAGCAACCTTTACCGCGATTACAAATATTAGGAAATCGCTACACAACTATAGACCAACCGCTTAACTGAGACGTTGGCTGAGGTAGCTGCACGTCCCCCCCGGTGGGTTCCCGCATTGTCGAGGCGGGGGGGCTCAGTAGCCGTGGTTTAGAACCCCACGGTGAAGCTAAGAGGAACCCGAGGAGGGGCCGCTCGTCAGGGTTTTTGCTTCCAAGCCGACGACGTAGCGGCCAAAAGTAGGTTGCGGTGCCGCTTGAGCGGCATCGCAACTGAGGCGGGCCGCGATGTCGTAACGGGGGCGTCGCGGCTGAGGGTTGAGGGCCGCGGCGGGAGAGGAGTGCCGGTATTACGGTGCGCCGCTCTCCCTATCCTCTGCAGCCGAAAATTGGCAGGCGGCGGGGCCAATGTTCTGACCCGTCACAGGGGGACCAAGGGTGCCCAGACACGGGGTCGTCTGGCGCCCATGTGCTGGTTTGGTCCCTGGGGTGGTCACGGCGTGCTATGTGTTCTGGTGCGCCGGTGATGGGGAGTACTCCCCAGAGGAGGGTCCGGTAACGGACGGCCGCGGCGGGTTCACGGATGAGTGCTAACGCGTGCCCGTGTTCCCGCCGTAAGCGGCAGAGGAGGACACCGTGGAGTTTTAGTGGGTTAGAGTCCCACATAACTGGTCACGGCTGGGTGGCCGCCCTCGTGGACGGCATTGGCACGGTTGGGGCGTATTTTTCGCCCAACAAGAGTCTCGCCGACTTCGAGAGGTTCCTTGTCGAGTTGGGTGCCGTCGTGGGCCGACTCCACACTCGCCCGGTGCTATTGCTGGGGGATCTTAACGCCAAATCTGCGGCGTGGGGAAATCCAGTGACCGATGCCAGGGGCGAGGTGCTGGAGGAGTGGGCGGTCACGACTGGCTTGACCGTCCTAAATCGGGGCACGGAGCACACGTGCGTGCGGCAGCGGGGCAGGTCAACAGTAGACGTCTCGTTCGCTAGCCCCGCTGTCGCGAGCCGTGTCCGCAACTGGCGTGTCGCCGCGGAGGTGGAGACATTGTCGGATCACCGGTACATCCGTTTCGACGTCTCCGCCCAGACCGCAGGCGGCCGCGGTTTACCGGCCCCGCGTGCGGACGGACCGCGCTGGGCGCGTAAGCGCATCGACAGGGAGCTTCTCGAGGAGGCCGCTAGTGTCTAGGCCTGGTTCCGGGAGTCGGCGACGAACGGACCCGTTGACGTCGAGCAGGAGGCGCTGTGGTTCCGCGGGGCGATGACGCAAATCAGCGACGCGTCCATGCCCCGGGTCCACACACAGTCAGCAAGGCGCCAGGTGTACTGGTGGACCGCCGAGATCGCGCAGTTGCGTGTCGCGTGCGTGGCGGTCAGGCGCCAGTACACCCGCGGTACACAGATGTACCGCGCGGCGAAGAGGACTCTGTGGCTGGCCATCGGCGAGGCGAAGACACGAGCCAGGGAGGAGATGTTGGAGACTCTAGACGGGGATCCGTGGGGGCGCCCTTATGGCGCAGTTCGAGGGAAACTTCGAGCCGCGGCGCCCCCACTTACGGAGAGTCTCCAACCCGAGCTGCTGGAGGAGGTGGTCGCAGCCCTCTTCCCGGCGAGAGCGGAGCACACTCCGCCGCCGATAGCTTTGCCCACAGCCGCAGAGTCCACCGAAGAGAACGCCATCAGCGTCCCAGAGGTGACACAGGCAGAGATGGGGGCAGCCGTGATGCGGCTCCGGGCCAAGAACGTGGCTCCGGGGCCCGACGGGATCCACGACTGCGTGTTAGCCCTCGCTCTGAAGGAGCTTGAGCCCCAACTGAGAGGACTCTACACAGCGTGCCTTGAGCGTGGCCAGTTTCCCACTTTGTGGAAATCTGGTCGTCTGGTCCTGCTCAGGAAGGCGGGGCGCCCTGCGGACTCGCCGTCCGCGTACCCGCCCATAGTGCTGCTAGACGAAGTGGATAAGCTGTTCGAGCGGATAATAGCAGCCCGCCTCGTCGGCCACTTGTGCGGAGAGGGGCCGGATCTGGACGGCAGCCATTTCGGCTTTCGGCATGGGCGCTCCACCATTCACGCTGTGTCGCGAGTGAGAGTCCTGGCAGAGGAAGCGCTGGCCCGGGGCGGGGTGATGTTGGCGGTGTCCTTGGACATATCCAACGCCTTCAACACCCTGCCCTGGAGTTGTATTCGGGAGGCACTGCGGTACCATCGGGTGCCTCCCTACCTCCGCCACATCGTTGGGGCTTATCTGTCGGAGAGGTGTGTCACCTACGTGAGACGTGATGGTGGAAACCACCACCACATGTCGTGCGGTGTTCCACAGGGCTCGGTCTTGGGCCCGCTCCTGTGGAACATCGGGTACGACTGGGTGCTGAGGGGCGAGCTCCAACCGGGCGTGGACCTTACGTGTTATGCTGACGACACGCTGGTCACTGCCCGGGGGAGCTCGCACAGGGAGGCAGCGTTGCTGGCGACGGCTGCGGTGTCACAGGTGGTGAGCCGCATACGTCGCCTGGGCCTGGAGGTGGCCCTCAACAAGTCGGAGGCCATGGTGTTTCATGGCCCCCGGCAGGCGCCGCCGCCCGGATCACACATCGTGGTCGGGGGGGCTCGGATCGCTGTCGAGTCCACCATGAAGTACCTAGGATTGGTGCTCGACAGCCGGTGGGATTTCGGCCCCCACTTCCGGCGGCTGGCGCCCAAGTTGTTGGGCGCGGCTGGGGCGCTGTCAACGCTGCTTCCCAATCTGGGGGGCCCGAGCGCCGCCTGTAGGCGGCTTTACGTGGGGATCGTGCGATCCATGGCCCTGTATGGGGCCCCGATCTGGGCGACTGACCTGACGGCCGGAAGCATCGCAGTACTGCGAAAGCCGCAGAGAGCGATGGCCGTCAGAGTCGTCCGGGGGTATCGCACGATCTCCTACGAGGCGGCTTGCGTACTGGCTGGATCCCCGCCCTGGGACTTGAAGGCGAAAGTACTCGCCTCGCTGTACCGGTGCTATAATTCGAAGTATCCTACTCGTTTCTGATGATTCCTTTTTTTACGATTTTGGTACGGAACCCTAATTACTTATATTCCTTAATGTTGATGGTTAGACCACTCTTTACACTGAGCAATGAGCATTCACACCCGAGGTAGGTATGGAACTCGTCTGCCAGAGACAGTTGGGGCACGTACCTGAAGGCGCCGGTGTAGTGCTTGCGGAAGGTCTGCGGCGGCGCGGCGCGGTCCAGCAGGCGCGGCGTGGGCGCCAGCGCGGCCGCCGCGCAGCACACGTGCGGGTCGCCGGCCGCGCCGGCCTGCTCGCTCCACCTGCGCACACACCAACACTCACACTGTACCGGTTGTGACAGACACTATACACTTACAGTTGCTACGCGGAGCACCTACGTGGTCAAAGTGGTTGAATGAATAACCAAGTATATGTCGGACGTTCTATCTCTATCACTTTCTACGCAGCAGCAGATTCTAAAGGTGTGTCCAGACCTGGCGAATGTGCTGCTCGCGAGGTGTTTCCGAACAGCACGCGTGTTGCTCGCGTGCGGCTACAGCCTGCGTTTGGTTCGCCTCTCTAGTGCAACTCCAGCAAGGCTCGAGTGGGGCGCGCGTGCAGCACGCGCGCATCTCGTGCGCACATAGCTTCTTTCGCGTTTTAACTATGTGCCTCAGTTGTAATTTTGCTTGCGCCGCTCGAGTACAGCACGTAGCTTGCGCGCGAGCGGAGCGCGGACGGCGCAGCAGGGGCTGCGTACGAACATGAAATACACGCTCGCAGTTCGCAAGCGGCTTGCGAGCGACGCATTAGCCAGGTGAACACACCTTAAGGGCCTTTTTCCTGTCACGCAGGTTTGCACCTGCGTCCGTGCCTCACACGCATGCAGGATGCACCCGCGAACTCCCCGTCGCGCATGCGTGCGCTATGTGTGACAGGACTGACAGGAAATGTGTAGTACGAGACGATATATGCGGGCGCAGATACAAATTCGCATGATAGGAAAGGCCCTAAAGAGTGTTATTTTACAAAATTATATCAAATACCGCAAATTGACACAAATTACATAATCTACTGACACAATTTTTTATATACAAACACAAATATGGACTTGACAAATACACGTAACGCAAATGAATTTATTTTAATAGTTAAGTAATTGTTACTTACCAATTAATCTATACTTAGAATAAATCTGTAGAAGTGAAAATTCTGTACATTCAAAATATCAAAAAAATAAATGGCAGGGGGTGTTACTATACCGACACCGAACCCAAAAATGTGATTAAAAAAATTTTTGTCTGTCTGTCTGTTTGTTCAGGCATCACGCAAAAACTACCGGTTAGATTACGATGAAACTTGGTATAATTATTCTTTAATATCCTGGGCACCACACTGGGTACTTTTTATCCCGGAAAAGTATATACAACAAAAAACAAACTTAATTTTGCGGTTCGATCCCTAGACCCGATTACTGTACCAACCGCAAATAATAAGTTTGTCGTAGGGTACGTCACCCGCAGTGGAGTTCACGCCGCACACGGCTAAGATACTATAATATGTATACAATTCAATGGACTATCACACACGACGAAGATAATAAATAATATTTCATATTTTCGTATCTTAAGATGAATTTGTAAATACTAATAATAAAGCAGAAGAGTTTGTTTGTCTGAACGCGCTAATCGGTCGGATTTTTCTCGGAGTCGATTTTAAAAAATATTTTTACATTTGCTAGCCTAATTCTTGAGGAAGGCTATGTAACATCACGCTATAACCCTTAAGAGCCCAGCAAAAATAATAAAAGTCAGAAAGATCGCTAAGCGAAAACGAAGTGACAGCGCGGGCAGGCGATGCGATGCGATGCGACGGCGTGGGTCGGAAACAAGAAATTTCACGCGGACGAAGTCGCGGGCAGAAGCTAGTAAAATATAATATTAATAGGTATATATTTACCTACTTTGAGATTCATTTACAAATGGCATGACGTATTGCCGTTACCTTATCGAAATCGAAATTTAGATAATAGGTACCTACTATGAATGGTCAAAAGATAAACTAACCAAACCTTTCCGAAGTGTGGAGCCAGTGGAGCTAACATTATGAACCGCGCTTCAATCGCTCCTGCAGCGCAGGTTCTTCTTATTCCTAAGCTGTAAGTACTACAATTTTGAAGCGCGCTTCAGTAGCTCCTGCAGCGCACGTTCTCCTTTTTCCTAAACTGCAAGTACTACAATTGTGAAGCGCGCTTTAGTCGCTCCTGCAGCGTAGGCTCTCCTTATTCCTAAACTGTTAGTATTACAATTGTGAAGCGCGCTTTAGTCGCTCCTGCAGCTTATTCCTAAACTGTAAGTACTACAATTGTGAAGCGCGCTTTAGTCGCTCCTGCAGCGTAGGTTCTCCTTATTCCTAAACTGTAAGTACTACAATTGTGAAGCGCGCTTCAGTAGCTCCTGCAGCGCACGTTCTCCTTCTTCCTAAACTGCAAGTACTACAATTGTGAAGCGCGCTTTAGTCGCTCCTGCAGCGTAGGTTCTCCTTATTCCTAAACTGTTAGTATTACAATTGTGAAGCGCGCTTTAGTCGCTCCTGCAGCTTATTCCTAAACTGTAAGTACTACAATTGTGAAGCGCGCTTTAGTCGCTCCTGCAGCGTAGGTTCTCCTTATTCCTAAACTGTAAGTACTACAATTGTGAAGCGCGCTTCAGTAGCTCCTGCAGCGCAGGTTCTCCTTATTCCTAAACTCTAAAAGTCGACAAAGTAACTCTTAGTTCTGTGTATGGCCAAAAGAAAATCTATCCTATCCGACTGGCCTATGTGCCCCTCCCAGAAATAAATCCTGGATCCACGCTTGATCTGACAACTTTTGACAGAATATAATTATGACAAACCGTCACACTCACATTCTTCAGATAAATAACCGCAATGACAAGCATTATTCATAATTAAAGTACATGATTGTAAACACGTCTTATGTGCATATTTTTAGGGTTCCGTAGTCAACTAGGAACCCTTATAGTTTCGCCATGTCTGTCTGTCCGTCTGTCCGTCCTCGCTTAATCTCTGTGACCGTTAGCACTAGAAAGCTGAAATTTGGTACCAATATGTATATCAATCACGCCGACAAAGTGGTAAAATAAAAATTGGGAAAAAATGTTTTATTAGGGTAGCCCCCCTATATGTAAAGTGGGAAGTGATTTTTTTTTTAATTTCAACCCTAACGTGTGATATATTGTTGGAAAGGTACTTATTTAAAAATGAATAGGGGTTTACTAAAATCATTTTTTGACAATGGCAATAATTTCGGAAATAATCGCTCCAAAAGTAAAAAAACAATGTGTGTCCCCCCCTCTAACTTTTGAACCATAAGTTTAGAAAATATGAAAAAAATCTGAAAAGTAGAACTTTATAAGGACTTTCTAGGAAAATCATTTTGAACTTAATGGAAACAACAGTTTTTGTACAAAGACAAAAAGTTGTACAAAATCATTTCGAAGTCGGAGCGCCTGGCTGCCGCGGAGCGTGCAATGTTGCACGCTCCGTGTTCGCGCAATTATCCACTACCGGGAGCAGTTGCAGGAGCGCGGACCGCTGCTGGAGCGCGAACATAATGGATACTTACCCAATTTTAAACTCATAAGTGGGAACACTTATTGTGACGGACGGGAAACTACGGAACCCTACACTGAGCGTGGCCCGACACGCTCTTGGTCGGTTTTTTTACTGATTTTAGCTCAATTTTTAAACTACTAGCTTCTGCCCGCGTGAAATATCTTGTTCCTCGAGCCACCGTGTCGCATCGCATCGCCTGTTCCCGCTATTACTTCGTTTTAGTTTGACGTTTTTTCTGACTTATTTTCTTTTTGCTCAGCTCTTAAGGAACGTAACGTGTTGTTAAATAGCCTATAACCGTTCTCAAGAATAAGGTTGCACAATTTCAGTCCCTATTGCAAAAAAACAAATAAATATTTCTTTCTTATTTGCAAAATAGGTGGGGAAACGTCATCTAAAACTATATTCCAAACAAGTTTATAGCATAAATAGTTCTTGAGATATCCAGCTGTGACAGACGGACAGACAGACACACTGTTCCTTTTTACCATTTTGGTACGGAACCCTAACAAACAAACTATTTAGCTTTATTATTAGTATAGATTACGCAATTTATAATCCTGAATCGGAATTGCAGATTCTAATATCGTGCAATGAATAGACAAAAATAGCCCATAAGGTGGCGAACATATTTCGAATGTGACAAGGCGGTCACAAAAATAGCCCTTAAGATGGCGAACATATTTCGAATGTGACAAGGCGGTCACAAAAATAGCCCTTAAGGTAGCGAACATATTTCGAATGTGACAAGGCGGTCACAAAAATAGCCCTTAACGTGGTGAACACATTTCGAATGTGACAAGGCGGTCACAAAAATAGCCCTTAAGGTAGCGAACATATTTCGAATGTGACAAGGCGGTCACAAAAATAGCCCTTAACGTGGTGAACATATTTCGAATGTGACAAGGCGGTCACAAAAATAGCCCTTAACGTGGTGAACATATTTCGAATGTGACGGCGGTCATTCGTCGACCGGTCGGTTCATTGCACGATAGACTGCAATACCTATTCAGTATTATGGTACCTACTCACCGCTCGGCGAGCTCGTCGGGCGACTCGTCAACGCCGTCGTCTCCGCGGAAGCGCGGCCGCGCGCACAGCTCCTGCAAGCACCACACTCGCACGCTCAGCCCCACATCAGTGGCAACGGCAACGATCTGCCACTGACAGCGCCTCTATGTACCAGTAAGGGCGGTATCGTAGTGCATGCACACATTACCAGTGATGTGCGGTTTACTGTTTGTTAGGGAAAACAGAAGTCGCGCGCACGCCAAGCTTTTACGTTAAACTTAGTAATCTACGAATGGACATGGATATTTATTTCAAGTTTTTAAACAAAAAAGTAATTCTTTAAAACTCCTTCATAAAGGTGGCTGTAAAGTTTGTAGCACTGCACC
This sequence comes from Luperina nickerlii, assembly GCA_963855955.1. Taxonomy (NCBI): domain Eukaryota; kingdom Metazoa; phylum Arthropoda; class Insecta; order Lepidoptera; family Noctuidae; genus Luperina; species Luperina nickerlii. Next base: position 21,209,578 of record OY979681.1, on the reverse strand, counting down.
CAGCCAACTCGAATTCGTTACAGGTTACAGGCCGAGATGGCCAACAAGACGAATGACTGTGGGGAAGCTGCGCCGTGCAGAAGGGGTGACAGTTGTGTCAAGCTGCACACGAGATTGCCTCGACCAATTTTTTCTGCTACCCGCGTCCAACCGTGCGAAGCTGTTCAACTTCTAGTTTTAAGTAATGAAGAAGGTGCAGTGTGCCAGGGCGAGAGCATGTCACCGCCCAAAGAAATATGGCAGAGCCGAACGCAGTTTCCCGAAAAACGATAACTTGGAAGTGGAGCAGTCGACAGTCGTATACCCGTGTAATGCCGCGGCAGAACAATCGCGGCTAGATAACGTAAGTATCAACTCTTACAACCGGCGCAAGGTAACATCGTGCTACCAATAGAGTAACGCTTGAATCTGGGGCGAGTGGCACGGGCGATAGTGCGCGACGAGGGGGACATAACGGCTCGCGCGCAACTATAACTGCGCCGGCGCCGGTAATATTGTTGCAAGGTGTTATGTGCGGTGCGCTACTTGTCACGCACGCGCTGAGCGTCGATGTGTTCCCTCACACGTCGCTGATCAACAACAACGAAAGTTCAGATCAAGTCAATCATTTACATAAGCATAATCAGCCTATAAAGTTTCCACTGTTGGGTTGTGGTTGGGTTGGTAGATGTCACATGTCTTCGAATTTTTTGTTTTAGAACATGGCGGTTTCCTCACGATGTTTTCCTTCACCGTTTTGAGAGTAGTGGTGATGAAATAATTTACACAAAGTAAAGCGCCAATCGTAAAACTTACATTAGACAGCCCCCAAAACTATTCAACTCTTTGCTTTAGGAACTTGTCGTTCTGGGAAGAACTCGTGCTACTTCTTCCCACAAGCTCTCCAGCCTGTATCGTTTGGTCAGTGTCATTGTTTGCTCGCGATGACAGCGGTCGTGTCCGAGTCACTCGCGCCGGGCTCGGAAGGTCGCGCGGCTCGCTGCACTTTCCACGCCAGGTTTCACTGTGACGGGTGCAGCCGACGTTTATGTAAATGCGATGTAATGTAGCTCATGAGTGCGCAGTCGCGCGTCGCGTGCGTCTGCTGCCTGGTCAGGCCGCGAGGCGCGCACGCAGCGCGGCAGTGCGGCCAGCGGGCGCTGATGCACCGGAGAAAGTCTAACACATAACATTTGATTGCTGCGCAGGTGCACGCGTTAGTGGAAGCTAATCACGAGAAACTTGAAGACTACGCGGGACTGTCTCTATTCAAACAACATAGTAATAGGTATAAGTACAGTCGAGCGCATCGTCGCGCGTCGGCACTAACGTCTAACACTAACCTTGAGCTGGTCTAGTAGACGTGTCGAAGCAGACGGCTGCGGGTATTGGTCAGAACATGCTTCAACGAGTGCTCTCTTAGATTATGAAATACATTATTGGATGCCCATTAAAAGCGTTTACGACGTACGGCATTTCATACAAACTTTTAAGCCCTTGTTTTTCGAAATGAATGAACAGATTTTAATGAAACTTCATACACACAAGCAGGATACAAAGGTCTTAAAAGTTAATTATGAACATTTTCGAAAAATAGTGAGTGTTACAGCCAAATTAGACCGATTTTAAATTTTCCATAGAAACAGATATTTCCAGTTATCTTTTTAAATGACTTCTAAAAAGTAGGATTTTCGATTCGGCTGTTTATACTAATATTATAAATTCAAAAGTAACTGTCTGTCTGTATGTTACCTTTTAACGCCTAAACCACTGAACGGATATGGATAAAATTTAGCAGAGAGGTAGATTGCATCCCGGGGAAGGACATAGGATAGTTTTTATCCCGATATTCCCACGGGATCGACACTAATGCGTGTGAACCCGCGGGGCGCTGCTAGTACATAATTATATCTTTTTTCTGTATGTTCGGGCATAACTCTGTCATATATAGACGGATTTGCAAAATACTTTTTTATTCGAAAGAGGTTTATTCCGTATTGTCCCATTTAAATTTCATAAAAATCTGATGATGAGTTTTGGAGACAGACAACGGAACTCTTCAATAAATGCCAGCAAATCAGCAGCAATAGCTTCTATCGCATATGTATGTATTGTTTACGCAATAACACAACATAACATCACGCCTGTACCCTTTAAAAGGGTAGGCAGAGGTGTTCAATAGCTTCCTGTCACTGATATTCACATCAAGTAGTAAGTAGTGTTATATGAATTCGTGTGGGGTAGGTAGATACAACTAAAAAGTTTATTTTTTTTTTTTTATTTATTTATTTAATGATATCAAAAATACAGAGGTGTAACTTAAATCTAAACTCGCCAAACTTTTACGTTTGATGGCATGAAGTGAAAAACTAAAAACTTTTTTACCAAAATAAAACAACCGACTTAAAAAAAAAACACTACAAAGTGAAAAATAACCTTAATTTCGAAAGTCGGTGTCAAAAATCGAAAATGCAGAACCAACGACAGTGACTTCTGAAATTAAAGTTATTTTTCACTGTGTAGTGTTTTTTTTTTGAAGTTTGTTGTTTTTTTTTAAATAAGATATTTCGAAAATGTTCTGAAGTAACTTTTTAGACCTTTGTATCCTGCTTATGCGTATGAAGTTTCATTAAAATCGGTTCATTCATTTCAAAAAACAAGGGCTTGAAAGTTTGTATGAAATGCCGCACGTCGTAAACGCTCTTAAATAAGTTGGTGGGTGTAGTGTTTCCACAGTGTTCAGTTGGTCGAGTCATCGAGTGACCTCGTGCCGCCGCGAGGCGACAAACACTCGCGACTCATTGTTGTAACAAGTGCAACCTCAATGCGTGTTTATATTGATCGAGCTCGTGTGACGTGTGGCGCGAGCAGTGCGCTCGCGCAGTGTGCGCGCTTGCCGTCCGGATAGCTGCAGGGACCGCGCACTGAGGCAGCGCACGGGACATTAGTAGGGCCTCGCAACACAAGCAACATCCCTCACGAAGAACTAGACGACGAGGAGATCATTGATGATGAGGATCGAATAGCTGTGTGCCTCACCGCGGTGCCGTGCTACGCCGCGCCCGCGCCGGTGTGTCGGAGAGGTGTCGAGGTGTCAGTGACTCAGTGTTGCCGTCGGTTGTCGCCTGCTAACCTTGATTTCTCTCACGTCTAATGTCGACGATCCCGCGAACGCTCTCGAGGCCAGGTAGCACCGTTACGCCGTTTGAATGACCATAATTACAGCGCAGAAGAATTGTGGAGACATTGCGCGAGGATCACCGATTTGAAAATCACCTAAGTATAGTTTGCCGCATTGCGCCCCCAGGGTATTAGGTAGTAGGCTAGTGGCAGTTAAAGAGACCTCTCTTTAACTGCCACTAGCCTTTTATTTTTTCGTTTCTATATTCATAGGTATGAATATAGAAACGAAAAAAAAATGTCATAGGTACTATTACAATTTTTGCAAGTCAAGTACTTTTTCTTGGGTATTCACGAAATAGGAGATTTTAATATTAAATTATTTATTTCTGTATCATGTACAAACACTTTTACACGACGATGATATTTTTTTAAAGTAGTTGAGGTCGGCGTTTCTGACTACTCTGAGAAGAAAAGCCGAAACAAACTCGGAGGTCAGTCTCTTTTAAAGCCCAGACATAACCTTGGTCAAATCATGTGAAGACCATGTAGATTGGTGTATGAAATGAGGGAAGAACCACACAGATTGAGCGGACCTGTCCAGTCAGTGCACGTCTTTGTCAAAAATCGTGCATCTCAACTCAGAACTAGTGGAGATCAACCGAAGGGGCCCGTCAGGGCCGAAACCTGCCGGGTCAGCGGGATTGTCTGAAAAGGTTACCACTGGCCCGGAACATAAAGGGCTAAGGAAGGAACACGGGTGGGTTTTAGTCAGTAAGAGTCTGACACTCCCTCCCTCTCCACCCAGAGCGGGAGGGGTCATTTGATGATTTCCCATACTAAAAAAAAAGCAGCTGAACGTTTCGACGAATAATACCAAAGAAAGAACATTGGGTAGGCCGCATAAACTACTCAAACTGCCAGACCAGGATTAAAACGGAAACAACGACCCAGATAGTCCTCAAATTCACAACAATTAAAATAATATAATACATTAAAATATGTTCTTGTCATTGTATATAAATAGATATCTAGAAAAAAAAGTGTAAAACAGCAAAACAAAAAAAAAAAAACAACATTCACTGAACCTATTAGAGCGCAGCTCAATCCCAAGCCTTTTTGTCCTCAATATAGTCTTTTACAGTATAATAACCTTTCTGGCATAGTTTTCGCTTTATAAAAGATTTGAGTTCTTGAATGTGGCTAGGAAGTTTATTATAAAAAACGTATACATTGCCATCTAAACGAGCCACCTATACAGCGACCTATACGAGCCACAATAAAAGAAATGATGACTTTATTTATAACTGAATACGCTTCACTTTTTGTAATGTTATCTACTCTACTTTCGACCTAACGGGAATCGGAAAATGATGTCGAAGAGACTGATTGTGATAGTAGAATTAAAAGCATCCCTACACATCAAAACAGTTGTGTGACTAAATAAATCACTTTGTTACATTTCTATCGGTGTGTTCGAATGGATCAACCTCTTGTAACTACTACAACCGTGGGTGCGCAATGCGAATGAAGTGGCGATTTACAGCAGTGTTGATATTCAAAGCGATTGGCGGCTCCTTGCACATGCGCATAGCGCGTGGCGGGGCGTGCCCGCGCGCGTTGAAGTCTTTCCTACGCGAAATCATGTTCGCACTTCCGCTACCTTGGCCAGCCGGCGCGTCCATGGCCTACCCCTGTGCACTGCACACCCCGAGCGGCCCACGCACCCTCCATGGCCTACACCTATACGCCCCATTCACCAGACACGTTCTGCCTGGTTTTCAAACCTACATAATCATTTTTAACCGACGAAAAAACGGAGGAGGTTCTCAAGTCGATACGTATATTTTTTTTTTTAATGTATAGCCACGCATACTTTTTACAGAGTAGGTAGTCCAATTTTATCATTCTTATTTTGAAGACTACAATCCAAAGCGAACGGGACAAGTTTTAACGAACAATAGGCATACTGTTTAATCAGGAAAATAAGTAGTTGGAATAGTTTATCGCAATACTAAGTACCTAAGGTATCGTTATGCGGTACACGGTGCGCGCCGGAAGCGGATCCCGTTACGACCTACACACACACATACCTACACCCTCTCACACACAGCAACGCTGTCAAGTCGGCAACATGACATAATATATAAATATATGATAAGCACATATGAAAAAAAAATAACAAATAGATTTTAAATGCCTTCTGTCAGAAAAATTTAATAAAGGACATCATTCAAGTTTAGTGTCGAACAGTTTATAGCCAAAAATTAAAGTTTTTTTAAAACGTTTTTAAAAAAAAGAACAAAGTGAAAAATAACTTTTTAATTTTTCACTTTTTAGTTGTACCTACCTACCCCACATATATTCATATAACGCTACTTGCTACGTAAATATCAATGACAGGAAGCTATTAAAACATCATCAATATAAAGTACGAGTAAGTGGCAAAAATCGTATTATTGAAGCTAACTCAAAAACTACCCAAGCAAAGTTAATAAAATTTATATGGATGGGACCACCCCTGAGGCATAACTTATCCATTAAAACAAATTTCAAATCCGTCTACGACGGAGTTATACCCGCACATACATAAAAAAAACCCGACTGCGTAAAAAACTTAAGTTAATAAAAAAAAAACAGAAAAGCTAAATACAAGCCCATTTTAAATTAAATTAAAGTTGGAAGCAGGCGGGACCCATTTGAATTTGAAAATATAATAAAAATGGTATGGGTCCCGCCTGCTTCCAACTTTAATTTAATTTAAAATGGGCTTGTTTTTAGCTTTTCTGTTTTTTTTTTTATTAACTTAAGTTTTTTACGCAGTCGGGTTTTTTAATTTTTTAAATTACTTTTTTTTATTTCCAGATTTTTAGTTTACAAAATAATGTGATTGTAATAAATATTGTAATATCGCAGACGATTTAGTTCTTGGTACGTGTTTTTTTTTAATGATTTGTCACTTTGAATTACTTTTAACCATATAAGTTGAATATATTTTTGTAATCGCTTTTTAAAACCCTTTATTTTGATACCCTAATCAATAGGTTTTGAGAAAAAATAAAAAATTTTAAGACATAATATGGCGCCAAAAATCGGCCATTTTATTTTTTTTCAATTTTGATATACCCAGTGTCACTCTCACAGTAAATACGAATCTAATGACACCTCTCAAGCTAAAATCCATCGAGCCGTTCAGGCTGCAGAGCGTGCCAAACAATTATACATACATACTCTCGAAAAACATAACCCTCCTTCTGGCGCAGTCGGGTAAAAAACCAAATTGAGAACCTTCTCCTTTTTTTGAAGTCGGTTAGTTAAATCAATTCATAAACAAAAAAGTTTTGCCCGAATTTACTTGCCAGATTAGAGGTACCCCAATAACAGTTAACTTAGACAGAAATGAGGGTGTACCGTGGTATACTGAACACATCTGCGTACCCCTTTATAGGATACAGGCGTGATGTTATGTTGTGTGATTGCGTAAACAATGCATACATATGCGATAGCAGCAAGGAGTGTGGAACCTAAGATATAAACACGCTTGTACGATACGACTATAAACAGAAAGCAAAGCTAAAAGAAATCTCTATTCCTAGACAGCACGTTTCGCCGAAAGCTTTGTTGGTAGAAAATATTGTTTATAGATATCTCGGTCCATAGGAAGCACTGTTGACAAAGATCTCTGTTCACAGATATCAATTCTTGCCGTAAACTTTGTTCATAGAAATCACTGTTTCCAGATACCTTGATTCACACTTTACAGAAAGCGCCTTTGGTTCACAGAAACCAATTTTTAAGTACATAAATTGTATTCCCATTCGCTGGCTATTGCATCCTATGTCGACGGAGCCCCGCTTCCTATTTCTATAAAGGGTTTGAAGTAACCAAACCTAACGTTGGGGTGCCCTTCGCTCGCTCTGGCGTACTACGTTGAGCTTTCTGTGAACCAAGGTATCTGGAAGCAGTGGTTTTTATGAACAAAGTCTAGGAATAGAAATTTCTATTAGCTTTGTTTTCTATGTGTAGTCGTATCGTACAAGCGTGTTTCTATCTTAGGTTCCACAACGAGCAGCAAGCGCGGTTGATTTGCTGGCATTTATTGAAAAGTTCCGTTGTCTCCGAAACTCATCATCAGATCTTTACGAAATTTAAATGGGACCATTTCGGAATAAACCTCCTTCGAACAAATATTTTTTTTTAAAGAAAGAATTGTCTATACTTATAATAATGACGGAGTTATGCCCGAATATACGTTAAAAAAATATAAATATCCAAATTGAGAACCTCCTCCTTTTTTGGAGTCGGTTAAAAATATGATTTTTGGCATTTTCAATCTCAAATAGCCGAGGGATTAATGGTAGACTTACGTTGTACCTAACAGTAAAAAATGCTCAAGAGGTCATTTCCCATAAGACAGCAGTATTTTTTTTTTCTGGTCGACAATTTAATCTTTGAGTACGAAATGAATGATGTCCTTTCAGCACTGACGAATTTATGACTGAAAAATTATTCTAACTGTGTGAAATATCTACATTTTGTTCCTAATTTTTACATATCTAATTCGCTAGTTTTGCTATAAATATCTCTATGGTGAGTGGACATCGCTATTCTGTACTATATTTTATTGTTTAACTTCTAATTTGGATTGTTATTTGATTTAAATATTATTATTATTTTATGTTAATTTTAATATCCTACCTATATGTATACACATACATACATATATGTATGTACGCTGTTAAGACAAAACATGACTAAGATATAATTTAATGTAACATCTTGCTTACCATGTGTGTATGGTGGTGGGTACTCCGTACTTATGTTTTGAAAAATAAATGATCTTGTCTAAGTCATGTAAACACTAGGAGAAAAATGTCCCGCGACACGTGTTGTGTCTCCAAACTCTAGAGGTTGCCAGACTCATCTCGTTCGCGTGACATGACTGACATGTCGCGAGACGCACGTCTCGCGCGACTCACGTGCGGGCGCGACCAGCTGACGGTGCGCGCGAGGCGGGCGTCGCCCAACGCGCGCGCCGGCGGGAACGCGGCGTCCTCGAACAGTGCGCCCGACGCCTCCGACCCGCTCCAGTACCTGCACACACACACACGCGTGATACCACACGGTCCTGCTGAAGAAGCTGAATCGGTTTAAAATCTTAACATGCTCCATGTTCTGATTGCAGATCGATCTAATCTGTAAACCAGCTTGCCAAGCGGAGCGAGTATGGCAGTAGGCGCTCGCGAGCCACGGAAGTTACCGTTCATCGATATTATAGCAGTCCGCAAGGAGCGCTCACTTGTAATCGAAGGCGACTATGTCTGTCGAAATAGTTGAACATCAGCAACACTTGCTCTGCTTAGGAACTCGCAGTTTTCGGAGAAACTCTCACAGGCACTGTTCGCTCATGGCTGGCGGCTGCACGAGCATGTGTGAAAGGTCACTGTGTTATATACAACAATCAGTTTGGCGTGCTCTGGTTTCCTCAAATTAACATGGATATTCATTTAGTAATTACAAATGAGAACATAGTAGAATGTTTGGCAGTTAAGAAAAATGTGCGGAACAGTGTGGGGCGATGCGAGACGTTGCGCGCTGGTGCGACGCGTTGCGGGTGCTGCAGACTCACCTGGAGAGCGAGGAGTGCCCGTCGTCGTGCGCGCCGCCATCTGCACACAACACATAGATACGTTAGTCACAAGCGCGTCCGAACTCCGAACATTGCTGGCAGACGGCAGTGCACACTTCTTGCAACTGAACTTACAACAAGTACCCTAAGCTATGCCCTGTTTATCAAATGTTACAAGTCTACAAGTTCACAAGTAACACTTTACGAGGAGGTTTTTTCATGTTCTACACAACTTGTAAAAACTTCCTTGGAGAAGATTTTTTTTATAAATTATATTTATCAAAAAAAAATACAGAGTTTGTAACATTGAACGCTTGTAGATTCTACTTGCAAGTTGTAATATCAAAAAGGTATGCGTATATTCTTTTCCTGCCGTTTTCTAAACGTCTTTTAATTGAATGTGCTCTACTTAAACATGGCTGAATGGTACAGATGCCAGCACATCAAGCTACTACATTCTGTCAAATTTCTTTAATAGATTTTCAACTTTATCGCTAAAGCAAACTTTATCGGTTCAAAGTTGATTGGGAAAATTTGAGTTTCGGGTAGCTTGATGTGCTGGCGTCTGTACCTATATTTTCTGTACCTAATACGGACGGGACGATAAAAAAGGGCTTATTTCCAGGCGCTCAATAATTTTATTCATGGCGACTCCAAATTAAAAAAGCAATATATAATAATAAATAAAATCTTTCCCATGAGCTCCAAAAATTAAGTACGAATTGCGCAAAAAATTATACATCTATACTAATATTATAAAGAGGTAAAGTTTGTAAGTTTGTATGTAGGGGGTAATCTCTGGAACTACTGGTTCGAATTGAAAAAATCTTTTTGTGTTGGATAGTCCATTTATTGAGGAAGGCTATAAGGCTATATAACATTACGCTACGACCAAAAGGAGCGGAGCATCAATGAAAAATGTTGCAAAAGCGGGAAAAAATATTTCTTTTTGAGAGCTTCCGTTGCGTACGCTGCGTAAACGGTTAAAGTTACGTAAAAATCATGTATGACGCAATTGTTCGCCTTTAAAAGTTCCAAAAAAAAGTCCGCGACAGTATATGTTTATCTGTCAAGGTTGACTAACTATAACCTTTTTTATGGTACTCAAATTTGTTCTAAAATAATGCATTATTTGCGAAGGTGTTTTTATAAACATGATATTGATCCTTATCCAAATAAATACGTTATTCAGCACAAGTATTTAGTTTTGAACAAAATTGCCCTTGACAGCATTTGATTTTAATGAATATTTTAGGAGATATCATAGTTTTAAAATAACTCCGAAAGGCGGCCGGCAGCTCTGCGAGGTACTATACGGCCGCTATCCCAGAGCGTCGGCGTCTCTCGAACGTCTGCGCAGCGTCAACGTTGCGCAGACGCGACGTTGACGTTGCGTCGTCGCGTGGCAAGCATTAACGTCCGCTGAACGCGACGTTAACGTCGCGCACATGTACCTGTTGCCAACAAACGCGACGTTAACGTTGCGCAGACGCAACGTCGACGTCGCATTCAGCGGACGTTAATGCTTGCCACGCGACGACGCAACGTCAACGTCGCGTCTGCGCGGCGTCGACGCTGCGCAGACGTGACGTTGACGTCAACGCTCGTAAAACGCCAGTGGTCTAGCGGCCTACCGCGTGGCCCAGCCGGGTGGCCGGCTACCTACTACGAAACGGTTGTGCTCAGTAAACTGCTTTTTTCAATTTTAAAAAAGTAATTTTGCGACATAATACTTACGTTTGGATGATTATTATATAAACAACAAAATGTTATACCTTATCAAAATAAATTATTTTATGTTCACAAGGGCATTATAGAGACAAGATTTGCCATGTACCTATGTCAATTGGTCACATAGTTTCGGAGATAATTACTAAAACCCAAAATGCCGTTAGCACCACTTTCATTCATAGAGCTCTAGATTATAAACATGCTTTGTGCGGACGTTTTATCTATAAGGGCATTATAGAGACAAGATTTGCCATTTACAGTATGTCAATTGGTCACATAGTTTCGGAGACAATTACTAAAATCCAAAATGCCGCTAGCACCACTTTCATTCTTATAGCTCTAAATTATAAACATGCTTTGTGCGGACGTTTTATCTATTTACCCATAGAGGGCGTTCTGCAAATACGTCACTTTTCTGAATCGCGGTGTTAAGATTTTCCGTGGATTGATGACCCTCTCGATTTGTTATTTCTACATTGTCGATAGTTGGCGTCAGGGTGCTCAATCTTAGTACAAAAAACTGGGAACAGCAAGGGGTACAATGATACAAAATCATGAAGTATATGTAGTCCACGTACCAAATGAGTCTAGGTGTGCTTTTTAATTTTGTCGAATTATAATCGCTCATTTAACAACAACTAAAAAAACGAGATGGCAGCTCTGTAGCAATGTTTACTTTTATGCGGATAGATGGCGCTAAATGTATATGTATATTACGCCTTATGTCAATCTATTATCACTTATTGTATTAGCTGCTGGGGTGGCGCCACAAAAACTTTTCTAAAACCTTTGGAAGTGTCCCACAGAGCTATACTGAAAATAGCAACATTTCGACCTATTCTGTTTCCAACCTCAGAACTTTACAAGAATTGTGGGGTCCTCAACATAAGGCAACATTTCATTCTGCAAACTATTCTTCTTTAACACTTAAAAACCCCTCTTATTACTATTACCAAACGACGTAAAGATATGATTTGTACGGTTCCACAAACTCAGTCTAAATACACTAAAATATTTTTCTACTATCTTGGCCCTTATTTGTAAAATAAAATTAACGCATCCTTAGATATCTATAAGTTACCACTCAGCAAATGCAAAATCGCCCTTCGTGCATTCCTCCTAAATAAAACTTACGACGAGACTGAAAAGTACTAGTAGTATAAATAGTAATAGTAAGTATTGACTCTTACATAAAGGTAACCCTATGTCCTATAATCAAATGCACACACTCATAGATACACACAGACGCACTCACTGACTCACCACACCACTTCTCATTCTAATTTGTTTTATTAAATTTTAAGATTTTTGCTATTGTGTTTTGTTTTTTATAAATAACTTTTTACTTTTTGGCTCCATAAGTATTATACATGATTATTGTGATACTCAAATAGGGAGTTGAAACTGTCTCTCCTAAATACAGATTACTCAGTAATCTAGCTAGGAGAGCGGCGACAGCGATTCACCGAACAATTCGTTGTACCTATACCATGTAATTAATAATGCATACTTTCTAGTCCCCTCATGTACTACAAAACCTTTATGTACCTAAATAAATTATTATTATTATATTATTATTATAAATAAAAGCACAAATTGTCAACATTGCCCAGCTCCGGTGGCTCATTACTACTAAAAAAGTGTATTTTAAACTGACTTCTGCTTTAATATATCCAAAAAAATAGCATTGTCACAAATTTAAACTGCATAATATGCAGTGAATGTAATATTTTGTTTCTTTTGTCATTTAAAATACACTGGAATAATTTACACTAACATTCATTGGGGCGGTGGTAGAATTTTCTTGGTGGTTTTTATTACTAATAAACTGGTAACCCCAATACAAATGTCTGCAAAAATCTGACGCTTGCGCCGGTGTTTTGCGATATTTTGTTTATTTTTTGTTCTTTCTGTGTTATTTTGCGTGTTTGCCGTTAAGTCGAAGCGAAAGCTCCTCCAGCAAATCCATATCTGTGACCAGAGAGGAAAATTTGTGAGTGACTGTGTCACAAACTGAGATAGGACTCCAGTGCCGTGACCAAACGGGTTGTTATACAAATAAAATACCATGTAATGTTAAAACTTTACTTTGATAATAAAAACATGATTAGCTAAATTGTATTTCATTTATCAATCCTTGAAATTCGACTCTTATAGTACAGAATAATATAAAATAAACCTGCATAGCTATAGATAGCTATAGGTACCTATCCACCCATAACAAAGGTGTAGTTCTAACTACGAATATCAGATGGCGCTAGTTTCTTCACGAACGGAAATGACCCCTTTTACGGTACAAGATTGGTCTCTATTTCATTATAGTATAATGTACTCTGTGGTTGGCGTTCAAATATTGTTTGTTCTAAGTCGGTTGTTTGTTTATTGGTTTCGGTTGTTTATTGGTTTCGAATTTCGATTGTTTAATGGTTTCGGCTGTTTCGTTCGGTTTTATTGTTTTGTTCATTTTCTAATTTCTTCTTCGTAATCGTTTATCGTATTCGTAATTCTGTTGTACGATTGTTTTGTACTTTTGTTTTTATTTAAAGAGGTGGTCGGGTCTGCTTCTGTAATCTGTAACAGCCGTAACAGCAGGTAAAATTAAACCTGTTTCACCTGAGTGTTGCAGTTTCAAGGAAATAACAGACTTACACTATATAGCAACCAAAGCGCAAAGAGTCTTTCTTCATGAATTTTCTCAAGTCTGCGTAGTTTATTTGTAAAATTACATAGCATTTGTAGTAATTTTCATTGTTGTCTATTAAAGAAAAGAAAGCATACCTAAAAGGAAATCGCAACTGTCCAGGCACACATCCCTGACAAGAGCAGCTCGAGTACGTCGTATGGAAGAATCTGCCCCTGAAAATGAGCAGCGCCTCTCGAGAAATAGAGAATATATTTCGCAAGCACGCGTTAGCGAATCTAGCTCCGAGTGCTCACAGCGGCTCGCTAGCCAAAATGTGAGAGCATTGCGGGCCCGTGCTCGAGAAACTAGCGCTGAACGTGCGCAGCGTCTCTCTGATTTAAGGCAGCATGTCTCTGAAAGAAGGGATAGGGAGACTAGCGCTGAGCGCTCGCAGCGGCTCGCTAGCCAAAATGTGATAACATCGCAGGCCCGTGCTCGGGAAAGTAGCGCTGAACGTGCGCAGTGTCTGATTTAAGGCAGCATGTCTCTGAAAGAAGGGATAGGGAGACTAGCATATTTGCCAGCTCCTCTCCATATAAAACGACCCCTAGCTTCTGACATTTCATAAGTGCCCATGTAGGTTTATGTGAAATAAAATATTTGAAATTAAATGAAATTTTTTGTTCTGTACAGACGCCAGCACATCAAGCTACTACAATCTGTCAAATTTCTTCAATAGATTTTCAACTTTATCGCTGTTGTTTTGTTGTTTTTTTTTTGTTTTTTTGTGTAAAAAAGTTTTTTTTAAATTATTAGTTGTACCTACTTACCCCAAAAAAATTTATATAAGTAACACTAATTGCTATGAAGCTATTAAAACATCATCAAAGGGTACAGGCGTGATGTTATGTTGTGTGATTGCGTAAACAATGCATACATATGCGATAACAGCAATCGCGGTTGATTTGCTGGCATTTATTGATGAGTTCCGTTGTCTGTCTCCGAAACTCATCATCAGATCTTTACAAAATTTAAATGGGACCATTTCGGAACAAACCTCTTTCGAACAAAAAAAGAATTTTGCAAATCCGTCTTTAAATGACGGAATTATGTCCGAACATACAAAAAAAATATATATTGTATCGCAGCCATCTGATTAAATTAGCCGTTTAGTTAACTGCCTGGCCTTTAGAAGTAGTGCTCGCCTCGCTTCGCTCTCCTTGCTCGCTCGCGGTTGTTCACAGCTCTAACCTTACCTAATCCATTTGGCCGGGATGCCCTGGCTTTAAGTTACTGCGATGAATTCGGCTTTCGCGTGATTGGTTACAGTTCCAACCTAAACTATAATATTGAATATCATTCAGGCCGTTAGTAGAACGGCCGCCGTTTAGTTAAAAGGCTACCGCTAATTAAACCAGTTGGAAGCATCCGAGTCGAGAACCTCCTCCTTTTTAGAATTCGGTTAAAAATCGGCATGAAATGAATATGGCGGAATACCCTTTTGATTTTAGAACTTACAAATAAAATCTACAAGCGTTCTATTTTACTTTTTTTTAATAAACGTAATTTACACGAACTTGTAACAACTTCCTTGTAAAGTGTTAAGGCTCCTACAAACAGGCGCGACACGCGATATAATCGCGCACGACACAAAGGCACCACTCGTTGCGCAACTTGCGGTGCCTTTGTGTCGCGCGCGATTTTATCGCGTGTCGCGCCTATTTGAAGGAGCCTTTCCTTGTGATTTTGTAGACTTGTAAGTTTTGATAATCAGGGCACAGGTCTTAACCAAATACGATAGCCAAGTCACACACACACAATTAAAAATAAAGTCACAAAATTCATCTCAATCATCTACATATCTCATAGGTCATCTGCATATGACCATAGTCAATTCTTCTTTTCAGGCTCCTGCAAAAAGGCGCGACGCGCGACGCGAATCGCGCGCCACACAAAGGCACCGCTCGTTGCACGACTTGCGGTGCCTTCTATTGTGTCGCGTGTCGTGTCGCGCCTGTTTAAAGGAGCCTTTATAATTATGTCCTCGGTTGCGTAATTCTAATATTTTCTTCATCGCTTGAATCACTTGACCACATTTTTAAAAAGAAAATGGAATTTAAAAATTGATTGCGGTACTAAGTACAACACTCGTAAAATACTGAATGGAGAGTCGCCGGAAACTCAGGATTTGCCATGATTTTCTACAATTTGTAACTTACAAAGCATTTTTTGATGAAAAATACAAGTGAACAATATACGTTAAATTTACACGTTGTAGTTTTGATAAACAAATTTGTATTATTGCTATCTTTTTACATGAAAAATGATTGTAATAAAAGGCTTGTAAGTTTTGATAAAAGAGGCTGTAGGGAATTTACTGGGTCCAGCGACTCACCCGCTTCAACCTTCCCGCAGCCACAATCCAAGGGTCCTGGCCTGGTAGAACGTCGGGGCTTGTCGGCAGAGCACACCACAGAGATACTCCAGTTAATAATCCCAAACATATAGGTCCATAGATCACTATAAACACTATCTTCCAGGAAGATGAAAGGGGAACTTTGTTTTTTGGGTAAATCGATGAAAACGGGACACACTAGCACTGCATATCGGTGACGCGTGCGCTCGCGACGGTGTATATTTTTTGACTATGTCATGGTGGTGGCGCGAAGTTTGCACCAACGACCATTCCTCAAGGAAAGGATGCGTTCCAGTCGACGCAGTTTATCGTCGACCCAGTATACCAATAAAAATTAAAAGAACCACGTTTATCAACCAAATTGTGTCATCTTATCCTAATACGAATAAAGAAATATTTAAACAAAAAATCAACTTGTTTCGAGACGAAACATGCCGCTCACCTTAAAAGCACGTAGTTGCTTTTAAAGCCACTAAAGTTAAAACTAATATTGAAAAGAAGTGTAACTTAAAACTAGGTTTCGTAATGATTCTAATTACTCTATAGGAAGAGGACATATTTTAACGACGGGTCGTTTATAAAGGGAGTTTCCCATTTTCAGAGTCACTACGCGAGTGACATTGTCAGAGCCGGGATGTAGAGCGTGGATGCGCGCTAACTTCCATTGCAACGGAGGCAAATGGTCGTCGCATACAACCACAACAGTGCCTTTACGAAGGGCAGTGCCTCTGTCCTGAAGCCACTTGCTACTCTGCTGTAACTCATGGAGATATTCCTTGCTCCATCTTTTCCAGAAGTGCTGGACTGATTGTTGAATCCAGCGCCAACGAGTAAGACGGTTCGGCGTCTCATCAATTAAGGAAACATCAGGCAAAGCCGTCATGGGTTCTCCGATCAAAAAATGAGATGGTGTTAGGGGTAAGGGATCCGACGAATCCGCACTTAAAACGCAGAGTGGACGCGAATTTAAGACTGCCTCGACCTGACATAGAAGGGTATGCATCTCGTCATATGTTTGAGTGCGTGTACCTACTACACGATGAAGATGGTGCTTGAAAATTCGAACTCCGGATTCATGAAGACCCCCAAAATGGCTCGCGTAAGGGGGTTGGAAGTGCCACGTGATACCTTGCTGAAGGGTTTGCTGATTAAGCACACTTTGCACCGAGTCATTCCGTAAAAACGCGTAAAGTTCTTTTAAATAATTGTCACTTCCGATAAAATTCTTACCACAATCTGAGTATATATCAGTACATAAGCCACGTCGGGACGTGAAACGGCGTAGGGTTGCTAAAAACGCTTCTGTCGAAAGTTCGGAAACTAACTCGAGATGTATCGCCTTAACGCTCATACATACAAAAACTGACACGTAACATTTTATAATTTTCGCGTTGCGCACTTTATTGGCGCGAACGTAAAATGGTCCGGCAAAATCTACCGCGGTCTTTATAAAAGGTCGCGCGGGGCGGACGCGGACTGCAGGGAGCGGTCCCATGCGCGGTTGGTTGCGAGTGGGTCGCGCGCGAAAGCACGGCACGCATCGATGAATGCGTTGACGAACGATGTCACGACTCGATAAAATCCAATACCGTTGTAAAAGTGCATGTCGCACAGACTGCGGCCCCGCATGTAAATTACACGAATGTGCGTCATCAATAATAAGATCAGTTAAAGGATGTTTTTTAGGTAAAATCAGTTGGTGCTTAGATTCAAATGGTAAAAGCGATTTGTGGATTCTACCACCAACCTTAAGTAACTCGTCCGTATTGTCCAAGAATGGCGTTAAACGTTGTAAACGCGTGGACGGTAATTTACCATCTGCGATCCTTGTTAAATCTTCGTAAAAAATGGACTGTTGTGTAACTTTGATAAGTCGCGTTAAAGCGAAATTATATTCAGGCACCGTAATGTGCGTCGGAAAGACTTGTTTTGCTCCTTTACATTTATTAAAGAAACGAAATATAACCGCTGTGACGCGAACAAGTTTGCCGAGCGACGAAAATCGCGAGATGAAATCAACATCCTGTATAGGGGGTGCCGTAGACGCGCTAGAACAGATTGTTACGTTACGTTTTTCCTCGCACGTGTCCACTATCGGGGTTTGAACTGGCCAGGAGTCTGGACTTAGATGGAGCCATGGGGGTCCATGGTACCACAAGTCGTGGTGTACCAGCGCGGCGGGCAGCAGGCCACGTGACGCGGCGTCGGCGGGGTTGTCGGCCGACGGGACGTGGCGCCAGCAATCCGCGGGCACGCGAGATACGACTTCGCTGACGCGATTCGAGACGAACGTTTTCCACTCGTGCGGCGATGAGCGTATGGCTACGCTCATCGCCGCACGAGTGGCTAGCACGATGGAGGCATCGGACCAAGCGTAGACCTGGTCGAGGCTTACATGATTACTGTAGGTAAATATTACCCTTTCGAGTAATTTAGATAAAAGGACAGCGGCCATTAATTCGAGGCGCGGAATGGTAAGGCACACACGCAACGGTGCAACGCGGGTTTTTGCCATAATTAGATGAGTTTGAATAAAACCATCCTTATCCTGATAGCGTATATATACACACGCTCCAAACGCCTTACTGGAAGCGTCAGCAAACCCGTGAATTTGGATTGGCGTTGAATTATCATTTTTAAATATGTGACGCGGGAACGAAATTTGTGAGATGAGTGGTAGCTCAGAAACGAAAGAGGTCCACGAATTGGTTATGTCAACGGGCGGCGCATCGTCCCAGTCCACGTTGGCTATCCACAAAAGTTGGATCAAATGTTTGGCAAACAGTGTAACCGGTGATAATAATCCGAGAGGATCGTAAATTTTTGCTATCTCAGAAAGAATGACACGTTTCGTAATTTTTTGAGATGAAACTTGCACTTTAAAATTAAATGAATCGGACTTAGGGTTCCACTGTAGACCAAGGACCTTGACCCTTTTATCATTTTCCATTTCAGCGAAAGGAACGTTCTCCGGCCGCTCACCATGAGACTCTGGCGGTAGCGCCGCAGCGAGTAACGCGGGCGCATTGCTATGCCACTTACGCAGTTCAAATCCTGCCGTTCTACAAATACCTATTAATTCTTGCTGTAGAGCGAGCGCTTTGGCTACTGTGTCTTCGCCAGAGACGACGTCGTCCACGAAAACGTCATTGAGTAAAACGAGCGAGGCTAATTTAAACCGGTCGGCCTCATCGCGTGCGAGCTGTTGAATGGTACGTAAGGCGAGATATGGTGACGAGTTCACGCCGAATGTGACTGTACGCAAGCGATAGTCCCGTATGGGATCATCCGGTGATTTACGCCACACGATACGCTGAAAGTCCCTATCACTTTCACGAACTAGTATGTTACGATACATTTGTTTTATGTCGGCCGTAAGCGCGACGGAATGGACACGAAATTTAAGAAGCACGTCTACTATGTCCCGGTGAAGCTTAGGACCCGTTAGTAGAACGTCATTTAGCGAATAACCACTCGTCGAGCGACACCCGGCGTCGTATACAACACGAGTGGGCGTCGTGCTAGACTCTTTGATCACGCAGTGGTGTGGAATGTAATAACATTTGTCAGCTGGAGGTTGAGCATCGACGGGCTCCATGTGGTTGAGGTCCACGTACTCCTGGAGGCACGCGTGATATTCATCCTTCAGCTTAGGGTTACGTTCTAGCCGATACTCGAGTTTACGGAACCGTGCTAGCGCAGTAGGCCGCGACTCGCCGAGGGGCGGTGCGTCGGGCTTGAACGGGAGGGCGACCACGTATCGCCCGTTCATGTCACGAGTATGCGTATTTTGATAAAATGATTCACATATCGTTTCTTCGGGAGTGTAACTCCGCTTCTCTGGTATTGACTCCAGCTCCCAAAACTTCTGAAGATTGTCGTTGTCAAACGAGCTAAAACACACTTGGAGTGGAGTCGGAACAACATTATCGAAGTTTAATTTACCTAAAAGCAAATAACCTAACACACTATTCATAGCGATCGGTGTACCCGGCGGGCCCGATATAATGTTGCCTAGTAACACGTGGGATAGTATATCCGCTCCTAGTAACATCTCCACGGGCTGCGGCGTGTGAAAGTCCGGATCAGCTAAGTTTATATTTTTGATGTGTGACCATCCCGAATAAGGCAGTGGTACACTTGGCATTTTTGAAATTAATTCGGGCAAAATTAATGCATTAACCGAAATGACGGGCTGTTGTTTACCTATCGGCTTAATAGAACAAGAAACTAATCCCTTTGAATGGACGGGCTTGGTGTCACCAATACCGAACACCGGCACATTGCTATACATACGCGCTAAGCCGAGTCGTTGTACACATGCTTCCGTAATAAAACACGCCTGGCTACCTGTATCAATTAGGCAACGCACCGTGGATACTTTTGTGTGATCCACGCATACATCAATTAACGCGGTTGACAATAAAACAGTCTGTGTGCGCGCGAGAGGTAAGTTAGATGCTGCACAGTTTCCATGAATCGCGACGGAATCGGGTATTGCCTCCGGAGAGGAGAGCGGGACGGCTACAGGTTGCGCGACTTCGTTTATGATCGGTAATGCTTGAGTTGAAAAATGAATTAAACTATGATGTCTTTTATGACACGTTCTACACACGAAATTTGATTTGCAGTTTTTTACGTCGTGCCCGACGTTCAAGCAATTATAACACACATTTTTGTTTTGCACGAAAACGTACCTATCTTGTGGTGACAGATTTAAAAACTCTGAACATTTTGTCAACAAGTGCGAACCGTTGCACTGCAAGCAAGTTCGCGCCTTATTACCATCGGCCGTAGGTCGAGTTTGGTCTGACGCTTGAACATTCGCGGGAAACGCGCGTTTGGCCGAAGAGACACCGTTCGCATTGGCGTCTTTGTTACCTACCCGCAATGTAGATTGTTTATTAGTTTGCGGCGCGTAGGTACTAGAACTAGATGATGCAATTTCGTCCGCGGTTATTTCACGTTGCAAGTATGAAATCAGCGTGTCCACTATTAGAGAATGGGATCCGGTTGCAAGAAGAAAATACATGTTTGTAGTGCAACAGAAAAATATAATTATCGAACATAAGTTATTACGGTTGCTAGGACACACACAGCAGTAGACAAGATAGTTTATATAGGTTTGCAACCTCTAACACTGCCCCTTAAACTTATCTTGTAAACATACATCAGTAGCCAAACCTAACTCGTTTACCAAATACTTGTTAATATTTAAAATTGGATACTAGTAGAAAATGTTAAATTGCTATCGATTTAATTAGTCGACTAATATTGTGTTCTCTATGGTAATTCATAAAGTATAAAAATGCCCGTCAACCGACGGTAGGCGGCTTTTGGACTCTTCCTTCAAGCGTCGTGACAACAAGAACTTAACCAACGGTTGACTCGTTTCTATGCTATATTTTGTTAATATTTCAAATAAATCTTGTAAAACGTTTATATCGGTTTTATTTTAAAGTTCAGAAGTGGTATATGATCGCGTCAACCGCACGGTCTAAGGTAAAATTGGTTGCAGATTTCAGGTGAGTTTTTCTAATTGTTTTATTAGCTTGATCAACGTATTAACGTTGACCATCCTATGATGACCCACTTATTGTTATTGCTTTATCATGTGTCTTATATCTTAATACCAAGCGATCGTTTTAATAATAGCTATGCAGATTATTGGGGAATATCGTTAGTTTTCAAAATTTAGTAAGTAATTTATTTAGTTGAGTAATTATGTCCTTAAAACAATCCGTTCGCTTGGAATTATGTGTGTTAATTATGACTTTATTTTGCTTGTTCTCATTTTACACCAATAGTCGTTTACCATAAAAGTCAGGTAGGTACAAAACTATAATTGTGTGGATGGATTTGTCGTTGTACCATCCTTCTATCCTCACGGCGAGCTGCGGTAAACGGGTACCTACCGGCGATTGACCTACTTTTAAATCGAAACCCAACTAGACTGGTACGCCTACCTACCTACATTCTTCATGGTTTTTTTTTCACTTAGCCTATAGGTTCGGTTGCATAACTCTTGACATAGCGACAGTTGATGTATAATAACCAACCCTACTTTGACACGTAAATACCCACATTTCAAGATATATATTAAACATAATGGTTTTGCTATTGTGTTTACGTTAATGAATACTGAGTATATTAGACACTAAACTGAAGCTGTTTGTTAAATGCAATATGTAGGTGTACATTGCATTAATGTTAAGTATCATTCACAGTGATTGAATATTGTCTTTCCTTTTCCTATATCTCAACTACCCCCTCACATCCCTTCTGATCCAAAATGGGTACCCCTTCTCCAGCTAGATCGAGATCGCGGTCTCGTAGTAAACATAGAAATTCGCCGGCGCCGAGCGGGCACTCCAGTTTAAACGATAATAGACGTAGGTCTCGTAAACAAAGCCGCAACACAAGGAAACGGCATAGGGTGCGACAATATAATTCAAGTAGCTCTTCGACTACGTCATCGAGCTCCAGTGACTCATCTTCGACTAGATTCAAACGTCAAAAAAGCGAGCGAAAACGAAGCGAACGTTTACGTAATAGTTCTGAAACGTCTGTCTTAGAGAAGTTAGTAGTTGCTCTTAACGATCGCAATAACACCGGGTCTCTTGGTGCATCTGGTTTCCATGCTTCTCAAAACGTTATATCTGAATTTGACCCTCAGGCTAAAACACAAACCATGAAACATTGGTTAGCGAAGGTCAATGAATCAGCAGAGGTGTATGGCTGGTCGGAAAGACAAACGATATTCTATGCCTTACCCAAACTATCAGGTCTTGCTAAACGGTGGTATAATGGTCTGACCAGCGTAAAGTATTCATGGGCTGAGTGGCAAATAAAACTTATAACTGCTTTTCCTTGTGAACACAATTATGGTGAACTTCTTTCGGAAATGTTGGCTAGACGGTCTAGGCGAAACGAATCCCTGGAAGAATATTACTACGATAAAATTATGCTAATAAATAGATGCGAACTTAGGGGTCAGCAGGCAGTAGACTGTCTTACCCATGGTATATACGATAACAATATTCGAATGAACGTCCAGGGTGCTAGTTATCATAATCCAGAAAATGTTTTAAAATACTTTCGGAATATATCTTCCAAATTAAATGACTTTCCTAGACGGGTTACTCCTAGCGTGCGTGTTAGTGAGGACCTAAACCCCGGTGTTACTAAGGCAACAAACTCACAGTCACGGCGACTACCAAGATCAGATATTATATGTTACAATTGTAAGGAACAAGGGCATATAGTGTCACGGTGCCCTAAACCTATACTCAAGTGTAGGAAATGTCGTCAATACGGTCATGAGGAGAAAAATTGTACAGATAAGGGTTTAGGAACTGACCCGAGACAAACTACGAACTCCTCCGGTAATCAGGCGAACAAAGTGCTTAGTATAGTTCAGAATAAAAGCGTAAGCGATAAATATTATAAACAAATTATTTTAGAAGATAGATCAATTAAAGCTTTTATTGACTTGGGTAGTCACTGTACACTATTAAGAAAAGACATTGGAGAGCAACTTGGAATACCTATTGATAATGATAATTTACCCACACTAAATGGGTTTGGTCTTGGAACTGTTATACCAAGTGGTCGCATTACTGTGCGAATTAGATTAGACGGTCTTGACGAGAATGTTGTAGTATATTTAGTTGAGCCTAACTTACTTATAGCGGATGCTTTAATCGGACACTCACTCACAGAGTTACCAGGCGTTAGGGTTTACAAGTCGGACACATCCCTATTTCTTTATAAGGATCTTCAATCAAACAACAATAAACTCGCTTTGTCGTGCTTAGAGAATAGTTCCATTTATGGTATGTCTACTATTAAAGTACGCGCAGCGTCTGAAATAACTGGACTGATTTACATAAATACCGATTCTTGTATGAAGAGCGGTAAGGAATATTTTATTTTACCTGGTGTATACACTATCGATAAAGGAGTAGGTTCTATAATTGTCATCGGGCTTAACTCAGAACCATTCACCTTAACTTCAAACACACTGATAGCTAGAGTTCTATATCTAACCGGCAATTTACCTCTAGTAGCTACAAAAATTACTGATACGGACTCGAACAAAATGAATATGTTGAATATTGATGTTGTAAAAGACTCTATAACTATTGATCAGATTATTGTTGATGATGATTTAGACAAAGAGACACTTATGAAATTGGGTACATTGTTAAATTCACGACGAGATTGTTTCGCTTTTTCTTTGGAAGAGTTGGGTAAAACGTCATTAGCTGAAATGCACATTCAGTTGACAGATCATATTCCAGTAACTTACCGACCATATCGTCTCCCAATATCAGAACGCGAAAATGTTAAGACTATTGTTAATCAACTGCTCGATACCGGGATTATTCGGGAATCAAAGTCTCAATATGCTAGCCCAATTATATTGGTAGATAAAAAAAATGGTGATACACGACTATGCGTGGATTACAGAGCGCTAAATCGGAAAACCGTAAAAGAAAAGTTTCCGATGCCTCTAATAGACGACCAGATTGATAATCTTTCAGGCCAAGTTTTCTTTAGTACTTTGGACCTAACCTCTGGCTACCATCAGGTACCGTTATCAGAAGAGTCAAAGCACCTCACAGCGTTTGTGACGCCCGACGGGCACTTTGAATATAACCGTATGCCCTTCGGTCTGACCAATGCACCCGCTGTTTTTCAGAGACTTGTTACGAATCTTCTGAAACGTCGCAATATTCCCGGTGTGTTAGCGTATATGGATGATATTATTATCGCATCCACCACGATTGACGAGGGCCTGGATAAGTTATCTACTGTCCTTGACCTCGTCAAAGACGCGAATCTAACCCTGAATTTGAGTAAATGTCATTTTTTTAAAAAAACTATCGACTACTTAGGATTCGAAATCTCATCAGAGGGTGTTCGTCCCGGACTTAAAAAGATTATGGCAGTTAGCGCATTTAAAACTCCTCAAAACGTCCATGAGGTACGGCAATTCATAGGACTTGCGAGTTTCTTTCGTCGATTCGTTGCTGGATTTGCTACTATAGCAAGACCGTTAACCCGCCTTACGAAGGCCAATGTCGTTTGGACTTGGGGAACTGAGCAAGAAAACGCCTTCTCAAAGTTAAAGATGATGTTGACTCAGAGGCCCATTCTAGCAATATACAACCCCAAGTACCAGACAGAGCTTCATACCGACGCGAGCTCGACTGGCTTGGGGGGTATTTTACTTCAGCGGCCCGAAGAGACAAAGCCTTTCCAAGCTGTTGCATATTTTAGTCGACAGACGACAGCTGAGGAGCAGCATTTCCACTCTTATGAGTTAGAGACCCTCGCTGTCGTCGCGTCACTTAATCGTTTTAGGGTATACCTTCTTGGAATTGAGTTTAAAGTCATTACTGATTGCAATGCGCTTCGAACGACGTTGACAAAAAGGGACTTAATTCCAAGAATAGCTAGGTGGTGGCTTTCTGTACAAGAATACTCATTTACAATCGAGTATCGGCCAGGAGCTCGTTTAGCTCATGCAGATGCATTGAGTCGTAACTCGTTAGGACCTCTTGATGGCGAACCTCCATCAATAATGCTTGTAAATGACGTACACTGGCTACAATCCGTGCAGATGAGCGACCCCCAGCTGTATTACGTAAAAGCTGTTTTGAATACAAACTCAGTCGAAGCCAAAGATATTCGTAGAGATTATGAGTTAAAAGACGGCAAAATATTTAGGAAGATAGATAAAGACTTACGTTGGGCCGTACCTAAAGACGCTAGATGGAAAATTTGCCAACTATGCCATGATGATGCTGGTCATTTTTCGTATGAGAAGACTATAGAAAAGGTCAAACGCGATTATTGGTTTCCACGAATGACACAATTTGTTAAAAAATATGTGAGAGCATGTATCCCATGTGCTTATTCTAAGCAATCTGGGGGTAAGAAACCAGGTTTGCTTCATCCGATTCCAAAGCCTGACATCCCTTTCCATAGTCTTCACATAGACCATTTAGGACCATTCGTGAAAAGCAAGAGAGGGAACACATACATTTTGGGCATAATAGATAGTTTTACAAAGTTTATAATCCTTCGTACGGTTAAAAATACAAAAAGTAAAACATCTATAAATGTTTTAAAAGATGTGTTTTCTCTCTTTGGTACGCCTCAAAAGTTAATTTCTGATAGAGGCACTAGTTTTACCTCTAAAGAATTTCAAACATTTGTTAAGGAAAGCGGAATTAAGCATACATTAAATGCCGTTGCTACGCCTAGGGCAAACGGTCAAATCGAAAGATACAATCGGTCAATCTTATCGTCTTTGATTGCGTTGTGTCACGATAATGATGACAGAAATTGGGATAACCACGTGGGGAAGGTTCAATGGAGCCTAAATAATACAATTAATCAAAGTACGGGTAAAACGCCTACCGAAATAATCTTTGGAAAACCTAGCGTCAACGTCACCGAAGGCCATTTACACGAGTTGAATGCGAATGATTCTATACCAAATGACACCATACAAAAAATTCGCGACGATGCTAGTGCTAAAATTAGGAAAAAACAAGATGACATGAAACAAAGATATGACCGTAAAAGGTGTAAGGCCAGGTCATATAAAGTTGGAGATTTGGTAATGGTCCAGAGAGTCACTAAGACCCCCGGTGAGAGTAATAAACTTGCACCCGCGTTTAGTGGTCCCTATAAAATCACCGCAATTTTTGATCATGATCGTTATGAAGTGAGTAGTGTTGAGGGCTATTCTAAGAAAAAGTATACTAATGTATTTTCGGTCGACAAGATTAAACCGTGGATTAGATTCGAAGAATCCGAGTCCGAGACCGAATATGATGATGATGATAGTGAAAACTAAAATGAAAAGAGATACTTACCGTAGTTACGTAGGTTTAATATTTAATAAAAGTAATTTTTTATCATTCCCGTCCCTTCCTTCTCCTCGAGACATTATTTCTGCAACTTGAACAACCTGATGGAAGCCACGACACCTGGTGCGTGTGGATATTACCCATGGGCAGATGTGATACTTCAAGGCTATAGCTCCTTGTGTGGGCAAGCGACGTGCTGCTTTGAGGCCGTAGCTCTTTGTATGGGCAAGCGGTGGGCAGATGAGACACTTCAGGGCGCTCCTTGTGTGGGCATAGTGGGCAAGCGACGTGCTGCTTTGAGGCCGTAGCTCCTTGTGTGGGCAAGCGGTGGGCAGATGTGACATTTCAAGGCGCCCCTTGTGTGGGCAAGCGACGTGCTGCTTTGAGGCCGTAGCTCCTTGTGTGGGCAAGCGGTGGGCAGATATGACACTTCAAGGCGCTCCTTGTGTGGGCAAGCGACGTGCTGCTTTGAGGCCGTAGCTCCTTGTGTGGGCAAGCGGTGGGCAGATGTGACATTTGAAGGCGGCCCTTGTGTGGGCAAGCGACGTGCTGCTTTGAGGCCGTAGCTCCTTGTGTGGGCAAGCGGTGGGCAGATGTGACACTTCAAGGCGCTCCTTGTGTGGGCAAACAACGTGCTACTTTGAGGCCGTAGCTCCTTGTGCGGGCAAGCGACGCGCTGCTTTGAGGCCATAGCTCCTTGTGTAGGCAAGCGACGCGTGCTGCTTCGAGGCCGTAGCTCCTGGTGTGGGCAAGCGGTAGGCAGATGTGACACTTCAAGGCTGTAGCTCTGTGTGTGCATGCGGACAACAGATCTGGAATTGTTATACCATATCTCCTTATGTGGGCTATACGTGGAAATTTGGAAACATCACCTCTGGCAGAAGCTCCTAATTCGCGAGAAATCATTGAAAGCTGTCGACCCTAATGGCAAAATGTTGACTTGAGACGAGAACCTGGTTGGTGAACTCTGATGTTGAGATTTCTGAGATTTGCCTTGTCCTTCAACTCGAATGGATTTATTGCATTGGACATCGACCCCGTGAAGACGACGCGCGACGTGGAAGCAACAGTTCATTGATTGCAACAATCACAACGCTTAATAATTG
Organism: Luperina nickerlii; assembly: GCA_963855955.1. Lineage (NCBI taxonomy): Eukaryota > Metazoa > Arthropoda > Insecta > Lepidoptera > Noctuidae > Luperina > Luperina nickerlii. Next base: position 21,182,088 of record OY979681.1, on the reverse strand, counting down.
TGTAGCAGAAGTATCCAGTGATTAATTTATTAGTTCTATAGGTTTATCTTTAGATTGTGTTTTCTCTCTATTCTTTTATATACATGCAAGTAGTGTACCTAATTGTTCAATAGATTAAATAAGAGCAATGAGGTCATTCCTCTGAAGGATGGCCGAATCAAAAGTTTTCTAAGTAACGTTTTGTTTAACATAGTAAATTCTTATGTAATAAAATAGTAATTTCTCTGATTTTTATATCTTTTCATATGATATCTTATATAAATTGCGATATCTATGTATCTGGGTAGTTATGCCATCCATAAAGTACTGGTTTTTGTTTACTTGTAACAAATAAGTTTGTTTTATTGTGTTTATTTTTGTCTGGGACAGACATTTCCCAGGATGGCCGACTGTTAATATTTAAAATTGGATACTAGTAGAAAATGTTAAATTGCTATCGATTTAATTAGTCGACTAATATTGTGTTCTCTATGGTAATTCATAAAGTATAAAAATGCCCGTCAACCGACGGTAGGCGGCTTTTGGACTCTTCCTTCAAGCGTCGTGACAACAAGAACTTAACCAACGGTTGACTCGTTTCTATGCTATATTTTGTTAATATTTCAAATAAATCTTGTAAAACGTTTATATCGGTTTTATTTTAAATACTTATGTTTCTCTACCGACAAAGGTTTAGTTAAGACATCCGCCGTCATTTTGGACGTTGGCATGTAATTTATTTTTACATCACCATTGCTGACTGCCTCCCGGACGAAATGATGACGTATGTCTATATGTTTTGACCTTCCATGAAACATACTACTTTCAGTCAATTTTAAGGCCGACTGATTATCATTGAAAATAGTTATTTCAATGTTACTACCTATACATTCATGCAAGAAAGTTTTTATAAACAGTGCTTCTTTACAAGCATCGGAGAGCGACATGTACTCCGCCTCAGTACTCGATAACGCAACGGTACGCTGTTTCTTACTTTCCCAACACGTAATAGAATTCCCAATTTTGAAAACATATCCCGTATAAGAACGTCTATCAATTTCATTAGAAGCCCAGTCTGCATCAGCAAAACCCGTCACAGATAAGCCAGTTTTCTTATAGGTAATGCAGTAATCTACTGTACCTTTAAGATAACGCAACACGCGTTTAGCTGCTTTCCAGTGGACATCGGAAAAACAGTTATTGAATTGACTTAATACGCTTACAGCGTGACATATATCAGGGCGCGAACAGACCGCTACATACATAAGACAACCGATCAATTCTCGATACTCCAAACTGTCATCCTTTTCTTCAGCTTTGTACAATTTTTGGCACTGCATTGGAGTTTCAACAGATTTGCAGTCTTGCATTTTGTATTTCTCTAATATCTTTTTAATATAGGCACTTTGATCTAGAGTGATCTTGCCATTCTCTTTCCTGATTCTTAATCCTAGAACTCTTTCTACAGGACCAAGATCTTTCATCACGAATTCTTTCATCAGCAATGATTTAGTTTTAGTTTTTTCCGCATTACAATTGCTAAAAATGACTAAATCATCAACATACAATGCAATAATCACAAACTTGTCGCCATTTCGCTTTATGTATACACATGGTTCAGAAACCAATCTCTTAAACTTGATTTTGTTGACAAGAACATGATTGATCTTTTCATTCCATGATTTAGGCGCTTGTTTTAGACCATACACAGCTTTGCGTAATCGATACACCTTGTTATTGCCTCTACCTTTTTCAAAACCTTCTGGTATTTCCATGAAAATGGTTTCTTTTAAATCACCGTTTAGAAAGGCTGTTTTTACGTCCATGTGGTCAATCTCCATGTCGTACTCCACAGCCAAAGCTAATAACATTCTTATGGTTTCGTATCTCACTACAGGTGAAAAAGTTTCAAAATAATCCACTCCATACCTTTGTGTAAATCCTTTTGCCACTAGACGTGCTTTGTATTGTAATAGTTCACCGTTAAGCCCTCTTTTCTTCTTAAATATCCATTTGGTCTTTATTGGCTTTGCACCTTTCGGCAAATCGGTTAAGGTAAAGCACTTATTGTCCAAAAAGGATTGATACTCGTCTTTCATAGCAGCTCGCCACTGCCTGGCTTCAGGACTATTCAACGCTTCTTCAACTGTTTTTGGATCATCACTGCCACACGCTTCCCCCGTCAAAAAACTACACAGGAAGGAGTTCTCATCAGCTTCCACGTATTCTGCTCTCGAGTCATCTGTCTCAAATGAAACATCTGGAACATAAGTAGCATCTGAGTGATGATCTGTGCTCAAGTTACTGGTCGAAGCCTCGCTATCATTAGCATCATCAGTAGTCACAGAAGTTTGTTCAGACACTGTTCTATGCTCGGATACACAAGGAGTCTTAAGTTCTATAACCATATCTGATTCTACTTTAGTGAAGTTCAGATGCTTAAGGAATTGATTCTCAATAAACTTAACATTTCTCGCTATTGTTAGCTTATAGCTCTCAACATCCAAGAGCCTGTATCCTTTTGTGTTCTCACAATATCCCGCGAATATATAAGGTTTAGATTTGCGATCCAGTTTATTACGATTATGTTGTACAGCATATGCTAAACAACCAAACACACGTAAGTTATCTAAGTTTACCTTATGTCCAGTGTAAACTTCTTCTGGAGTTGCACCTCTAACTGCCTTTGTAGGTGAGCGATTTTTAATGTACACCGCAGTGTTCGCAGCCTCAGCCCAGAATCGTTGATCCAAACCTGCTTCCAGAAGCATACAGCGCACCGCCTCCATAATCGTGCGGTTCGCGCGTTCGGCAACTGCATTTTGCTGTGGACAGTGAGGAACAGTAGTATGATGCCGGATTCCACACTTACTCAAATACTGCTTAAATCTCGTATTGATGTACTCGCCACCATTGTCGCTTCTTAGGATTTTAATCTTTTTATTAGTCTCGTTCTCTACCAGAGCTTTAAAAATCAAAAAACACTCAAAAACTTTGTCTTTCGATTCTATTAGATAACAAAATGTCTTCCTAGAAAAATCGTCAATAAATGTTAGCAAATATCTCGCACCGCCTATAGATTTCACTGGCATAGGACCGCACACGTCCGTGTGAACCAGCCCTAACACCTCACTTGCACGTGAAAAAGATTTCTTAGGGAAAGGTAAATTAGTAACCTTACCTTCAATACAAGCGATACATTGTTCGTATGTTGATACATCATAGTCGATACCAGCCGCCATACCACTCTTGAGTAGGTTCATGCTGCGACTATTCAGATGTCCAAGCCGACGATGCCATAAACCCTGAGATTGAACATCTACCCGGGTACTCAAGGAGACGCTTACTGGCATACTGTGTTTGCGCGAAACGGAACTTATAGACGCATCCCTCTATGATTCATTGTTTTAAGCATGTTGTGTTTACCTATAAGTAATTGATGCACTGTTATTTTTTATTTTAAAAATGTATTATGTGGTTGTATTAGTGTAATTAATTGTTGGTGAACCTAATAAAATAAAAAATAAATAAAAATCCCCGGTTTCTAATTTATAAAGACCGCATGCATCCCTTTTTGCTACAGCTACTACCTTTCCGTTTTTGTAAATTTTACAAAAAATCGATATAAATTTTACTTCAAAACATTTTTGTGTCAAAACACTGACAGATAACAGATTACATGACAAGTTCGGTATAAAAACTACATTACTGACAGTTACCCATTGGTTTTGTAAAAAAAGTTTCACATTACCATGACCCGATGTAAAAAGCTTTTCACCGTTCGCAACGCTTATTTCTTTTGGCGTATCACACACAAAATCATGCAAAATGTCTCTATTATTAGTCATGTGGCAAGTTGCACCACTGTCGACGTACCACACATCTCGATCCAGCTTTACCGTCAGAGCCGACAATATAGTCGTCCTATTAGGAGTTTTCTGAACCTTCTCCTCCTCTTGACAACTGGAACTAGATGGCTTATCCTTATGCGAAGCTTTCTGTCTGCAATCTCTAGCATAATGACCTAATTTTTTGCATCGAAAGCACTTGGGACGCTTCGAGATCGAAGTCGAAGTCTTTAGGGCATTCTGTTCCGTACCTTCTGCATCACCTCGTCTCTGTGCCTCCTGGAGTAATTTAGTTTTCACCAGTTCACTTGAGAGAGAAAGGGTACTATGCTCTAACGTCATAATGAGTGGGTCAAACTGTTTGGGGAGCCCACTGAGCATTATTATAGCGACGAACTCATCTTCCAGAGAAGCATTTATGTCTTGCAGTTGTTGGGCTGTATCTAGAATTTTTGTAAGATACGCCTCCATACTCTCAAACTGCTCTAATTTTAAACTAAAAAGCATTCTGAGGAGACTTAATCTTCTACACAGACCTTTGTCCTCGAACGAATTCTGTATATTCTTCCAGGCGTCAAACGCAGTATTGCAGTTCCTGACAACGGAGTAAACAGATGGCTGAACACTGAGGCAGATTCGTGCTAGCGCTTTTTCCTGTTTCTTCTTGTCTTCGCATTCTGGTTTATTTTTCTTATCGACCTCGTTGACACATTCAAACAAGTCTTCATGAATAAGCAACATCTTCATTTGAAATTTCCAGGTGGTGTAATTATTTACCCCGGAGAGTTTTTCAATTGCGATGGATTGGTTACTCATTTTCGCGATTTCGTAATTATTACTTGATAATGTAATTAATTATATCATACGCGTTCTGTTTCCTCACGCTCTGCTACCATATTAGAGAATGGGATCCGGTTGCAAGAAGAAAATACATGTTTGTAGTGCAACAGAAAAATATAATTATCGAACATAAGTTATTACGGTTGCTAGGACACACACAGCAGTAGACAAGATAGTTTATATAGGTTTGCAACCTCTAACATCCACGTCGGGAATATCGGACGCACTGGTTAACGAACGCTCGAAACCCTTTCTCAGACTGTTAGGTATTTTACGTAGTAAAATGTGCAACAGAACGAAATTCCACTGCTCTGTCGGAAAGCCCATGACTTCTAATGCCTTAATGTTTTCCTGGTAGGCATTTAGTAATTTTCGTACACTAAACGACGATTTCTCGGAGCACTGTTCTATATCTAAAATTCTATCTAAATGTTTTGATGCAATAATCCGTTTGTTTTCATAGCGGGTGAACAAAACGTCTAATGCGATGGAATAGTTATCTTCCGTTATAGGTATAGACTTAATTAGGTTATACGGCTCATTTTTAACGGTAAGAAGTAGGTATCTAAGTTTCTCCGTATTTGAGTAAGCATTGTTGCTATGCACGAGTGATTTGAATAAATCGAAGAATGATGGCCAATCTGTAGGATCGCCTTTGAATTCTGGTAAAGGTAAAGTAGGTAGGTTTCGCCTATCGTTACCTACCGCCTCAAAAGAAAAATTACTTGAACGATTTAGACGCCTTTTTCGCTCCTCGTCTGCTTTTAACGAGTCTAAATGACCGACTATTTCGTAGTACAAGTCATTAAAATCATTACGAATTTTTATGTTCTCATCTTTGCAAAAGGATTTGGATTTAATTAGCGTCTTTTCAATCTTAGCCTGAACCTTATCGAACTTTCTTTTGTGAGCTGATAAATCTGTAGTTCGCGACCGAAATTGTTGCTCATTTGAATTCGCAAGTAAAATAATTCGTTTGAGCTCATCCAAAATTAAATCCCTTTCGAAGATGTCTTGTTGGCAAGAAGATGCTTCATTATCCGGCATTTTGTGAAACAAAGATGGCGAATTTTACACACCGTACCCGCGCGATACAAGACGACACAATTTGGAAGATATTATCCGGTTCGTAGGAACAAACAGTTATGTAGGGAATTTACTGGGTCCAGCGACTCACCCGCTTCAACCTTCCCGCAGCCACAATCCAAGGGTCCTGGCCTGGTAGAACGTCGGGGCTTGTCGGCAGAGCACACCACAGAGATACTCCAGTTAATAATCCCAAACATATAGGTCCATAGATCACTATAAACACTATCTTCCAGGAAGATGAAAGGGGAACTTTGTTTTTTGGGTAAATCGATGAAAACGGGACACACTAGCACTGCATATCGGTGACGCGTGCGCTCGCGACGGTGTATATTTTTTGACTATGTCATGGTGGTGGCGCGAAGTTTGCACCAACGACCATTCCTCAAGGAAAGGATGCGTTCCAGTCGACGCAGTTTATCGTCGACCCAGTATACCAATAAAAATTAAAAGAACCACGTTTATCAACCAAATTGTGTCATCTTATCCTAATACGAATAAAGAAATATTTAAACAAAAAATCAACTTGTTTCGAGACGAAACAGAGGCACTGCCGGTCGATTCTGTAAAAATCTCACCGTGAAAACTTAGATGAAGTGAGTTTGTTTTTGCTAGGAATTGACACTATTGACAGCTCACTCCACCCTCACTTCACCTAAGTTTTCACGATGAGATTTTTACAGAATCGACCGGCTGGTCATGTCATGTCAATTAAAAATACCGGATAAATTATACCGAAAAAATAAATTACCGGAAATAATTAAAAAAATAAGTTTAAAAACTAAAACCTGACTACTGAAAAGGATGAAACAAGAAAGTACAGACGCCAGCACATCAAGTTACTACAATCTGTCAGATTTCTTTAATAGATTTTCAACTCTATCACTAAAGCATAAGGTTCAAAGTTGATTGCGAAAATTTTACAGTTCTGGGTAGGTTGATGTGCTGGCGTCCGTACCTTCCCATGTATGTTAGTACAGCGTCATGCGACCACGGGAAGGTACTTTCTTGTTTCATCCTTTTCAGTAGTAGGGTTTTAGTTTTTAAACTTTTTTTTGAAGTGAAAACTTCTTTAGCATCGTTGTGATTTGAAATTTTATGAAACGAAAAAGCAACAGTAAAAAGAGACATAAGATTTAACGTGGGAAAAAATGAGATAGGAAGCATTATACAGTATACAGTGTTTTTGTTTTTTATTATTACAAATGACATCACATTTAATCCTATGCTACTAATTTGTGAGATGATGATGATGATGATGATGATGACGATGATGATGATGATGGATGGATGGATAGATGGATGGATGTTCTTTAGCATCGTTGTGATTTGAAAGTTTATGAAACGAAAAAGCGACAGTAAAAAGAGACATGTAAATTCATAAGATTTAAGGGGGAAGCGCTAAGGTAGCCCGCGAAATTAAAATTTTCTTACGTTTTTTGCAATTTGCTGGTCATTATTAAGTTGTACGTCGATCAAAATATGATTCGCAGCCGTAACAAATATGTATTTACAGAATTATAATCATTAAAGTCATCAACACAACTCTCAAGACCACGTCATCAAGACCACGAACTCCAAAGAATGATGATTTCATGAAACAGTTATTCTTTGGACTTACGTGGTCTTAGAGAGTTGTGTTGATGACTTTAATGATTATAATTCTGTAAATACATATTTGTTACGGCCGCGAATCATATAGTAATCAACGTACAACTTAATACTGACCAGCAAATTGCAAAAAACCTAAAAAAATATGAATTTCGCGGGCTACCCTGGCGCTTTCGCCTTAACGTGGGAGAAAATGAGATAGGAAGCATTATACAGTGTTTTTGAAGGTTTCACTTCTGCCACGTGGGAATTGCACACATGCTGTTTTTTTTTTAAACTTTTCATTATGGGTGTCGTTTTCACGGTTTTCGAAGGTGCTGGAGCCAATAATAAAGTCAAAATGAAAATCCAAGATGGCGACTGTAATAATTATTTTTTTTTATTTTTCATCATGGGCATGGCTGACGATCAGTCAGAATGAGGTCTAATGTCGATTGAATTTCATCACTCATCATCATTCTTTCGACATTCGTGACTTTTGGAATTGATTTACGCAAAACCTACCGTGTAAAGGCTCCTGCAAACAGGCGCGACGCGCGACGCGAATCGCGCGCGACACAAAGACACCGCTCGTTGAGCGACTTGAGGTGCCTTCGTGTCGCGCGCAATTTTATCGCGTGTCGCGCCTGTTTGAAGGAGCCTTAATGGACTCATAATAATAGTATGGAGCTTAATAAATATCGTCGGTTCAAAGGTAAAACACACTAAGTGACATTTTGACCCAAAATGAGATTTTACTACTTTTGCTTTTATACAGAGAAAATCTACGATAAGAAAAAATCACTATGTGCATATTGTGCTCCATAATAATAATATAATAATGTCATAATATCCTTCTTCTGATTTTTCAGACTAAAAAAACGCAATACCTTAAATATCTCCATTAGTCAATTATGCCACAAAATGAGTTTTACCTTTGAACCGACGATATTATAATGTCCTCTGTGGTGTGGAGGTAGCTGTGGTATACTCACTGGCGTATCCGTTGCTCTTGTGTGCGAGCGCGTGTCCGTTAAGCCCGGGAGGGTCACGCGGCGGCGGGGACGACGGCGGCGGCGGCGTGGGGGAGGGGGGCGCGTGCGTGCGCATGAACTTCCTCATGGCGGCGCCGCGCTGCGCTGCGCATCACGTCACTCACACAGAGGGTCACCAGTACTCACCAACTCACCACCCCACCAAACAATATCTGCTAAAAGAATTCACTATTTGTAATTTTTTATGGGGTTTCGTTCCCCGCATTTTTAAATTACTGTCTTTTCTTACTACTTCAGGGTCCGACCGCCAACGTAAAGAAGTCAATTAGTGGATCTAATGAAAACTTAATTTTAAAAGCTGTAAGTATAGGGTAGCTGTAAGCAGGGGCATAGCCAGTCGAATACAAGGACTGTCAAAATATTTTGAGTGCGCGCAACACTGACCTCTGTACTTGTGTATAATACAAGTCAGTGGCGCGGAAGCTATGTCTGCGCGCGACGTTTGACTTCAAGATTATATCCCTGCCAGCACTTTTAATCACTTTCGGCATAATGATGGCAATTATTTACTTGAGAAAACACGGAACACAACACATTCTCTTGACATCTGATATTATAAACGTCCAGATGGCGGCAAACGCCTATTTTTTATTTCGGCCGCGCGCAGTCTTAGGGTGCGTTCCGAGTTGGGAATGTAATCGATTCAGTGTGCTTAACGAATTAGCGTGAGCGCGATAACGATGTCCCGTGAATCGTCATAGATGACGTCATGACATACGCCATCTTGCGATAACGCCGACCATGTCTTATAATAATAATATCACCGTAATCACGTGAGCGCTGTCAAAGATGACATTTTGGAAATTGTGCTTCTGGCTGACAGTCGCCACCAAACCAAAGATGAAGAACTGAAGAAGAAATGTGGTGTTTTTACAAAGAATTACTGTAATAATATCGTTTTGACATTGAGTAAGCACTGTGAGCGCGTTCACAAGCATTCCGAAATGTTGACAGCTCTCAGCTGTCATAATCGTAATATATAAAGCGCTTTTTACAGTATCCAATTTTTTGGAAATCCAACTAAGAACACTCTAACTAGGAAGTCTGAAGCTAGTGATTACACTACACTGTTCGTACATGAACGGGCGCCGTCAGTTGGGGCTGGTCATCACTTAGCTGCCTCGGCTTATTTTTAATTAATTTATTTTTGGATTTTAGTTTGTTCTTGTACCATTTGTTGTACTCTGGACGCTTTTAACACGTAGGTACGTCTTTCTTAATTTTTTACATCGTTCACATTATATAATTTTAAAATCAAAAGTAATGATGTAACTAGGTAATATTTTTGTAAAATATCATTTAAAAAGAGTGTCCATGGAGTTTCTTGCCCGTTCTTCTCCATAGGTACAGCTCGCTTCATAGTGATGGTTATCCCCTTGGTAATGACATCGAACCTATTTAAGTTTTTTGTAACGTAATGCAAATGGCGTGTTGGTCTAGTGGTATATACTGCGGCTTAGCAATGTGATGGTCTCGAGTTCAAACCCGTGCATGAGAAGGGTTTTTATTTTATTTATTTACCTTTATTATTTTTTTTTTAGTTTCTTTAGTAGGTGATTTTCGTTTATTATTATTAAGAAATCAAATGGAGGTTTGTAATAAAAGTTAGGCATTTTTCATAAACAATATTCATTTATTTTTCTAATTACATTTCTAGGACTTCATGGAATCCACTTCCTGGTTGAATATACAGATTCCTATCTGTGTTAAATTGGGGATATTTACTTAGAATATTAACTAAACACAAAATAGATACCTTATTTTGGCTTAGAACGTTTAACATTAGATAAAGGTTCGTCTATAGACATTTCTAGAAACATAACTACAGTAATATTTATTTATTTAAAGTTGTGAAAACATACATTTTATATACTCTGTATGATCTTATCGGAAAAAAGCTTGGTTAAAAATGAAATGAAGTGTTGAAATGTTGTTTGTGCCTGTGAATTACAGAGGAAGAACCAACATGCTAAACTATAACAGTATAGCAATATACATCTTTCTCTTTTATCACATTTTCTGATAACCCTTATTTAACACAATATTAGAAAAATATGTGAGGTCAGATATGCGTTAACACATTAATAGACTACTTGTAAACAAGAGTAACTGGATTGATAATAATAAAGGTTGTTTATTTTTGATTAACTACGAGATAATGATCCCACTGATTATGGAATGATATTGGGAATTATTAAAACTTGCTCATATAAATGTTCCAATGCATTTTTATCAAGTTACACAGTTAATCTGCCGAGTTGCCTATTCATAACGGATAGGATGGCCGTCACTGTCTAACACTTCTTGAAGTCAGCATTTGAACGCGTAGTTTTGAAGGGTGCCACTGAGTGAACTTTCGCAATACATATTATGTTGTCGCTTCGATTCATTAGTGTAAGCAATCGGGCGAGGGCCTTGTGATCACATTTCACATCACCCGTCGCTTGATACCTTTGTATCCATCTACGAACTGTTTTTCTCTGTAATGAAAATATGTAGGTAATAATATTAGAAATACATAAAAAAAATCCAACTTGTAAGTAATAATGCAACATGATTGCAACAATAAATAGGTATATGTGTAAGAATAACGTAAATCTTACCGTTATGCTTATATCTCGTGCTATTTAACCATACCATCGATTAATAGAATTAACTAGTCAAAAACTTAATAAATTGGATAATATTACGATGAAGATAATTACACACAAGCGAATCGGCACGTAAATGAAACCATTTGAAAAGTAAAAATACCCTCAATCACAGTTTAGTAAATAAGGCGAAGAAGTAGGTATACTAAATTCAACCTTAACTCGCAGTTCATACAGCAGTTAAGTTTCTGAAGTAAAATGAGGGTAGTGCAACGAAATCTATGCTAATTTCAACCTTATGTTTTAGGTAATTGAGGAGTTGCGTATTGCATTTTGTAAAACAAGACGGTAAGGTGCTAGTTTTAAATATAACACGGAAGTTGAAATTTAAACCTTAAAATATCTAGAAGATTAGACCGTTAATAACCTTGTTCGATAAAAGGAGTAATGCTATTCTATAGCCTAGTCACGGTAATAATATATACAGTAGGTCGTCTTCATACAAAAGGACGAAACACGGGCTATACCTACGCGCTTCGATCACCGTGTGCGCTCAGGTGGCTCGGAGTCGCGACTGTGCAACAGTGACGAACGGACGGTGTGTTGTTTTTTATAACAATAACCGCGCGATTTTTTCACTAAAAATAAGTTCAAGTACATATTTAATATGACGAGTAGGCGATATTGTGCTGTTTTTGGTTGCATGAATTCGTCAATAACGCATCCAGAGATAGCTTTTTTTACATTACCTGGAAACTCGGAAAGGTAAGACTATTTTACTTACTAGTGGGTAGGTACATAATGTGTGTCTTTTTAATGGATAAGTATTTCATTTTATCTCCCAAAAAAAAGATGTCTGGATTAATAAAAGAAGTGAATAGAGTAAGTAAAGGAAAGTGATAAACACGAGTGAGGTAGGTAGTTATAGGCGGTTCATGAATCATTAAACGGTAGGTACGCTGGTGTTAAAACCTCGGGGCATGTGTGTTTTGTTAGTTTGTATAATTCAAAGTAAAGACGTGGTTTTTATTATTAATAATAGTTGTTTATTGTACTGTGTGTATGAATAATACTAGAAAAAAATTGGTTGTCTGTAAAGTCGATTTACGGACGATAGTTTAACGTGACAACATCATAATAAAACATTAATGAAATGATTGCATACTTTTATGAATAAAATTAATTATTTTTATTGAATAACTGTTACTGTAATAAGAATAACTGTTTCATGAAATCATCATTCTTTGGACTTACATGGTCTTAGAGAGTTGTGTTGATGACTTTAATGATTATAATTCTGTAATAGTACATTACGTTATTAGTGCGTTATAACCAATACGCACGTATATCGTACGACGTTTTTTAACACATTTGCGAGGAAACAGAAAAAAAAACATTTCACAATACAAGTACAAAGAAAAGAAAATTTGAGAAAAATGGCGCGAGGATTATTTTCTGCCGTGGCTGCGTGAAAATGTTGGCAAAGACACTAGAGCATGCAGCCAAGTTTTTAAATTACCGAATAAACAGTTTTTTTTATTTTAAATAAAATCAATCTGTGAATGCACACTGTATTCAATTCACAAAGTATTTTATTTGTTTATATAAAAATAAGTATATTTATTTATTTATTTTATTATTTATGTACACACAGTAAAATACAATAACAAAACTAAATGGAAACACAAAGTAGGCAAATGTAATTAAAATACTGGAGGCGGGCAGCCCTATCGCATGTTTACGTACCGCGCGGCTGTAGGCATTTACATCAAGGTTACGGCCGAGATACAATACTGTATGTCTTTATACTGTGGCCTAGTGGTATAAGGCACGGTCTAGTTGATCGGCTGGCGCCTGGTGAAGGTTCGTATCTTTAATCGCACGCAGTGTCTTTTTGTAAGTTATTCTTGGTATCTATACAGTTCGGCCAGAAGGAAGCCGATAAAATACCATATAAAATTACATATAAAATACCATACGCAGTAACGAAAACCTGCAGCAGTGGGCCCTTGAAGTGGAGAAGCTGGTTCGTAAAGCTTACCAGTCCGTACCTGCGCTTATTGATGGGAACCTGGTGCAGGCATTCATCGACGGCATCCGCGACCTTGAAGTTAGAGCTGCTGTGAGGCTCGGTCACCACGGGACGCTGAAGGACGCCTTGGCCCATGCACTGGAGGTTGAAGCGGTGCGGCAGGATCATCGTTCCCATCGCGTCAGGGAGGTTGCAGCGGCTACAGTTCGCGACCGCAATAAAGGATACAGCCCTAGGTGCTACGGCTGTGGGGAAAGGGGCCACCTTCGATCCAGTTGCCCTAAGCGAACTGCAGAAAGAGAAGACGGCCGATCTCCAGAGGGCAGTGCGGTTAACAGCACCGCCCAACACCAGCAGCAGGGAAACGAGTAATAGCCAGGACTGCGGGGCGGGTGCTGGCTGATGATCAAGGAGCCCCAAGGATTTCGATCACACAAACCAATGATGGGAATAGCCTAATCATCAAGGGCGAGGTCAACGGAACGCCGTGTAAGCTGACCATAGATACTGGAGCCTCTCGTACGGTCGTCAGTTCCCAACTTATAAGTCGGTTCCTTGGGGACTCCGCACACAACCGAGAACACATTAATTTGGTAACAGCCACCGGTCAGCGCATACCCGTCCGTGGAGAGAAGAAGATGGAGTTGAAGCTAGGCAACAGAATCTACCTGCATAATGTCATTGTGGCTGATATAATGGACGATTGCATCCTGGGCCTTGACTTTATGAGGAAGAATTGTTGCGAGATCGACGTTAAGCAAGGTGTATTGAAATGTGGACAAGAGGAAGTTTTCGTGGAAGGGGCGTTACCAGGAAATGTGTACAGCCTTAAGAAGATTATTCTTCTGCCGAGATCGGAAACGATTGTGCCGGTTAGTCTTCCTCGGAATCCTGGGCGAACTCCTCGTTGTGTACTCGTGGAAAGGGTAGACAATGACCTTCCATGGAAAGTGGCACGAACTCTGGTCAGAGCTACCGACATCTCAGGGGTACGTGTGCTGAACCTTTGTGATCAGGAACACATTATAGAAAAAGGCACACTACTTGGTACTTGCGAGGAAGTGGATTGGTTGCGTCGATGCCAATATCTATCGACTGGGACCCTCAGCAAGGATGCACAAACGAGAGTGACCACCCTTTTAGAAGACTGCCGCAGCGCTCTGTCCCAAAATGAAATGGTCAAAGCGAAGAAGATGTTACTCAGGTACGCCAATGTTTTCTCGTCAAACGATGCTGATATCGGGAGGACTGGCTTAGTTCAACACAAAATCAACACAGGAGAAGAATTGCCTATCCGTCAGCGGCCAAGGAGATTGCCGGTAGCACGTGAAAAGGAAGTGGAAACCATGATTGAGGGAATGGTGAAGGATGGTGTGATTGAACCTTCATCTAGTCCATGGTGTTCACCTGTAGTGCTGGTAAGAAAGAAAGATGGCAGCATGCGGTTTTGTGTTGACTATCGTCGTCTGAACGACATTACGAAGAAGGACAGCTATCCTTTGCCAAGAATTGATGACACGCTGGACATGCTTACTGGCGTAAAGTGGTTTAGCACGCTGGACCTGAAAAGTGGCTACTGGCAAGTGGAAATTGATCCCAAGGACAAGGAGAAGACTGCATTCTCGACAGGAAAGGGTCTGTGGCAATTTAAAGTTATGCCGTTTGGATTGTGCAATGCTCCGGCAACGTTTGAAAGGTTGATGGAACTTGTACTTACCGGGCTAATTGGTGAGGCCTGCCTGGTCTACTTGGATGACATCATCATCGTAGGCCGCACGTTTGAAGAACATCTTCATAACCTGGAACGCGTGCTCACGAAGATCCAGAGTGCCAACCTCAAGTTAAGTCCTAAGAAGTGTTCACTATTCAAACGACAAGTTAGCTTTTTGGGATATGTAGTGTCTGAAGAAGGTATCCGCACGGACCCAGAGAAAATCGCCGCTGTCAAGGACTGGCCAGTTCCAAAGGACAAGACGCAGGTAAGAGCGTTTCTGGGTTTGTGCTCCTATTATCGGCGATTTGTCAAGAACTTTGCAGATATAGCCAAACCCCTGCATAAGCTAACCGAGGAGAAGCGACATTTCTGCTGGGATGATAGTTGCGACATCGCATTCCAGGAGCTAAAGGACCGTCTGTGCAAAACACCTATTTTGGGGTACCCTGATGCGGGCAAGGAATTTATAGTTGACACAGACGCAAGTGACATAGGACTTGGCGGTGTGTTGTCCCAACGGAATGGTGATCAAGAGGTTGTAATAGCGTACTTCAGCAAGTCGTTGTCAAAGCCGGAAAGGAACTATTGTGTTACGAGACGGGAACTCCTTGCTGTGGTAAAGTCATTGCAGTATTTTAACAAATATCTTCTGGGGCGGAAATTCCACTTACGAACTGACCATGCTGCACTGAAATGGCTATTGCAGTTCAAAAACCCAGAAGGACAAGTTGCGAGATGGATTGAACTACTGCAGGAATACGACTTCGTGGTCGAACATCGCAGCGGAAAATCTCATGGCAACGCAGATGCATTGTCAAGAAGACCTTGTCCTGAAGACTGCAAGCATTGTATTAGGCAGGAGAGTAAGGAAGTGGTACCTGTGAGGATGCTTAAGACAGACCTCAACAACGAGTGGAAGGAAAGCCTACAACGTGCACAGCAGGAAGATTCGGACATCAAGCCAATTCTGGAGTGGATGAAGGCCAGAGCTCCTAAGCCCAGGTGGAGTGACGTCTCAGCGATGAGTTCGGTCACAAAAAGCTATTGGGCCCAATGGGACAGCTTGGTGGTTCAGGATGGAGTCCTGTGCCGTAAATGGGAAAATGCTCGAGGAGACAGCTGTCATTTGCAAATGGTTGTCCCTAAAGCTCTAGTACCGGATGTTCTACAGCTGTACCATAATGGTTGTTCAGGAGGTCATCTGGGAGTAAAACGGACTCTACTGAAGATACAAGAACGGTTTTACTGGATCCACTGTCGGGACGATGTCGAGGATTGGTGTCGCAAATGTACAAGTTGTGCAGCTGTAAAGGGACCTCAGACTCGTAGTAGGGGTGCATTGAAATTGTACAATGTTGGTGCACCATGGGAGAGGATAGCCCTTGACGTTGCGGGGCCGTTTCCGGAGAGTGAAAGTGGTAACAAGTATTTCATGGTTGTGATGGATTACTTCACGAAGTGGCCGGAAGTCTTCGCCATTCCAAATCAAGAAGCTTCAACAGTTGCGGATAAATTGGTTCATGAAGTCTTCTGTCGTTTTGGAGTACCTTTGGAGATTCACAGTGATCAAGGAAGGAATTTTGAGTCCCAAATATTCCAGGAAACTTGTCGAGTTATGGGTACTCATAAAACAAGAACTACTTGCTACCACCCACAATCGGATGGAATGGTGGAACGATTTAACCAGACACTGGAGAGGTACCTCGCAAAAGTTGTGGAAAATCGGCAACGAGATTGGGACAAGCACATACAACCGTTTTTGCTGTCATATCGAAGCGCTGTTCACGAAAGTACATCGGTGACGCCTGCATTCGCAAACTTCGGAAGAGAACTACGGCTACCTGCAGACCTGATCACCGGAATACCATCTGATGCCCCACGCAGTGTAACTGATTATGCGAATGATTTGCGGAACAAAATGAATGACATTTATGAGCACGTCAGACAATCGGGCCAGCAAATGTCTGAAAAGATGAAAACCCGTTATGACCGCAAAATGAACAATAAAGGGTTCGACGAAGGTTCACTGGTGTGGTTGCACAATCCAGTCCGCAGCAAAGGGAAATCTCCTAAGCTTCAAGCTAAATGGGACGGACCGTACCGGATTGTGACAAAGATCAATGATGTAACCTACCGGATACAGAAAGGTGCAAGAGGTACTCCTAAGATCGTCCATGTAGATCGACTGGCGCGTTATTATGGGGCCAATAATGCTCGGGACGAGCATGTCTAAGGAGGGGGCAGTGTTGCGCGCCGCAAATAATGCTTGATACATGGCGACATTAGTTACCACTAGCGCCATCTAGTATCGGGTAGCGGAACTAGTACCTTGGTACTAGGACCTTGACCCTACTTGACCTTTTTCTAAGTACTAGTAATTCCGAGAACTATCGACGTCGAGTCAGTCGGGACCGGTATGTACTCGAACGTTCTAGATGTTTATGTACTAGCTCGGCGGCACTATATAAGGCCGGGTGGGCCGCGAGACACACATAGTTTTTCGAATAAGCGATACGAGCGAACATCGAGAGCGATCTTCAAGTGCGACTAAGAGTGATCAGTAAGTGAAATTGTGTTTCTTAATTATTGTGTTTGAGCTGTAATTAGTGTTGGTGAGTAAAGTATCAGTTTTTTTGGTTATTAAATCGGCAGTTTTTATTGTCACGAACCCCAAGCTCGTAACAATACTCTGGAATCTTGGAATATTAAAATTAATAATCATGTCATAACTGGTATGCTAGATACTGGTGCCCAAGCAAATGTGATGAGTATGAGTACATTTCAAAGTCTAGAACTGTCTGAAAATTTAATAACACCGTCTTCAGTTACAATAGTAACATTTAGTAAACAAAATCTGCCTGTGAGAGGTCAGACTGTCTTAGGCTGTTTTATTAATGAAAAACAAAGTCAGATTCCTTTTATAATTTTGGAAATTAATTATGCTACTGTCATAGGGCTGAAAACATGTTCAGAGCTTAAAATTGTTAAAAGAATTAATTCAGTATCATTTAATTCAGAAGTTGAAAATAATTTATTTAAAGAGTTTAAGGATGTATTTGAGGGTCTGGGCTGTGTCAAAAAGCCATGTCATTTAAAAATAGACAAATCAGTCAATCCAGTTATAGAACCACTTCGTAAAGTTCCCTTTAGTCTACTTAAAGAATTAGAGTCAGAGTTAGCTAGGATGAAAAAATCGGGTGTAATAGTAAAAGTCGATGAACCAACTCGTTGGGTGAGCAGTATAGTCATCACCAAAAAACGAAATGGTGCGTTCAGAGTTTGTCTTAATCCACGAAATTTGAACAAAGCCATTTTGAGACCACATTATCCATTCCCTAATATAGACACAGTCAAGTCAAAATTAAAAGGTGCTACAGTGTTTTCAACACTTGATGCGAATTCCGGATTTTGGACAATACCATTAGATAGTGAATCGTCACAGTTATGTACATTTATTACTCCGTTCGGAAGGTTTAAATTTCTTAGTTTACCATTTGGGGTCTGCTCAGCACCGGAGCTCTTTAATGCCATTATGGTTGATCTATTCAAGAATATTCCAAATATAATTATGTATATATTTTGATGATGTACTAGTCTATGCATCGTCCCAAAAGGAACATGACACAATTTTAAGAACTGTGTTAGAAAGGGCTAGAGAAGTCGGAATGAAGTTCAATATGTCAAAGTCTAAACTCAACAAACAGTCAGTCACATATATGGGTCATGTATTTGATGCACAAGGAATGCGTCCTGATCCTAATAAAGTCACAGCTATTGTAAATATATCAAAACCTAATAACACGAAAGAATTAAGTCGCTTTTTAGGAATGTTAACTTATCTGTCGCCTTTTATTAAAAATTACTCTGAGAAAACTAAAAATTTGCGTGTACTCCTTAATAAAAATGTAGCTTGGCAGTTTAACGATATTCATGAACAAGAATTTAAAAATTTACAAAAAATAATTACAAAGGCTCCAAGTTTTAGCATATTTTGATGAAAATGAAAAATTAATTTTGTCATGCGATTCATCACAATCAGCAGTTGGTGCAGTTATGTTGCAAAATAATAAACCAATAGCGTATGCTTCAGCAACATTATGCCCAGATAGAACGGGAATTACTCGCAATTGTCTTTGGATGCCTAAAATTCCATCAATATATATATGGACGTAAAATAATTGTCCACACAGATCATAAGCCGTTAGTTCCCTTATTTAAAAAATCCTTAAATAAAATCCCTCCCAGACTAGTAGGTACGCCTAATGTTAAAAATTCAACAGTATGACTTGGATGTCATGTATGTCCCAGGCAAGAAAATGTATATTTCTGATACCCTGTCGAGAGCACCCTTACCAGAGTCTATGTATAAGCTAAATGAAAATGTTGAAGTTCATGTTGGAGTATTAATTTCAAGTCTTGAAATATCTAAAAATAGGTTCAACAAATTTAAAGAACAAAATCAACCAGGTTTCAGACTGGCTAAAGTAGACTCATCTTTTATGGGGTACTGTTTAAAATGTTATAATAAAATACCTCCCCACATTCTTCAACTGAATGAGACAAAATTCAAGTCTTGTATAAAACGCACACTATGCAGTCAGGCATAATATAAGTTAGGGGATTACATCGCTGATAAAAATGCCTGGCTCAATGCTGGTCCTGCTCCACAACCACAACTAATTAATTAACACTAGAAAATTCTGTTGGAGCTGCTGAAGATTGTAAGACTATCTTTGCATTGTATAAACTCAATTTCCTTTATATTGTATAATTGCATAGCACATATGTGAGTTCTATGTATATTATACCCTATGTACCATTTATCGGGTAATGTCTTTCATTGACCTGAATGTGCCCTGGCGGCGGATAGTATGTCATGCTCACACAAATGTCTCGCTGACGGTGGCGTGTGTGTTGGATCTTTTAGCTCCCTTCAAAATGGTTGAGCTGAATGGTGCTGATCTATGCGTCATGTTCGTGAACGGGCGCCGTCAGTTGGGGCTGGTCATCTCTTAGCTGCCTTGGCTTCTTTTTAATTATTTTAATTTTGAATTGTTGTTTTGTTACTATGTATTTGCTGTACTCTGGACGCTTTTAACGCGTACGTCTTTTTTACATCGTTCTCACATATAATTATAAATTCACATTAATGATGTAACTAATATTTTTGTAAAAATATAATTTAAAAGTGTCCATGGAATTTCTTGTCCGTTCTTCTCCATAGGTACCTACGCTTTGGAATGGGCAACTAGCTTCATATTTTCTGACTGACCGACTTTTTGACAATTCAAAAGTGCCTGTAAATGGTTTAATTGAAATAAATGCTTTGAGTTTGAGTTTGAGTTCATACTGACAAGTCATTAAATAGTCTTATTCAATTTGTTAAGGCGAAAGCGCCAGGGTAGCCCGCGAAATTTTTTTTTTTTAGGTTTTTTGCAATTTGCTAGTCAGTATTAAGTTGTACGTTGATTAATATATGAATCGCGGCCGTAACTAACATGTATTTACAGAATTATAATCATTAAAGTCATCAACACAACTCTCTAAGACCACGTAAGTCCAAAGAATAACTGTTTCATGAAATTATCATTCTTCGGACTTACGTGGTCTTATTTAATTTTTATTTTTATTTTTATTTTTTATTTATTAATCAACGTACAACTTAATACTGACCAGCAAATTGCAAAAAACGTAAGAAAATTTGAATTTCGCGGGCTACCTTAGCGCTTCCCCCTTAAAGAAGGATTCCCGTCTGACAAAAATGATATTCCTATCGAGGTTCGTCCGTATTTAAAATTCATTGATCAAATATACCTCGCTGACGGACTTGTCTTTAAAGGTGAAAGTGTCATAGTGCCTCAGTCTCTTAGAAAAGAAATGTTGGAAATAATCCATCCGTCATTTTGGTATGTCTAGGTCAGTTCAATATGATAAAGAATCTTTATTTTGGCCTAATATGGTCAATGATATTAAACATGTAGTCAGGTCTTGTGCAACATGTCAGCAATTCACGTTCAATCTCAGAAGATCCATTGGCCAGATCCATGATGGATCTAGTGGCGATAATAACAGTCGGCAACCATTGATTAGTCATCAAATAAAACTACTTCCTTGGAGTAAAACAGGAGTTGACTTCATGGAATTTCAGGGACATAAATATCTGGTCTGTATAGATTAC
This sequence comes from Luperina nickerlii, assembly GCA_963855955.1. Taxonomy (NCBI): domain Eukaryota; kingdom Metazoa; phylum Arthropoda; class Insecta; order Lepidoptera; family Noctuidae; genus Luperina; species Luperina nickerlii. Next base: position 21,161,175 of record OY979681.1, on the reverse strand, counting down.
TTTTCCAAGTAGGTACATTGAATTAGCTTTAATGCAAAGAACAACAGCTCAACCTTTAATTAAGGAATTAAAATCAATTTTTTCAAGGCATGGTATCCCATCCATTTTAATCTCTGATAATGGGTCCTCCATTTGGTTCAATTGAATTTCAAAATTTTATAAAGACATGGGACATTGAACATGTTACTAGTAGTCCTAATTATCCTCAATCAAATGGACAAGTCGAAAGAGCAATTCAAACTCTAAAAAATATGCTTATCAAATCAAGTCATGCAAATTCTGACATTTATTTAACTTTACTTCAGTATAGAAACACAGCAACAAACAGTCTGGCTTCGAACAGTCATTCCAACCACAACAGAACAATTAAAACCTAAAGTACCCAAACCTCAACTGTATCATAAATATTTGCAAAATAAGTCAGTCATTAAAAACTAAAGGTAAAAATTTATGTCCATTACATACAAATGTATTATTAATTGTAATTTTTAAATTGCTTCCTGCTGATAAGAAATGGAGTAAAGGCGTAATAGTCAAAGTAGGTCCTGAACCAAGAAGTTATGTGATTAGTAGTAATGGAAGAACGTACAGGAGAAATAGGGTACAAATTAAGAAATTTTATGATTATACTTATGTGCCTACTGACTATTCTAGTAATAATGAGGCTAATGATAATATCTGTGTAAATGAAAATAATACAGCTATTGATTTCGAAATGCTTCCTACAGACGTTAGTCCTGAACAGAATAATACTGGTGAATTCAAAACCAGATCTGGTAGAGTTGTCAAAAGGCCAAAGAGGCTAGATTTGTAATGATGTGTCATAAGCATCTCATTTTGTTTAAGTATTTTGTGTAAGTGTTTTGTTGTAGTAATGTTTAATTATTGTACTTGTCTTCTAATAACTTGTGTAAAATATTAATATTAAGTTTAAGAGTGGCAACACTGTATAAGCTGGACACACAATAAATAATCACTGTCACTGTGACACATTAAATCAAAGTTTAATAATAAAGTCTTTCAATCGTCTTACTATTTTAATAAGAATCTGCCACACACACACTCTATTATAAAACAGAAGTAACGTCTTAAAAGTCGCGTTTTTGTCATATTTTTTGTAAACTTCCTATAAGCCCTTAAAGCCTTCATCGCATAATGACTTATTAAAATAATTTTTGTCGTTTTTAATAAGGATAGGGCATTTCCCCATTTCTATTACCGATAACCTTGAGCATTTGGGCGGAGCTAACGACCCCTTCTCCGCGCCACTCCTCTACCCGCATGCAACATAAAATGTGCGGCGCGGTTTGCGCCGCCACCACGGTTTGCCTCGCCTAGTCTCGTCACAGAGTATCGAAATCACAGAAGGTCAAGTCATCGTGAAAGTTAAATAATTATGAGTACCACATATATATACAATGGTCCACTTTTGGTTTTATTTAGGTATTATCTATTGATATGGATGTACTTTTCGGGCTATGGTTACGAATAAAATTGTTAAAAGCTTTCGAGGCCGTGAGTAGAAGCTATATACCCTTAAGAGCGTTACTCCAGAGCGGCGCGCCTCGTGTTTAGGTAAATTTACTCACACAGCTATACAGTTAAACGCACACACAGCCGTCTGTGTTGGAGCGCGTATCATACACCGCTTAGAATCATCTTGATACTTAGCCAGTTTTTAGTTAGTAGGGAATGTTTTCGTTTTCCGTAAGCGGGGATTCAGTTTTTTGTTTATTGTAATAAATGAGCAATTAAATTATTATTAGTTAGGTTAAAGTAAATAAAAACAATTTCGTGTAAAACAAAATCTTAATATTTGTTGTCTCTAAGTTTCATGGACCTAGCTTTTCGGGGATCAACAATTTCGGGTAACAGGCATTTATTGTAAAAGCTGACTAGCCGATGTTCTATATTTTCGCTCCAAAATTTATCGTCCCTGATTATGTTTTCAGTCTTCAATTTAAAATCTTTGCCTGTCCACACAGCAAACAGACAGTAATTTCTGTTAGTTATATGCAGCTGCCCCTGTATCTGATAAAACCAGTCATGGCGTCGATTCACAGATCCATCTATTTTCCAGAATTTAATATTTTTTTGGCTAATAGCAAAATCTGCCTCTAATCCAAATGCCGAACTAGGACATTTAATTTCGGTGATGCCATCATCGTCGATTAGTCCATCCGGCGAAGCACCTGTAATCATAATAATTTGAAACTCAATACTCTAATTACTTCTTTTTAAGGGGGAAGCGCTAAGGTAGCCCGCGAAATTCAAATTTTCTTACGTTTTTTGCAATTTGCTGGTCAGTATTAAGTTGTACGTTGATTTATATATGAATCGCGGCCGTAACTAACATGTATTTACAGAATTATAATCATTAAAGTCATCAACACAACTCTCTAAGACCACGTAAGTCCCAAGAATGATAATTTCACGAAACAGTTATTCTTTGGACTTACGTGGTCTTAGAGAGTTGTGTTGATGACTTTAATGATTATAATTCTGTAAATACATGTTTGTCACGGCCGCGATTCATATATTAATCAACGTACAACTTAATACTGACCAGCAAATTGCAAAAAACCCAAAAAAAAACAAATTTCGCGGGCTACCCTGGCGCTTTCGCCTTAATAGAATTTAAGAATATAAAAATAAATTGTTTGTTAGAAAAATCTAAACTTGTACCTGCAACTGTTCTATGGCCACTTTTTCGTTTACTTTCCCATGTTGAATACTAGGGATATGGTCCAAGGAATATGAGTAAAGAAATTGTTTAACCAAAGGGGCTGGGCTAATAGTCGATCGCCGTTTGCACACTTTACAGAATGAAGAGGCTGTCAATAAACAACGTCGTAGCTCTAGCCAAAGTGCACTCTCTGTCTGAAGTACAGTATCCCTTTCAACTTCTTGTCTACTATTTACCTATAACATAAAATTTGGAAATATATTTTTAAGTCTAATATTATCAGAAACAATGTACAACATGTATCTGAACTTATGAAAGTATACTGTAAATACGCACTTGTTCTTGAAGGTTCTTGTTTTATTTGTCCTAAAATATGTTTATAAAGACCAAGTCATTCTTACAAGATTCCCTGCGTCAGGATCTTGAATTGAAGCCGTTTCTAATGCCTGCAAGTTTTCCTGAATTTCCAGTGTTTTATCACTGTCTTTTTCATTTTCTTGAGTCTGAAAATAATATGTAGAGTATAATATAGTGACACAAACCGTATGCACCATGACAGGCGATCGATTGTCGGCTTAAGATAGCACATAACTAACAATGTTTTTTTTGTGCTAAAATATGTATACAAATGACCAAGTAATTCTTACAAGATTCCCTGCGTCAGGATCTTGAATTGGAGCCGTTTCTAATGCCTGCAAGTTTTCCAGAATTTCCAGTGTTTTTTCACTGTCTTTTTCATTTTCTTGATTCTGAAAATAATATGTAGGGTATAATATAGTGACACAAAAAGTAAGCACCATGACAGGCGATCGATTGTCGGCTTGAGATAAATAAATAATGAAGAAAGGTCTTATTTAGTTTTGGTTTAACAACTGCTCAATCAAAACCAAGGAAACACGTGTCTGCCGCAGCTAGTAAAATATAAAGTAAAAAAATAAAACTTACAACAGCATTTTTATTTAAGTCCTGGTTTTGAAGTATTTGAACTTCTCTTTTCTGCCTATAACAACGAATTGGATATTAACTTTATCTTATTACTACTGTGTTTCATAAAAATATCCAAACAAAAAGTAATAAAAAAAAAAATACTTCAAAAAGTAGTAAGTATATTGTTTCTTAATTACACCTAATAAAAATATATTTTTTATAAGTAGAGAACCTCGGTAACATACCTTTTAGCTTCATTAGCCTTGGCCAAATTTTCGTTTTTTTTTTGTTCCCATATAGCGCCTTTTGTTAGCCATATCTGAAAAAAAAGTAAAATGAAAACATACATAAAGAAGTCTAATTTAATCTTTCTTAAGTTAATAGAACACCATTACATTAAAATATGTACTCACCAAAGTTTTGTAATATAATAAAAATATATTATAATAAAACGTATCAACATGTCCTAGTCGCGCTAAAAACTCGCGAAAGTACGATAATATTTTACGCGACTCGCGGCTACGGGAGCGACACACGTCCTACCTCTGAAAGGCCTCGGCCGGCACTGAGCGCTGGCGTGATTCCGCGCCGATTATATAGCTGCACTAAATAATTCATAGTAAAATAAAAAAATAAGTTATTAAAAAAATATTTGTACCATGTTTTAGAACGTAAATGTCTTCGTTTACTAGGCCTAAAATAACATATAAATATTTCAGATTTCATCCTAAACTAACGCGTTTAAAATATCGAAAAGTGGCTAAAATTGACACTTTTGAATATACTTTTCTTGAATGAAAACTTACAGTAATCGTTTTTTTTTTTCAGCCATGCACTAATAAATGCTATTATTATTTATAAAGCAACGTTGTTATAAGTTTGTCGTATATGGTTTTACTAATACCTTGCATTTGCGTAGACCGTCGATCGCTAGTTTAAAAAAAGGCTTGCATAAAAACTGTTCTAATGAGAAAACTGTACGAATAAATGAAAATGTTTTTCAGCCATGCACTAGATTATGAAATTCCCATTAATATGACGTCAATATCTTATCTATAAATTAAACAGATTATGGTTTTATTGTCCGTCGGAAATCATCAATTTTGACTCCAGCGTGGCTCTAACGGATCAACCCTCTTAATATAAATCAGCCTGGCTTGCCATGTGGTAAACAACTTAATGTATCTTTTTAACTAAAATTAATGGCTAAATGTGCTGCTAAGCGCAAAACTCAAGAATGGCTGGACCAATTCGGTTTTTTTTTTAATATTCGTTGAAGTCTTAGGAAGGTTTCTATGAAGAGAAGAAGGGTAGGTAGGCATGTAAGTAGATAGGTAGGTAGGTATGTAGGGTAGGTAGGTAGGTAGGGTAGGTAGGTAGGTAGGGTAGGTAGGTAGTTAGGGTAAGGCAGATAGGAAGGTAGGGTAGATAGGTAGTATAATTATCACTAGTGTATGTCATATTATTTGTTATATTTTTTATAAACAAATAGATTATAACTAAAATTCAGCTGAACAATCTTCAAGGTCTTCGACAGACCTTACAAGATGCTTGTGAGTCACCATGTCATCCAATAGAGACCGTAGTTTTTGAATGCCCAAATGATCTTGTTCCTAAAATGAATGCAGTTAGTTATACATATATTTACAAGTAAAACAAAAATATAGGTTCATAATTTGTAAAAAAAATAAATACATTCACATCCAAATCAACAGAATCACCTTCAACTTCTCTGGTAGAACTAATTGATTCACTACGTATAGGTAATGAATTTTTTATTTGATTTAACTCACCAAATAATTCCTAAAAAAAATTATGATTAGTTGAATAATATTATTGACCCACTTTAGCCCACATGGATAGTAATGATAAGTGATAATTATGATAAAAAACATGACTACCAATTTGTTTTTCTAATTTTATGTAGTCTGTGCCACCCGCGGTCTGCGATAGGCTGATTTAATTGATTGATTGATGTCACCCGCGACGATAGAAGTCGAGTAAAAAGTATTCGACTTTCGATCTGCCATAGAGAGATTTGATCCTTATGATTGACCCTATCGATTGATGCCACAAAAGTACAGGGTATTATTTTTTCGGATTTTAGCCGGTTCGATTCCCGAGAGCGGCAAGCGAATTTTCGAAAATCTTTGAATGCAGATTTGTTTTTTTTTTTAATGACGGGATTTTCCTTTGAGTAAAATTTGCTATCTCCAGTGTTTAAGAGTACTTGCCCTCTAGGTGAGGTTAAAAAAATCCAGCCTGTTGTATCCATAATACTATTGAACTACTACTTCTACTACTTTTTACTATTGCATGACATTATTATTTTTAATTCCTTATTTTGTTGACTGATCTGTATTTACGATAATTTTATTTTCAATGACATTGTACAGACGCCAGCACATCAAGTTACTACAATCTGTCAGATTTCTTTAATAGATTTTCAACTTTATCACTAAAGCATAAGGTTCAAAGTTGATTGCGAAAATTTGACAGTTTCGGGTAGGTTGATGTGCTTGGCGTCCGTACTTTATTGAATAGTGAAATTAACAGTTAACATTCTTGTTTTATATTTGCACACCTTATATGTGTAATGTAATGAAACACCGTAGTCCGAGTTAGCAACTGATTTATTATATATGCAGGTACTTGCATATTAAGTTGAGAGCAAGTACCCACAACATCTCTCCCGTAAACAAACAAAATAAAACTTAATAATAATAAAGTTAACATACTATAGTAAACAAGGTTCATTGCTTTGCCTTACTACGAGGTGGTACATAAGAACTTTGCATGCTATCCTCCATATCATCACTTGGTACATAGTTATCATCGTCATCATTACCCGAAACATACATATCGTCGTCATCCGATACTACAATATAATCATCATTCATCACCCCTTCCTTTTGACAATTTATTGGCATGCTCTTAATCAAATGTCGGCGATTACGTCTGTAAATGCCCTTTCTATTTTTCACAATATATGAGCGCGGAGTTGGTGCCTTTGCTACCACTTTGCCACGAATTCGCTCATTATTGTTCTCCAACATGATAACGTCATCGCCCACACTCAATTCTGACAACTGTTTACAATGTTGATCATAATGTGACTTACTTTTTATTTGTCTATTTAACAGTTTTTTATGTTGTAAGTCATCATCACATTTGTTACTATTTAGGAGATCAGGATGCACTGGCAATCTACAATTTAATCGCCGCCCCATCATAAGTCGTGCTGGTGAATTCAAATTCTCCCGCGGTGTGTTCCTATAGCTTAATAAGCTTAAATAAAAATCGGTGTTGCTTTCTATTGATTTTTTTAACATTTTCTTTATCGTTTGCACTGCTCTTTCGCTTTTCCCGTTTGATTGAGCATAGTAAGGAGACGACGTGACGTGTTTAAATCCCCACTCCAATGCATTTTTTTTTAAATTACGACAGGAATATTGCGGGCCATTGTCACTGATAATCTGGTATTCCGTATCGTGCAAAATTTTCCTTCATAATATTTATTACCGAGTTTGACGTAATATCTTTCAACTGTGCTACTTCTATGAATCCAGAAAAGTAATCAATTATAATTAAATAACTTTTCCTACCATACTCAAATATGTCAGTTCCAATTTTATTCCACACCAACTGTGGTATGGACACGGGTATCATATAGGCTCATTTTTGGGTTTGTTTGAATTCTCCTGACACACTTTACATTTTTTTATGTAAGTTTCTATGTCTTTGGCAATACCTGGCCAAAACAATACTTCACGGGCACGCCTCTTACAACAATCGATACCTAAATGCCCTTCGTGAATTAGTTTTAACATTTCATTTTGCAATGATTGCGGTATCAAAACTTGTTTATTTTTAAATATTACACTATCCACACAATACAGCTCATCTCTCATAGACCACCCCCAGCACGTTGGGGGTGATACTCACCTGGTAAACAGCCTAATCCATTAAATAAATCATGATATTCAGTGTAATTTATATTACGAACTCTTTTTACTAAACCTAAAGTTAAACATGCTTGCAATCCCAACACACTGACATTCCATTACTGCGATGGCAAATTTTATTTCGTAAACAATATTCTTATACCGCCATTTTAAAATACAAACTCCTTTTATTGGAATAAAATCACCACTGTAAGATTGTAATTTTACATGATTACTAATATTTATTAACTTACTGTCGTACCCTAATGATAAAAATCGTTTTAAAGATAAAACACTAATGTCCGCCCCAGTATCTAATTTAAATTTTTCATAACCACATTCCCCTTAAAGTATTTCAAACCAGTCCTCAGACGAAGTATTTATCTCGGAAACATTATACAAAACAGATATAAAAAATGACTCACAATCGTCCCCGTCATCGTATTTTTCTTCACTTATCGCTATTTCGTTTATTTTTTTAACACTTTTTTTAACTTTACACATCCTAGCAAAATGCCCATAATTTTTACACACATAACACTGCACAAATATAGCCGGACACGAAGTAGGCTCAGAACAGTCACCTCCACACCTGAGACAGTGACTTGATGCACCTGATTGTCGAACCTCGTTGGAGCCGGAACCAACCGCTTCCCGTCCCCGGCGGCGCGGGCGCCCGCGGCCGCGCCTGCCACGGCCACCAACACCACCACGTACTCCGACTGTACCGACTTGCACAGGCGCCGATTCTGCAGAACCACTCGCACCCCGCGTCTCCAATATGTGGTTGCTGTCCTTGGAAATTTCATTGACTTGACAGATTTTAATCGCTTTTTCTAAAGTCAAATCTTCTGTTCTCAATAAGCGATCTCGCACTACCGTACTTTTTATACCACAAACGATACGGTCTCGAATTAATTCCTCTTCTAGAGTTTTAAAACAACAATTTCTGCTCAATAATTTCAATGTAACATATTGATCTATAGACTCGCCAGTTTCCTGATTTCTCGTGAAAAAGTTATATCTGGCCAAAGTTATATTCTGCCTGACGCCAAAATATTCATCAAACTTCTTGATTAACAAAGTGACGTCATCTTTTTCACTATCTTGGTCAAACGTAAAAGTCTCATAAATATCGAACCCCTCGGGTCCAATCAGATTGACCAGTAAACTGGCCTGGACACCACATTCCTCTTTATGCACCCCAGATGCTTTCAAAAATAGAGTGAACTGCGTTTTCCATTTCTTCCACGCGTCAGCCCGGCTGACGGAGCTGCCTTCCAAACTCAATTCTGACGGTGGTCGCGCGTGTTCCATAATTATTCACAACTTTCCAACACTGTTCGCCAAAACTATTGTTGCGATAGTTTCGATTATTACGTGTTTTATAATTATTTTTACCGCTGCCACCATGTAATGTAATGAAACACCGTAGTCCGAGTTAGCAACTGATTTATTATATATGCAGGTACCTACTTGCATATTAAGTTGAGAGCAAGTACCCACAACATTATGGTTATTAACAGTGTAGGTACCATTTGACCTTTTTTAACATCCACTGAACCTGTTTTATGCAAATAAATGATTTGATTTGATTTTTTTATTTGAAAATAATTACGCCGGTAATCAATAAATTGAAAAATTATTAGCAAGTACGTAACCTATAATCATAATTAATACCTACTTTAGGAGCATTTTCAGTTTTGTGTCACAATATGTCACAAATAATCGCAACGCATCAGAATAATAGACTTTACTTAGACACCGAAAAGTAAAATTTATAATATTGGCTGAATCATTTCGTGGACGTGGACCTTCTGTGATCATTCACTACTAGTACTTACGACTTTCGTTTGAATGAGGTAGGTATTTTATAAACAGTACCTATGTACACAGAGTAATGGACAGCGCATAAGTTTCATAAAACCCCGCTATGGTAGGTACACTTTTTGTTTTTGCAGTAATATTTTACGATTTTATTTCGTAGCGCGGAGTTCTCGCAACGCGACATACGTCCACTTAGCAACACGATGCGCCCCGCACTAAATTTATGGACGAGTGCGGGGGTGATTTAGACGCAGTCCTTTATCAGAGGCCTTTTTAATTTATTATCATAAAAATAATACATATTTTAAAAAAGTAACAAAACCAAATTATTCTCCTTTGTATTGCAAAAATGTAAGTACCTAGATATATTTTTTTACACTCTTTTGATAAAAAATGAAGGAGTAAAACGGTTTCATCTCAATGATTTGGAGGTGATTTGGTGATTTTTTTTTAAATTATGTGATACCGGTAGAAAAATTATGGCTAAACCAAATTACGTATTATATCATGAAGATTACTAAGAATTTTTTTCAGATGTAATTTCTCTGTAAATGCCGACAAAAACTTGCTTCATCTGCATGCTATTTTCAAGCTTTTTTCGAGAGAGCAGCCTTAAGATTAGTCCGACTAGTCGTTCTAAACCGTAGCGCCGTGATTACACTGTCCTAGATCGTAGACAATTTAGGAAGTAGAGCGGTCGGACCTCAAATTTACACTAAATCGGATCCAATCTGTTCTAACTGCGATTACATCTCCCGATTTCCTAAAAATTGGATAGTGTAATAAGCGGTAAATCGGAACGCATGTGAGATGATGTGAGTGATTATAGCTAATTCGGAATGCGACCTTATTTTGCGCGCACTTTTAGTAAGTAGTATTAGTAGTAACAGCAGCGCGGGTGTTGTTGACTTTAGTTTGCTGTTGGAGGTGGCGCGGACGACCGTGACGATGATCAGCGGGTCTGCTAGATGTTGGTGTCATCTCATCAAGTACCTACAGCCCGCGCCCCGCGCTCTGGAGCGTGCGCTCGCACTGGCTCTGTATGAGCTAGAGCTGGCTCATGGCAACGTGCAGTTTGGCTGACACATCTGCTGTGGCGTTCTAATGACCAGCCGATCTATTTTTTATTTAAATCTTCTCTGTAAAAACTTGAACGAAGTGAGCTGTTAAAAGTCAAGAAGATCAATCCCTAGCATCAGGTGGAATGACAGTTCGCTTCACCTACGTGTTACGGTGAGATTGTTAGAGAATAGATCGGCTGGTGAGGTGTACGTGTACACTGTACGGCGGTCGGTGTACATTATAATGTGATTAGTTGCTGCTTGAGATGAGGTTCCTACCTTGTATCAATTAACGCAATTGTATCAATTTAGGCATCCGTCGGCCGCTTGCAACTTATTGGAAGTCTGGATAAGTAAAGCACAAGAAAAATATGATTTGCTATTTTATAATGTAGGGCAGATGTACAATTAATAGACTAAGTAACAGATGGAGAATTGGAGATGGCCTAGTAGCCTCATAGGCTCGGGCAAGTCTTGTCTGCTGATTTAGTTATAAATGATGATGGTGACAACAGACTTATCTGCAAATAGTTAAGCACGTCTGTTGTATTTACAGACATGTAGGTACTTAAATAGAAAATGCAGTAAATGACAGCTAAGCAGGAGTGAAGTGTAAAGAGTACTGTTTGGTGCTGTGTACACGCTCTGTAGTATGTGACAGGTGCCGTTATCCGCACTGCACTGACACTCGCGGCACTCAATAGTCTGCGCACATCACAGGACACACGCGGCGCACGCGGCGGTGTGGCGCGCACTGCCGTCTGAGCCCACTGCCCAGCCAGAGGGCCGCGTAACATAAAAGTACAGTCGAACAGAAGGCCAATTCTCGTAATTTAAAACGTTCAAAATCTAGTCGCAGTCTCATCTCAGCGACAAAGAAATGTCAAAAACTTGTCAAAATGTAGGGAAATTTGAAGTATTTTTTGACAGATTGAGACTGAGATCAGACTGTGAACGTTGTTAAAATTAGTAGAATTGCCCCTCTGGTGTACCACAGAATATAAGTATGTACTTACTGAGTACAGTGCTACAAGGATCTTGACATTGAAAGAATTTATGAAATCGTATTCAAAAAACAAGATGTGGTGTTAGTTTCGATTTTGTGACGTGCCAAAAGATCCTAGTACAACAATACATCGAAATAAACCAACGTTAATTGCGGCGCTGCTTGTAAAAGAACAATGACATGGTGTTATACCTGGCCTACCCGCCAAGCCGTGAGTTCGATCCCTGCGAAGTTCCGTGTAAAAAAATATTTAAAAATAGTTATATTACTGTTTTTGACGTATTCTAGGTACTAAAGTGTAAATATAAGTGTAAACTATAACTGAACATATTACCAAGGAAAAAGGGAAGACATATAACTTGTATAACAGTGACAACAAAAGAGTAATAAACATATACAGCAAAAGTAAATAAAGTGAATATCTACAATAAAAACAATTAGAATAAACAATAAGCTTTAAACCAACATTAAAAAGTGAAAAAATAATTCATGACAAGTGTTATTTTCTATACTAAGTGAATAAAGAAACAGTGCAAAAATTTTGAATACATGAATCATTTTAACCGCCACCACTTAATTCAAAAATTTGGTATCTACATTGAGGTGCACTATTTCGTAAATTAACATAACTGTGAGAATAGCTCAGTCAGTAAAGAATCTATACCTCAGTGAACGGCGTGACTTGAGTTCGATCCCCACAACGCGGGATTCTTTTTGTAAGTTATTTGGAGTTGTTTCATAAATATGTCTATGGAAATAAACCACAACGTTACATTGCGACGACGTAAACAACTATTTAGATCTAAGTCAATAGACTCATTGAGTAATGATTCATCATTGGACAAAACAAATTCGGACATACACACAAGAAGTCTTGATCTATCAACGGGTGTAAGCAAAAATGAATTAGACGAAATGAAGGTAGAAATACAACAACTAAAAGAACAATTTGAACTGACACAAAATGAATTGGATAAGGTGATATGTGATAACAATGAACTCAAAGAAACAGTATTAAGACAGCAAATTTATATTAATACATTAAAAGATCTTTGTACCAGTCCTACAAAGTCGCAAAGACTGAAATTATCTTCTGCGAGAAAAAGAAATAGACGTTCTATCACGGATAGTCAACGTGTTGCGTCACTAGTCCAAGAACAGTCATCCAGCAACAACGAAAGAGACTGCATTGAGAGCTCAAATATATTATTAGAGTCACCTATTTTTGATAAATTACCAAGATCAGTGTCTGTACCAATATACGCCGATAAACAAACGCAGACCGAAGCATCTGAATCTACTGAGTATAGTAATTATAACGAAAACGAAATTAATAAACGCAAGAAGACACTACAAGATCATCGAGTAAGTAATAACAAAATGCAATAAGAAAAAAAGAAAGCTATGCGTTCTCAGTAACTGCAACCACAGAGGTACACTAGAAGTATTGGAAAGCACTTTTGGCCGACACTTTGAATATTGTCATTACTTGTCACGTAATAGTAGTATAAAAGACATTATTTCTAATATAGATAATAAATTACAGCATTATAGCTTAGACGACTACTGTATTATTATGATTGGGGAGCAAGATTTTAAAGTCACCGGGGAATCAATTGAAATCGTCAGGTTAATTAGAGAATCTCTTAAAACTGTAACTAACACAAATGTTATTATATGCTGTCCTACTTATGTACAAGGGGCTCTGATACACAATTATAAAGTAGAAATGTTTAATAGATTACTTCATATGGACATAGAAAATCATAATTATGCTTATTTTTTTGACAGTAATTTTGACCTATCTGATGAAACATTCTCATACAATACGGGCAAACTAAACAAACTCGGACAAAAACGCATTTATGAAAATATATTCCGTCGCATACTTGTTGACATTGAGACCTATCCATGTGATTATGACTATGACTACAACTGTGACTCTCCAAAATCACCAAAAAGTACCCAAAAACAACTTTTTCGTCCCATTACATAAAAAGGTTGCTGATAGTAATGAGAATTCTAAGAAAAAACAAAAATTTATATTATTACATCAAAACATAGCTGGAATCTTAAATAAAATTGATATCTTTGAGATCACAATTACCGACTTGGCAAATCAGATTGGCGATATAGATTTTATTTGTCTGAGTGAAACTTTTATAAAATCAGGGCATGAAAGTAATCTAGCTCTTACACACTACAACTTGGCTGCCAGTTACACAAGACACGGTAAAAAACGCGGTGGAACATGTGTTTTAGTGAAAAAAGGTGTAATTTTTAATCCGTTACCGATAACTGATGAACTAGCCATCGAATTTTGCTTCGAATGCTGTGGTATAGAAGTATTGAGCCATAATTTTATTATAGTGTGCATTTATAGAATTCCAGATTCCGATGTGTCTATATTTTATAAAAATCTTGAATTATTGTTACGCAATCTAACCCGCAAAGCTAAAAAAAATATTATTTTGTGCGGGGATTGGAACATAGATATATTAAAAGATAACAAATATTCGAAAGAATTAATATCGATACTAAATAATTATAACATATCACTACATGTTAGGATGCCTACTAGAAAAAATACTAGCATCGATCAAATAGCCAGTAATGTTCCCACACTTGACATAAAATGCAATATACATAATTTAGCTCTCTCCGATCACGATACCGGACAATCATTAACCTTTTACGTTGAAGAGATAAATAATAATAAATCAAAAGCTATACAATTCTGGTATGATACGAAAAGAGATTACGATAAGAGCAATATAACAAAATTTTTAGATTGCTTAGCAGCCTTAAGTTTTAGTGAAATATACGAAGAGACAGACTGCAATAAAGCATTTAATTTATTCCACAACTTGTTCACGCTCTTCTACAATTTGTGTTTTCCCGAAATACTCGTCAAAAAGACCAATAAACCCATTAAAAACAAATGGCTAAGTAGGGGTCTAAAAATATCATGCATAAAGAAGAGAGCTTTATATTACGCATATCAACACGATGCTTTAAGTAAAGGTTACCAAAAGAAAAAATACCGTAATTACACTAAGATCTTAAAAAAATGCATAACAAAATCACAGCAGATAAATAACAACAATTTTTTAAATAATGCTAAAAATAAATGTAAAGCGACATGGTCAATCATAAAAAATAATTCAAACCAATTAAATAACAACAACTACATAAATGAATTAATAATCGGTGATAAAAAAATTACTAATCCTGATGACATGTGTAACAAATTCAATGACTATTTTATCGAACTGACACAAAAATCTAACAATAATAATTATAACATAAACAACCTTGACATTGACAATAACACAAATACCTTATTTTTGACTCCTGTAAATGAAATTGACATTATTAAAATAATTAATTCATTAAATAACACAAATTCAACTGGATATGACGAAGTAACCACTAAAATAATTAAATTAAGTTCAAGAATTATAGCATCCCCACTTAGCTACCTAATAAACCTCTCATTTGAGCAAGGTATTTTCCCAAAGAAACTTAAAGAGTCTATAATTAAACCACTATACAAAAAAGGCAACTGCTCTGATATGAGTAATTATAGGCCTATTACACTGATCCCAATCTTTGCAAAAATTTTTGAAAAAGCAATGCATGGCAAAATAAATAGCTTTGTAACTAAACATAACCTGATCGTGGAGAGTCAGTTTGGGTTCAGAAAGAACTGTTCAACCACTCTAGCTTGTTTTTCCTTAGTAAAACAAATTACTGAAGCTCTTAATAAAAAAATGTCTGCATTGTCGGTATTCTTGGATATGAGCAAAGCATTTGATTTTGTCTCACACGAACGACTACTCTATAAATTAGAGAAATACGGAATAAGAGGCAAAGCGCATGATTGGCTTCAAAGCTATTTGTCTGACCGCCAACAGAGAACTGTTATTTCTAGAATAGAAAAAAATACTAAGAAGACATATAGCTCAGAATTAAAAATTAATTATTCAGGTGTTCCACAGGGAAGCATATTGGGTCCGCCACTATTCGTATTATACATAAATGACCTCATCAAATGCTTAAAATGTGAATGTATACAATTTGCTGACGACACCACTTTGACGATAAAATGTTCCAATAAAATTGACATAGAAATTGATACTAATATTGAACTAATGAATGTAATAAAATGGCTGGGGGACAATAATCTGCAAGTTAATATTAATAAAACTAAAGTAGTACAATTTCAAACATGCAACTTGTCAGTTACACCAACAACAATTCGACATGACAATACAATTTTGCAACCAGAACCAACGGCTTTATTTTTGGGTATTATAATTGACAACAAACTGAATTGGAAAGAACATGTAGAAAGAGTATGCAGTAAGCTTGACAAGTTTGTATATGCTCTTCGCAAGTTAAGACTAGTGTCCACTAAAAAAACAGTCCTAAATGCTTATCATGGGTATGTTTCGTCAGTACTGCGTTACGGCCTAGTCATATGGGGTAATTCAGTGGACGTGGAAAGAGCGTTCAAAGTACAAAAAAAGTGTATCCGAGCCATGAGTGGAGCAGAATATTTAGACCATTGCAGGCCATTATTTAAAGAATTAAAAATTCTCCCACTCCCGTGTCTGTATATTTTTGAGGTTTGTTTATTTGTAAAAAAATACCCTCATTTATTTTCATTGAATGTACAAGTCTCAGAAAGATTGAATAAAAAAAATGCTGGGAAACTGTTAGTTCCTCCTCAGAGATTGCATCTTTATAGCAGAAATGCCAGTTGTATGACAATTAAAATTTATAATAAATTACCACCTGAATTCAGAATGCTACCAATAGATAAATTTAAACGTACAATGTTTGCCTAGCTTTTGGACATGTGTTTTTATTCGGTTAGCGAATTCTTAAACCATAGTTTTTGACATTAATAAAGATAATAAATATTCGAAATAATGACTGTAATTAATAATCTGTGTTATTAGTATTTTGGCATTATTATTATTTTGACATTCCACTTAATAATTTTTGACATTGTATTTCTTTTTCACATTATTTAAACTGACATTATTATTATTATTATAATTTTTTAAATGATATTTTACCTACTGACTTAATTTTTTTTTGTTTGTTTTAAATGCTTGACATTAGTGATAAGTCCAATTGTGTAATCATTTTGACATTTCATTCCATTGTAATAATATAATATAACAAAATTGTACTGGTCTTGACATTATATAAAAACTATCTTCAATATAATTTTTAAAATTTCTACACCGGCAATGGTAGTGTACGTGAGACATTTTAATATTAAGATCTTGTATATACCGTATGCTCAGAAATAAATGAATTATTATTATTATTATTATTGTTATGTGTATTATGTATCAAATCCAGTACATTTCGTGTTAGTTTTGTATTTCGCCACGTCCACTTAGATCCATATCAGACTATAAGTGCTGATCGGAGAGCAGTGTGCTCGAGCACGCTACTCTCCGACCAGTAATTACTTACAAAATGTATAGAGCACACTGCTCTCCGACCAGCACTCGCACGGTGCGCCTGCCCTGCAGTGCGGTTATAATATTTATTTTGTACGTGAGCACCATGAATCTTAATTAATTCATTTATCTGTCAGTAGGTACTTAATTTTTAAAACCTTGTATTACCTAATGTCTTCTTGTATAAACTATAGTAGGTACTTAAGTTTATTGCAGGTATGTACACCGTCTTCACATATAATTAATTATAATGAATGTTTACAGTGCGTGCCACGTAAGAAGAGACTTGACACACCACGTGGTTTGACATGCGCAGTACACGATTTTAGGTATCTTTAGCGGTATGAGGTCTGAGTGCGGGACGGGACCGGACGTCATAGGGGCGGCGGAAAGAGGCGGAGGAGGCGGGGTCAAGTCTCTTCTTACGTGGCACGCACTGTACAAAATATTGTAAAACATTTTAAAAGAACAACTGTGGGACAACACAGGTTAACTAAAAAAAGAACTGTGGTAGCTTTTTCCCATTTACTCCATACGAAATTACCTTTTATCAAATCTATTCAAAGAGAGCTAGTGTATTCTGCATAAACTATTGATTGATTGTTTTTTCAAGGTCTTTATTATTTCAAAGGTTACAAACAGTGTTTACAAATGATCTTATTCTATTTGTACACAGATAGTGATAATTTTTTGATACATAGGCTATATTTCGCCATTACAAACATTAAAACATATTTTTAATGACATTTTTTGAATTGACATGAATTGACTTATATATTGCATCGTTTAACTACTAGGTATGTGCAAGTCTTAGTATGGACCCACATAATATTTAATGTTTAAGTTACGAAATGTACGGTTTATTATAACCAATGTTATAATAAAATAGTATAATGAGTTAAGGGCTGGATCTACGCCATTGACCTTGCTCATGTGGGCGTTACCAAGACAAAGCCCCCCGCGTGCGCCTCCCCACCCCTAACAATAACTTCGTGCAACGCGAATATAATTTTGTGCTAAATGTTGCATCATCGCAGCGCCCGGCGCCCGGCCCCCGCCGCCCGCCGCATGCTATCGCTATCGCTTCCAGTAGCTGTATCTAATGCAGAGGTGTAAAACCTTTTGAATGTCCAAGACCGAAAGCAAGGGAAAATATAATTATGTATATTGTATAATTTATAGTTTTTACGCGTTTTAGGTTTAACTATGATGACTATAGTTTTTACGCGTTTTAGGTTTAACTATGAGACTTTTACATGTTACCATTGTATATCTTGATTTACTCGATAAAATTTACTACTTACTTTAAAAAAATCTGGGAATTATGAACCTGGAAGGACCGGTCAGATTTACCAAAACTGTCAATCTGAATCCATCCTTCCGAGACCGGGTTACCTATAACATCGCCAATTTGCGTGATTTTGAAGGGTTCTATTATACTAACAAAATGTATATGATGTTGCTGTTGTGTTACCATGACAACAAAATTATACCGTTGTCAGACTACTAAAACTGTTAGTTGAAAATATCTATTACTTATAATTACATTGGTAAAACTTATTGCAGAAGTATTAAAGGAAAATAAAAAATCATGGAACATAATATGTATACAGAGTTGATATGACAGAGGGGCATTAAATTACACTACGTATACTATACGTGCATAGTATTAATTCGATACAGTACAAAAATAGAAAGCGCCAAAAATGAGATTTTTTTTTTTCAAACAAACTAAATAGCTTAAAAGTCAGAGTGAAACGCACCACCCTTTATAAATAAATTTGACTTACCTTAGATGCCTAGGTAACAAAGGAGCGCGTGTGCGTGTGTGTGATCTCGTGGCGGGCGGGTGGGTGTCGCGGGGTGCGGGCCGTTTTTGACCGCTCGCGCTGGATTTTATGTTAGGTAAGGTTGTAAAGTACGCGCACACACAAAAACACAAAATTTTTAAATTCTCGATGTGTCCTCCATTCTTATTAATGCACAAATTATACCGACGGAGAATATTGTTATTTATTTTTCTAATTAAATCACTGTCCGTCGCTAAGCACTTTAATTCCCGTAATCTTTGTACTGCCAATTGTATGGTGCCGGTGTTCCTAGGGCAATTGCGCCGGCCACCATACCTTTCTCGGTATGTTCGCAGAGCTAAAGCTGCGTTTCCACGGCATTCACCGTAAATTAAAATCATGTAAGTGTATTCTGACGCCGCGCGCCGTGTAAGTTACACGAGGCATTGCTGAACACTTTAATTATTACACACACACACAACCAACGTTTAATTACGTATCCTATCACAATAAAAACAGTCAATAAAAAAAAAAACACTAACACTAAATAATAATAATCCCAAGTTACGTATCCTGTCACAATAAAAAAAGAAATACTGTCTTAAACTTATTTAGTGTCTATCACAATAACAAAACAAAATCACAATTATTGTCAGCGAGTTCGACAAAACATAACGGCGGCGGGGCTCCCGTGTTACGTAACGTACATCCCGGATGGATGACGCGTGCGCACTGAAAGAACAAGTTTTTTAGCAAATTCGCAAGGATCTAGGATGCAATAGCAACACACTGACCTATTTCTATTCCTTTTACGCGCGGCAAAAAGGCGCGGGGGTTTTGCTATGATTGTCACTCTCATAGTGAAAGTGCAAGTGTGTGTGTATTTATTGCTTCGTGAAATATTTGGTTGTACTTGTGCGGCAACAATGTATTTTATACTCGGATTATCGTTTTAAGGTGCATGACCTATGCGTATGAGATAATCAGCTGTTAGGAATATACATCGTGTTCAAACGTAACAAAAACTTAAAAAATCATTTGTGACTAAACTACTGCTCCTATTTAATTGATTTTTGGTACAGAGCTTGAAAATGGTATCTAGTATAGGCAGTTTAAAGGAAAGCCCCTCTGTCGTATCAACTTTGTATATGAAAAAATTAAATTTTTTGTTTACAATGTTCATATGATAGTCGTACATTTTAGGCCGGATGTGATGTAATTTCTTGAAATTGATCGTGTCCACATCTTGCGACTATTGTACCAACCACACCACATGTATTTAGGTTATTTTTTTTCTGGACTATTGTTTCCATCGATTACAAAATCATATTGCATAAACGACACTTCAGCGTCAATTTAGTCATTAGGCCTGTCAGTGGTTCAGATATAATTTCAATCGACTGTAAGCCGCAATTCAAAGGCTCATGGGATGATAATTATATTCTGTAGTTCTTTAAAAAAATGGCTTACATTTACAATACGTCTACCAATAGATTTTACTCTGAAACAAAATTAATTTAAGTTAATGGAACAAACTGTTCTATCTATTTCACTCAAGATTGTTAAAGAACATAAAGAACCTGGTATCTTCTGTTTCTTTATCATCTGTTATTTGGTTTCGATCTTGTTGCAAACTATGTTCAATAAATAGGTGGTGACTCTTGAGTACTTGGGGGACTCTTGGTAGTAGAACTGAAAAGTCACGAAGATCATTGTGTAAGTGTAATAAATAAATGTCGTTGTTGCTATTACCCAATTTCTTTCCTCAATCTGTAATATCTTGAGTCGTGAGTTTATTTAAAACAAAATTATACATGTTTTCTCCATAATTTATTATATGCACCGATTTTTGTTGTACGTTGGGTGATAATAATTTATTTATTTAAACTTTTCGCACAAAAAGGTACAAAGGCGGACCTAATGCCTTAGGCATTCTCTACCAGTCAACCAAGGGTGGTGAAGAGATTGGATGGCAGGTGCTTTGTTTGAGAGGAACAATGACAAAAAAAAATCTATTAAAACTAGTCTATTTATTGGCAGTGGAGCTGTAAACAAACAACGATTTTATAATGCAAAATGTTGGGTTCAATCACGGAATAGAAAAAAAAGAGTAAAACTGTCGATATTCATAAAATAACCGCTGTCACCAAACTAACACAATATTTGAGTGTACGTCATCATTGCGAAGTTCATTACCGCGATGTACGTTACTGCGAAAGTTTGTTATTGCAAACTTACGTTGCAATAACAAACTTTCGCTGTAACGTACATCGCAGTAAAGAACTTTCGCGATAACGTACTTCGCAATCAAGAACTTTCGCGATAACGTATTTCGCAGTAAAGAACTTTCGCGATAACGTAGTTCATAGTAAAGAACTTTCGCGATAACGTAGTTCGCAGTAAAGAACTTTCGCGATAACGTACTTCGCGCGCCTCAAAGAGCTCTCAGCAATCTGACGGAGCCCCCATAGAGGGCCAAACGCCTGCCCGGGTCGTGGGACTGTCTTATCAGGTAACCGTGACCCTGAAACGTAAAGGGCTATTGATGAACTCATTGGATGATACCTAATCGTACAGTGATTGTATTGTAATTCATTAATGATTGTATTATGATAAAATTTAATTAAAATATTTTTGGAACAAAATATAACATGGGTGTAAAAATTATTGGAATCGATTCAGTTACTGATTCTGAACAAACTAGTATGTTCAGGTTTCGCATATCCTAAAAATAATGTTGTAGATATCTACACAAACTTTATAAAAGTTAAATTGACAAAATGTTTAACATCCATGTTCGTTACTTATACTTTCATACTTTTTGTTGACATAGTTTTACGTTCATAATACCGAAATATCAACCATAAATGATTTACAAAATAATAGTGCCCTTCAAAACATTTTTGTGTGACAATGGCGGATTGGCGGTGGCTAACGGCTTCTACAAAGGCAGACAATACGAACAGAATAATAAAACGTTTTTCCCGTCGAAATAGAGTTCATTATTAGTTGCGAGGTGCTCTTTTCTATGAAAATATTGGGCCGAAATAAGACCTTATTTTTATAAAGTTAACCGTGTAATTCGATTGTGCATCGGATTCTCAGAATAATTTTAGTAAACTGCGTACTTACCTAGTTTAGAAAAATTTTTAGTTTTCACCGTTTATGGTTTAGTAATAAAGACCTAATTCTCTTTTCGTATTAGTTTATGTTATAGAGTCTGTACCGTATACCTACTAATTTTGTGTATACCTACTTTAAAATTCTAATTGGTTGGGCTACCGACAATAATTTTGTTTCTTTCTTTCTTTTTAAAGAAAACGTTGCCCGACAATAGTAATTACTCCTGTATCGTGGATGCGCGACACAAACAGCCAGACCCGGAACAACTACCTGTAGGCAATACAAATATTTGTTCCGTGCGGGAATCGAACCCGCGACACGCAGCGCAGCAGTCAATCGCTCAGCCACTGCGCCAACCGTGTCGTCAAAGTGTGTTTGCGGAGAAAAGTATCACAGGTCCGTTCAGCACAGCGTCTCGTCCCGCACTGATTTATTGGGCGCCGGAGGGGTGGCTACGCGATCTGCGAGTAGCGATTACGTAAAAAAATCGATTATAAATAATTAAGAAAGTTATTGGCAAAAATAAGCCGAAGGGGACATCGGCATTACTTAATATAATATATTGGTGGCAATTAAAAGATCCTGTGATTGATAGTTTAGGAGAAAAATGGTAGTAAGTTACAAAAACAGAGGTCACTTTGCGTATTTATTTATGATATTTCAAATATATTTTTATTTTTTTTGAGCCGAAGAGGACATGCTTTATATTGTGTAGATTAATATATATTTTTTTGAGAAAAATTCTTGTAAGGATTACGGAAAAAAATGGTTCTAATGTATCCTAAATGAAGCCCAATTCACATATATCGACGCCTTAAGTAGCGGGTAGTCCGCGCAAAGATCTTTGTATACATGGCCGGTCAAGCGGCGTCAGCTAGCAAGCGAGCTACTTTTGATTTCGGAGCGTGAGAAACCTTTTAAATACTTAATCTTAACTACTCAGGATTTTTACTGAGGATAAAAAAAATGAAAATACGTGCTGCTGATTTGGAGGCGACTTTTATTCTATTTCAAAATGCGATACATCGCTCATCCGGTGGGCACAGACCGCTGAGCTTGCAACCGATATCTAGTTGCTAGAATGTATGTACTAAGATTAATCTAAAGCAGACGGGTGAGGTGTATTCATAACTCCTCCGACCCTAAGAGCGAAATTATCGGAAGGTTCGATTTGAGAGTCTTTCCGACAATTTTGCCATAAAAATAAACATTTCGGCGATTTTAGCCATATTATATAAATCAAAAATATAAGAACACTGAAAATGACTAAACCTAAAGTAACGTATCCTAAATTTTCACTGAAGCTAAAGTCTTTCTTTTCATTCAAAACACTTTGGATCACTTCACTATGCTTTAACGAAAAGGCCATATACTTCACTTCGTCTAAACTTATTCCTTTCATTTGATTTGGAGAGAGGCATTCACGTGCAACTGGGGTAACGTGACAATGGGAATCTTCTCCACAACTTCCAACTCAACAGAAATACGACGGTGAAGGCGAATTCCATAGATTTGCAGGTCACAAGGCTCGTCCATTGTCACCAGGTAAGTGCCAAATACAAGTTGATTACTGATCTCTTCATCGCATTGCTTAGTCAGTGTTGTTCTCAATCTGCTATAAAGAAGCCAGGTAGCTGCATTGACTTGCTGGACCCTGACCTTCTCAATTTGGATTTCATGTTGTTTACAGGGAGTATGGTCATCTTTAAATTTCATCAACTGTTCTACACAGGTAAGTTCATAATATAAAGCTTGATTATCTGCAGTGCATAAAAACTGATCGCCAGCAGAGAGTGGTCGACATGGTTTTACTAACGGTAAGTATTTCATTCCTTTCGCCAGTAGGTAAGGATATTTGGGAATTATAGCTAAGGTTTTATTTTCAGATTCATGAAATATTGGTAAGGAATATATCTTAAAATAGATATGATAAATTATCCGTAAGTGGATGTATATTTTGAGTATACACTGCAGGTAAAGGTGGCAGAAGAAGTTCTGACAAGTACTCCTTCTGCCACCTTTGCCAGAAGTGACGCCTTATTTGCTCAAGGCGTTTATATTTATTTATCTGGTTAGTATGATTATCTTCCAGAGCTGGCGACGGTAGTGCAATTAATGGTCGACCAATGATGAAGTGCCCTGGGGATAAGGAGAGTAGGTCGTCAGGACAGGATGATAAAGGGCACAAGGGACGGCTATTGAGTATCGCCTCCACTTGCGCAAACAAAGTTGTAATTTCCTCAAATGTTAAATGAGTATTGCCAATGACTCGTTTGATATGATATTTAGCTGACTTGACGCCGGCTTCCCAGATGCCGCCGAAGTGAGGAGCGTAAGTTGGTATGAATTTAAAATGAATACCTTGTTGACCAGCAAAATCAGATATAAGTTCATCACCTTGTTTTAAAAAGATACCTATCTCCTTTGCGGCGGCGACAAAATTACGGCCGTTATCACTAAATATTTCAATCGGTTTTCCTCTACGCGCAATAAAACGCCTGAGAGTCATTACAAATGCATCCTTAGTCAGATCACTAACTGCCTCTAGATGAATACATTTATAACGTAAACACACAAAAATACACATATAACATTTTATAACGCGACTTCCACGTCCTTTGCGATTTAAAATAAAAAAAGGGCCAGCGAAGTCTAAACCGACGGACAAAAATGGGAAATCCGGGTTCACTCGCTGAGCTGGCAAGTTACCCATTTTTGGGCATAACGTTTTGCCACTTATTCGACGGCATCGCACACAGTTGCTCACTGTGCGCCTAGCAAGATGCCTGCCATTTACAGGCCAGACTGTTTGCCTGATTGTAGCTAGCAACAAGTTCGGACCTGCATGTAGGTTCAAAAGGTGCTCATTTGTAAAGTATAGTTTTGTTAATCTATGAGAGGCGTGTAGGAGTATTGGATGTCTTGTTTCAAAGCTACATGTGGACGCATCTATGCGGCCACCGACGCGAATCAAGTTATTGCTATCTATAAACGGAGACAATGATAAAATCTTACTTCTAGCCGGTAGTTGTTTACCTTTTGCAAGCAATTCGTACTCGATAGAAAATGACTCACGCTGAGCAATAGAACATAGTGAATGAAATGACTCCAATAACTCTTCTGGTGAAAGTATGCCTACCCGTTTCCTATAGGGGTGCTTCATATTAAATATAAACCTTCGAACATATGCAACAACTTTCTGAAGTTTTTGATATGATGAAAAATTGACAAAATTTATAAAATAATCTTGATCGCTAATTATTGACGTGTGTGCTTTCATCTCAGGTAATTCGTCCAGCTTTGAACCTTTTAACACGGGCCAATAGGTTTTATTTTTAAGCAAAAAGCTAGGGCCGGACCACCACAAGTCCATAGGCAATAAGTTTTTCGCATCCACTCCCCTAGAAATTAAATCGGCTGGGTTCATGGCAGTAGGAACATAGCGCCAAGAGCAAGCTTTAGTTAACTCAAGTATTTCACAGACTCGATTAGCTACAAACATTTTTAATTTTGTAGGATCACTATTTATCCAACTTAGAACCACACTGGAATCGCTCCAGTGTACGATATTTTCCGGCCTATGCCGGAGAGCATCTGTAACAGATTTACAAAGCTTAGCGGATAATAATGCAGCGCATAATTCCAGGCGTGGTATTGTGGTGGGTTTTAAAGGCGACACCCTGGACTTGGCACATAGCAGATTGACCGTACTTTCACCATCGCAATTTACTGATTTTAAATAAATACATGCACCATATGCACTTTGAGATGCATCACTAAATGAGTGTAATTCTATTAATTTAGGTTTGTCACATAGAACTAATCTAGGAATTTTAAATTTATTTAACCACAATAAATTATCAGTAAATCTTATCCAATCGTCACTCAAGTTTTTTGTAACTGGTTCGTCCCAATCTAATTTTTGTTGCCACATTTTTTGCAAGATGATTTTAGGTTGAATTATCACAGGACTTAGAATACCTAACGGGTCAAATATTTTAAATGAATTAGACATAACAAATCGCTTTGTGATGACTGCATCCTGACCAAGCACAAAATTTTTAATGGGAAAATATAACATGTCACTGGAGGGAATCCATCCAAGACCAAGCGTGTTTGAAGACT
This sequence comes from Luperina nickerlii, assembly GCA_963855955.1. NCBI lineage: Eukaryota > Metazoa > Arthropoda > Insecta > Lepidoptera > Noctuidae > Luperina > Luperina nickerlii. The sequence continues at coordinate 21,135,203 of OY979681.1, read as the reverse complement.
CACTGATTGTTAAATTATCTTCATGATTTATATTCAAATTTTCAAAAATTGCTGGATTGTTGCTTTTATATTTCCTTAAATTAAAACAACCAGCTTTTAACGCATTGGAAACTCCCTTTTGTATAAAACGTAATTCCTGCTCATCATTCGCACCAGTGATAAGGTCATCTACGTAAAAATCCTTTTGGATTATATTTTTAATAATTTCGTTATTTTGTTCCTCGCCAAGCTGCCAAAGGCAACGTGTGCTAAGAAAACTGGCACTTGCGGTACCATAAGTGAGTGTATTTAACTCATAAGTTTGGATGGGTTGTGACTCGTCTTCTCGCCATAGAATACGTTGCAAACCACGATCTTCTTTGTTTACTAGGACCTGACGGTACATTTTTTCTATGTCCCCGGTTAACAGAAACTTGTATTGTCTGGCTCGTATTAATATAGCAAAAAGAGAATCTTGAATGGTCGGACCAACCATCAGGATGTCATTTAATGCATAACCTGACGTAGAAACTGCAGAACCATCAAAAACGACACGCAATTTAGTGGATTCACTTTCTTGTTTTAGTACCGCGTGGTGACATAAATAATAAATTATGCTTCGCTCGTCTTTGACTAACGAGCAATGCCCCAATTCAGCGTATTCGCTAATAAATTTTGAATATTCGATTTTTAGTAATGGATTTTTCCTAAACCGCTTTTCCAAATAACACAATCGTTTTTTAGCAATTTTATAAGTGTCACCCAGGCAGTCTGGAGTGTCCTTAAGTGGCAGTTTTACACAAAACCTACCAGTTATTTCCCTACGTGTGTGAGCGATAAAGTGGGACTCGCAAGCTATTTCACTTTCACTCATTATACGTTTTGTGGGAACCTCTTCTAATTGCCAGAATTGGGCAATTGAATTTTCAATATCAATCTGTTTTGATACCGCATCTACAGTTGCTTGATTGCAATGAGTAGTTTCATTGGCAGCGGTTGAATATATAGGACCAGATATTATCCAGCCTAGATGAGTATTTCTTAAATTTGTATTTTGTGGGCCAAGGGAACGCTGCTCGTTTCCCAATATGTCCCAAAATAAATCAGCGCCTATTAAGACGTCTACGGGTGCTGGCTGATTAAATGTTGGATCAGCTAACACAATGTCTTTAGGTAAATTTAATGAATTAATATCAACAGGGTATTTAGGTATCAAACCAGTTAATTCTTTTAAAACAAGACATGAGCAATTTGCACTGTACTTATTATTAAGCGAGATAATTTTAATATTACAACTTTCGGCAATATGTGAAGAAACTGTATTACCAATTCCTATGACCTTTAGCGAGTCAATTGGGAATGTTTTTAATGAAATAGCATCCTGTAATGCTTTAGAAATAAAAGACGACTGGCTACCGCAGTCTAGCAGTGCTCGAACCTTCACCTTTTGTTGGGTCAATGGATTCAAGACTTCTATTATAGCCGTTGACAGCAGAATTTGACTTGAATTTCGTTTTGAAAAACTAGCAATGGTTTCGCCACTATTATCACACGGCTCATCTACCATTACCAGACTATTGCTTTTAGATAATGCAGCAGGGATATGCAACAACGTGTGGTGCTTTTTCTTGCACTCACGGCACGGTCCCATGCCACTTCTGACACCACATTATGTATATTTTGAGTATACACTGGGGCTAGTTAAAGTCCAATTACAATTAAAAAAGGTTTAATAAAAAATATCGTGCGTACAATATGAAGGTGGTCGGTAGACTAGCTGTATGACACATCAAGTCTAACGAATAATTAAGTAACGCCTACCAAAACCATAGTTGTGCGTAAACATATAAACGTGAATTTAGTATTTAGAAACTGTCAGGCGCTACGCCGCAACATATTCCCGGCCGTTGAAAACTTGTTCTTCAACCGTTCAGTTCTGCAGCAGTTGGCAGCGGGCAGAGACGGGTAAAAGGGCGTCGCACGCAGCCTCGTGAGGTTTTGATCTCTGCAACTCTTGCAACTCCATCAGGTCCAGGAAATAGCTGAAGAACTCGTCCCAAACGCCAGTTTAGCGGAGGAGTGTTATCGTCAGCCACAAGCACCATGTCACCTATGTTGAGCTGAGCGTTGCCTTTACGCCATTTTGTCCTTTGTTGAAGTTCTGACAAGTACTCCTTCTGCCACCTTTGCCAGAAGTGACGCCTTATTTGCTCAAGGCGTTTATATTTATTTATCTGGTTAGTATGATTATCTTCCAGAGCTGGCGACGGTAGTGCAATTAATGGTCGACCAATGATGAAGTGCCCTGGGGATAAGGAGAGTAGGTCGTCAGGACAGGATGATAAAGGGCACAAGGGACGGCTATTGAGTATCGCCTCCACTTGCGCAAACAAAGTTGTAATTTCCTCAAATGTTAAATGAGTATTGCCAATGACTCGTTTGATATGATATTTAGCTGACTTGACGCCGGCTTCCCAGATGCCGCCGAAGTGAGGAGCGTAAGTTGGTATGAATTTAAAATGAATACCTTGTTAATCAGCAAGAAAATCAAAATAAGAAGAAAAGATAAGAAAAAGTCGGATGAAAATCTCGTCGATTGGAGCCGGTCGTTTTGTGAGCGATGTCCATTGTCCTGATTGAAGAGTGAAGAAAGGGGGTTCAAGAACCAAGGTGCAGCCAGGATCATCTACGAGTTCGGGCTGGAGCGACCAGTGATTCAGCGAAAGTTTCACATCGCGCATTGATGTTCTACGAAATCAGATAAGTGCCCTTTCCTTCCCAGTCATTTCCAATCTGCCAAAATATTCATCCAAATTCTTATCATATTCCTTAATACATTGTTCCTAAAGCTATTGGGAATCAAATCCATTTGCACAAATCAAAGATTTTAATGCAAAAATCGGTAAGAAAAGTTGCATCATCTTTTTATTTTTTGTCAATCTACCTACAGGTTGAAACAAATAATTTTCTTTGTTCAAAACTTAATGATGTTTCTTTAAAATTGAGCTCAATAAGTAATAACTAATGCTTAACTAGATTATTTTGTACTGTAGTATAATTAATTTTCAGTTATTTCATTTAAATTGCCTAAATAATTTTGAATCGTAGGTAATTTAGTTGCAAAAAACAAACATTATTTTGAAATCCAAAGCAGAGGCTTCCTCTGTTGCCAACGCTATCCCGCGTTCGATTAATTATAAAACATAATTATATACTTAGACGTTACCGCCGACAATTTCAGGTTGACACCACGCCGAGTGCATTATTTCACCGGCCGCAATCAGCTGTGCGGGCGGAACCGGTTTCCTGTTCGCCAGGTGTCGTCGAATCGAGGAGCGTGAGCCGTTCTTTGTTTAATTAATTGATTAGTCATTCTTTAGTTTGTGTTAATATTCTGTTTTTTTTGAACTAATACTTTGTTGATTCACAATGCCTAACGAATCGTTAAATAAAAGTAGTTTAAAAGATTTAATAACAAAAAGATCGTGCGTACAATATGAAGGTGGTCGGTAGACTAGCTGTATGACACATCAAGTCTAACGAATAATTAAGTAACGCCTACCAAAACCATAGTTGTGCGTAAACATATAAACGTGAATTTAGTATTTAGAAACTGTCAGGCGCTACGCCGCAACACTATTGCTTTTAGATAATGCAGCAGGGATATGCAACAACGTGTGGTGCTTTTTCTTGCACTCACGGCACGGTCCCATGCGACATGCATCTATGTGGTGTCCCTGCCTAAGGCAGTTGACACACAGCTTGTATTTATCGACATCCTTCAACCTATCCTCTATCCCCTTTGCTTTGAAAGAGGGACAATCAAAAATCCTATGATTTTCATTACAAATAATGCATGCAAAAACATTAGAACTGTTAGATTTGTCACCTTTAGAATTAGAAGCAGCAAACGATTTTGTAGTATTTGAACTATGTTTATGATTATTTGTGCCAGAACCATTACGTGAACTAGCTGTTTGACTCTTAGACGGATTACTATCGGGTTTATTACGGTTTAATGCCTCCAGTACATCCGCACGGTCTATCATGAATTTAAAGAACTGCTCTAATGTTGGCGTATCGCTATCAAAATTATTTCTGTATTCCTCCCACTTAGATAAGGTATGGTCATCCAACTTTGCGGATACCATAAAAATTATGAGAACGTCCCATTTGTCCGTGGGCTGTCCCAGGCTGGCCAGAGCACGCAAGTTTTTTGTGATATGGTCTACCAAGAATCTTAATGACTTCTCTGATTCACGTGAAAGCTGCTTTATGTTAAACAGTGAATTTAAGTGGCGATTAATTAAAATTCGTTTGTTGTTATAACGACTACAAAGCAAGTTCCATGCCTCAGAGTAATTTGCGGAAGAAACCTCAAGATTTGAAATAATTCTCGCAGCATCGCCTTCTAGGTAAGACATAAGATAATGAAACTTGTGGATTGGTGTTATACGTTCATTTTTGTGTATCAAACTCTCAAACGTGTCCCGGAATTCCAGCCACCGAAAATAAGCACCGTCAAATTTGGCGATTTGGATTTGAGGAAGTTTTAAAGCTACCTCTTGATGATCCGAACAACAAGAAGTATCATGAACAGAAGCACGCCTGTGTCCACATTCTAATTTCGAAAATTTGTCTAATAAAGTTTTTGCAGTGGCTATATTGACAAAAATGTCACGCTCAATGTTATCACGTTCATCAATTTCGGCTGATAAGTTATCTGGGCTCAAAACCTCGATCTCAGTTTGCAACTCATCAACTCTTACTGACAATGCTTCGAATTTTGCAAGTTTTAAGCTTAACTCGGTTAATTGTATGTTATTTAACACCGTTTGACTAGTAATACTATTTATATAATGGTGTCAGAAAAAACACTGGGGCTAGTTAAAGTCCAATTACAATTAAAAAAGTTTAATAAAAAATATCGTGCGTACAATATGAAGGTGGTCGGTAGACTAGCTGTATGACACATCAAGTCTAACGAATAATTAAGTAACGCCTACCAAAACCACAATTGTGCGTAAACATAAACGTGTGAATTTAGTATTTAGAAACTGTGAGGCGCTGCGCCGCAACATATTCCCGGCCGTTGAAAACTTGTTCTTCAACCGTTCAGTTCTGCAGCAGTTGGCAGCGGGCAGAGACGGGTAAAAGGGCGTCGCACGCAGCCTCGTGAGGTTTTGATCTCTGCAACTCTTGCAACTCCATCAGGTCCAGGAAATAGCTGAAGAACTCGTCCCAAACGCCAGTTTAGCGGAGGAGTGCTATCGTCAGCCACAAGCACCATGTCACCTATGTTGAGCTGAGCGTTGCCTTTACGCCATTTTGTCCTTTGTTGAAGTTCTGACAAGTACTCCTTCTGCCACCTTTGCCAGAAGTGACGCCTTATTTGCTCAAGGCGTTTATATTTATTTATCTGGTTGGTATGATTATCTTCCAGGGCTGGCGACGGTAGTGCACTTAATGGTCGACCAATGATGAAGTGCCCTGGGGATAAGGAGAGTAGGTCGTCAGGACAGGATGATAAAGGGCACAAGGGACGGCTATTGAGTATCGCCTCCACTTGCGCAAACAAAGTTGTAATTTCCTCAAATGTTAAATGAGTATTGCCAATGACTCGTTTGATATGATATTTAGCTGACTTGACGCCGGCTTCCCAGATGCCGCCGAAGTGAGGAGCGTAAGTTGGTATGAATTTAAAATGAATACCTTGTTGACCAGCAAACTCAGATATAAGTTCATCACCTTGTTTTAGAAAGATACCTATCTCCTTTGCGGCGGCGACAAAATTACGGCCGTTGTCACTAAATATTTCAATTGGTTTTCCTCTACGTGCAATAAAACGCCTGAGAGTCATTACAAATGCATCCTTAGTCAGATCACTAACTGCCTCTAGATGAATACATTTATAACGTAAACACACAAAAATACACATATAACATTTTATAACGCGACTTCCACGTCCTTTACGATTTAAAATAAAGAAAGGGCCAGCGAAGTCTAAACCGACGGACAAAAATGGGAAATCCGGGTTTACTCGCTGAGCTGGCAAGTTACCCATTTTTGGGCATAACGTTTTGCCACTTATTCGACGGCATCGCACACAGTTGCTCACTGTGCGCCTAGCAAGATGCCTGCCATTTACAGGCCAGACTGTTTGCCTAATTGTAGCTAGCAACAAGTTCGGACCTGCATGTAGGTTCAAAAAGTGCTCATTTGTAAAGTATAGTTTTGTTAATCTATGAGAGGCGTGTAGGAGTATTGGATGTCTTATTTCAAAGCTACATGTGGACGCATCTATGCGGCCACCGACGCGAATCAAGTTATTGTTATCTATAAATGGAGACAACGATAAAATTTTACTCCTAGCCGGTAGTTGTTTACCTTTTGCAAGCAATTCGTACTCGATAGAAAATGACTCACGCTGAGCAATAGAACATAGTGAATGAAATGACTCCAATAACTCTTCTGGTGAAAGTATGCCTACCCGTTTCCTATAGGGGTGCTTCATATTAAATATAAACCTTCGAACATATGCAACAACTTTCTGAAGTTTTTGATATGATGAAAAATTGTCAAAATTTATAAAGTAATCTTGATCACTAATTATTGACGTGTGTGCTTTCATCTCAGGTAATTCGTCCAGCTTTGAACCATTTAACACGGGCCAATAGCTTTCATTTTTACACAAAAAGCTAGGGCCGGACCACCACAAGTCCATAGGCAATAAGTTTTTCGCATCCACTCCCCTAGAAATTAAATCAGCTGGGTTCATGGCAGTAGGAACATAGCGCCAAGAGCAAGCTTTAGTTAACTCAAGTATTTCACAGACACGATTAGCTACAAACATTTTTAATTTTGTAGGATCACTATTTATCCAACTTAGAACCACACTGGAATCGCTCCAGTGTACGATATTTTCCGGCCTATGCCGGAGAGCATCTGTAACAGATTTACAAAGCTTAGCGGATAATAATGCAGCGCATAATTCCAGGCGTGGTATTGTGGTGGGTTTTAAAGGCGACACCCTGGATTTGGCACATAGCAGATTGACCGTACTTTCACCATCGCAATTTACTGATTTTAAATAAATACATGCACCATATGCACTTTGAGACGCATCACTAAATGAGTGTAATTCTATTAATTTAGGCTTATCACATAGAACTAATCTAGGAATTTGAAATTTATTTAACCACAATAAATTATCAGTAAATCTTATCCAATCGTCACTCAAATTTTTTGTAACTGGTTCGTCCCAATCTAATTTTTGTTGCCACATTTTTTGCAAGATGATTTTAGGCTGAATTATCACAGGACTTAGAATACCTAACGGGTCAAATATTTTAAATGAATTAGACATAACAAATCGCTTTGTGATGACTGCATCCTGACCAAGCACAAAATTTTTAATGGGAAAATATAACGTGTTACTGGAGGGAATCCATCCAAGACCAAGCGTGTTTGAAGACTCACTGATTGTTAAATTATCTTCATGATTTATATTCAAATTTTCAAAAATTGCTGGATTGTTGCTTTTATATTTCCTTAAATTAAAACAACCAGCTTTTAACGCATTGGAAACTCCCTTTTGTATAAAACGTAATTCCTGATCATCATTCGCACCAGTGATGAGGTCATCTACGTAAAAATCCTTTTGGATTATATTTTTAATAATTTCGTTATTTTGTTCCTCGCCAAGCTGCCAAAGGCAACGTGTGCTAAGAAAACTGGCACTTGCGGTACCATAAGTGAGTGTATTTAACTCATAAGTTTGGATGGGTTGTGACTCGTCTTCTCGCCATAGAATACGTTGCAAACCACGATCTTCTTTGTTTACTAGGACCTGACGGTACATTTTTTCTATGTCCCCGGTTAACAGAAACTTGTATTGTCTGGCTCGTATTAATATAGCAAAAAGAGAATCTTGAATGGTCGGACCAACCATCAGGATGTCATTTAATGCATAACCTGACGTAGAAACTGCAGACCCATCAAAAACGACACGCAATTTAGTGGATTCACTTTCTTGTTTTAGTACCGCGTGGTGACATAAATAATAAATTATGCTTCGCTCGTCTTTGACTAACGAGCAATGCCCCAATTCAGCGTATTCGCTAATAAATTTTGAATATTCGATTTTTAGTAATGGATTTTTCCTAAACCGCTTTTCCAAATAACACAATCGTTTTTTAGCAATTTTATAAGTGTCACCCAGGCAGTCTGGAGTGTCCTTAAGTGGCAGTTTTACACAAAACCTACCAGTTATTTCCCTACGTGTGTGAGCGATAAAGTGGGACTCGCAAGCTATTTCACTTTCACTCATTATACGTTTTGTGGGAACCTCTTCTAATTCCCAGAATTGGGCAATTGAATTTTCAATATCAATCTGTTTTGATACGGCATCTACAGTTGCTTGATTGCAATGAGTAGTTTCATTGGCAGCGGTTGAATATATAGGACCAGATATTATCCAGCCTAGATGAGTATTTCTTAAATTTGTATTTTGTTGGCCAAGGGAACGCTGCTCGTTTCCCAATATGTCCCAAAATAAATCAGCGCCTATTAAGACGTCTACGGGTGCTGGCTGATTAAATGTTGGATCAGCTAACACAATGTCTTTAGGTAACTTTAATGAATTAATATCAACCGGGTATTTAGGTATCAAACCAGTTAATTCTTTTAAAACAAGACATGAGCAATTTGCACTGTACTTATTATTAAGCGAGATAATTTTAATATTACAACTTTCGGCAATATGTGAAGAAACTGTATTACCAATTCCTATGACCTTTAGCGAGTCAATTGGGAATGTTTTTAATGAAATAGCATCCTGTAATGCTTTAGAAACAAAAGACGACTGGCTACCGCAGTCTAGCAGTGCTCGAACCTTCACCTTTTGTTGGGTCAATGGATTCAAGACTTCTATTATAGCCGTTGACAACAGAATTTGACTTGAATTTCGTTTTGAAAAACTAGCAATGGTTTCGCAACTATTTTCACACGGCTCATCCACCATTACCAGACTATTGCTTTTAGATAATGCAGCAGGGATATGCAACAACGTGTGGTGCTTTTTCTTGCACTCACGGCACGGTCCCATGCGACATGCATCTATGTGGTGTCCCTGCCTAAGGCAGTTGACACACAGCTTGTATTTATCGACATCCTTCAACCTATCCTCTATCCCCTTTGCTTTGAAAGAGGGACAATCAAAAATCCTATGATTTTCATTACAAATAATGCATGCAAAAACATTAGAACTGTTAGATTTGTCACCTTTAGAATTAGAAGCAGCAAACGATTTTGTAGAATTTGAGCTATGTTTATGATTATGTGTGCCAGAACCATTACGTGAACTAGCTGTTTGACTCTTAGACGGATTACTATCGGGTTTATTACGGTTTAATGCCTCCAGTACATCCGCACGGTCTATCATGAATTTAAAGAACTGCTCTAATGTTGGCGTATCGCTATCAAAATTATTTCTGTATTCCTCCCACTTAGATAAGGTATGGTCATCCAACTTTGCGGATACCATAAAAATTATGAGAACGTCCCATTTGTCCGTGGGCTGTCCCAGGCTGGCCAGAGCACGCAAGTTTTTTGTGATATGGTCTACCAAGAATCTTAATGACTTCTCTGATTCACGTGAAAGCTGCTTTATGTTAAACAGTGAATTTAAGTGGCGATTAATTAAAATTCGTTTGTTGTTATAACGACTACAAAGCAAGTTCCATGCCTCAGAGTAATTTGCGGAAGAAACCTCAAGATTTGAAATAATTCTCGCAGCATCGCCTTCTAGGTAAGACATAAGATAATGAAACTTGTGGATTGGTGTTATACGTTCATTTTTGTGAATCAAACTCTCAAACGTGTCCCGGAATTCCAGCCACCGAAAATAAGCACCGTCAAATTTGGCGATTTGGATTTGAGGAAGTTTTAAAGCTACCTCTTGATGATCCGAACAACAAGAAGTATCATGAACAGAAGCACGCCTGTGTCCACATTCTAATTTCGAAAATTTGTCTAATAAAGTTTTTGCAGTGGCTATATTGACAAAAATGTCACGCTCAATGTTATCACGTTCATCAATTTCGGCTGATAAGTTATCTGGGCTTAAAACCTCGATCTCAGTTTGCAGCTCATCAACTCTTACTGACAACGCCTCGAATTTTGCAAGTTTTAAGCTTAACTCGGTTAATTGTATGTTATTTAACACCGTTTGACTAGTAATACTATTTATATAATTCTTAAACTTTGTTATCTGCCCTTTAACAGACGATCTTTTTGTTATTAAATCTTTTAAACTACTTTTATTTAACGATTCGTTAGGCATTGTGAATCAACAAAGTATTAGTTCAAAAAACAGAATATTAACACAAACTAAAGAATGACTAATCAATTAATTAAACAAAGAACGGCTCACGCTCCTCGATTCGACGACACCTGGCGAACAGGAAACCGGTTCCGCCCGCACAGCTGATTGCGGCCGGTGAAATAATGCACTCGGCGTGGTGTCAACCTGAAATTGTCGGCGGTAACGTCTAAGTATATAATTATGTTTTATAATTAATCGAACGCGGGATAGCGTTGGCAACAGAGGAAGCCTCTGCTTTGGATTTCAAAATAATGTTTGTTTTTTGCAACTAAATTACCTACGATTCAAAATTATTTAGGCAATTTAAATGAAATAACTGAAAATTAATTATACTACAGTACAAAATAATCTAGTTAAGCATTAGTTATTACTTATTGAGCTCAATTTTAAAGAAACATCATTAAGTTTTGAACAAAGAAAATTATTTGTTTCAACCTGTAGGTAGATTGACAAAAAATAAAAAGATGATGCAACTTTTCTTACCGATTTTTGCATTAAAATCTTTGATTTGTGCAAATGGATTTGATTCCCAATAGCTTTAGGAACAATGTATTAAGGAATATGATAAGAATTTGGATGAATATTTTGGCAGATTGGAAATGACTGGGAAGGAAAGGGCACTTATCTGATTTCGTAGAACATCAATGCGCGATGTGAAACTTTCGCTGAATCACTGGTCGCTCCAGCCCGAACTCGTAGATGATCCTGGCTGCACCTTGGTTCTTGAACCCCCTTTCTTCACTCTTCAATCAGGACAATGGACATCGCTCACAAAACGACCGGCTCCAATCGACGAGATTTTCATCCGACTTTTTCTTATCTTTTCTTCTTATTTTGATTTTCTTGCTGATTAGTTCCCCTCATGGGCCACCATTATGTATATTTTGAGTATACACTGGGGCTAGTTAAAGTCCAATTACAATTAAAAAAGTTTAATAAAAAATATCGTGCGTACAATATGAAGGTGGTCGGTAGACTAGCTGTATGACACATCAAGTCTAACGAATAATTAAGTAACGCCTACCAAAACCACAATTGTGCGTAAACATAAACGTGTGAATTTAGTATTTAGAAACTGTGAGGCGCTGCGCCGCAACAGTGGAATTTCCATTATAAATGTTATCTGATTATTTTTTATAAATGATTTTACACAAAGGTCTCCTCTATTTTTAATAAATTTGTTTCTAGCGGAGGATACACTAAATTTTCACAATTAGAAATTAATTCTAAATGGTACAGTAATTCTGTAGAATTCACAATTCATTGATGTAATATCGATAATTTACTTAACGCTAATGCTGTTTCGATTTCACTTAGCCTAGCAAAGATAGTACGAAAACTACTCGTGAATACAGAAAATAATCCCGTAAAGTAAGTTAAGAAAATCCAATTGTTTTGCTTAGCAGATAAATCCTTCACAAGTAGTTCAATCTTTGTTAGGCGATTATGAAGGTTTACAGTATCCTGATTTATTGTTTCAGTCACATTAATGAAACTATCAAACATCTTGGAGACTATAGTTAATTTTTTTGAAGTAATTATTTGATTATGATTAAATTTGGAAATAAGTTCTTCGTATCTAACGGCGTCATCGTGATCTAAGTTAACAGTTATTAATTTTATAATAGAACCCAATGGATTTATAAGTCCTCTTTTAGAACGTTTCTGCGGAACTAGTTGTCTATATTTTTCTATGGTTATATCTCGTATAAACTCTGTATGTATTTTCATACTTGTAAATTCTTGAGAATAGGATGCATTCCAATCTATAAGTTTACACATTTGTTGGTAGTTGTTGGATATGTAATTTAGATCATTATTAATCTATTCTAAACTTATGAGCTTGACTATAGTCCAGTGATCAGTTTGAACGTGTGCTACACCTTCTTTTACCGGGAATATACCTGGGTTTCCTTCAAGATTTTGCAAATGAAGGGCCAGTGAGGGCATCACTACCAGCAGGATGCTGCACCACCTGCGGAGGGCGTTTTACATTTTTAATGGGGGTTTTAGTGATCCTTTCTCCCATTTGTATTGGTAATATATTTCTTTCAGCTTGACCTATTACTTTTGCTTTAACGTATCTTGGTTTATCTTTACTTTTACGCTTATTCACGTCTTTCGCAAAAATAATTTCTCCTTCATTAAACTTAACTTCAGATTCACCACCTTTACTTTCTTTATGTCTTGCTTTTATTTCTACCATTTTATCTGTCAAATGTTTATACATGACTCTGGTTCGTTTTGCATGATCCTTAGCCATTTTCTGGAAATACTGTTTTTCTACTTAAGGGTTATTGGTATCAGTATGCCCGAAAACAACTTCGAATGGAGTGAGTTCGGTAACAGAGTGAATGGAATGGTTATATGCCATAACAGAATACGTCATTACAGATGCCGCATCGGTACATAGTTTTTCGTACTTAGCCAATCTGTATATTTCAATTATGGTGGAGTGAAATCGTTCAATCAGACCCATTGAGTTGAGATTATTGGGTGTGATAATGTGAAGCTCGACTTTATGTAAGCTTAAAAATTCCTTCATCAACTCGTTATTGAACTCAGACCCTGGGTCGGAACTTATCTTTTTAGGAACGCCGTAGTAAAAAAAATACTTCATTAGAGCACGAACAACTTCTGGAGTAGATTTATTTTGAATTTCGATAGCCTGACCTAGCTTACTAAAAGCGTCTATAAGGGTTAGATAAGTTTTACCATCAATACTAAAAAGGTCTATAAATAGCTCCTGAAACGGAGCATTCTGTGTTTGCGTCAGCTGTAATTTAGGTTTAATGGGTTTTCTGTCATATTTCATTTTCTGGCATGCCTCGCAATTATTAATAACTGCCGCTACTGTCTCCTGCATTATATCCCAATAATAATTCCTACGAAGCCTAATGTTTCTTTGATGCCGCGATGGCACGTGTTTCCTTCGTGATGTTTAACTATTAAGGTTTTCTGTTCTCCTTCATCTTCTACAAAAATTACTCGTTCTGTGCATTCATAAAAATTTATCAAATTTTTCCTAAACAGCTGAATTATTATGTTACCGAATAATTTACGATGTTCATTCTCTTCAAAATAAATAAAATATTTAAATTTAGGTTTAATGTATCTTTTAAGAAATTCCTGTATCAATTCTGGGTTATTAGTTGGTATGAAAACTTCTAATACTTTCTGTTTATCATGCGAGAGATCCTTCACTTGCATTTCATTTTTGTGCCATGAAAACACTAAAATTTGATTTGGCTTAGTGTCTATGGCTTCGTGTAAAATTGGTATTCCAGTGGACTCGTTTAAAGCAGAATGAATTGTGTCTGATTTACTAGCTTCAGAAACAGGGTATTCATTAATGTTTTCATCTGTAAACTCTATAGAACTAGCAGTTGCTGTTCGACTTGTGTCTGATATTGTAATAGTTGACGAATTGCTGCGTTCTCTTTTCTTATCAGCTGTGGACTTTTCTGTAACTACACTATCTAAGCATTCCGTATCTTTTTCATCAACGTTAACTGCAAGTGATTCATTATCGTGGTTAGAACCTAATGCATAATTTTTAATTCTAGAAAAGGCGTCAGCATTGGTATTTTGTTTACCATTTTTGTAAATCAATTCAAAGTCATAGTCTTGCAAACGGAGTCCCCAACGTGTAAGTTTACTACTTGGATCTTTCAGAGATCGAAGCCATACTAAAGGGCGGTGGTCAGTGTATATGTAAAACTTTCGACCATATAAGTACGGTCTGAAATGTTTTACTGCCCAAATGATAGCAAGCAATTCCCGTTCGATTGTACTATGCCGTGATTCGGTATCGCCAAGAGTACGACTAGCGTAAGCTATAGGTTTGTCACTGCCTATTGGTCCTTGTGACAAAACTGCACCCAAAGCTACGTTTGACGCATCAGTCGTAAGTATGAAAGGTTTGTCATAGTCAGGGTATTGTAAGAGAGGGGCGTGTGTTAAGAGTTCTTTGCATTTGTTAAATGCGTCAATGTATTTCTGGTCTATTATAATTTTGTTACGCTTTTTCAAACATGTCAATGGTTGGGTAATTTTCGCGAAATCTTTGATGAAACGTCGGTAGTAGCCTACTAGTCCAAGAAAACTTTTAATCTCAGTCGTAGTTTTTGGTAGAGGATAATTCAATACAGCCATAATTTTGTCATCATTGGGTTTTAGTCCTTCTTTTGTAATTGTATGTCCAAGGTAAAGTACTTCCTTGCGTAAAAACTCTGATTTGTCTAGTTGAATTTTCATGTTAGTGGCCCTAATTCTATCAAAAACGGTCCGTAAATTTTTTATCATTATTATCAAGACTATTTCCGTATACTATAATGTCATCTAAGTATACCATACAGTGTAGTCCTTGTAATCCACGTAAAACATTATCCATGGTCCTCCGGAATGTGGCTGGAGCGGTTTTTAGCCCAAACGGCATTCTGAGGAACTCAAAATGTCCATTTTGAGTGGAAAAAGCTGTCTTCTGTCTGTCCTTCTCTTCTAACTCTATCTGATGATATCCACTTGCTAAATCAAGCGTAGTATAATAAGTGCTCTTTCCTAACTTGTCAAAAAGGTCATGAATGTTCGGTAGGGAATATCTGTCATCAATAGTAATTTCGTTCAGTCTTCTAAAATCAATCACCATCCTGTATTTTACTTCACCAGATGCGTCCATCTTCTTGGGCACTAGATGAACAGGGGCATTCCAAGGAGAATGGGACTCTCGTATTACATTGTCTTTTATTAATTGGTTAACTTGTCTGTCGATTTCATTTTGAACAAACGGAGCTTGTCTATACGGTTTCACATATAAGGTCTTCGTTTTTAGTCCTTATGTGATGCTTTACCGAATTAGTGCGAAACAGCTGCGCTGGCAGATTAAAATCTGTATGACGACCTGTTCCCATGTACCATACAATCGATATAATATGTGCACAACTTCCTATAGTGCGACTGCCCGTCAAGCACGTGCAGTAATAGTGTGCAATAGCATGTCTGTCCCCCCTATTCCCATCAATCAACATATAAGAATAATATATGCGTGACCTTACGTGTCTGGATTGTATTCGCGCTCTTATCAGCCACGCATTATTTATCATAATATTGCATCTTGCCAAATCACTTAACGCATTTTCAAGATATAATTCAATGATGTATAATCCGTTACGAAAATGCTCTGCACAGTACGACTTGGTCAGTCTTAAATGGTAACTTCCTAGTGCAAATAAAAGAATGTCGTCTTCATTTAATCGTGGAAACTCTTCAAAATGAGGCATTTATGGGTAAGGCCACGAAAAAATGTTCATTTCAAAAATAAAACGTGGACCGTACTAAAATTTGAAAAAAAGAACAACGGTATTATTATTTCTAATACCATTTACAGTTTTATCAATATTTAGAGCATTCCTGCTCAGCATGGCTTAATTAAAATACAAAAATATCTTATCTATTTACGTAAATTTTCGATTAATATTTTAGGTTGATTACAGCTTCCATACAAAATCAAAATGTCTCTCGTCCATGTAGCTCCAAACTTTTGTTTTTTTTTTTATCTTATCATGATAATATGTTTGTATTGTTACGAGCTTGGGGTTCGTGACAATAAAAACTGCCGATTTAATAACCAAAAAAATGACACTTTACTCACCAACACTAATTACAAGTCAAACACACTAATTAGAAACACAATTGCACTTACTGATCACTCTCAAGTCGCACTCGAATATCGCCTTCGATGTTATCGCTCGTATCGCTTATTCAAAACTATGTGTGTCTCGCGGCCCACCCGGCCTTATATAGTGCCGCAGAGCTAGTACATAAACATCTAGAACGTTCGAGTACATACCGGTCCCGACTGACTCGACGTCGATAGTTCTCGGAATTACTAGTACTTAGAAAAAGGTCAAGTAGGGTCAAGGTCCTAGTACCGAGGTACTAGTTCTGCTACCCGATACTAGATGGCGCTAGTGGTAACTAATGTCGCCATGTATCAAACATTATTTGCGGCGCGCAACACTGCCCCCTCCTTAGACATGCTCGTCCCGAGCATTATTGGCCCCATAATAACGCGCCAGTCGATCCACATGGACGATCTTAGGAGTACCTCTTGCACCTTTCTGTATCCGGTAGGTTACATCATTGATCTTTGTCACAATCCGGTACGGTCCGTCCCATTTAGCTTGAAGCTTAGGAGATTTCCCTTTGCTGCGGACCGGATTGTGCAACCACACCAGTGAACCTTCGTCGAATCCTTTATTGTTCATTTTGCGGTCATAACGGGTTTTCATCTTTTCAGACATTTGCTGGCCCGATTGTCTGACGTGCTCATAAATGTCATTCATTTTGTTCCGCAAATCATTCGCATAATCAGTTACACTGCGTGGGGCATCAGGTGGTATTCCGGTGATCAGGTCTGCAGGTAGCCGTAGTTCTCTTCCGAAGTTTGCGAAAGCTGGTGTCACCGCTGTACTTTCGTGGACAGCACTTCGATATGACAACAAAAACGGTTGTATGTGCTTGTCCCAATCTCGTTGCCGATTTTCCACAACTTTCGCTAGGTACCTCTCCAGTGTCTGATTAAATCGTTCCACCATTCCATCGGATTGTGGGTGGTAAGAAGTCGTCCTTGTTTTATGAGTACCCATAACTCGACAAGTTTCCTGGAATATTTGTGACTCAAAATTCCTTCCTTGATCACTGTGAATCTCCAAAGGTACTCCAAAACGACAGAAGACTTC
The DNA here is from genome assembly GCA_963855955.1 of Luperina nickerlii. Taxonomy (NCBI): domain Eukaryota; kingdom Metazoa; phylum Arthropoda; class Insecta; order Lepidoptera; family Noctuidae; genus Luperina; species Luperina nickerlii. Next base: position 21,118,100 of record OY979681.1, on the reverse strand, counting down.
ATGAACTAATTTGTCCGCAACTGTCGCAGCTTCTTGATTTGGAATGGCGAAGACTTCCGGCCACTTAGTGAAGTAATCCATCACAACCATGAAATACTTGTTGCCACTTTCACTTTCCGGAAACGGCCCCGCAACGTCAAGGGCTATCCTCTCCCATGGTGCACCAACGTTATACAATTTTAATGCACCTCTACTACGAGTCTGAGGTCCCTTTACAGCTGCACAACTTGTACATTTGCGACACCAATCCTCGACATCGTCCCGACAGTGGACCCAGTAAAACCGTTCTCGTATCTTCAGTAGAGTTCGTTTTACTCCCAGATGACCTCCTGAACAACCATTATGGTACAGCTGTAGAACATCCGGTACTTGAGCTTTAGGGACAACCATTTGCAAATGACAGCTGTCTCCCCGAGCATTTTCCCATTTACGGCACAGGACTCCATCCTGAACCACCAAGCTGTCCCATTGGGCCCAATAGCTTTTTGTGACCGAACTCATCGCTGAGACGTCACTCCACCTGGGCTTAGGAGCTCTGGCCTTCATCCACTCCAGAATTGGCTTGATGTCCGAATCTTCCTGCTGTGCACGTTGTAGGCTTTCCTTCCACTCGTTGTTGAGGTTTGTCTTAAGCATCCTCACAGGTACCACTTCCTTACTCTCCTGCCTAGTACAATGCTTGCAGTCTTCAGGACAAGGTCTTCTTGACAATGCATCTGCGTTGCCATGAGATTTTCCGCTGCGATGTTCGACCACGAAGTCGTATTCCTGCAGTAGTTCAATCCATCTCGCAACTTGTCCTTCCGGGTTTTTGAACTGCAATAGCCATTTCAGTGCAGCATGGTCAGTTCGTAAGTGGAATTTCCGCCCCAGAAGATATTTGCTAAAATACTGCAATGACTTTACCACAGCAAGCAGTTCCCGTCTCGTAACACAATAATTCCTTTCCGGCTTTGACAATGACTTGCTGAAGTACGCTATCACAACCTCTTGATCACCATTCCGTTGGGACAACACACCGCCAAGTCCTATATCACTCGCGTCTGTGTCAACTATAAATTCCTTGTTCGCATCAGGGTACCCCAAAATAGGTGTTTTGCACAGACGGTCCTTTAGCTCCTGGAATGCGATGTCGCAACTATTATCCCAGCAGAAATGTCGCTTCTCCTCGGTTAGTTTATGCAGGGGTTTGGCTATATCTGCAAAGTTCTTGACGAATCGCCGATAATAGGAGCACAAACCCAGAAACGCTCTGACCTGCGTCTTGTCCTTTGGAACTGGCCAGTCCTTGACAGCGGCGATTTTCTCTGGGTCCGTGCGGATACCTTCTTCAGACACTACATATCCCAAAAAGCTAACTTGTCGTTTGAATAGTGAACACTTCTTCGGACTTAACTTGAGGTTGGCACTCTGGATCTTCGTGAGCACGCGTTCCAGGTTATGAAGATGTTCTTCAAACGTGCGGCCTACGATGATGATGTCATCCAAGTAGACCAGGCAGGCCTCACCAATTAGCCCGGTAAGTACAAGTTCCATCAACCTTTCAAACGTTGCCGGAGCATTGCACAATCCAAACGGCATAACTTTAAATTGCCACAGACCCTTTCCTGTCGAGAATGCAGTCTTCTCCTTGTCCTTGGAATCAATTTCCACTTGCCAGTAGCCACTTTTCAGGTCCAGCGTGCTAAACCACTTTACGCCAGTAAGCATGTCCAGCGTGTCATCAATTCTTGGCAAAGGATAGCTGTCCTTCTTCGTAATGTCGTTCAGACGACGATAGTCAACACAAAACCGCATGCTGCCATCCTTCTTTCTTACCAGCACTACAGGTGAACACCATGGACTAGATGAAGGTTCAATCACACCATCCTTCACCATTCCCTCAATCATGGTTTCCACTTCCTTTTCACGTGCTACCGGCAATCTCCTTGGCCGCTGACGGATAGGCAATTCTTCTCCTGTATTTATTTTGTGTTGAACTAATCCAGTCCTCCCGATATCAGCATCGTTTGATGAGAAAACATTGGCGTACCTGAGTAACATCTTCTTCGCTTTGACCATTTCATTTTGGGACAGAGCGCTGCGGCAGTCTTCTAAAAGGGTGGTCACTCTCGTTTGTGCATCCTTGCTGAGGGTCCCAGTCGATAGATATTGGCATCGACGCAACCAATCCACTTCCTCGCAAGTGCCAAGTAGTGTGCCTTTTTCTATAATGTGTTCCTGATCACAAAGGTTCAGCACACGTACCCCTGAGATGTCGGTGGCTCTGACCAGAGTTCGTGCCACTTTCCATGGAAGGTCATTGTCTACCCTTTCCACGAGTACACAACGAGGAGTTCGCCCAGGATTCCGAGGAAGACTAACCGGCACAATCGTTTCCGATCTCGGCGGAAGAATAATCTTCTTAAGGCTGTACACATTTCCAGGTAACGCCCCTTCCACGAAAACTTCCTCTTGTCCACATTTCAATACACCTTGCTTAACGTCGATCTCGCAACAATTCTTCCTCATAAAGTCAAGGCCCAGGATGCAATCGTCCATTATATCAGCCACAATGACATTATGCAGGTAGATTCTGTTGCCTAGCTTCAGCTCCATCTTCTTCTCTCCATGGACGGGTATGTGCTGACCGGTGGCTGTTACTAAATTAATGCGTTCTCGATTGTATGCGGAGTCCCCAAGGAACCGACTTATAAGTTGGGAACTGACGACCGTGCGAGAGGCTCCTGTATCTATGGTCAGCTTACAAGGTATTCCGTTGACCTCGCCCTTGATGATTAGGCTGTTCCCGTCATGGGTTTGTGTGATCGAAATCCTTGGGGCTCCTTGAACATCAGCCAGCACCCGCCCCGCAGTCCTGGCTGTTACTCGTTTCCCTGCTGCTGGTGTTGGGCGGTGCTGCTAGCCGCACTGCCCTCCGGAGATCGACCGTTGTCTCTTTCTGCAGTTCGCTTAGGGCAACTGGATCGAAGGTGGCCCCTTTCACCACAGCCATAGCACCTAGGGCTGTATCCTTTACTGCGCTCGCGAACTGTAGCCGCTGCAACTTCCCTGACGCGATGGGAACGATGATCCTGCCGCACAGCTTCCACCTCCAGTGCATGGGCCAAGGCGTCCTTCAGCGTCCCGTGGTGACCGAGCCTCACAGCAGCTCTAACTTCAAGGTCGCGGATGCCGTCGATGAATGCCTGCACCAGGTTCCCATCAATAAGCGCAGGTACGGACTGGTAAGCTTTGCGAACCAGCTTCTCCACTTCAAGGGCCCACTGCTGCAGGTTTTCGTTGCTGCGTTGCACGCGATCCTTGAGCTGCGCACGGAACACGTGTTCCAGGTGAGCGTCGCCATACCGAGCCTCCAATGCCTCAAGGAGCTGCTCGTAAGTCACTTCCTTACCGAGAGCTTCCAGGACAGTTAAGGCCTGGTCACGCAGGCCCAGGGTGAGGGCAGTCATGGCCTGACTTTTATTCCACCCGTTCGCCTTCATAACAGCCTCAAACTGGATTTTGTAGGCCGACCAGGAAGAAGTTCCGTCGAACGGTGGCACTTTGAATCCACGTAGCGAAGGTGTAGTAGCTACGGGAGCTGCGATTCCATCACCCAGTTTCAGGTAATCCAGCGTTTTCTTCATGTCAGCCATCACGGTTTCCTTCAGGTCAGCCATCACGGTTTCCTTTACGTCAGCCATCACGTTGTCAACCCGATTATTCACTTGGTCGATTCGGGTTTCGGCTTCCGACAGACGGTTGTCATGTTGAGCAACCTTCACCTCCTTCATGTCTTTCCCGAAGGTAGCGTGAAGGTCCTTTATAAGGAGCATCTGCTCTTCCTGTCGGCGGGCCTGCTCCTCCTGTCGGCGGGCCTGCTCCTCCTTGTCCCGCTGGAGCTGTTCCTCCAACCGACGAGCCTGTTCCTCCTGTCGACGAGCCTGTTCCTCCTGTCGACGAGCCTGTTCCTCCTGTCGACGAGCCTGTTCCTCCCTGTCACGCAGCAGCTGTTCTTCCAACCGACGGGCCTGTTCCTCCTTGTCCCGCTGGAGCTGTTCCTCCAACCGACGAGCTTGTTCCTCCTGTCGGCGAGCCTGCTCCTCCTGTCGGCGCGCCTGTTCCTCCTGTCGGCGAGCCTGCTCCTGCAGCATCATTATCAGAGCAGCAAAATCTGGTGCTGATGATGCTGGAGCAGCTGTGGACGGGCCGGCCTCCGTGGTCGGTAGCTGGCCTTCCGACCCCTGTGGCATTGCTCCACCAAATCGCCTCTGATCTGTCTCTTGCTGGCGTTGACTCCGGGTACGGATACCCTCCATGTCGTCTTTGGGTAAAATCGGCATTTTAAACCTCGCTTCTGACACCAATTGTTACGAGCTTGGGGTTCGTGACAATAAAAACTGCCGATTTAATAACCAAAAAAATGACACTTTACTCACCAACACTAATTACAAGTCAAACACACTAATTAGAAACACAATTGCACTTACTGATCACTCTCAAGTCGCACTCGAATATCGCCTTCGATGTTATCGCTCGTATCGCTTATTCAAAACTATGTGTGTCTCGCGGCCCACCCGGCCTTATATAGTGCCGCAGAGCTAGTACATAAACATCTAGAACGTTCGAGTACATACCGGTCCCGACTGACTCGACGTCGATAGTTCTCGGAATTACTAGTACTTAGAAAAAGGTCAAGTAGGGTCAAGGTCCTAGTACCGAGGTACTAGTTCTGCTACCCGATACTAGATGGCGCTAGTGGTAACTAATGTCGCCATGTATCAAACATTATTTGCGGCGCGCAACAGTATTGATATAATGTTTGCATCAGATGTTACAGCAGGATATGGGCCTAAAACATCGATTATATAACCATCGCTGGTTACTAATAAAAAAGGCTTTAATAAGTTCCTGAACTTGTGCAGACTGTAAAATTTTCGCTGAAATAAAAAGTTCGAACTTTTTTCAATATATTTAAATATATGTTCCGTCTGCTATTAAAATCAAAACAGTATTCTCCCCATTCCCAAAAATAGCTTTTGGTATCATTAGATTTCTTTCAAGAAGATCTCTTCTAGCAACATGACCTATTCCAAGATGACTCGGAACAAAATCTTGGGTGAGACATTCTCTTGCTATTTTTAATTTTCTTTCGAGCTCTCTGCGGGACGTTTTAAAGAGCGTCGCCAGTCTCTCGTTAGATTCACCAGTTCTGAGTTTAGTTAAGTACACACCTAGAACTGTACGTGGATGACGGGACCTTTCTGATAGACTCGGTGTTTCCGCTAAGATAGCATCGAACTGTTCTAATGTCAAACCGGTCCAAAAATGTAATTCCTGTGCATTAAGTCCAGATTCAAAATCGAAACTAGGGGCATTGTTAATGGCATTTACCAACATGTTCGTCATGTCCGAAAAAAAAGAAGAATTGAAATAATTCGTAACGTTGATAACGTCTTGCGGTTTCCCGCCAAAAAAGTAAGTTTATCATTTCAGTAATATGGGGACAAAAATAGTTTCATTTCGGTGGCTGTTATAACTCGTGCTACATTCGTTTAATTTGTTTCAAAATTGTGTATTCAATTCGTCGTAAGTACTGTTTTGTTTGAGTAGTGTTCATATTTTTTGAATAATTTTATTTCAGTGTTAAATGTAGAACTAACCTCTATTTTATCATCTCAGTGTTATCATTTCAGTGGATTCGGTGGACTGTTATACCAATTACAGTCCACCGGAATGAAATGTATCTCTGAAATGATAAAACCATAAAGTTTTAGAGATCCTTGTGTCAAATACAAAATCATAGTTTTGTAATGTACTTTTACCTAGAGTGTAGATTAAATTATTCGGGTGCATTTGTTGTGTAATATTTGCGTTTAAGATATATAATACATAAATAAACCTTTCATTAATATCATTCTTTGAGGTTATTGTAACTTCAAAGGATGATATATGTAATACTAACTGTAATATCTGTATATTAATGATGATATTAAAATAACTGTGTACTTTCCTGTCTCAGTGTTTATCTAAAATTTGTGGAAATCAAACCTAACAAAGTACGGAACCCTGGCTGCCCGGCACGGTTGTTCTTAGCTGTATCATTTCTATGGATTTATTTCATTCCGGTGCACAGTTTATCATTTCGGTGGTGTTTTTTATCATTTCGGTAGACACTTTTCATTTCAGTGGACTCTTAAAAATTCATCCCTAAAAATTTATGTAAGTTTTGATGAAATTTGATGTCCACTCACGCACAATATTATAAAATAGGCTAAAGTTTTATTTGTCACTAAAAATATGTACTATAGTATTGAAATAAAAAAATCCACCGAAATGACAAATAAAAATCTCTTGTTGAGATTCACCCAGTTAGTTCAGTGTTTTTGTTCCAGTTAAGGGTCTTGTCTAATATTATGCCTAAATATTTAACCGATTCGCGCCATGTTATCCGAAAATCATCGATTTTGACGAATCTGGTGGGTAGTGTGTGTTTTCTAGTAAACAAAATTCCTTTAGTTTTTGTGGAATTTAGTTTCAGTTTCCAGGTCTTGAAAAACTGGCTGAGTAATTCCAATGAATATTGTAGCCGTTCAGTGACTAAGTCAATGTCTTTGTCTGTCGTGAATGTTGCTGTGTCATCAGCATAGATGGCAAGTTGTGTGTGCGCCTGTTTAGGTATATCATTCAGGTAAAGTATAAAAAGGTACGGCCCCACAAGTGAACCCTGAGGCACACCAGCTGGGATGGCTTTGGGGCAGATAATAATAAATAATAACTCCAGTAGATTCAATCGGTGTACAGCTCAAGTCAAAGTTACACTTTTTCGAGCCTACTGTACATCGCTGTACACCTGCAATCTCTGGAGTAACTATACGCAAAGATCGTTCAATGCTTTACGCGTCCAATACAATAACGCGTTTAGGGTGTTGTTGTGGTTGCCGCGGGCATGCAGTGCGTCAGGGATGTTTGCGGATGCACAGGTGGACGGCTTCCATGCCATCTTGAGCAAGCGGTGCGCCGCCTTGCGCTGCAGAGTCCGCGCCAGCCCTAACAACATTCTGGCGATGTTTAGTGACAGACTAGACGGTCGGCTACAAAAGTTTTGGAGCAACCTACATTTAAGTTTAAATACTAACATAGCTAAGTAAGTTCTGTATTTTTACTAACAATTGTGAACTAATTTTGTGAACGTGAATAATTATGAATATGGATCTTGTGACATCTGAATTAAATGATTTTATTATTTATTATTAAACATTTTTGTCAAATAAACAATAGCTTTCTGAGGGAGATTCTTCAGTAAGCCATTTCCCAGGCCGTCAAAACCAGGGGCTTTGTTTTGTTTTAGTTTTCTCTCGAGTTTTCGAATCTCATTCGGCCTAACAAGTGATGGGTAGTCATCCAACTGGTAACAGTCCAGCAACCTATTGGAATCTTTGACTACCTCTTCAATGGTGGGAAATCCCATGCTTCTATAACCAAATGTTGATCACAAAGACGGTTATTTTCGGGGATATAATATTTATAATGATGAAGCAACATTTTCCTAGTCGAAAGTGGAACTCTGTACCTTTCTGTTCTCTGACATCCTTCTATGAAGCACCTACGTTCAGTTTCTATAGCTTTCATGTAATCTAGCAAAACAATAGTAGGTTCCGATTGGTTGCTTCCAAGACCTTCATTCGAAGACATAGTAGGAAGATCTTGTCCCTGTGGTTGTATATCTTGAGAGGGGTCTTGTTGGGATGAAGTTGATGGGCGTGACACCATATGGCCAGCAGCTCTGTCTGCAGCCACCCAACAACTATGACATATTTTACTTGCTGCTTGTATCTGCAACAAACATATACAGAGTTGATATGACAGAGGGGCATTAAATTACACTACGTATACTATACGTGTATAGTATTAATTCGATACAGTACAAAAATAGAAAGCGCCAAAAATGAGATTATTTTTTTTTCAAACAAACTAAATAGCTTAAAGTCAGAGTGAAACGCAACCACCCTTTATAAATAAATTTGACTGACCTTAGATGCCTAGGTAACAAAGTCGCGCAGGAGCGCGTGTGCGTGTGTGTTATCTCTCTTGGCGGGGGCGCGGGGGGCGGGCGGTTTAGACCGCTCGCGCCGCCCGCGCCCGGCTGGTTGTTAAGTACGCGCACACACAAAAACACAAAATTTTTAAATTCTCGATGTGTCCTCGATTCATATTAATGCACAAATTATACCGACGGAGAATATTGTTATTTATTTTTCTAATTAAATCACTGTCCGTCGCTAAGCACTTTAATTCCCGTAATCTTTGTACTGCCAATTGTATGGTGCCGGCGCGCGGCGTTCCTAGGGCTATTGCGCCGGTCACCATACCTTTCTCGGTATGTTCGCAGAGCTAAATCTGCGTTTCCACGGCATTCACCGTAAATTAAAATCATGTAAGTGTATTCTGACGCCGTGTAAGTTACACGAGGCATTGCTGAACACTTTAATTATTACACACACACACAACCAACGTTTAATTACGTATCCTATCACAATAAAAACAGTCAAACACAAAAAACACTAACACTAAATAATAATATTCCCAAGTTAAACTTATTTAGTGTCCATCACAATAACAAAACAAAATCACAATTATTGTCAGCGAGTTCGACAAAACATAAAGGCGCGGCGGCGGGGGGCTCCCGTATTACGTAACGTACGTCCCGAATGGATGACGCGTGCGCACTGTCCACTGAAAGAACAGTTTTTTAGCAAATTCGCAAGGATCTAGGATGCAATAGCAACACACTGACCTATTTCTATTCCTTTTACGCGCGGGAAAAAGGCGCGGGGGTTTTGCTATGATTGTCACTCTCATAATGAAAGTGCAAGTGTGTGTGTATTTATTGCTTCGTGAAATATTTGGTTGTACTTGTGCGGCAACAATGTATCTTATACTCAGATTATCGTTTTAAGGTGCATGACCTATGCGTATGAGATAATCAGCTGTTAGGAAATATACATCGTGTTCAAACGTAGCAAAAACTTCAAAAATCATTTGTGACTAAACTACTGCTCCTATTTAATTGATTTTTGGTACAGAGCTTGAAAATAGTATATAGTATAGGCAGTTTAAAGGAAAGCCCCTCTGTCGTATCAACTTTGTATAATCAAGATTAGAATTTATTGAGATAATAATGAAATTGTTAATTACCTAACAAGATTGAATTATCTAAGCTGTTTGTGTTTAGATTTTGGCTAAGAATGCTAAGATACTGTTTTTATTCTTCTGCATTTTCATTCCACAAAACTATTAATAAATAAAATAACAGATATACGATGACTTCTGAAAAAATGTTTTCACTTGACATGAAATAGATTTACTTTGATTGGGTTGCAATATACAAAGTAACAGACAAATACAATGTTATGGGACAGGTCTAAGTATAAAAATAGATATTGTCTTTTTAACTTGCAGCAAACCACATTGTAATCTGATTTAGCTTACAGTTCGAGGTATAATCCACTCTTGTATAACATTATAAGCTCCGCAGCGGAGGATGAGACTTGACCCCGCCTCCCCCGCTCTTTCCGCCGCCCCTATGACGTCCGGTCCCGTCCCGCACTCAGACCTCATACCGCTAAAGATACCTAAAATCATGTTCTGCGCATGTCACACCACGTGGTGTGTCATGTCTCTTCTTACGTGGCACGCATTGTACTGTAATTTTTCGCTAATTCACATGGAGCTCAACATACCTTAGAAAAGTAGATCGAAATAGGAATTTAATGAAACGGTTTACTTACATTTTCTTTTGGAATTTTAGTTTTGCTCCGGCTTACCTCAGTCATAAATTCACCCTTTCGCCACTGCTGCATACTCGTTGAGAATCTCTTAGGCATATCATTCCCCAGTCAGAGTGCCATTTTCTATGGCCACTGACTCTGTGCGACCTTCTGAAGAAATGCCAGCCCATACATCTACACTGCCTCCACCGTACTGGACTCTTTCTGAGAAGCAGTCTTGAAGGTAACGGTCACCAGGCCGCCTGTAGACACTTCGCCTTCTATCAGAAGTGTAAAGTGAGAATCGAGACTCATCTGTGAACAAAATTCTTGACCACTCATCTTCATCCGTAGGTATGTGTTCACGGGCGTATCGCAGTCTCGCTACTCGATACTCTCTCTCGAGTTTGAGGCAACTTGCTGGTTTTCGGGGTTTCACATTTGCTTCAGCAAGTCTTCTTGTCACTGTACTGACACTAGTGTAGTCCCTTCGGGCCTGAAGAAGCTGTTGCTGGACTCGGGCAACTAGTCTTTATTTGTTATTGAAGTGAAAACTTCTTTAGCATCGCTGTGATTTAAAATTTTATGAAACGAAAAAGCAACAGTAAAAAGAGACATATAAGATTTAACGTGAGAGAAAATGAGATAGGAAGCATATTACAGTGTTTTTGAAGGTTTAACTTCTACCACGTGTGAATTGCACACGTGCTGTTTTTATTTATTCTTTAATTTTTTTCTTTTTTTAGTACACCTGAGTCTGCCATTACAAGGTCTCCTCAGATGGCTTCCAGTCTCTTCGTACCTTCGCTTCACCTTCTGAACCGTTCGTAACGTCACACCTACCATTCTTGCAGTAGGTGCGACGCATACTGATGCCTAGTTCCAGAAAAATCATGACTCTAGCTTAGTAACATACACACATCAACACGGTCTAGGGATATTTTTAAAAAAGCGAATTACTTTCAATGTGTTAATTATTTATATGACATGTATATATTTAAAAGATACGTTATTTAATATTCTACCATTTTTTAATAATGGTTAAGGTACTTCGATTAAAATTTCAGGATTTATGGAAAAAAAATGAAGCGTAGACGGAAACCGTATATGAATTAACTTTTAATTTGTGAGTAAAAACTGAAAAAAATAGAAAAATCATTTAATTTGTGTTTATAAACTTGAAGTTAGTAGTCTGAGAAAGCGCCCATGATGTTCATAACACATCGGCAACGATTCGGCATGCTCAGAACAAGGTTGTCAATGTCTTGCTGCGGGATATTGTCCCATGTCCTTCTGAGGTGCGCAAAAAGTTGATCTTCTGTAACCAGATTTTCAGGAACTTCCTTCAGAGCTCTTCTTTGCAGCATATCCCACGCATGCTCAATGGGATTTAGATCTGGCGATTGAGCAGGCCAGTCTAAGGCCCTAACATTGTGTGTATGTAACCAAGCTGCTACCGTTCTCGCCGTGTGTGCCCGGGCATTGTCGTGCATGAGCAGGAAATCTTGCCCCATTTGTGTTCTGTGGGGCAAGATTACGGGCCCCAGCACCTGTTGGACGTATCGTTCTGCCGTCATATTGCCCCGCACCCAAACGAGATCCGTCCGTCCTCCAAGACGAATTCCTGCCCAAACCATAATTGTTCCTCCTTGGTATGGGTGAACTTCCTGAGGGTTCTGAAGACGGCTCCATCGTCCAGGAACTCGCCAAACACGCGTCCTTCGTGAATCTGGATGGAAGCCGAACCTGGATTCATCCGTGAACAGCACATTAGACCATTGCTCACGGCCCCAGTCCACGTGGTTCCGAACCCATTCTAATCGTCATCCACGATTGCCTCTCCGTAAAGGTGGGACCCGGAGTGGTCTACGAGAGCGTAGATTGCTTTCATGCAGTCGCCTTCTTACAGTTTGGTCACTCACAAGCACTTGGTGTTCCACTCGCAGCCTTTGGACCAATTGAGTCGCCATTGCATTTGGTTGAGCTCGCGCAGTAATTTGCAAAAATCGGTCTTGTCTGGGGGTAGTGATGCGACTTGGCCCCCGGTGCTCTCCGCTACTTCACCTGTGGCACGATAGCGTGTCCACAATCTTGAAATTACATTTTGGTGGGTCCCTATGGCCTCAGCAACATTACGCTGAACAGACCCAGCTTCCAGCATTCCCACAGCTCGTAACATCTCCGCCCTCGTCAAATGTTGACGTTGCATGGCTACAATACCTCAATTTTAACTTTATCTTTCGTTTAAAAATGAAAAAAAACTGTAACTAAACGTAATTCGTATTGTTTTCTAAATTTCGCACAAATGAAAATTCCCTCTCCTGCACATCAAGACATTTTTATGCCACCGAAACAAAAGAATTTTCAAAAATTTGAATTTGGAATTATTCTGAGATAAATTACAAACAAATCGGTGTATAAAAGATTCCAATGCGGCCAGTACTTTTTGAGTTATTTAATTGAGTATGAAATATCCCTAGACCGTGTTGATGTGTGTATAAGTCAATGAGCTAATGTGCTAGGAGCACATTCTTCAGATGAAAGAGGCATGATAAATAAAATGATGTTGTCTAACTTGTAACAAGACCCATCGATCAAAAAATTGAAATCAAAAACAGAAACAAAAAAATGAATAAGTACTAATATAACTACTAATAATAGTTTTTGTTTGTGCAGAATAAACTAATTTTCTTTCTTCTTTCTTTTTCTATCTAAATTGTAATTCGAAAAGGTTATTTTTGTTTTTAAAGATCTTTTCAGCCATTTCTTAAAGAAGGTTCTCGACTATGAAGTTTTTATATATAAAATTAAACGCTTTTCGAGTCCTTTTATTTCGAAAGTACCTATATCTTGTGTCTTTAAAAAGTTATTTCAATTTTAAAAGTGTGATAAGTACTTAGTTTTACAGGCCAGTGTAGGTAGTCTGACTTGAGACTGGAATCCAATATTATCATCATCTACCTACTTGGGATCTGCACTTCAAATAGGTACAGTTCTTTTTTTTTTCTGGATGGGAAGTCATCAAATGACTCCTCCCGCTCTGGGTGGAGCGGAAGGGAGTGTCAGACTCTTACTGACTAAAACCCACCCGTGTTCCTTCCTTCGCCCTTTATGTTCCGGGCCAGCGGTAACCCTTTCGGACAATCCCGCTGATCCGGCAGGCTTCGGCCCTGACGGGCCCCTTCCCTTGATGCTGACATCTCTTTGAGGCGCGCGTGGAACACGTACGCGCCGTCCTGCACGGGCCTGGTCCTGATCGGACGGTGAGTTACCCATTACTCTCCGCCCGCAGGCCCGCGCCTACGGTGGCCGGGAGTCGTCGCGCGGCTCCCGACGCCCGGAGCGTCTCCCGCGGCGGCTGGGACGGGAGGCTCTTTCCCTCAGCCGTCCCGCCGCCTCCTTCGCTAGCATGACTGCTTCGCAGAAGGAGGCGACTGCCCCCCACTCCCTCTCGCCCCGGACCATGGCTTGAACCAGGGCCGGACGCGAGAGGTCGCCGCCGCTGCCGATCGCCTCTACGAGGACACGGCGGTGCTCCGCCCAAGCGGGGCAGACCTCCACCGTATGCTCCACCGTGTCCTCTGGGCGATCCTGGCAATGGTGACACCCGGGCGTTTCCTCCCGCCTGATGATGTGCAGGAACCTCCCGAAACTTCCGTGTCCGGTGAGGACCTGCGTCAGGCGGTAGGTGAGGGCGCCGTGACGCCTCTCTAGCCACTCCTCAAAGAGGGGTCTTACCGCCGCTATCGTGGCGTGCCCTGCGCTGGGTTGCGACAGTCGCTCTTTCCATGTCGCCATGAGATCGCGCCGGAGGTCCGTCCGCTCCGCCGCAATTTGCTGCGGAAGCGGAGTTTCCCCCCGGCGTAGTGCCTCCGCGCGCCACTCATACAGGCGCGCGAGGACTATCGCCTCCAGATCCCATGGCGGCAGTCCGGCAAGGAGGCTTGCCGCCTCGCCCGAGATCGTGCGGTAGCCCCGGATCAGCCTTGTGGCTACCACCTTCTGGGGCGCGTTCAAATAATGGGCGGCTCGCCGCCGCAGTGAACACGCCCACACCGGGGCCCCATATAGGGCCATGGACCGCACGACCGCCGCGTAGAGCCTCCGGCAGGAGGCGTTTGGCCCCCTCAGGTTGGGCACGAGCCGCTTGAAGGCAGCCCCGGCCCGTTCCAGTTTGGGAGCCAAACGTCGGAAATGCTCGACGAAGTTCCACCGGCTGTCGAGGACGAGACCCAGGTATTTCATCGTCGTCTCGACGCCGATGTGAACCCCTCCTACCGTTAGTTGGGATCCCGATGGTGGCGTGTTCCGGGGCCCATGAAACGACATGGCCTCGGACTTGTGCAATGCCACCTCGAGACCCAACTGCCGAATCCTCTCCACGACTATCGCAACCCCACGTGTCATCGCGTCGGCCGTCGCCTGATGCGACCTCCCCTGCGCCAGGACTAGCGTGTCGTCAGCGTAGCAAACCACGCTGACGCCATCAGGGAGGTCGGCCCGCAGCACCCAGACGTAACCGATGTCCCACAAGAGCGGCCCCAGAACCGATCCCTGTGGGACACCGCACGACATCTCTCGCCGGTTCCACTCCCCATCGCGACCGGGGTAGATGACGGCTCTGTCCGTCAGATACGCCCCGACTACTCGACGGAGGTAGGTCGGCACCCGGTGATACCGGAGTGCCTCCCCAATGTAGCCCCAGGGCAGGGTGTTAAACGACGACCCCACCCCGGGACACCGCGTCCGCCGTCGTGAGGGCTCTCACGCGCATGATGGCATCCACCGTCGAGCGCCCCTTGCGGAAGCCAAACTGGCTGTCCGCAAGATCCGGCCCCGTCCTCACCAGGTGCCCAACGAGGCGGCCCGCAATTACTCTCTCAAAGAGCTTGCCCACCTCGTCGAGCAGCACGATGGGCCGGTATGCGGACGGAGAGTCTGCAGGGCGCCCTGGCTTCTGAATGAGGACCAGCTTCCCCGGCTTCCAACGGAGTGGAAACTGGCCTCTCTCCATACATGCGCTTAAGAGCGCCTCCAGTCGAGGCCCGAGGGCCCTCGAGGCCAGGACCCAGACTTTACCTGGCAAGCCGTCGGGTCCTGGGGCGGTATTTTTGGCCTTCAGCCTTCCTACCGCCGCTCTCAGATCTACCCCGGTCACTTCGGGGATGTCGTCGTCGTCCATGTGGTCCGCTTCGGGCACCGCAAGTGGCGGAGCCATAGGCGGGGGAGTGTGCTCCCCCCGTGAAGGGAACAGAGCGCTCACCACCTCCTCCACGAGCTGGGAACGGAGACTCTGCGTCAGCGGGGGGGCCCAGGTGCGGAGTTTATTCCGCACCAATTTGTAAGGGCGCCCCCACGGATCTCTGTCTAGAGTCTCCAGCATCTCCTCGCGGGCCGTGTACTTGGCCCGCTGGACAGCCTCATGGAGGGCGGTCTTCGCCGCTCTGTACCCCTCGTACAGCTCCTCTTCCGTGGCTTCCGCATCCGGAGGGCCGATGCGGAGCCTGCGGTGCCTGGTGTACAGGTGCCGCGCGTCGACGCACGCCTTGCGTAAAGCCTCCACCTCCTGCGACCACCAGTACACCTGTCGTCGGGCGCGTCCTGGCCGGACTCGGGGCATTGCCATGTCACATATCTCGGACATGGCCTCCCGGAACCACTCCGCCTTATCATCAATGTCGGCAGGCCTATCCGGTGATGTCACCCAGGCCTGCACGATCGAGGCTTCCAGGAGGAGCTCCCGGTCCAGCTGCTTCAGCGCCCACCGCGGACCACTCGGGGCCTGTTGGACCAGCGCGCTGGAGGTCTGGGTGGAGACGTCGAACCGGATATACCGATGATCGGAGTAGGTCTCCACCTCCTCCATGACGCGCCAGTCAATAACACGCTGTGCCAGAGCGGGGCTTGCGAACGAGATGTCCACCACTGACTCACCCCGCATCCGCACACACGTGGGAACAGAACCCCGATTTAGGACGACCAGGCCTGTTTCCAGAGCCCAGTCTTCCACCATCCTGCCCCGCACATCCGTGTAACGGGAACCCCAGGCCAAATTCTTGGCGTTGAAGTCCCCGAGCACTAGCACGGGGAAATAGGTACAGTCAGCCCCAAAAAAAAAAATGGATACACGGACAAGGAACCATTTTATTGTCTACAACCATTGTTCCATAACATTGGTGGCTACCACCGAATAGGTACAAAACATAGTATTAATACAATTTATTTTACCAAAACAACTACTCATACCAGTACCTACACCCTCAAAATAAAAATCATAATATTTTATTTCACATAAACCTACATGGGCACTTCCCAACCAACATTTTGACGCTAATTTCCACCTCTGTTAGCGTTTGTATTGGTTTAACGGGTGTATAAAAGCGCCCAGTAAAACTTTTGTTTATTCAATGGTCATGACTATAACTAAATAACTCATCAAGATGAGTAACGGTAACAAGAAGACATAATATGACTAAGGTAGGTATAAAAGATAAAAGCTGAACCACAGTAACACTAGGTGTAGTAACTTCAAGTAACAATAAGTACCTAAGGTAATAGTTGGATTTCTAATAAGTCTCACTATTTTCAAGTGTTCTTAAAGAGTGCTAAGTAAATGTTTTATACCACCTATCTTGCCTAGGAAACGTATTATTACTTAAGGAGGTATAAACGGTACAGTCGCAACCATCATAGCACCTGCTTTTATAAATTCAAGTAACAGAAATTACTAAAAGTAATATTATAGTTTGTTATAACTCTTTCTACCGACAAGAGCTCTTGAAAATAGTTAGCAAAATATTTTTACCACCTACGTTGCTATAAAAGTATTAATTGCAACTTATTTACAGCTACTTAATTCAGTAATCAAAAACCCCTATTTATGATAGCAATTGGTATTATGGAGTTATTTTTAGAGCCCTAATCGTTACAGTGGGGTTCAAATTTACTTTTATGTTATTCTAAGCCATAATAACACGGAATTTAAACATTTAAAACCCTATTCTGGTATAACAAGTGCTACAATAGTTCTAACTACAGCCCATCCAGTATAGTAATAGTAATAATAGGAACCTAGGATAATAAGGAGTAGACACCATTTTAAATCAAACATAACCTAAAAATAAATCGGAAAAAAACTAGTTTAAAACTCATATTTTGTTTCATTTTCTCATTTTAAAACGCAAAATATTTACTACAATACACAATGAATGTAAAAGACGGAGCCAATATCCTGTTTTTATCTAAATTTAGATTGAGTGTATGCCCCGCATGATAAAATGCAATTTATTTTTACTTTAAATATCACTTATTTTTAAGGCCCTGCAAAATTGAGACGCAAAACATATATTATTTTCTCAATAAAGTAACCCTCGCAATAAATTTTAGCCATGTGATAAAGAAATCAAACTTCACTCATCGAGATATTGACAATCCGTAACTTGAAATTCACTTAATTTCAACTCCTTAGTTTGCCATCATTTTTGAGAAATAAAGTAACACTTTTGGAACTAATGTATATGCAAAACAATAGAAAAAGAAAACACGCTACAGCCCTGAGTTGCTAATCAACCCTGATCAAGATACATAAAGCAAATCCAAGAAAAAAATGGACCTAAAAAAGAACTAATATGTTACTATAAAATTTATAGCAGTAGACTTCAGAACTTGTGTACCACCTATAGTTTTTATTATAACCATAATACAGACTTTAAAGTGCTTGAGGTAGCTAGATTTATATTATACCATCATTATAGATACAATAAATTGTTTGCCACTAACGCCACCCTATAACTATTATGTAACTCTCAGTGTTAAAAGAGTGAGCATTAAAATTATTATATTACTTATAGCGCTATAAGAGGTGGGCCCAATCGAGAGTTTGTAAGGGGTTAGAGCGTGCTCTAACACCAATTGCTAAAACCATTGTATCACTCTTGCTTGCCAAATTCACTTTTAAATAACTCTTTTATCACCAATTCTTATTACCAAAATGCTAGTTGGGTTATGAAACGTCAAAAGCTAGGTGCGCGGTTCCAATTATTGGTCGTTTCCTATGGAGAAGAGCCGGCAAGAAACTCCACTGTTACTCTTTTTAAAAATAATTGACTTTTACAATGTTTTCAAATTACAGCGTAGGCCTGTCAACAAGTATCAGGTACTTGATAAAATAAAAAATGATCTACAGATCTAAAGTCTACAAGGCCTACTATCAAAAGGATAAATAAAAAACCTACTAAAACCAAGTGATATGATTGCCATTACACCCACTAATAAAGAGGTGAAAAATTAGAATTGTCTGTTTATAATGTAATAAATCATAAAAAGATTATGTCAAAGAAATATGTAAAAATAAATAAAAAATAATTTAATAAAATTTTAATTTTAATTTTTTTTTTTTAATTTTTATTTAATTTAATAATTTTTTTTGTTATGTATTTTCTGGTGTACAATAAAGTATATATAAATAAATAAATAAATAAACATCGTAATTTGAGAGCAATTAATAGACATTTACATAGTTATGCCGTTAATGAGGTGCCAGGGAAGCCATATGTGCAGAAGGAATTATTGCCAAACCGCCTTGTCTTCAACGTAGTCTTTAATCTTGTAATATGCTTTTTTGATAAGGACACGTTTGATGAGGGTTTTGAACTTTCCATCGCTAAGTTCTGTAGCCGGCTTTGGCTACTTGTTATAAAAACGAATGCTGTTTACAAGAAATGACTTGCTATTTTTATTTAATCTAAATTTAGGTATAAGGCTTATCTTATAATATGGCTTTCGCCGGGGACGGTCAACTGGCGATCTTCCTGCGTATGTCATGCACTGTTGGGGTGAAGCCATCGAGAAACACGGCGAAGCACTTGCTGTATCGCTTGATATCTCGAAGGCCTTTGACAGGGTCTACTCAGCAAGTTTCCTGCTTATGGCATCCCAGGTGATTTTTGTAGCTGGATTACAGACTTCCTTAGTGAGCGGTCGATCAGAGTAGTCGTTGACGGCTGCTTCTCTGACCTTATGGCTATTGATGCCGGAGTTCCTCAGGGGTCTGTTCTCTCTGCAACTCTTTACCTGCTGCATATCAATTACCTACTTCAGCCGGGTATTGTTGGGTACGCAGATGACAGTACTGTTTCAGAGAGATACTTGTCCAGCACAAGGGCCAGCGGGGCCAAAGTTCGTTTCTTGATAGAGGCCATGGTGGAGCGGACAGATTTGACCTTAAGCCTTGTCTCCCAGTGGGGTGATGACAATTTGGTTTCTTTTAACGCCACCAAAACACAGGCGTGTTTTTACCGCCAAAAGGAGTCGTTTCGACCAGACACCTACTTTTCGGGGTACATCTGTTCCTGTAACAGATCGGCTCGAGCTCCTAGGCATGGAGGTGACATCTAGTCTCAACTTCGGGGCCACCATCGAATACAAAGCCCGAACTGCGGCCAAGAAGCTGGGCATCCTTAATAGGGTCAAGCGATACCTTACGCCTGGACAGCTTTTAACTCTTTACAAAGCACAAGTCCGATCCTGCATGGAGTATTGCAGCCACCTTTGGGATGGCTCAGCGAAATACCAACTTGCCGCGCTTGACTCGGTGGAACGCAGAGCTATGAGGCTCAATGGCGACGTAACTGGTGGATGCCAAGCTTCACAGCTTGGCTCATCGCCACAAGGTTGCCTGCTTGTCGGTCATCTACAGATTGTACTTCGGTGAGTGTGCCCAAGATATCCACGACCTCATTCCACCGGCCCCCTTCTACCTTCGGACATTCAGACGCACTGCAAGTTGCCATCCCTGCCTAGTTGCTATTCCACCAATTCGCAATAAGCGTTTTCAAATGTCCTTTATAAAGCGCACAGCAAGAGTGGAACACTCTACCTGCGTCTTTCCGAGTAGGTACTTACATACAATTACCCGAATCTTTTCAAAGTAAGAGTGAACAGGCTTCTTCTGGGTAAGCTCACTCCATCGTAGACTTTGTCTCTGTCACCTCTGACCTAGACTAGAGTCAAGAGCAAACCCATTTCAAATAAAAAAAAGGTATCACAATTTCATTTTTACTAAGTGTATTTATACAGTATGTAATTTTAATCACCGTTATCCTTTTAAGGGGTCATTGTACTCATCATTATGAACAACTTTTACTATGGGGCCAAACCTAAAATCGGAAAAAAAAATCAGTTGTTCCCTACATTTATGTTCGCATAACTCGTCAAAATGTAGGGAACAGCTGATTTTTTTTTCACGATTTTAGGTTTTGTCCCATAGTAAAAGTTGTTCATAATGATGAGTACAATGACCCCTTAAGAGGGTAACGGTGATTAAAATTACACCCAGTATTTTGGAAATCGCTTGATAGACATAAATTTAATACTAGAAATAAAGATAAATTAGGTGAACCTTTTTTCAGATTATCTAAAGTACATACATCTTTTATGGGGTACTGTGTTAAATGCTACAACAAAATACCTTGACATATTGTAGGTAATTAAATGGAAGAAAATTTAAAACTTATATTAAACGTACACTATGTAAACAAGGATATTAAAAATTAGAGGATTATATCCAAGATAAGAATGCTTGGAAACATGCTAGTCCTGCTCCATAGGACAATCTAGAGTCTAGACAAAATCAAACTGGTTCCTCATTTAAATTATAGATTTTTTTAATTTTTATGACATCGACTTTTACAATCTGTGACGACATTAACTCACACACTTGTTAAAATTCTAGGAAAATCATCTACTTTTACAACAGTTGTAAATAATTTGTAAATATGTGAGCACCATGTATCTATCAAATAATTGATTTACCTGTCATTGCTTAATTTTTAATTCTTTTTACTTTTTGTGGTAGACTAATTTTATTCTAGGTGCATCGTCTTCACATATAATTATATTATGTATACAAAACCTTGTAAAACATTTTAAAAGGATACATAGGACACTGCCTTTTGGAAGGGGCGACTATAATCAATTCAATTTTACTGTAAGTTTTGACGTTCAAAAGTGCCTTTAATGTGCCCATTTGAAATAAATTATTTGACTTTGACTTTGCTTCTTATTTTGAAAAGTCCGAAGTTTTCGCGAACATACAAAATACTTTCTAAAATATAAACAGAAGGCAGAGTTAGTATATTAATTTCTTTGAATGTTTTTCTAAGAGACTCGCGAAGACCCATTTTATAGATTGCGCGGATTACCCTGTTTTGTAAAATGAAAATTGAATCTACGTCAGCTGCCGATTCCCACAGCAGATCACCATAAGACATAATACTGTGGAAATAAGCAAAGTACTTATAGGTACTAACCTAAAACTGAGGCTATATCTCCCAACCAGCAATTTAGTCCTATTATTTCAGCTCATAACTCTAAAAAGCTCTATAAACGATTTATTAAGGTTTTAGCGGTGCCAGAGTGTTGTATAAAAGCGTTCGACAGTACATTATTGCTCTAAATGCTTAGAGAGCTAAAAATACCTATAAACAAAGAATGTAAACGTTTACTTCGCCATTTTATACAACCGTTATAGTCAAGTACTATAGCAAGTTCTAAAATAACTAGTACATAAAAATATTGCTCTATGAAATTGTTAACAGGTGCCTTTATTTATCTGATTGGCGTAATAAGGGTTCCAAACGAACTGCAATAGTAGTTTCGTTATAGCAGTGACGAACACTCAACTACAAGGCGATATTGTGATATTGTGGATATTCAGATCGCTGCTATAGTACGTTTGCGTTAGTAGTCACAAAGACTTTACAATAGTGGCTTTGTGATGTAGTCTAATTTCAGAGCACGCTAATAGAACGTAAGTGTATTATAATAGTTTTTAGATGCATATTATAATTTTATCGATAAGCATGTCACACAGACACTATAATAGAGCAGAATTATTGTATAACAACTTTTTTGTTGCCTAGCACTGCGCTTGTTGGTATTATAAATGGGTATCTATCACTATAATGATGCAAAAGTGGCACATACATGTAGATAAATGTTTCTATTAAATGACAGCTAAGTCCCAAAAAGGATTATTGACTCGCTTTTACAACAATATTCAGACATTTTGATACGGAATTAATGCGACGTACATTCTGCCCAAAAAACAAAACAAAAGGATTTAAAGAATTGGAAAAGACATAAACGCAGTGGAACATACAGAAGAGAAGTGAATAGACGTTTTGAAAAAGCAGCTTCGCCATCATCAAACAATCAAAGCAGTAATAGTAGCCAAAATCAAGTTGGAATCACAATTACGGGAAACGGTTCCGTACAAAATGTGTCTTATAAAGATATTATTTCTAAAGAGAGTCCTTACTCCAGCGAATTTTCTGAATCTTCAAACAATGATTCAACATTAGAAGACCAACAATTTCGTGATGGCGTGATAAATTTGGCCATCAATTATAATATTTCGCATGAAGACAATATTCAAAGATTATATTCAGAGTTGACGCAATAAAGTGTAAACTTATCTCGATCTCTTATACGTACAACTCAACAACTTATTTTGTGCCATTATTACATACTGTATAATAAAGAGATTTTACTAGTTCCTAAGGTTATTTACGCAGATGGTACATAAATAAAAATCTTTATTAATTAAATGGTTCTTTATTTTGAACTAAAAAAGAAAAACCTTACATTTCTCATTCTTCTATCAGTCTTGATCTCACGTTAAAATCAACCCACATGATTAACTTAGCTTATACAATATCAACTACCTAGGTACTCGAAAATTATGTCAAAAACATAAAATGTTAGAATATTCACTTCACTTCACATATTTACTTATATTCTTCATTTAAAGGTAGTATAAAACAGGAGTCTTAGGATTAGTATATAATCCACAGTTTGCACTTAATATAGAATGTGTGATTTTCCACTGCCATTCCGCTGCTGTAAGCAAATAAAAACTGGTTATATGACTAATTCACACTATTCGTCAGTAAACAGTTTATAATTCAGTTTTTTTTTTCATTACCTATGGTCTTCGGAAAAATAATAAAAAAAAACCATTGTGTACTCGTATTCGAAGAAACAAAATCGAACATCCTGTATGCACTCGGGCAGTTTCTGAGAATAGGCTTCGTACACAGTGCGCCAACAATACGTACGGCGAGCGAACTACCGGTTATATTATACCGAGACTTATTAATAGTCTACCCTCAGAATTAAACAAATGTATTACACATAAGAATATCAAATGTAAACTTAAGCAATATTACTTAAGTATTATGTAGGAATGATTGTAACTACGAGTATATAAATGACCTAAAAATGTTATTAATTGTACAAGTATGGACAATAACGCATACATATATAATGCTTCACTGTATATACATATAGACATACTTCGATATTGAGACTGACTCGTGATAGCACAAGTTTAAACCTTAGTGGTTTTTGGTTTGCTATTTAATATAAATAATCCTGTATTTTGTATATATAAACGATATATAAATTAAAAAAAAAAAAAATTATAATATATTCAGTCATGCTCACACTGAACCCCAATTTTAGGTTGAATCCACGATGACTGACAGTGAAAACATTGTCACGGCAAGTACATACTATAATGGCTCTTAGAATATCGAAATCACTTTATATGATAAATATTTTAGTAAAAGCTCAACAATTCGAGGGGGGCACTTTAAATTCATGGTAAACCCATCCCTAGTTTATCAGTAAAGCTGCAGTCGCACATCATTTCCACCGTAATAGACTAATATTATAATAACAAAATAAAATCTTACTCACCTCAGATTGCTTGTATCCTTTTGTAAAATTATTTTTTGCACTCTGCACTATCACGAATGTAAAATAATGAATGGTGAATGAAAAAGGTGAGGTAAAGGAAACTAAACTCTTGTATAGTATGAAAAAGTACTATAAAAGGTCTTACAGTAGCCAGTACATCATTATTTTGAGACCTGCATCACTGTTACATAGATTTTATTGGACCTTTTCGTCATTAGGAACACTGCAATAAAATTATTTTGTCACTGAACAGAGATATAAATGCGCCACTTCCGAATAAAAGATACGTTCTTTGGGGTTTTATAGGACCAAGGACAGTTTTTTACAAAACGTTCTATGGTTTTTTATAGTACTAGTTTTTGCTGCTTGGGCTGTCAACTGCCTTATTTTTCTTACTGCATGGAGCTGAACTTAATCTTCCTGAAAGAGCTCTAATGTGTGCGCCCCATTGTAATTTTGAATCTAAAGTAATTCCTAGAAATACCTACAGTTTCGGACAGGATTTCTTCGAATTCTTTCCCTTACTGTTTTGACCACCTTTTTCGTACGAACACTACGTGGACGGCCAGATCTTTTTCTGTCACAAACAGATTGACTAATATCAAGCGTATGGAGAATTTTAAAAATTGCATTTGGCTCCATTCCAACTTTGTGTAATGCAATTACAGCGATTCGGTTCTCTTTATCACCCCACTCCATTTTAATATCGCAAAATATTCTACAATGTATTGGCGCCAAAATTAGAAAAATCAATGAACAATCGTATAAAAATGACACGATTCCAAATTCAAATGTAATATCTTTCTTATTTTTAATTGTAACAGTATTTATGACCAGACTGTGTATAAACTGGCACGAAGGAACTAACAGCCGAGTGCATCGAGGGAGTGCGGCTGTGGAAGCTCGGCTCCGGCCACTCCACGGCACTGCTCGTCGTGTAACTTATCTGTTTCACTTGAGATTACACTTGCAGAAATAATATCACATGTTATGATTTTAAAGATATTTATTAACTTCCTTATGTTAATAAAAATATACAGGTATGCATAGAAGTAATTACAATCAAAGAAGTATTTCTATGTTTATAACTTTATATCTAAAAATTCTACAATACTAGGCTAGCTAACGGTAGAAAAATAATTACAGATACATTGAGATTGTTCACGACGGTTTTACCGACAGTACGTTTAGCGAACGCAGCACCGCGCGAGAGAAATGCGAGCCCTCAGAAACAGAGCAGAGAATGTAGCGAGATCAGTCGTCCGACTCGGTGCAGTCGCGCAGCCCGGGCAGGCCGCGGCAGTAGCACGCGCGAGAGGAATGTGGCGAGATCAGTAGTCCGACTCCGTGCAGGCCGGGCAGGCCGCGGCAGTGCGAGAGGAATGTGGCGAGATCAGTCGTCGTCCGACTCGGTGGAGTCGGGCGCGCGCGCCGGCTCGGGCTCGTCGCGCAAGTCGGGCAGGCCGGGCAGGCCGGGCGGGCCGGGCAGGCCGGGCAGGCCGGGCGGGCCGGGCGGGCCGGGCAGGCCGCGGCAGTGCGGCAGCAGCAACACGCACGGCGCCACGTCGATGGCCGCGCACGAGGCCGACAGGCGCGCGTCCAGCGCCACGCGCACGCCGCAGAGCGCGCGCAGGCGCGGCGCGGCGCGGGCGCGCGGCTCGGCGCGCGAGTGGAACTCCAGCGTCTGCGCGCGTCCCGGGCGCGGGCGGCGGCAGCGCCACCACCACGCGGCGCCGCCCACGTTCTCGTACGCGTTCTCCTGCGGCGCGCCCGGACCGTTACTCGCGTTGCATATAGGTATAGGGAATGCGATCTCGAGTCGAGATTGGTAACTCGAGATCTCACGTGCTAAATCTAAGGTCAACATTGGTCGAGATATTTGAGATCGATATTTACCTTTTTTAAGTGATAGTTTTTAAATTAATTAAGTAAGTACCTAAGATGGTTTTGGTTTTTGTGAACAAAAAGGCATTAATTGAATCTCAAATCAAAATCTGCGATTATCCGCTCCGATGTCGCGAAATCTCCTAAAGATCGGTAACAATAGAAAAAGTAGGTGTGTCTCATTAGTGACAGCTGTTGAGCTCTTATTTAAGTAATCATTATAAATATTAAATACAAAATACGTATAAATAACTAATTATTGAATTGAAAACTTCTTAGGCGCGTTGGGCATTTTTTGAGATGGGAAAAAACCATTGAACCCGCGCTATTGTTACCTTAAGCGACACCACGCGTGTTTTCTTTATAAGACGATTTTATACCCCTTAAATTTTAACTTTATTTGTTGTTATAGCGGCAACAGAAATACATCATCTGTGAAAATTTCAACTGTCTAGCTATCACGGTTCATGAGATACAGCCTGGTGACAGACAGACAGACACACGGACAGTGGAGTCTTAGTAATAGGGTCCCGTTTTCACCTTTTAGGTACGGAACCGTAAAAAATACATGTGTTCGGCTGTCCTCGGGATGTACTCG
The DNA here is from genome assembly GCA_963855955.1 of Luperina nickerlii. Taxonomy (NCBI): domain Eukaryota; kingdom Metazoa; phylum Arthropoda; class Insecta; order Lepidoptera; family Noctuidae; genus Luperina; species Luperina nickerlii. The sequence continues at coordinate 21,092,105 of OY979681.1, read as the reverse complement.
GTTTTAATGTATATTTATACGACATGTCAGTGAGTGATTACAAAGTCTTCTGTTTGTGTTCTCACTTCTGTCGGCACAGGAGTGCCGACAGAAGTGAGAACTCCAGGAGGAGTGCTACTGTTTTTTATTTTATTTCGAAAATATCTTCTCAAACAAATCGCGCGCGCTCTACCTCGAAATCTTGTTAGTAATGTCGATTAATGTAGCCTAGCGGGTGAGCGGGGTAATGTAGCCCAGCGGGTGAGCGGGGTAATGTAGCCCAGCGGGTGAGCGGGGTAATGTAGCCCAGCGGGTGAGCGGGGTAATGTAGCCCAGCGGGTGAGCGGGGTAATGTAGCCCAGCGGGTGAGCGGGGTAATGTAGCCCAGCGGGTGAGCGGGGTAATGTAGCCCAGCGGGTGAGCGGGGTAATGTAGCCCAGCGGGTGAGCGGGGTAATGTAGCCCAGCGGGTGAGCGGGGTAATGTAGCCCAGCGGGTGAGCGGGGTAATGTAGCCCAGCGGGTGAGCGGGGTAATGTAGCCCAGCGGGTGAGCGGGGTAATGTAGCCCAGCGGGTGAGCGGGGTAATGTAGCCCAGCGGGTGAGCGGGGTAATGTAGCCCAGCGGGTGAGCGGGGTAATGTAGCCCAGCGGGTGAGCGGGGTAATGTAGCCCAGCGGGTGAGCGGGGTAATGTAGCCCAGCGGGTGAGCGGGGTAATGTAGCCCAGCGGGTGAGCGGGGTAATGTAGCCTAGCGGGTGAGCGGGGTAATGTAGCCCAGCGGGTGAGCGGGGTAATGTAGCCCAGCGGGTGAGCGGGGTAATGTAGCCCAGCGGGTGAGCGGGGTAATGTAACCCAGCGGGTGAGCGGGGTAATGTAACCCAGCGGGTGAGCGGGGTAATGTAGCCCAGCGGGTGAGCGGGGTAATGTAGCCCAGCGGGTGAGCGGGGTAATGTAGCCCAGCGGGTGAGCGGGGTAATGTAGCCCAGCGGGTGAGCGGGGTAATGTAGCCCAGCGGGTGAGCGGGGTAATGTAGCCCAGCGGGTGAGCGGGGTAATGTAGCCCAGCGGGTGAGCGGGGTAATGTAGCCCAGCGGGTGAGCGGGGTAATGTATCCCAGCGGGTGAGCGGGGTAATGTAGCCCAGCGGGTGAGCGGGGTAATGTAGCCCAGCGGGTGAGCGGGGTAATGTAGCCCAGCGGGTGAGCGGGGTAATGTAGCCCAGCGGGTGAGCGGGGTAATGTAGCCCAGCGGGTGAGCGGGGTAATGTAGCCCAGCGGGTGAGCGGGGTAATGTAGCCCAGCGGGTGAGCGGGGTGATGTAGCCCAGCGGGTGAGCGGGGTAATGTAGCCCAGCGGGTGAGCGGGGTGATGTAGCCCAGCGGGTGAGCGGGGTAATGTAGCCCAGCGGGTGAGCGGTAATTGCTTAACACACTAACACTAGCAATGGCTTTCATTTTGACAGTTTAACAACATTCATTGCGTCATTGCGTTTTCGTTGATGAGCCGATAATTTTTCGAAAATATGAAGCAATGCATTAGCAATATCCTTCAAAATGATTCAGATTGTGATTGACAGTGTGTTACGTAATTAATGTGCTAATCTCGGACGAGATTGCAATATCGATATTGTTTTGCCACGAGATCGAATCTCGAAAAATGCCTCGAGACCTCGATTACGATAAAGATTGCATTCCCTAACACGTGAAATCATATTCATTTCCATCCATTCAAAGTATTTCGATGTAAGGATACAACAAACAATGAAAAACTATTTTACAAAAAAGAACAAACGACTTCAAAAAAAAAAAATCACTAAAAGTGAAAAAAAAAATTTGCAAATCCGTCTATATATGAGGGAGTTATAATAATAATAATTTTATTTCAAGTAGCAAAACTCATAGTGTTAGTAACAATACACTTACAAACTATGTTAGTAATACACTTAAAACAAAACCTAAAACAGAAAAACAGATTGTGACATCACTGCTGCACGGCGACAGGCCCAGCCGAAGCCCTGCAGCAGTGGTTCACAAACGCACAATCAAGCCTGCTCGCTATCATAGACAGGATGCTGTTGGCGCTGCCCCTCACCCTACGGACCAAGGACGCGCACCGCTTCCGCATCACGGCATAAAAACAGTCCACGTCAGCTTCAGCAAAATCCCTGATGCACTGCAGCACCGGGGCAACCCCATCAACACCCTGAATGCATTATTGTATTGGATGCGAAGGGCGCCGTATGATTTTTGAGCATAATGAACCCACAGACTGCAAGTATAGAAAGACGCAGTAAGCACTAAATATAGTGCGCTTGACCTCTTTAGAGGCACGCCTGAATCTGCGGGCAATCATGTTAGCTCTCACACACAGCGCCCTCCGCTCCCTGTCAATATCCTCATCGTCTTTAAGGCCACTAAGGTCAATAAGTGACCCAGATATTTAAATGGGTCTACCCTCACAAGGGGTATACCGTTCAGCTTAACTGAAGGTACTGCTTCCGGGTAGGTATTTACCCCTGGCCCCAAAGATACCCCAACATACAGAAAAAAAATAAACATCCGAATTGAGAACCTCCTCCTTTTTTTAAGTCGGTTAAAAATAAAAACTTTTTTACAAAAATAAAATAACCGACTTCCAAAAAACACTACAAAGTAAAATATTACTTTAATTTCGGAAATCGGTGCCAAAAAACGAAAATGCGAAACCAACGACACCGACTTCCGAAATTAAAGTTATTTTTCACTTTGTAGTGTTTTTTTTTGGAATTCGGTTGTTTTTTTTTTTCACTTTTTAGTTGTACTATAAATACATAAATAACACTACTTGCTATGTAAATATCAGTGACAGAAAGTTATTAAAACATCACATCAATATAAACTAAGTTGAAAAAATTCGTATTATTGAAGCTAACTCAAAAACTACCCAAGCAAAGTTAATAAAATTTATATAGGGCCACTCCTGAGTAGCGTTGAAAATTACGAAAGATACATTTTGTTTTTTTCGAAACTTTGTATCATTCCTGTATAATACATGTAATTTTCGAAAAAAACAAAGTTCACGTTCGTCTGAAAAATACAATCATACACGTTTAATACTTGTTTTATACCGTGTATGTATTTTTCATATTTACCAATCAAAGGAAAAAAATCTTGCATATTTAATATTAATTGAACATTAATTGAATAGGAATTACGTAATCGAATCAATATATCGGTTGACAGGAAAAATAAACCGAGGAAATAAATTTAATGTCTTCGTCGGAAACTTCATCCGTTCATGAAATGTAGGTTCGTTTACATTGAAATGGATAATTTTCCGATTAGAGTTTACTAATATTAATTTGATCAATCGATCTACCGGCAAACGGTTACAATCTTTGGTGTGTGTCCTCCCAACCAAGGACCAATTTCTCTCACTGGCTGCTGACGACTGTGGATTACTCAATATTCTTACAGCAGTAGATAAGGGCTTTGAATGACACAATCCTTGCCATCAGTCGTTAATGCGAAAAATACACCGTAAAATACATTTAAAAAACTTAAATTTGCGAAAAAGTCAACCGAAGATTCGCAAGGATAGTTTCTGTATTTTATTGAAAAATACAGGAGCGTTTGAAAGATACATGATTTGACATGTCATTTTCAACGCTACTCCTGAGGCATACCTTATCCAATAAAAAAGAATTTTTTGCAAATCGGCTCATAAATAACGGAGTTCTGAAGTAAAAAAAAAACACAATAAAATACAACCGAATTGAGAACCTCCTCCTTTTTTTGAAGTCGGTTAAAAATATGTAGCACATCATTTTAGGATTGTGAAAATAATTGGCAAAAATCTTTTTGCGTTGTATATAGGTATGTTGCCAAGTTATTAGAGGCAATTAGCAGTTTTAAATATAAAAACCTTTTTCCAATAAAATTAAACCGCCGAAAAAACTCATATCTGCCTAGCCTTTTCCCAACTATGTTGAGGTAACTGAAAAGCAACCTTAATAACTAAGTTCTTAAACTAATGTAAGTATACCTAAGTAATTTTGAGTCGGCGCCAAACAAGCAGTTAAGGCGGATCCTTTGATGGGCTGTCCATACATTTTTCTTGGAAGCTTTACGCTAAACATAGACACCCTAGTTGAAAATGAATCATTTTATCACTTTTCTATAATGAAATGTCCCCGCGATCGACCATTTTAGGAAATAACTTGCATTATTTACTAAGGAAAACGATACCTAGTGAAATCCAGACCAAATTTTACACCAGTGTTGCCAACTCGGTGTGAGGTTTCGGGGCTAAATAGAGTCAAAAAAGGGCTAGAATAGGGCTAAATTGCTTTTACAATAAAAATAAATACAAGTGAGTTTTTTTACTTATAAAATATATTTATTTGAACACACAATCAAAAAAATCAAAAACAATCTAACATATTAAAAAATAACAGCTTATAATATTATTATGTCTAAGTCCTCATCAGAGGATTCTTTGCCATAAATTTCAGTAACAGTGTGTGTGCGCTTGAGTGCGTTTAGTTTATGCTAAGTTTTGTTTGAATTTCTGTCTCGTTATTCCACAGAACTTTTTAGGCGACATTTAGACTGAGTGCTAGTGTAGAGTTTTCTTACACTATTTAGGGGCTAGAAATAGGGCTAGGTGCTAAATAATTATTTTAAGGGCTGACAAAGCTTAAAAAGGGCTAGATCTAGCCCCGAAAGGGCTAAATTGGCATCACTGTTTGACACTTGCTATAGTAGTGTGCGTGAATATTGACAACTAAACTCAAGCGCCATGATTGCGATAGTTTAGAAATGAGAAAGCTAGATGGCGTGAGGCGTTATTATAATTCTGTTAAATCAATATAATACGTACAATAATTGATTTATTTCCGTTCCTACCTTTCATGAACAGGTTCACCAAATAAAACTTTATAAATAATAAACTGACCTGACGACCTCACCAATGTAAGCAACTTTATTACATATTATTGGTGTGTGGCAACATAAATATCATTATTCATAAAGTTCGTTTCCGAAAGAATTCCCTTCGCCGTAATGTTAGCACCAATGTTTTTCATTGAAGAATTGTTTTACCTTCAATCAAAAGCAATGGTACCAACATGAATTCTTTCGTGAAACGCACTTTAGATAGGATTTATGCGACGTTGCCGTCTCACCCAACCTGTGTTCGCAACCTTGAACTACATTGAAAGAATTCGAAGAAAACGTTGCCACTCTTCTTTCACCCAATCGACATATTATTGTAATAAAATATAATTTTGAAGCTCGCTTGTATGCAATAGTATTGGCACGCGGAATTTCTCGCATGTTATTTTTATTTTGTATGCTTTGCACTTTCATTTTATTTAAAAATAAAAGTAAGTAGGTAAGTCGTTGTAGTAGGTAGTGGGAGGTAGTGTGTAGGTAGGTACGTAGGTTTCGGCGGTTTTAGAAATAGCAACTTGGCCTGTGACGCTGAAATCCCGTCACAATACTAATTACTTACCTATGTCTCAATTACATAAGTACAAAGTCAGTCGTTATCATAACTTTAATGTATTGTACATACTTATATTTTTTGGTCAACAATAAATTAACTATGTAAGTACATAAGTATTGTAATTCGGTAACCCAACGAGTTTGCAAACATTTGCAAAATCGAAGTACCTACAAAATAGAATATGTACCATATTGTAAACAGTTTCAGACAAACAAACATTATTTTAGTTTGTTAGATAAGTCGCTTCTTCGATTTTTGAAAAATAAAATGTTTATTTGATAGTTTCAAGTATACAGTTTTTTCGAGTACATTAAAACATTGAATAAATTAGTAGGTACTTATGGGTTTTTTTTATCTATACCCTAAAAATTACTTTATAGGTATATTTCAAATGTATGAAAATGGAATTTGTTTTCCTCATAATTTTTTTTTGTCTGGGATTGCAAAAGGTGAAACTTTTAGGTATTGTTGCCGATCTTATACCAACGCCACCTGATATTTGACCTTGACCCCCAACTTCCCTGTTCAAAAGATATGAATGAATTAAAAATGCATATTTGGACGATGTTGTAATAGGCGGTAAAAATAAAAAAATCAGTTTGTTATTATTATTTTACCCAGTATGATACCTGAAAGACAACAAACCTATATGACTATCGATCTTGACAAAAAGCGTGCTTATTCATGTTGTCGCTGGCAACACTTTTCGGCCGCAAACTACCCCAGACGCCGACAGAGGGCGCTTGCAAGGCGTCATCTAGGCTGCAGCGGCGGCACCGCTCACTTTGCTTTCGACTACGGAGTAGACATGGGTCGTACTTGCAAAATCGCGTACCATGGCTTACAAGTACGACTTCTTTAAGAAACCACGTCCTAAAACTAGGTCTCGGGATACTTTCAAGTATTTTCTATCTGCATAGGAAATTGAACCTTAACTGTATACAAATAAGGAGCAAAATCGCTTTTACAAATAAATACGTACTTATAGAGTATAGACGATTAAAGTTTCTACTACTATTCCAACCAAGAGCCCTGTTGGAAGAAAAATATCAGTTGTCTGTAAAGTCGGTTTACGGACGATAGTTTAACGTGACAACGTCATAACAAAACATTAATGAAATTGCCGAACGCGGAGGCCGATTCGGCAGCGTTCGACATCATCTGTATCTCATCGCTCGTTCCGCGCTCTCGCTTGCACTTCAAGCCGCCATGGAACGCTACAACGCTACAGAGCAAGGCCGCGAGGTAACGCTACATGAGTCATGTTTTTTCGTGTGTGCAGCCAGCTTCATCGATTTATTAGACGTTGTCACGTCAAAAAAACTTGCATAGGAAATTGAACTCTTAATTCTTACTTATGGAGCACAATCGCGTTTAGGCATGGGTCGTACTTGCAAAATCGAGTACTTACCAGAGCTACAAAGTACGTCCACCTTAAAAAACCATAGCTCGAGACACTTTCAAGTATTTTCTATCTGCATCGAAAATTGATCCATGACTTCATACAAATAAAAAATATAATCGCGTATTCAAAAGCCCTGTTGGAAGTAAAAGCCTGTGTGTACGAGCCTTTAGTCTGTGCTAAATAAATGTATTTTCTTTCTTCTTTCTTTCTTTAAAAATACTTGCATAGAAAATTGACCCGTTACCTTCTATGAATAAGGAGCATAATCGCGTTTACAATTAATATTTTCACAAACCATTAAAGTAAAAATACTTGCATACGAAATTGTTCCATAGTCTAATTGATAAGGAGCATGATCGCATTTGCGAAAACTGACGCGGTTGGGTAGGTACCTATGTAGTTGAGCGAGTAGCCGTATAAAATACTTTGAAGTCTTGCAAGTATTTCGGGTCGGTACCTAGTGTACGTACTTGGAAGCAAATACCTGTTGCAAAAACCTGGTCGCGTAAATACGTATCTTCCCTACTACGGAGCTGTTCGGTCATTTCTAACATCGTGTTTGTGATCCTGACTATAATTCTAAAATATCTACTTAGAATCATTTCGGCTGATTTGTATAAATAGTTATTTTATTAGCCTACATTAAAATCATAATGTACAGTGTTATTTTGGTTAATCATTAAATATATATAAGATTTGGCAACTTCGTTTAAGTTTCTAATATTCATTACGTATGAATAAATTAATTATTGGTATAATAAATTTTTGTAAATCCTATTCCTATGTAAGAGAATCTTGTTTTTCGATCCACTGGGCATAGTAGAAATACATACCTACCCTAGCGATGAACCTACGTTGTGGGTGCGTTCAGAACATTGACTTTTGAATTCATTGGTTCAGAAATAAACAAATGATTGAGTTACTTACATCAAATTAATAAACGTGATTTATTGTTTGTATACAAAGTTGATACGACAGAGGGGCTTTTCTTTAAACTGCCTATACTAGATACCATTTTCAAGCTCTGTACCAAAAATCAATTAAATAGGAGCAGTAGTTTAGTCACAAATGATTTTTGAAGTTTTTGCTACGTTTGAACACGATGTATATTTCCTAACAGCTGATTATCTCATACGCATAGGTCATGCACCTTAAAACGATAATCTGAGTATAAGATACATTGTTGCCGCACAAGTACAACCAAATATTTCACGAAGCAATAAATACACACACACTTGCACTTTCACTATGAGAGTGACAATCATAGCAAAACCCCCGCGCCTTTTTCCCGCGCGTAAAAGGAATAGAAATAGGTCAGTATGTTGCTATTGCATTCTAGATCCTTGGGAATTTGCTAAAAAACTTTCTTTCAGTGGACAGTGCGCAAGCGTCATCCATCCGGGACGTACGTTACGTAATACGGGAGCCCCCCGCCGCCGCGCCTTTATGTTTTGTCGAACTCGCTGACAATAATTGTGATTTTGTTTTGTTATTGTGATAGACACTAAATAAGTTTAACTTGGGAATATTATTATTTAGTGTTAGTGTTTTTTTGTGTTTGACTGTTTTTATTGTGATAGGATACGTAATTAAACGTTGGTTGTGTGTGTGTGTAATCATTAAAGTGTTCAGCAATGCCTCGTGTAACTTACACGGCGTCAGAATACACTTACATGATTTTAATTTACGGTGAATGCCGTGGAAACGCAGATTTAGCTCTGCGAACATACCGAGAAAGGTATGGTGACCGGCGCAATAGCCCTAGGAACGCCGCGCGCCGGCACCATACAATTGGCAGTACAAAGATTACGGGAATTAAAGTGCTTAGCGACGGACAGTGATTTAATAAATAACAATATTCTCCGTCGGTATAATTTGTGCATTAATATGAATCGAGGACACATCGAGAATTTAAAAATTTTGTGTTTTTGTGTGTGCGCGTACTTAACAACCAGCCGGGCGCGGACGGCGCGAGCGGTCTAAACCGCCCGCCCCCCGCGCCCCCGCCAAGAGAGATAACACACACGCACACGCGCTCCTGCGCGACTTTGTTACCTAGGCATCTAACTAAGGTCAGTCAAATTTATTTATAAAGGGTGGTTGCGTTTCACTCTGACTTTAAGCTATTTAGTTTGTTTGAAAAAAAAAAAATCTCATTTTTGGCGCTTTCTATTTTTGTACTGTATCGAATTAATACTATACACGTATAGTATACGTAGTGTAATTTAATGCCCCTCTGTCATATCAACTCTGTATAAACAACTTAATTTAATCTGTTTATTTTTTTTCTTATACGTCGTCTATTATTTTACCAGGAATATAAAGATAAGTAAAATTTTACTTTTATTTTTATTGTTCCATTTTTTTCTGTAATGAGTTCAGACCGTAACCTTGTTATAAATCGTATCTTATCATCTGTAATGTAATAATAATCTAATAATAGCAATTCTTTCTAGCTATAGATAGAATGCTTGAGTGCAACCACAAAATTCTGCGATCTCATTACATACAGTTGTGAAATTCGATACTATTCAATTCCATTCAAATACTGAGTGTATAGAAGTAACATAATTATTCTTTTGTTTTGCTTTATTTCAGATTTCTTTATTCCTGAAACTAATTCATTTTGATTGAATGTGGACCAGAAGCATGTAATTGAGTGGGCATTCCGATTGGAAATTTACCGAAATATGTGTGAATCTTTACAAATTGAATTTGTTAGTGAGAGACTTGATGGATTTCGAAGTGAATTAATTTTCAAGAGTGCAGTATGTGTGGTAAAGCGTGGAAGCACTGTACGGAGAGCAGTAATAAAATATATACTGCAACTGCTGGTGAACAAGAATGTTCAGTTGCTATTCAAAAAGGTCACATATTTTCAGACAGTGTTCCATTTGTTACTATATATGTAGTTCGGAGGATGGCTGAAAAGGTTATATGGCCATAACTTTGATTCATCTTCTGGTATGGTAAGTTAATATATTACTAAACACATACATACATAAACTCATGCCTTATTCCCATGGGGGTAGGCAGAAACTACAGAATGCCACCTGCTACGATAACTTACATACTCATTTACTAAACACATATTCGGTTCTGTATGAACTTTTTGTTGTGCAATATTTACAAGTGTTGCTTTTCATTTCCAGGCCTGCAGTATTGGTAAAGAAACTAAGAAACATCTATTTCATGGTGTTCAAAACAAATATTGTTTTGTGTCAATATTATGAAAAAAGGAGACGGACATGAAAGCACATAATTGCTGCAAACATTTTACTGGACCGCCTACAGCAATGGAATCACAAATTATTGTGGAAGGCTTTCAAAAGAGTGAGTAAAGAAATGCATCAACTTCGCTATTTGAGTGTTATTGGAGACGGAGACTCCTCTGCATTTGCAAACTTGAAAGAGAAAGTGTCGTATAGGAACTTTGGTATGAGATGGGAACATAATAAAAAAAATTTAATGCAAGAATCATGTAATCAAAAACTATACAAGGTAAATAAATATATCAAATTTGTATTGACATCTCAATATCAGTGAAGCATATTCTGTATTCATATTTGTACTTTTTTTAGATCTTGGCGAAATATTTTGAAGTCAAAGGTGATGAAGCTTACACTAGTGGCATGGAAAATTATAATGTGTAGCAGTGAGAGTGCTGCTATGGCAGCAGATTTGCGAAATAGCCCGCTTCATGTATTCGGAATACATGAAAACTGCAAGGATTATTACTGCAATGTCAATAAAACAGCTGCAAATGGAAATTTAACAAGCCAGAAATTGTAAGTACCAGTAAGAAATGCTTTGATTATCATGGTACAGTATTGTTTCTTTGTATGTTATATAATCATAAATATTTTATTGATATTTTCAAGTAAAAAATTTTCTATTTTCAGTATTATCGCTTGCTACTGGACACAATAATGGCATGAAACTGCATGGAAAAAGCAGACCACACAGAGCCCAGGGACACATATTAAAAAATACATAAATCGAAAGGAACAAAACAGAATACGACAGAAGTCGTCGACACGCAAACGACGTATTCTGCCAGAACTCATATTGAGACATGTTCAAAAAAATGCTAAATGTATAGATTTGAATGGTATGTATAGGTACACAGCTAGATATCAAGTTATAATTTCCAGTATAAGGTGACCTCCCATTGTACGGAAATCCTATACAATGCGAGATCAGCTTATACTGGAAATATATGGCTGGTTAATTATGTAGCCATGTGTACCAGTACTGACAGGGCGCTATGGCGCTCATTAGGGGAGGCCTATGTCCAGCAGTGGACTGCTATAGGCTGATGATGATGATGAGGTGTACCAGTACACAAGGCAATTTTTTTTTACTTCATAAATTGTATCTATTTCAATGTCTAAAATATATTATTATGTTATTCTAGTGAAAAATTGTCCATCAACATCAGTTGGGAATTCGAGCAACTAGTAAAGTTTCATTTTAGAGCAGCTTTGGAGATTGATGGTAAATTACATTTGAAATGTATGGGAAATATTATTTTCACTTCTCATGCTCTGAAAGTGCTTCTTTGTGCAGGGTATAGGCTGCACAAAATCGAATTTTGTGCACAAGGGCATTAACGTATCTACTCATAAATGTATTATATTAAGGCTAAGAAAATGAGCCATACAGCCAAATGCAATAAGAAGTTCATAGATAGAATTTGTTATTATATAATATTTACTTTAATTTATTTGCCTTATGTGTTTTTAAGATATAATAGATATTAAAATTTTAATTCAAGTACGGTAGATTAGTTGATTTAAGAAAATTATTATTACAAAATTAATTTAATAGTAGGCTGTATAGGTCTGCAGCCTAATATCAATGACGTAAGATTAAAAAAAAAAATTTCCTTCAGTATTCAAAACTGTTCTAATTTTACTTTGAATTTTAATTAAAGAAATGTTATGTTATACTACTGTTTTATTTCCTCGCAATCGAAGTGAAAAGCAGAGTTTATAACTGGTCCACAAAACCATTTCTATTTTTTTTTTTTTTGTAAATTATTAAAAGTGTTATAAATGTGTTAAATTGTTGTAATATAGTCAAACCTAGATATTAAGTATCCTAAACAGTGATTATAAAGTGTTTTTTGTCGCGAAAACTTCGTAAAAACAAAGGATTCAAAACCGGCTGTCAACGCACCAACGGTGACGGATTTCAAATTATCATCGATCCCGGGGAGTATTTTGTTTCATTTAAAGTGCTTGTAATTAATATTTACAGACCACAGAACATCACAAAGTACTGCTCAGGTCTCTGAGCTACGTCCATCACACACTGGCACGGTTTATGTCTCCTTTTGCTTGACAACTAGTGGAAGCAAAATCGACGACGAAAACATTCGCCCAGACAATAAACACTACATAATTTACTACACAAAAATAGGCTCATTTTAAGTAGCTTAATGATTAATTATTCACACTATAAAACCTGTCATGTGTCATAAACTTGTTATTGTCAATCAAGTTTCTTTGTTTTTACAATAATAACAGTATTCCTTGTAACTTCACTTCTACTTGTATTTAACATTCCCATCTAATTCCTTAATAACTTACCTAATTTTAAAATCTATTTGTTAACATTTAACTACTTATTTTTCACTTAATTTATTTTATTTTATTTTTTTTCCCTTCTACCTCCTACTAATCTAAATATTGTAACATCTTTTCTCACACTGTTATTTAGCTGCATAACTTCACACATTTCAGGTGACTGACCCTTCAAAGAAAATGATGACCCGCAGTGCTACAATCAAGGATATGGCAGCAAAACTAAGAGCTACCTTGAAGGAGCTAGAAGTTTCTGAAGCGATGTGTAAACAGCTGCTCCGCGAAAGGGAAGACAGCGAAGTGGAAGTGGAAAACATTATTTTAAAGAACACCTCCCTCAAGAACGAACTGTCTCAGCTGCACATGCAACACATGGACTTAACTGACCAGCACAGTCAACTACAACACGTAGTGTCAACATTTCAAGATTGCAGTGACACCCACGAATTGGCATTGAAACGGATCACAGAGCTTGAACAGAGATTGTTTGAAGCCCAAGAGGCACTATCAATCTCTGAGTGTATCAAGATCAATAACCAGGTTGCTCGCACTAGTAATCTTTTTGATGAGTTGGTAGGTAGTAAGCAAAAATCAGTGTGTGAGCCAGCTGCAACTATAGATTTGACTGGTGATGATACCATACCATTGTGTCCTATTGTTATGAGTCACAACAAATTAAAGAAATATATTAAAATCAAAAAATTAATTAAACGGTCAAAGAGATCAATAAAAAAACAAAATCTCTTAAAATTAAATCTTTCACTTAGAAAGGAACGTGTTGTGTTATCGAAAAGTTTAAATAATTGTACTATTGAGTTAGATAAATGTAGGGAAAAGTATGACACTGATATCCAGCTCCTCTATAATGACATATTACACAAGGAGCATTTGCTGAAGGATATTTTTGAAAAATATGAAAGTTCACAACGGCAACTAAGTGACCGCTTGTTTGAGGCTGGAGAACTACTGGATTTGGTGAAGTACAATGCTGAGAGGTACGAGTCTCTGACTAATGATCTTTCATGCAGCTGTGTCAACCAACCACCATCTCTTCAGCCTCAGTCTGACTTGCCCCTTCCGGTGTTAGCTCTTCCAGCAGAGACCACACAGATAAACAAATCAATTTTTTTTTGTGACGAGTTAGGTTCTGGCTTAGGAAAAATTTTACTCAATTACCTTAGCCATAGTTTTACCAATCACAGTTACCATAACATAAGTTTTAAACAAATGATAAAAAGAATTGCCAATGCAAACCTAGATAATTATTATACTATGGTTTTGCTATTAGGTAATAGCACTGGTATAACCAGAATGGACATAGTGGATGGTGTGAACACCTTATTAAAATTAAACATAGGTAAGCTAATGTTGTGTGCTTTTCCTTACTCAGATACTTTATCATATAATGAAAATAATTATATTTATAAGTTGAATAATACTATTCACAAGCTGACATGTTGTCATAGTGACAAATTATTGTTTTTTGACACTAACAAGTTTGTTAGTGGTTTTAAGTTAACTCAGAGATCTTTATCTCTGTCTGGGAAATGTAGACATCTGATTGCTATGTTGATAGCATATAATATTAACGAGGTTATAGCTAATATAACGAATTCTAGTATTAGTGACGAATCTGTGTTGCCTAGTTATACTAACAACATAGTGATTAATTATGAATCGTCATGTACGAAGGAGGATCCACCTATAATACCAACATCTTTGGAGACCACTACCAGTCAGATAGGGTTTTCCCCTTCTGCTGGAACTTATTCGGGCAATCTAAACTCTCCAGTTGTAGTTGTGGAGATCACTCCGGATAACTCTTTAAACTAGTTAGTAAGACAACGGAAGTTACCCCTTCAAATAACCAATTACTATTAGAGAATAATAAAAAGGTATCTTCTGGCAATATTACTCAGAATAATAATAAACTAAAGGGAGGGCAACATATTTTAAAATTACTTAACCAAAATATTCAAGGTTGCTCTTCTAAATTACTGGAAATAGAATTGTTTTTAGAAAATACCAAGTTTGATGTCATTTGTTTAACAGAACATTGGTTAAAAGCCCATCAAGTAATGTCAATTAACTATGAAAATTATTGTGTAGTTAGCCATTTCAGCCGAACACGTATGATACATGGCGGATCATTAATATTAGTTAAAAATTCAATTAAATCAAAGGAACGAAAAGACATCGTCGGGCTGTCTGTTGAACACACCATTGAATTGTCCTGTGTTGAGCTCGATAAGCATGTAGTAGTATGCGTATACAGACCTCCAAGTTACCAGAATCTAGCTTTGTTTGATTCTGTAATGGAAGATGTGCTAAAGAAACTTTCTGCTAGTAGTAAGTCAATAATCATATGTGGCGATTTTAATATTAATTTATTAGAAAATAACTCAAATAGTATCAGATTATTAAGTCTTTTTGGGTCATTTGATTTGTCAAATGTTTTTATTGAACCCACCCGAGTAACAGCTTCCACTGCCACTTGTATAGATAATATTTTCTGTAACTGTGATTATTTACACAAACAAATTGTAAATAAGTTGCCATCTGATCACAGTGGACAAACAATAACATTTTGCTCCTACGTGCCTTTACAAAAAATTTTAATAAGGTTTAGGCCAATTACATGTAAAAATTTAGAAAAATTAAATAATTCTTTGGCCAGTAAATTATGTGTTCAGAGTTTTAATAATTTATGTGACCCAAATGAGTTTTACGCCGAGTTCTTTTCACTATTAAACACGCAATTTAATGACACTTTCCCACTAAAGACTAAAAGTATTTACACAAAGTTCTTATTTAGCGATTGGGCGACTCCAGGTATTCGTAAAAGCAGGGAAAACCTCTTTGAACTTTATGGCTTGAAGCAACATATGAATAGCACAAGCCTTCATCAGTATGTTGCAACTTATTCTAAGACTTTCAAAAGTGTATGCAAAACAGCTAAAGCTCTTTATATTAGCAATAAAATAAAATCAGCCGATGATAAAATAAAAACTACCTGGCAAATAATAAATAATGAAACAGGTAGGAAAAAACAGCGTAATACTGAATTTAATTTAGAGACCGCACATGGCCCCATCAATTCAGATATAGAAATTGCCCAGGAATTCGAAAATTTTTTTGCTAATATTCCCATTAAAACTACTGAAGCTTTGAATTCCTCACCCGCGCTTTCTGCTGACTTACTTAGAAAGAATGTTGAGGCATGCTCTTCGGAGTTTGGGTTTCAACATACAAACCCCCAGGCTGTTATAAAAGCTTTTAAAGATCTTAAAATTAAATCAACAGAAGATCTCTGGGGAATGTCTGTAAAAGTTTGTAGATCTATCATCGAAACGATTGCGCCCTATTTAGCTTTCATATTTAACATCAGTATAGACCAAGGAGTCTTTCCGGATCTCATGAAACACAGTAAAGTAGTTCCTTTGTTCAAATCCGGTGATAGTAAAGAACCCAACAATTATAGGCCTGTCTCAATTCTGCCGGTTCTCAGTAAGGTGTTTGAAAAGTTGATGCTCAATCAAATGTTACGCCACTTTAACAAAAATTCCATCTTTCATGAACAACAGTACGGTTTCACCAAAGGGCGTTGTACCACTGACGCCGGTGTAAACCTAATAAAGAACATTTTTAACGCCTGGGAGGAAGCACAAGATGCCATTGGAATCTTTTGCGACCTCTCTAAGGCGTTCGATTGCGTAAGCCATGAGACACTTCTGCTGAAACTTGAGCACTATGGGATTAGGAATTTAGCTCTTGATTTACTAAAGTCATACCTAAAAGATAGAAAGCTTAAAGTTCAAGTAAACGGCGTAAACTCATTAGGGTCTGAAATAGCAATGGGCTTTCCTCAAGGTTCTATATTGGGTCCATTCCTCTTTTTAGTTTACATTAATGATTTACCCCAATTACTTCAAAATCAACCGAAGATGGTGTTATTTGCAGATGACACCTCATTGATCTTTAAGATAGACAGACGAGCACAAAATCTTGACGACGTGAATAACTCTATTCTTCAGGTCCAAGATTGGTTTACGGTAAATAATTTGGTACTAAATGAAAAGAAAACCAAATGCATTAGATTTAAATTACCTAATGTTAGAAGTAGTGAATGTGACATCATACTGAATGGAGAAAAACTGGAATTTGTTGATCAAACTGTTTTTCTGGGAATCACGCTAGACGACAAATTACAATGGGGACCTCACATAACATCTCTTGCGGGGCGGCTTAGCTCGGCCGCTTATGCTGTTAGAAAGATAAGACAATTAACTGATATAGAAACCGCGCGTTTAGTCTATTTTAGCTACTTTCACAGCATTATGTCGTACGGCATTTTACTATGGGGTCGAGCTGCTGACATTGAATCCATCTTTATTTTGCAAAAAAGAGCTGTCAGAGCCATTTATAATCTACGTCGCCGCGAATCTCTCAGGGAACTTTTTAAAAAGATTAATATTATGACGGTACCTTGCCAATTCATTTATGAAAATATTATGTATGTAAGAAAAAATCTACATCTTTTTAATAAAATAAGCGATATACATAATTTTAATACTAGAAATAAAGATAAAATACATCAACCATTTTTCAGATTAGCCAAGGTACATACATCTTTTATGGGGTACTGTGTTAAATGTTACAATAAAATACCTTGCGATGTATTGCAATTAAATGAAAGAAAATTTAAAACTCACATTAAACGTACACTTTGTAAACAAGCATACTATAAATTAGAAGATTATATCCAAGATAAGAACGCTTGGAAACATGCTGGTCCTGCTCCATAGGACAATCTGGAGCCTAGACAAAATCAAACTGGTTGCTAATTTAATTGTAAATTTATACTTTTTTTTGACATTGATTTACATTCTGTAACTACTTTACTACTCACACCCTGACTTATTACTTGTATTTTTTTTTTTTTTAAAGAAATCGTTTACTTTTACCATGTTTGTAAATATGTGAGCACCATGTATCTATCAGATAATTAATTTATATGTCATGGTTTCATTTTTAAGTCTTTTACCTATTGTGGTATAGTAATTTTATTTTAGGTGCATCGTGCTCACATATTATTATTATATAATTAATGTATGCCAAATTTTGTAAAATATTTTAAAAGAGTAACGGTGGAGTTTCTTGCCCGTTCTTCTCCATACGAAAACTACCTTTTGGAATGGGCGACTAGAATCAATTCTATTTGTTGTAATTTCTGACGTTCAAAAGTGCCTTTAATGTGCCTATTTGAAATAAATGCTTTGACTTTGACTTTGACTTTGACTATCCTCGACATTACTATCAGCCCTCGCCTTCGGCTCGGGCTGCTAAAAGTCTCGGATAAAAATGGTTTGTTTTGTGCACTTGTTGTAAAATCTACTATTGTCCAAAGTAACATATGTATATACTGTAAAGTTATTTTTCTTTACAGCAGCCTTGTAGCAGTGGACAAGAAGAGTCACGGCACATGGTGAAAACAACAAGTCAAACGATTTTTGTTACAATTGTATTTTTGTAGTAGTTTGTTTAGAATCAACATTATCATTGTATATTACGTTTTATTTGTATTTACTATAAAATGAAAAGGTAAAATAATACTTTATTATGTAAGTATAACCACCTGGTGAACTCAATAAGATGGACTTTAGATTTTTATTTTTCTAAAAACTTTGATAGGAGTTCTTTGACATTATAAAATATTTTTTCAGTCTGGTTGTAATTGCATACTAAATTGTATTTTTTTTATTTGTTGTTATCTTTTGTTTTTTTTTCTTGTGTCTGTTATGTGTAATTTCTGTAATTATTGTAATAATTGGTTATGCTATAAATTTAATCATGTATCAGGCTTCATTTGTGTCACTTGAAATATTTTTATTTGATAATTAATT
This sequence comes from Luperina nickerlii, assembly GCA_963855955.1. NCBI lineage: Eukaryota > Metazoa > Arthropoda > Insecta > Lepidoptera > Noctuidae > Luperina > Luperina nickerlii. The sequence continues at coordinate 21,073,746 of OY979681.1, read as the reverse complement.
AGTGTAAGATAATAAAATAAAACTATCTTTATAAACTGTATACTTAGTCTGAAGTTTTTGTAACCGAACTGCTGGGGAGTTTGTTGCGCCACTTCTTCTTTTCAGCTAAAGCACTAGGAAGTGGTGAAGGGCGGGCGTTTTCGGGGACTGTCTATTGTAATTTTGACATTCGAAAAGTGCTGATTCTCAGCCTAGCTAAATATAACTTATTATCCTATAATTAGGATAAAAATCCTTACTTATGGGCGGAGCCTGCCGACGTCACAGCCGAGTAGTGGAGAGCGAGCGTGGTGGGTAGGCTTGCCAACTCTCCCGGAATTCCGGGATTCTCCCGGAAAACGGACATAAGATTTTTAAACCTCCCGGCTCCAGGAACGCAGCTAAAATCTCCCGGATTTTTGGCCTGCTGGCGGGCAGTGGGCCACTGCCGCCACTGGCAGTGGTGCGGGCGGGGCGGCCGCGGGCATTGTGCATCAGCGCGGGCGGGGCGGCCGCGGGGATTGTGCATCAGCGCGGGCGGGGCGGCCGCGGGGATTGTGCATCAGCGCGGGCGGGGCGGTCGCGGGGATTGTGCATCAGCGCGGGCGGGGCGGCCGCGGGCATTGTGCATCAGCGCGGGCGGGGCGGCCGCGGGGATTGTGCATCAGCGCGGGCGGGGCGGCCGCGGGGATTGTGCATCAGCGCGGGCGGGGCGGTCGCGGGGATTGTGCATCAGCGCGGGCGGGGCGGCCGCGGGGATTGTGCATCAGCGCGGGCGGGGCGGCCGCGGGGATTGTGCATCAGCGCGGGCGGGGCGGCCGCGGGGATTGTGCATCAGCGCGGGCGGGGCGGCCGCGGGGATTGTGCATCAGCGCGGGCGGGGCGGCCGCGGGGATTGTGCATCAGCGCGGGCGGGGCGGCCGCGGGGATTGTGCATCAGCGCGGGCGGGGCGGCCGCGGGGTTTGTGCATCAGCGCGGGCGGGGCGGCCGCGGGGATTGTGCATCAGCGCGGGCGGGGCGGCCGCGGGGATTGTGCATCAGCGCGGGCGGGGCGGCCGCGGGGATTGTGCATCAGCGCGGGCGGGGCGGCCGCGGGGATTGTGCATCAGCGCGGGCGGGGCGGCCGCGGGGATTGTGCATCAGCGCGGGCGGGGCGGCCGCGGGGATTGTGCATCAGCGCGGGCGGGGCGGCCGCGGGGATTGTGCATCAGCGCGGGCGGGGCGGCCGCGGGGATTGTGCATCAGCGCGGGCGGGGCGGCCGCGGGGATTGTGCATCAGCGCGGGCGGGGCGGCCGCGGGGATTGTGCATCAGCGCAGGCGGGGCGGCCGCGGGGATTGTGCATCAGCGCGCGCGGCGCTACCGTTCGCTTCGCCCGCCCCGCCCCCTCCCTGACCCGCGACGCCGCCGACCGCCCCGCACTTTATTTAGTTGCATAATAAACAGCCAGAATCCTGGACGCATTTTGTATTTGTAAACATTGCACGGGAATGCGAGTATTTTTTTCGTTCCTGTTTTATTCTAAATAAAGTGTACTTAATGTCAGATTCGGAAGGCTCAACGGCGCTGACACCGCCGAAAAAGAGAAAAGTTAAATATCATACGAGCTTTGATGTAAACTGGTTGAACGATCCTCTGTTTAGTTCTTGGCTTAAAAAGCGAGATGATTTCTCCGCTGAATGTAAATTATGCAAAACCGATATTTCGGTAAAATACGAAGGCAAAAGAGCTCTGATTGTGCATTCGGAAGGTAAGAAAAATAAGTTATTTCTAAAAAATAAATCTTCAACACCATCCGTTTCTGTTTTTTTTGTGCAAAAGCATTCACAAAAAGAAGATCTTATAACTGCCGCAGAAGTCACATCTGTATATCATGGAGTTAAACACCATCACAGCTACTCAAGTCAAGACTGTAATAATAAGTTGTTTCGAACTTTATTTCCTGATTCAGAAGTTGCAAAGAAAATAGCGTGTGGTCGAACTAAAGCTACAACTATTTGTGAAAATGTTCTAGCCCCGCTGGCGCAAGAAATACTGCTATCTGAATTGCAGGATTCAAAATATTTTTCTATTGGCACAGATTCTACTAACAAAGGAAATTTAAAAATGTTTCCAGTAACTGTGCAATGGTTTTCGCTTAAAGATGGTTTGAAACTAGGTTTACTTGACTTTTATCAAGACCCTGCTGAAACTAGTGAAGCTATTAAAACACAGCTCTGTAAAGTTTTACAGGAAAATGGCTTATCCTGGACATCAGTATCTTGTCTATCCGCAGAGAATGCTTCAGTCAACTATGGACTTCATAACTCAGTTTTTCAAAAACTTAAAAATGAAAATTCTAATATTTTGAAGGCGAATTGTAAGTGTCACATTTTACACAATTGTAACAAACATGCATTAAAAACTTTACAGTTTGACGTAGAATCTTTGGTATTGAAAGTTTACAGCGAATTTTCTGCGTTTGCCAAGCGAACTGCAAAGCTTAAGGAATTCTTCGATTTCGCTCATTTGGAGTACAAATCTATTCTCCGCCATGTGCCTACACGATGGCTATCATTGCTTCCAGCTTTAGACAGACTTCTTTTGAATTGGCCTGCCTTGAGAGAATATTTTCTAAATGAAGGCGAAGATGAATGTGCAGCAATAATTTGGAGTGCCTTTAAAGATGAGAACTGTCTTCCATTATGCTATTGCTATTTTATTCACAATATTATGCAAATTTTTGATACTGCTATAAAAAAACTGTAAAGTGACTATATTACATGCACTGAACTACACACGATTATGACAGAATTGCAAACTAAAATCACTAACAGAAAGAATGATAAGTTCTACGGACAGTCAGCGACGCAATGTCTAAGGAAGTTGACGGAAAGTGATCAAAATACTTTTAAAGAAGAGGCAGACAAATATTTGGAGCGATGTTTGACTTATTTGGTTAAGTGGTACGAATTTAATGATACACGCCACCTAGTGGTCTATTCTTGTAAACGTATGGAAATACTCGCTTACCTCTGTGTGTGTAAACGACCTGTATTCAATGGTAGATTTTATTTCGCACCTTTGTGTCGAATTGTGTGGATTTTGAGGCAATTCTATGACCAAATTCAATAAAGTGTTATGTCCAATAACCGCGACTACTACTTCTACGACTTCCTGATGTGCCAATTACACATAAAACAAAATAAACTAGAATTGTTGACTTCAGCGCCATCTAGCAGGAAAATGGCCAAGAGCAGATCAGATGATCCTCCTTAAGGGGGAAGTGCTAAGGTAGCCCGCGAAATTCAAATTTTCTTACATTTTTTGCAATTTGCTGGTCAGTATTAAGTTGTACGTCGATGAAAATATGATTCGCGGCAGTAACAAATATGTATTTACAGAATTATAATCATTAAAGTCATCAACACAACTCTCTAAGACCACGTAAGTCCAAAGAATGATGATTTCATGAAACAGTTATTCTTTGGACTTACGTGGTCTTAGAGAGTTGTGTTGATGACTTTAATGATTATAATTCTGTAAATACATATTTGTTACGGCCGCGAATCATATATTAATTAACGTACAACTTAATACTGACCAGAAAATTGCAAAAAAACCTAAAAAAAAATTGAATTTCGCGGGCTACCCTGGCGCTTTCGCCTTAATTAATTACGTAAAGTGTGATGCGCGGCGGGCGAGGCGCGACACGCCCCTTCGCCGGAAAATGCCGAGCGTTCACGAAGTTAATGTCAGCGAGACAGCAACCCGAACGGGCGAGTGGTCGTACGGAGAGCGCATTTTTTAGAATGTTATGTTTATCCCTGGAGATTTCACGTTGCATTGTTAAGGCCAGGTATTCCGAGCGCCGTAGGCATTTAACGCATACCTCAGCCCCCGCAAGGAGTAGCGATACGTAATAAATTACGATGCGCGGGAAACGCGCGCGCACAAACTCACCGCTCATGAGTTCACGACCTCGAGTAGGTACTAAGTTGCGTCACAGAGTAGAGCATTGCAGTAGATCAACTTGAATTGATTAGTATAAGTTTATTTTGTTATATTTTTCTAGTAGTAGTTATTTTAAGGTTATAGATAGATTAGATACGTATTGTATAAACTTGATACTAATTATTAAAAATAATTTGTATACTTTTTTTTATAAAAAGGATTTAAAATCTGACTGACTAAAATCAAATATTCGTGCTACAGTATAAAAATCAAGCAGTAGGCACACTTACTTTAGGAGAATTGTGTTACAATTCTTGAATTACAAGATAAATGTATATTGTAATTCAACAAAGCTTAGAGGTATAAATGGTCTTCTCGTGTAACACATAATGTGAAGCGTGAGTCGTCAATAAAATAAAAATAAAGTATTTTTATTTTTTTATCAAATTAAAAGTAGGTAAACACTTTTATATCTCTAAAATATCCAACTCTGCTGTCAAATAAATCGATATGATGCGTTTTTTCTTGGAGCTGTGTCATCAGGTAATTCATGTCAACAATTCGTCGTCCACTGATGGGTTGAGAGTCGTGTTCGAATTCGTTTTTAACGCTTAGAGTGTAGTTTTCAATTTCCTCCATTGTTCTAAAAACAGATTATTTTAATATAACCTATTGAATTCCACATGGTAATATAATTATTATGTAAAACAAAAAGTAGCAACTTACTCATTGATATTATTATTAGGTGATACATTATTATGCTCATCTAAAGGCATTTCAGAATGTGTGACATGGGCATTGGCAGCATGAATAGTCGTTCTGTAACAATAAAATATATTTTTTTGTTTCAATATTCATAGTTGTTAGTAAATGCGATAGTTATTATACTATATAAAGCTCGATTACCACTGACTCACTCACTGACATAATTGTTCTCCCAGATGGTGAAGGGGGAGGTGGGTATATTTTTACAGATTCGTATACAAGTAACTCTCACGAGTATGGGAAAAATCCCAAACCTCCCCTTTTCCACCCCACTCTCCCCCCTCCCTATCGTATCTCGGAAACTAAGTGTCCCGTGTTTTGTTGTTTTACGGATTCGTATAGAGGAGGCTCGGAAAAGTAAAATCCATTTTTCAAAGTTGCCCCCTTGCCCCCCTTCTCCCCCCCCTCTAGGTAGATCTCGGAAGTTAAGAGACCTGGAACATTTTTTTTTCAGATTCATATCAAGGGGCCCAGAGTTGGTCAAAATCATTTTTCAAAACTCCCCCCTCTTCCCCCCTTCACCCCTCCCCCCATCGTATCTCGGAAATTAAGAAACTTGGGTTTTGTTGTTTTACGGATTCGTATAGAGAAGGCTCGGAAAAGTAAAATCCATTTTTCAAAGTTGCCCCCCATTCTCTCCCCCTTCTCCCCCCTTTAGGCGGATCTCGGAAGTTAGGACTTGGAACATTATTATACTATAGCTCGATTACCACTCACTGACTCACTGACTGAACATAATTGTTCTCCCAGATGGTAAAGGGGGAGGTGGATATATTTTTACAGATTCGTATAAAGGTAACTCTCACGAGTATGGGAAAAATCCCAAACCTCCCCTTTTCCACCCCACTCTCCCCCCTCCCTATCGTATCTCGGAAACTAAGAGTCCCGTGTTTTGTTGTTTTACGGATTCGTATAGGGAGGCTTGGAAAAGTAAAATCCATTTTTCAAAGTTGCCCCCCTTGCCCTCCTTCTCCCCCCCTCTAGAGGTAGATCTCGGAAGTTAAGAGACTTGGAACATTTTTTTTTTCAGATTCATATCAAGGGGCCCAGAGTTGGTCAAAATCATTTTTCAAAACTCCCCCCTCTCCCCCCCTTCACCCCTCCCCCCATCGTATCTCGGAAATTAAGAAACCTGGGTTTTGTTTTTTTACGGATTCGTATAGAGGAGGCTCGGAAAAGTAAAAACCATTTTTCAAAATTTAAACCTCCCCTTTTCCATTCCACCCCACTCTCCCCCATCCCTATATATATTATTATACTATATAAAGCTCGATTACCACTCACTCACTCACTGACTGACATAATTGTTCTCCCAGATGGTGAAGGGGGAGGTGGGTATATTTTTACAGATACGTATACAAGTAACTCTCACGAGTATGGGAAAAATCCCAAACCTCCCCTTTTCCACCCCACTCTCCCCCCTCCCTATCGTATCTCGGAAACTAAGAGTCCCGTGTTTTGTTGTTTTACGGATTCGTATAGAGGAGGCTCGGAAAAGTAAAATCCATTTTTCAAAGTTGCCCCCTTGCCCCCCTTCTCCCCCCCCTCTAGGTAGATCTCGGAAGTTAAGAGACTTGGAACATTTTTTTTTTCAGATTCATATCAAGGGGCCCAGAGTTGGTCAAAATCATTTTTCAAAACTCCCCCCTCTCCCCCCCTTCACCCCTCCCCCCATCGTATCTCGGAAATTAAGAAACCTGGGTTTTGTTTTATTACGGATTCGTATAGAGAAGGCTCGAAAAAGTAAAAACCATTTTTCAAAATTCAAACCTCCCCTTTTCCATTCCACCCCACTCTCCCCCATCCCTATCGTATCTCGGAAACTAAGAGTCCCGTGTTTTGTTGTTTTACGGATTCGTATAGAGGAGGCTCGGAAAAGTAAAATCCATTTTTCAAAGTTGCCCCCCTTGCCCCCCTTCTCCCCCCCTCTAGAGGTAGATCTCGGAATTTAAGAGACTTGGAACATTTTTTTTTTCAGATTCATATCAAGGGGCCCAGAGTTGGTCAAAATCATTTTTCAAAACTCCCCCTCTCCCCCCCCTTCACCCCTCCCCCCATCGTATCTCGGAATCTAAGAAACCTGGGTTTTGTTTTTTTACGGATTCGTATAGAGGAGGCTCGGAAAAGTAAAAACCATTTTTCAAAATTCAAACCTCCCCTTTTCCATTCCACCCCACTCTCCCCCATCCCTATCGTATCTCGGAAACTAAGAGTCCCGTGTTTTGTTGTTTCACGGATTCGTATAGAGGAGGCTTGGAAAAGTAAAATCCATTTTTCAAAGTTGCCCCCTTGCCCCCCTTCTCCCCCCCCCTCTAGGTAGATCTCGGAAGTTAAGAGACTTGGAACATTTTCTTTTTCAGATTCATATCAAAGGGCCCAGAGTTGGTCAAAATCATTTTTCAAAACTCCCCCCTCTCCCCCCCTTCACCCCTCCCCCCATCGTATCTCGGAAATTAAGAAACCTGCGTTTTGTTTTTTTACGGATTCGTATAGAGGAGGCTCGGAATAGTAAAAACCATTTTTCAAAATTCCCCGCATTCTCTCCCCCTTCTCCCCCCTTTAGGCGGATCTCGGAAGTTAGGACTTGGAACATTATTATTATATTATTATTATATATACTATATGAAGCTCGATTACCACTCACTGACTGACATAATTGTTCTCCCAGATGGTGAAGGGGAAGGTGGGTATATTTTTACAGATTCGTATACAAGTAACTCTCACGAGTATGGGAAAAATCCCAAACCTCCCCTTTTCCACCCCACTCTCCCCCCTTTCTATCGTATCTCGGAAACTAAGAGTCCCGTGTTTTGTTGTTTTACGGATTCGTATAGAGGAGGCTCGGAAAAGTAAAATCCATTTTTCAAAGTTGCCCCCTTGCCCCCCTTCTCCCCCCCCCCTCTAGGTAGATCTCGGAAGTTAAGAGACTTGGAACATTTTTTCTTTCAGATTCATATCAAGGGGCCCAGAGTTGGTCAAAATCATTTTTCAAAACTCCCCCCTCTCCCCCTCTTCACCCCTCCCCCCATCGTATCTCGGAAATTAAGAAAACTGGGTTTTGTTTTTTTACGGATTCGTATAGAGGAGGCTCGGAGAAGTAAAAAACATTTTTCAAAGTTGCCCCCCTTGCCCCCCTTCTCCCCCCCTTCACCCCTCCCCCCATCGTATCTCGGAAATTAAGAAACCTGGGTTTTGTTGTTTTACGGATTCGTATAGAGGAGGCTCGGAAAAGTAAAATCCATTTTTCAAAGGTGCCCCCCCTGTCCCCCTTCTCCCCCCCTCTAGGTAGATCTCGGAAGTTAAGAGACTTGGAACATTTTTTTTTCAGATTCATGTCAAGGGGCCTAGAGCTGGTCAAAATCATTTTTCAAAAATTCCCCCCTCTCCCCCCCTTCACCCCTCCCCCCATCGTAAGAAATACTCCTCAAAAACACGACCCCGCGAGCTGCTTGCAGCTCGCGCAACGCCCAAAATCTAGTCGGATATATAAACTTACGAATCTTATGGGCTATTTACTTATGCCTATGGCATGCCGTAGCATGTTTTAGTCTGATTTTAATTGAATCGGTTAAAACAATATTACTTACTCCTCAATCCTAAGATTATTCAAGTAAACTATGCTCTAAAGTCATCAATGGAGACACGTTATGCCCTTCCGCATGCTCTATTGATCTGTAACACAAAAGTTGTTTTTGACTTGTTGGTAATTAACAAGTAAAATTTAAAAATACTTTCTTATTATTAAACCAGTCTGTTTAATAAAGACAACCGCATTGAAATCGATTCATCCGTTTTCCGTTTAGGAGCTACAATTCCAAAGACAGATACACACGCACACTGACATACAGACAGTTATACAGAAACAAAGATACGCAAACAGTAATAATAATGAATAAATAGGTACTTTAATTTTAATAATAAAGTAGATATGTATGTTACCCCCACATACATACGTATTACTTAATTTAAGTATATGTATTTAATTTCTTTATGTTATTTGTATGGTGTTACAATAACGAGTGAGATACTATTTAATTCAAATAGTAAAAAATAGAGAATGTCTTTAAAATAAAATAAATAATATAAAAAAACTTACTCGATATTCGCCGCATCATTAGTTGATACATGCGCACTGCGCTTGGTCTGCAACTGCATTGCTCTAAAACATTAAAAACCCACGTAAACATTTCAAGCCAAGTTCCTTTTATTATTCCATTTGGAGTGGCATAATTAATAATAAACATGCAATAACAAAAATCTCGAGTGAATTCTACACACTTTTCCTCTTGCAAATAAATACTGAATAAAATTGTGCATTGGAGAACTTCTCTATAGCCAAACTAGCCATTGATTTTTTTTTATGTATTTCTATGCTTGTTATAACTTGAACAGTATTTTAGTAAGGGGATTGACTACTGTACTGAGCATAAACGAGCTTGTGCCTAAACATTACCGAAAATAATATTCGTAGGAAATGGTCATACTGCCATATTTCTACACTATGGCACGAGTTTGCTGCGCGTAGTAGATGGCATAGACTACACAACATTCGTTGCAGAAACCATAATAGTAGTAAATACGTACTCTCGTACAGTAGGCCGCACGTCTCAATAGAATACGGTTTTTTTTTTCAGTAGTTTCAATTCAATACGCGGGCCAACTCAAGACCATAGTGTTATCACTTACCACAGACACAGATAATATAATACTACGTACACAGACGATATGTATATATATATATATGTATGTGTACTTATATAATTACCTATATTTATTGTGGTATGGTCGACTACACATCTAGTACCTAGGTAGCACTTAGGCTAATAAAAATTATAAAAACCACCCGGACCAACGCAGCGGGTTGAACTACTTACCTATTAGACATTTGAAAACAGTAAACCATTATAACATTTGCGCGCGCGGCGGCTTTATTCACTCTGAATAGGGTTCAAATTCAACTGTTTTACACACTTGATGCGGTTGGTAAATATGCTCCGTATTCTGTGGCGAGGATTCCGATTCCGACCGAAAGAAAGTACTTCTTCGCTGTTTTTTCGAACAAATAAGCCTTTTTTATTTCGATTCATTTTTGAACTGAAACAATAAAATAAGTTATGGTATTAAAAAAGATTGGGAACTACCTTGCCCGGGTACCTACACGGGCGGCGCGGGCGGTGCACGGTGTCGCCCGACATCAAAGGTGTTTCACTACTGTAGGGAAATAATAAATTTGTAATACTGTGAGTGTTGTCAATAGGAATGAATGAATAAAAAATATAACTTACCATATTTCTTCGCGATTTTTTTTGCCTTCAACCGTGATTTAGCCCTTATTTTATTTCCTTTATTTGCCATTTTCACAAATCAATCACAAAATTATTGTCTTAAAAGTTATATAGGTACAAAATATTTACACAATGAGAAATAAATACATAAACAAAATCTTAACTATGTCTATTTAGCACAATAATTATTTACAATTTATTTTATTTAGGTACGGAGCAGAAGAGAAGCGCGAGCGCAAAAATTTGGCACACGTCTCACCTCGGTAACGTCCCGCGGGACACTGGCAAGCAGGCGGGGTCGACTCATTGGATAAACTTTGGAATACCTACGGGGGCTAGACCTGTGTTGCCAAGTTTTCCTCTATTATGTAAGACCTAAAAGTTTCGGTCTCTAATAATGACGTTTTCAAAGATGGCAACATTAGTAAAACTAAAAAGTTGCTTAGGTGTGAAAAAGCTACCATCTGGTAGTTTTAGCGACATTTTTGTTTAAATTATTAATCAACAAATTAGCCGACATAATATTTCGCATATTTATTCAACGTTAATTTTATTAGAATACAATAAATATAACTATAATTCATGCCGAATATAATAGATATACGCTCGTATAGCATAGGTTTTAACTTTAAATAAACAAAAGGGTTACCAATCAAGTCAATACATAAATAATAAATTTAATTTACTGCAACGTAACGGGCAGAGGCTACTTTCTTTCTAAAATTATTAATTTTACAAGATTAGGTGGGTACGATTTTGTTTAATGTACATGGCAGCCCCACAAATACCACTTATACCACTTCACATGAAAAATGTCTGCCGGCGTAAGCGCATATTGATGTTATTTCTTGTGAATTCTCTTTTTGCAACGTTAAGTGTTATCCTCGCTATTAACGACGTTGAGTAGAGCCTACGTTCCACCGTCTGTGTGCCGAATCACCTGAGTGTTGTGTACGAGATAGTGATTATAGTTTGTGTTTATGTTGTTTGTTGATAGGTATAAATTCAGTTGCCCATTTTGATAGCTCCTATGTATGCAATACCAATTGTGTAATTTATAATAAAGTACTTTTGACATAAAAGACACACTACTGTTTTTATTATAATAATATTAGTAAAAACATTTGACAAAAAATTGTGATTTATGTCAAAACTCAAACTTTTTTACTAGAAGAATTATCTCCTATCCACCTTTTAAGTTAATTTAAACAATAAGGCTGCTTGACCACCAAAGCGGAGCTGGAAAATTGTAACCAGTAAAATAGCACAATTAAACATTGGTTACAGTTTCTCAGTTCTGCTTTCGTGGACCATCTCAAAGAAACATTTCAAAGAAAACATCTCAAAGAAATCGATTTTGAATATCCCGCTTTCACAAGTTTTTGGGGGCACCCACTAGGTGGCGCCAAAAACCGTACCATTTTATTTGTTCGTAGTTGACGTTCTTCTCCTAGAGTAAATATGTTCCTTGCTGGCAAGCGACGCGCGGATCGAAAATCACTTGAATAATCGATAAAAAATGTATAAATGTAATGAAAACAAAAACGATCGGGTAGAATCGATTCCAAAATGAATTACTTACAAATTGATATTTTTTATAGAAAAAAAGGAGTATTATTACTTGTTTAAAATGAAATTTGCTTGTAAAAAAACTGCAAATCGAAGTTAGTTCGGATTTTTTTTCTATCGAGAAAATTTTATTGTATCGGGTATTGAACGGGTACATGGTAAGGAGAAAGAATGTATCTGAAATATATATTTATTTCAGATTCTAGATGTTATAATTTGCCTATCAAAAATGAATTCTAAAACAGGCAAAAACGGGAATACCTGGCCTTAATTTGATTTGGTTATTTCTTTAAATTTAAGGTAATTTAGTGATCTTTGTTCATTGATTGTTTGGCGCCGACTCAAAATTACTTAGGTATACTTACATTAGTTTAAGAACTTAGTTATTAGGGTTAAATAAAAAAGGTTTATTATTTTTTATAACATATTTGCTCGAAAAGGGTCTCTTATTTCACCAATTTGAATATCGTAATGTATCTCATTACGTACTTGTGCGGTAATGTAATGTAAATCGCACGGTTTATCAACATGTTCCGTCAAAACGAACGGTACTTTTTTAAATCTTAGCAAAGAGTTTTTATTTCAGAAAAGTAGTCAACATTTTATGAATAAAAATGACTTTGGGAGATAAAATATAATATATAAACATTTAATTCTTTAATTTAATTAATATTGACAATAAATTCCAACCATTAATATCTGTAACACAAACAAAAATATTAATTTACTTTATTAATAATACTGGCTGTTTTGTGCCTATGCCTGAAAAAAAAGCGCGAACGCGCGCGCATCGCTTATTTGAATAAGAAGTAAAAATTATTCCGCGCGCTTTTTCTTTTCGCTGTACTTTTTTTATTTGAAAATGTCAAGTAATGATGAATTTATTTATTCCACACCGCCAGAAGTCTCAGAGGCAGCGAAAAAGGCTACTCTAAGCCTCTTGCCCGAAAAATCGACCGATTGATACTTACAAGCGTATCAAAATTTCATCATATCGACGGCGAAGTGCCAATAACTCCTAACTGACAAAGTCAAAAATTTACACATACTGGATAAAAACGTTCAAAAATAGACACGTTGTTTTAGTTGGGAGGTAATATGTATTTCCACATTTTAATTTAATGTTGTTGTAATAAAAATACACTTTGCGATTTCACTAAAACATGCGAATAACGCCTTTAAATTCAAAACGAAAAAAAAGTGAATTTCTCAAAAAAAAATCAGTTAGGAGGTATTGGCACTTCGCCGTCGATATGGAAAACAAGCAAATATGCAAATTCAGTCAGTTTTATTTATTTCCTCGCAAATATGTTATAAAACGTCGTATGACATACGTGCGCTTTGATAATTACAGCCTCCGCTTTCTTTTAGCCCTCGCCTACGGCTCGGGCAAGCAATATCGCCTCGGCTGTAATTTTCAACTTACCGCACTTTATATCATAATGTACTATTGCTTTTCAGTTTTTTCGGCGGTTTAATGTTTTTGTTAAAAGTTTTTATTTTATAATTTTTTGTGGTTATAATTTACTATTTTTTTCCAAATTTGTATGGGGCCAACTTCGAGGTACACCCTATCCAATAAAAAAAGAATTATCAAAATCGGACTACTCTGTAAAAAGTATGCGTGGTCATACATTACAATTAGTGAGTGAACAATCAATCATCCCCTGTTTTCCTACCCTTAGGGTTTGATTTTTTTTCCAAACGTATATATGGGACCAACTTCGTGGTACTTATATCCTTCTTCTTGTGCAATGTTTCGCTTTTTTTTTTCAGGATGGGAAATCATCAAATGTTCTCCCGCTGTGCGTGGAGCGGGAGGGAGTGTCAGACTCTTATTTCCTTCGGGCGAAGAACAGATTTAAAATGTTCAAATTATTTGATTTTACTTATTGATTGAAAAATATAAGTACCTAAATTGTAATTTCATAGTAAAGATGGATGTATGAATGATCGTTATATTTTAAGAATATTCTATCCATTGCCTTTTACCTGCTCGGAATCTTGTCGTTGCACGTATAGCGGCCTCCAGCGTGGCGGTGTAGGCCCCGCCAGCCCCACGGGCCCCGCCAGCCCCACGGGCCCCGCCGCCCCCGGGACCCCCGCCACCAAGCCGGCTCCACCGTACACGCCCACGTTTGCATACCTACAGACATAGTAATACAAATTTATTTAGTATGTCAGCAATGTGGAAGATTCCAGATTCGTGATCTAGTGACGCACTCACCCCGGTTCGGGCGGCAGGTGCAGGCGGAGCGCGTGCGCGGCGTGTGCGGCGTGCGCGACGTGCGCGGCGTGTGCGGCGTGCGCGACGTGCGCGGCGTGCGGCGCGTGCGGCGCGTGCGGTGCGTGCGGCGAGTGCGGCGCGCGCGCGTGCACTGCGGGCGCGCCGGGCTGCGCGCGCGGCGGGGTGCGCGGGGCCCCCGCCGCCGCGCGCCCTCAGGCCCCCGCGCGCTCCACCACGCACACGCCGGCGTACGAGCGGCCCAGCGCCATGCTGGCCGGCAGCAGCGCCCAGCACGCCGCGGCCGGGTCGAACACCTCCACGCTGCCGAGGTTGGCGGCGCCGTCGTCGCCGCCCACCACGTACAGGCGGCCCAGGTGCGCGGCCACGGCGGCGTTGCGGCGCGCCGTGTGCATGGGCGGCGCGGCCTGCCAGCCCGCGCCGGCCCAGCGCTCCACGCTGCGCCGCACGGCGGGCCCGTCGTGGCCGCCCACGGCGTACAGCGCGCCGTCCACGACGCCCACGCCGCAGCCCGAGCGGCGCGCGCCCATCTCCTCCACGGGCTCCCAGGCGTCGGCCGCGGGGTCGTAGCGCTCCACGGTGTGCAGGCACTGGCGCGACGCGCCGTCGTAGCCGCCCACGGCGTACAGCTTGCCGCCCAGCACGCCCACGCCCACGGACGAGCGGCGCGTGGACATGGGCGCCACCGGGCGCCACACGCCCTCGCGCGTGTCCAGCGCCTCGGCCGAGCTCAGCCCCGTGGCGCCGTCGAACCTGCGCAGGCGAGCGGTCAGCCTCCGAGTGCTCGCACGCACTGAGCCGTGGGCGCATGCTCACCCGCCCACCGCGTAGATGACGTGTCCGACGACGGCCACGCCGAGCGTGGAGCGGCGCGCGCACAGCGGCGGGCCCGCGCTCCACGTGTCCGTGGCCACGTCGTACACGTCCACGCTGCGCACGCGAAGGGTACCTGCACACGCACACGTTACCTACAGGTACGAAATGCAATCGCGAGCCGAGATTGAGAACTCGTGATCTCGACCGGCAATTAGATAAAACCTCGTTTTCGAAATGAAATGAAAATCAAGTCATTTATTAAAACTAGAGATTCAGTACTTTTTGAACGTCAAAATTAAATAAGACAGTCCCCAAAAACGTCCGCCTTTCATCACTTCCTAGTACTCTAGCTGGGAAGCAGCCCCGGATCTAGGGGGGAGGGGTAAACAAGTGCAACACCCAGCGCACCGCAACTAGGCGACGAATGAGACGCGCAGCACCTAAATATGATCTTTCTCTGCGTGTGGCGCACTGAGGTAATCACTACGTGATAAGCATTGGCATAGGTAGTCAAACGTTATGAGTGGGTTGCGCCCGCGTAGTAGATTATGGCCCAGTCCCTCTCGCAGAGAGGAGGCCTGTGTCCCAGCAGTGGAACGTCCTAGGCTGATTGTGTAGCGGAGGCGCCCTTTCCGACGCCTATAAGTGCAAAAGCGACACGATGTCCTTTCATATTTTTTACCCGACTGCGCCAGAACGAGGGAACATGTTTTTCGAGTGTATGTATTAAAAGTGCGCGCGCATACAAATTTTGAATTTAAAAATAGACGCATTATCATAACGAACTTTTTTTAACTCGATACCAAAAAGAAGACCTATAGACCTATTTCAGTAGTAGATTGAGCAGCGATTTAGCTCATAAAAACGTTGCTCGACATGCCGAGAATGGTGGTGTGAATTCGCGCCCCGCAATCTGCGCGTATCTATTTAGAATTTTCAAGATTTGTTTACGAAGACTTTTTCAGTTCCACATATAGATAAATTGTCAAAAAAGCTAAGTTCCGCAGCATACGCTGTTGGAAAAATTCGTAATTTAACTGATATAGAGACTGCCCGTTTAGTGTACTTTAAGCTATTTTCATAGTGTAATTTCGTACGGTATTCTATTGTGGGGAAATGCCGCCGATATTCAGACTATCTTTATTTTGCAGAAGCGAGCTGTTCGATCAATTTATAAATTAAGTCGGAGACACTCTCAGAGACAAATGTAAAGAGATTAATGTAATGACTGTGCCTTCTCAGTATATTTATGAAAATATTTTATATACCCATAAAAATATAAAATTGTTTAAAAATACAGTGATATCCATAATATAAATACTAGAAACAACATAGACAACAAGGCTCAAGAAAATAGGTGGCTCGTTCAGATGCCAATGTATACGCTTTTATAATAAACTACCAAGCCATGTTCAAGATCTAAGCCTTAATAAATTCAAATTATTCATTTAACGTAAGTTGTGCCAGAAAGCCTTTTACACCGTTAAAGATTATATTGAGGACAAAAAGGCTTGAGATTGAGCTGCTTCCAATTTCTGCATTTTGAATGTTTTTTTTTTATATACACATTGACATTAATGATTTTTTTTATAAACAATGACATTAGCTTACTTTGTAAAGTATTATATTATTTATTGTGAATGTGAAAACGATGTGGGTCATTTTATTCATTTCATTTTTAGGGTTCCGTACCTCAAAAGGAAAAAACGGAACCCTTATAGGATCACTTTGTTGTCCGTCTGTCCGTCCGTCCGTCCGTCTGTCAAGACCCTTTTTCTCAGGAACGCGTGGAGGTATGAAGCTGAAATTTATATCAATTACTCAGGTCTACTGTCCCTTGAAGCTGTGAAAAAATCAAACTTCTAAGCCAACGCAATCAAAAGATACAGCCGTTTATGCCGCAAATTTTCGACACTTGCAAGGGAATCAAAACCTACAGGGTGCTTCCCGTGAACTCAGAATCTTGAAATTTGGTACGAAGCAACGTCTTATAGCATAGATAAAGGAAAAATTACGAAAACCATAAATTTTTAGTTACATCACATAATATATATTTTTTTAATAATGTAGAACCGGCCGGCCGGCCGGCCGGTTATGACTCGATTGTCGTAATGAACGAACTTTGTAAACCTTGCAGGTTTGTACGGAACCCTCGGTGCGCGAGTCCGACTCGCACTTGTTTTTTATTATTCTCTCTGTTCTGTTAGTTTTTTTTCATGGTCTGGCAGTTTGAGTAATTTATGTGACCTACCCAAACGTCCTTTATTTGGTATTGTTCGTCGAATCGTTGAGCTTTTTAAGTCTTGAGTTGAGCTGTACGATTTCTGAGAAATGCGTGCACTGACTGGACAGGTCCTCTCAATCTGTGTGGTGGTTCTTTCCTCAAAAGACCATCTCAGACATCGATCTACATTGTCTTCATATAACCTGACCAAGATTATGTCTGGACTTTAAAAGAGACTGTGACCTCTGAGTTTGTTTCGGTCTAACTTCTCAGAGTAGTCAGATAGGAACGCCGACCTCGTCTAGATTTAAAAAAAAAACATGACGTGTAAAAGTGTTTGTACAACCCTAGTTATAAAAATAAAATCATTTATCATTTAACGTAACGCTGCCAAAGACGACAAATCACGCTCCTATTGACACCAAAATGCCGACATACCTGGACTGATGTCATCCCACTTACACTTGTAGCATTCAGCTCTCTGCCTTTCATCACTCAGTCAAATGGCGTCGCTCCATGACATAAAGAATGAGTCAACACCCAATTTTTAAAAAAATCGTATATCTCAAAAAGTATCAATTAATAAAATCTGCAGTTTCAGTAAATGATGCGTGTTGTTTAGACTTTTTTGATGTGTGTATTTTCGGTGTTCTCTCATCATGCCGTACCTAGATATGGGCGCTGCGCCGGCGCGGCGCCGCCGCGTGCCCGCGGCACGCCGCCGCCGCCGCCGGCATTCACCGCGCGGCGTGAGTGGCGTAAAGACGTGTATTTTTTTCGTGATTGACTTATCCAAAATGACTGAATTATCAAAAACTACAGTGAATAAACTTTCCATAGACGTTTTTTTGTCATTCCTTTCCTCGTACATCAGGGAAATTATAAATATTAATAACGAGCCAGAAGCTTTAGCCGAAAACGCAGGCAGTACAAGCACCAGATGTAATTGACACATCATTATTGCACAAACTGTCAAGGAAACAGTATGAGTTCATGCCAAGGCATTCAAGGTGATCCAATAGAGCAAAAATGTTGGCGTTACATTGCTGGTGCTGTTCCTACAGAGCCAAAAGATGGTGATTTATTATCCTATTGGAATAATATTAGATCCTTACATATGAAATTAGCGTTTTGTCGTACTGACCACTTTGATCTGAAATATCTCCTCTTTGGTTAAGAATTCCAAATTCAAATTTATACATTCATTTAGCTGGTACATTTGAGTTTTGAAAACGGTCATTCATTTGTGTTTTCCTCATTATTTTTTTTCTTTGGCGTCGCTTATTACCGCACAATGGAAAACATGAAATATCGGTATATTTACGAGTACGAGTTCTACCGTGACACCAGTGCTGCAGAAACAGCTCGAAGGATTATTGATGTGTACGGCACTGGTGTCGCAAAAGAAAGCACGGTACATTTTTGGTTTCAACGTTTTTCGTTCTGGAAATTTCGACCTTCAGAACCCACCCCGTGGACGGCCGGAGACCAAAGTGGAAAATGAAGAAATAAAGGCTATTGTGGAAGCGGATCCATCACAAAGCACTTCAGAGATAGCTGCAGGCTTCGGGGTAAGTGATAATACTGTATTAATCCACTTGAAACAAATCGGGAAAATAAAAAAACTTGAACGATGGGTACCTCATGAATTGAGTGAATCGAACTTGCAAACACGCGTCGACTGCTGTGTTACTTTGCTCAACCGACACAATAATGAAGGGATTTTAAATCGAATCATTACTTGTGATGAAAAGTGGATACGGTACGATAATCGGAAGCGCTCGTCGCAATGGCTGAACCCTGGAGAACCAGCCAAATCCTGCCCTAAACGAAAATTGTCTCAGAAAAAGTTACTTGTGAGTGTTTGGTGGACTAGCGCCGCCGGTGTCGTTCACTACAGCTTTCTAAAATCTGGCCAAACGATTACGGCAGATATCTATTGTCAGCAACTGCAAACCATGAAGGAAGAACTAGCTGCTAAACAACCGAGATTGGTCAATCGCTCTAGGCCACTGCTGCTTCACGACAACGCAAGACCACACACTGCACAACAAACAACTACCAAGTTAGATGAGCTACAATTGGAATGTCTGCGACATCCACCGTACTCCCCGGACCTTGCTCCAACAGATTACCATTTTTTCGGAATTTGGACAACTTCTTACAAGGAAAAAAATTCAACTCCGATGCGGCAGTCCAAACCGCCTTCAAAGAGTTCATTGATTCTCGCCCCCATGGTTTTCTTAGTAAAGGGATCAATGAGCTACCTATGAGATGGCAAACATGCATGGATAACAACGGTGCATACTTTGATTAATTAAATATATTTTACAAAAATAAAATTGACTTTATATTCCTCCCGTACAAAACGCCAATTTCATATGTAAGGACCTAATAAAAAAGAACCTTTTGTTGCTGCTCTTGCTAGAGCTTTACGCAAATTTTTACGAGGCTATTAAAGTGTCCCTTTGGAAAAAAGTTTTATTTTGTACCTGATGACCTGATCTGGAATTCTGGACAAGGTATTTACTGTACTGTATAGGACTGACATTTTCCTGTCGTCCGTCTGAAACGATATTAAGGAGCCGGCCGGCTTAAAGAAGATAGGGAGTAGATTGCGAGTTTTAGTTGTTGGTAGTAGAAAACCACGCCCGCGCCGCCGGCGCCACGCCGCCGCCGATTGAAATTGGTCAGCGCGCCGCCGCCGAGAATTTTTAAGGCGGCGCCCATGTCTAGCCGTACCTAGGTTGCGATCAACTTTTCGCCCTGCATATGACTCGGTGCTATACAGGTTCCTCGTCTCACTACGGAACCCGTAAATTCGTAACTCGCTCACCGTTGAAGCCGCCCACGGCGTACACCTTGCCGCCCACCACGCCCAGCCCCGCGCGGCAGCGGCGCGTGGGCAGCTCGGCGGCGCGGCGCCAGCGCAGCGCGTCCAGCGCCAGCGCCTCCACGTCGCGCACGGCCTTGGGCGCCTGGCCGCCCACCACCAGCAGCACGCGCGGCGCGCGCGGCGGCTGGCGCGGCCGGGCGCGCGCGCACGCGGCCGCGCACGCCGCGCGCCGCTCGGGCCGCATGAGGTGGTACGACAGCGCCTCGATCACCAGGTCCTTGACGCGCAGCCCCGCGCTGCACAGCGGCTCGGCGTTGGCGCGCGCCACCAGCGCGTCCTGCGCCAGCAGCGGCAGGCGCACGTGCTCCAGCAGCGCGCCCAGGTGCGGCGCGCGCGCGCCCGGCGCCTGCTGCATCCAGCGCACCACGGCGTCCAGGATGGCCTCCTCGCTGGGCACGGTGATGCGGTCGTTGTCCAGCAGCTGCGCCAGCGTGTCGGCCTCCAGCGCCAGGAACTCCTCCGTGTCCAGCACCTTGCCGAGCGCGTCTCGCACGTTTTATACGATTACACCACAATAGGTAGTCGGGTGACAGCTCGGCGCGCTCACCTCGACGAAGTGGTTCTCGATGAAGCGCGCGGCGGCGGTGCTGAGGTCGGCGCAGGCGTGCAGCTCGGCGAAGGCGCGGATGCCCAGCGCGTTGTCGGGCGCCAGCGCGCCCGCCAGGAACACGCAGCACGCCGCGCGCACTCCGCCCACCGCCAGCAGCGACGCCGCCGACAGCAGGCTCTGCAACAACACTCGGGTCACTTGCTCCGGTCGCCTCGGACTGCAGAGGGGCCGTGAACGTCGACGGTTAAGCCGGGATACCTGCACGTTGTCCTCGGTGATGACGAGCGAGTCGGGCGTGTACACGTACTCGATGATAGCCTCCAGCGCGGCTGGCTCTACGTTCTGAAACCAACATGCAAGTTACTTGTGACATACGTAGATATAGCCTCCTATGGAAATATACAAAGAAAGAAATATATTTATTTTCCAGGTATAACATTCTTCGAATCCCTGTACCTGACTGAACTATGATCGTTGCTTTACTATTTAAAACTCGACATCAATGCGGTGGGTGTCCATTGCATGCGGTTCCGGCGCGTCGGACCCGCGGCGACACGATGCGACGCATGCGCGATATTTATTGCCTTACCATGACTTATAGTTAACAACAGTAAAAGTATCTCATACCTACAGTTATTTTACACAATTCACATTGTTAGTGATCCCCAAACTATACAGCCTGTAGGTATCTTGGGTTTAAAAATATGATTGTCTAGAGTAGATAGGTGAAGAGGTAATTTAGTGTACCTATGTGATTTGGTATGTGTAACAGTGTGTGTGCGTGTTTGTGCCCATAATGTTTAGGTAGTTGATGGTTTCCTTTAGATGACTTGTTCCGACTCTTCATATCCAATGTTTAGTAACCATTTTCTTACTGCTTAACGTTGAAGCATTTTAATATAGCAGTGTGTGTGTCGACGGCAAAAATAACACTAAAAATTATATCAAACTAGCTTAACTGGCTGACCTGGCGAACTACGTACCAGAGATATTTGATATGTGTTGCTTGTATGGCGATCGGAATGCCAAGGTACAGAGATGGCGCGTTCGAGAAAAGGACAGTTACAGAAGGAAGAAGTGCCAGAGGAGCAGTGATGAAGTTTAAGTGTTCAGTGATCTGGACGGTGTGCAGCAGCAAACTTGAAGAATATAACTTATGTGATTTTGAGAGAAAGTTTTTGTCTAGGTTCTTTGCCACTCCCTCTCTGTGATAGTCCCTCTTCCGCTAGTCAGAACACACGTTTCCCCGTGGAATATTATGGCCGTGACATCTGCGTACGTAATGATATCAGCATTGTTGACAGTAAGATTTAAAATGTGTAAATAATGAAACGCGTGGGACCAAGTATACTGACCTTAGGGTAACCGAAATCAATAAAGTTGGTCACATGAGAAGGATTCAACTTTGGTGTACTGTTTCCTGTTTATCAGGTAGGTTTAAACAATTCAAGGTACATTCCTTTAACTCCTATATTTTGAAATTTCTTAATTAGGCCAGTCAAGACCGTGTCAAATACCGTTGCAAGATCGAGAAACAAGGCATGTTCAATGTTTTAGACTTGAAACAGTCCAATTCATAACAGAAGGTGAAACCATGGAAAATTCAGGTTATTTCAAGTAGTATGAAATAACCAAATTCTGTTTCAAGGAAGGCTCCACCTAACATCCCCGATAACACATACTTCTCACAAAAAGAAGGAAGTAAAGTGAGATCTCATGTAATTCTGAGATACAATTTTGTTTCAAGGCAAGTAACTACAAGTTACAAATATTTTTTTCACCTGAGTGTACTGTAGAGGCTATCTGTGTAGCTCTACCTTTAGCAGTACAGGCTGGTTATAATTGCCGGTGCGTTCCATTCAAACGTTCAAGCAAGTGTCAAATATTTTAATAAAGTAGTTTTGTTTTAGTAGGGAGTGCTAGAAATAACATGATAGTGTAAAGTCGTAAATATATTTTATTCAAGTCGAAGCTTTTTTCAATTATATTGTGAAGCTCCCATCTGGACCAACAGTACCGTGAAATGAACAATATTTGGGTTTTTACAAAGTTTTCCTTTGATCCGTCAAATCAAAGAAAGAAAGATAGGAAATAAAATATCTTTATTGAATCAGCCTGCATGCAGTGATCGGGAGCTACCTGTATGGTTATGGTGGGCTGCGTGCTCTCGTCGAACTGCGTGAACATGGCGTGGAAGTACGGCGACGCGGCCGCCAGCACGGCGCGGTGCGCGGGCAGCGCGGCCGACGGCGCCAGCTCGGGCGCGGCGCGCGCGTGCAGGCGCACGTCGCACAGCACGGCGTCGCGCCGCAGCCGCGCCAGCGCCGCCAGCAGGCGCGCCGGGTGCGCCGCGTGCGCGTCCGGGCCCGCGCCGCCCGCCGGCCGCTGCGACGACTCGTCCAGCGACGACTGCGAGGCGCAGCGCACCATCATGCTGCGGAGTGCACACGCCCACGCCCACGCTTACTCTCTTACTATACTGATAGGCTACCTGCTTAAGACGATGTTGCTATCTAACTTCAATTTTTACCCTACTCCGGCAAAGCCAAAAGGAAGGGTTATTTTTTTTAAATTCCTTGTATGTTAGTATTTACGTTTGTTCCGCCGTAGCGCCTAAACTTCTCATCCGATTCTGATTAATAAGATGTCAATCGATTCGTTATTATGGTCCGCCCGCCGGACCGTAATTGCGTAACACACATAAAATGGCAACTGATCGCATTTAAACCCATGAAGAAGAAATATCCTTTAACACTCTTGGATTGTGCTTGAGAGTGTGTTATGCAGTTAGCGAGCGGGTGCCATGGCCACATTTTATATGAAAAATCAATATGATGGATGTTATATCAAAAAGAGTGGGAGTCTGTTGTATTTTTTTACACTTGTATCTCGATACAAGTGTAAAAAAATTCTTCTTAAGACCTTTCATTGAACTGACCACTCGTGGTCAGTTCAATGAAAGGTCTTAAGAGCGCGCGAGCGTTACTCCAGAGTGGCGCGCCTCGCGTTTAGGTAAATTTACTCACACAGCTATACAGTTAAACGCACACAGCCGTCTGTGTTGGAGCGCGTATCATACACCGCTTAGAATCATCTTGATACTTAGCCAGTTTTTAGTTAGTAGGGAATGTTTTCGTTTTCCGTAAGCGGGGATTCAGTTTTTTGTTTATTGTAATAAATGAGCAATTAAATTATTATTAGTTAGGTTAAAGTAAATAAAAACAATTTCGTGTAAAATAAAATCTTAATATTTGTTGTCTCTAAGTTTCATGGACCTAGCTTTTCGGGGATCAACAATTTCGGGTAACAGGCATTTATTGTAAAAGCTGACTAGCCGATGTTCCATATTTTCGCTCCAAAATTTATCGTCCCTGATTATTTTTTCCGTCTTCAATTTAAAATCTTTGCCTGTCCACACAGCAAACAGACAGTAATTTCTGTTAGTTATATGCAGCTGCCCCTGTATCTGATAAAACCAGTCATGGCGTCGATTCACAGATCCATCTATTTTCCAGAATTTAATTTTTTTTTTGGCTAGTAGCAAAATCTGCCTCTAATCCAAATGCCGAACTAGGACATTTAATTTCGGTGATGCCATCATCGTCGATTAGTCCATCCGGCGAAGCACCTGTAATCATAATAATTTGAAACTCAATACTCTAATTACTTCTTTTTAATAGAATTTAAGAATACAAAAATAAAATGTTTGTTAGAAAAATCTAAAAAAGAGAAAGAAGCAAGTGAAACGAAAACAAAAAATATCGAAATAAATCTGATGGAAGTACATACAAACAAGTTGCTAAGTAGGTAAGCGCCTATCCTCAATGGCTCAATGATGACATTCGGTTATGACACCAACATGAGGAATGCCAAAAACCCCAAATCCAACATGCTTTGGGGTTACCATAATTTAAAAAAAAATACCATAATTAAAAAAGTAAGATATGACTTTTTATTCAAGTTGATATTTTTGGCGAGAAACTTATGCACTTACAAAGATGCAAAAAAATGTCCCTCTCCCTTTAATTTTCAAGAATACATATAGGCTGCACTAAAAGTATCGGGAATGGAATATTTCCACTGTTCCTGTCATATTAAAACCTTTTTAATTGAAAACTCCTTGGTTTTAAAAATCGAATAGGTACCATTTATTTATTTAAAAAAAGATTCTCGGTCTTGTCACAAGGTTTTGTCAAACTTGTTTAGTCGTTGAGAAAATGGAATTGAGTCGAGAAAATTCAAGAGCGATGATTTATTATGACTTTCGAAGTGGTTTAACACAAAAACAGTGTGTTGACCGGATGATTTCTGCATTTGGTGATGAAGCCCCATCCAAGACCACAATTTATCGCTGGTTTGCTAAATTTCAACGTGGACGTGTCAAGCACAGTGATGATCCCCGTCAAGGTCGTCCAAAAACTGCAGTCACCCAAGAAAACGTTGATGCTGTGCGTAAGCTGATTGAGGAAGATCGACATGTGACATACCGCGAAATTCAGGCAACTTTAGACATTGGCATGAGTCAAATACAAATAATCTTGCAATAATCTTGTAAAAAAGTTGTTTTCCCGATGGATACCGCATTCGCTCTGTGAAGAGCACAAAACGGCTCGCGTTACTTGGTGCGTCAGAACTCTCGAAAGATTCCACGCAGGATCCTCAAATGCTGTATACAACATCGTATCAGGTGACGAATCCTGGATATACGCGTACGAACCCGAAACAAAAAACCAGTCACGAGTTTGGGTGTTCGCAAATGAGTTAAAGCCAACAAAAATTGTTCGTTCACGGAGTGTTGCAAAAAAAATGGTGGCCACGTTTGTCTCCAAAACCGGCCATGGTACGACTATTTCTCTTGAGGGACAAAGAACTGTTAATGCAGAATGGTATGGTAGCATTTGTTTGCCACAGGTCGTTTCTGAACTCCGTAAAGAGAACTGCAACCGCCGCGTCATCCTCCATCACGACAATGCGAGTTCTCACACCGCGCACAAAACAAAAGAGTTTTTAGAGCAAGAAAACATAGAATTATTAGACCATCCGCCGTACAGCCCCGACCTAAGACCTAATGATTTCTATACTTTCCCTAAAATAAAGAATAAATTGCGTGGACAGAGATTTTCATCACCTGAAGAAGCTGTGGACGCCTACAAAACGGCCATTTTGGAGACCCCAACTTCCGAATGGAATGGTTGCTTCAATGATTGATTCCATCGGCATCGTATGGAAAAATGTGTCAAATTTCGCGGTGAATACTTCGAAAAGCAATAAATACATTTTTAAATATTAACGTTGTGTCACTTCCTTGATTCCCGAAATTTTCAGTGCCGTCCTCGTACCATGGAAAATTCTGATAAATTTCAAGTTGGTAAAACTTAAAAAGAACTAGCAAAAAAAACAAACAACAAAAAAGTAGTACTACACAAAATTGTGTGTGGTAAGTGTAGGTACAGTCAGCAACAAAAGTCGATTAACACTTCAGTTTTTTTAATCTCAGTTATTGAGCAAAATATTTGTTCAAAATTGCATTGTACTTCTGCTGCAATTTTGAACAAATGTTTTGCTCATTAACTGAGATCAAAAAAACTGAACTGTTAATCGACTTCTGTTGCTGACCGTACCACAACTAAAAAGTGAAAAATAAAAGTAAAAAACACAAATACAAAACCAAGTTCTAAAAGAAGTCAATTGTTTTTAAGTTTTAATAACTTTGTGCTTGTTTTTTTTTTAAGTAAGTTGTTTTTTTAATGTATAAAGCTTTAGTCCAGTCAAAATAGACATTTGACTTAGCCAAAATTCGCATAGAGCTGAAAATTGGTAGAGACGTTAAATACATCATTATAAATGAAATTTCAAAAATCCCCTTCGATCCTACTTCTGCAAAAAAAACTATTCAAGGTCAAAAGTACAAAATTAATATTTTTTCCATTTTTCTCGAAAACTGTAAGTATTATCGTGAAAATAGGTCAGACAAAAATTGTAGATCATACAATTCTCTACAAAAATGGTCCAGTCACTTTTTCTCTTACGACTCACCATTCGTGATCGCGGTTTTAATCGTTAGAAAATTCATATTTTACATAATATGCACACATCCGCACCACCTATGAGGTAATATACTTGGCGCATTTTTTTAACGTGGTTTCCCCAGTAGGTATACTCCACGATCTATTGTAATAAAGAAAGTTTGATCAGATCGTATCCTATTAATTGAAAGAATATTGCTAATGATCAATTTATGCATCACTTTTCTTAGAACAGCGAACAAAAATTCTGCAAGAAGAAGAAAATGAAGACGAAGAAATAATTGTCGAAGTAGAATTAGATAATTATCTTATATGACATGTAGAAAAAAACAACCTATTCCACTTTGATCATTAGCAATATTGAGGTTTATTCAGATCATTAGCAATATTAACAATGGTGAGACGTAAGAGAAAAAGTGACTGGACCATTTTTGTAGAGAATTGTATGATCTACAACTTTTGTCTGACCTATTTTCACGATAATACTTACCGTTTTCGAGAAAAATGGAAAAAACATTAATTTTGTACTTTTGAGCTTGAATATTTTTTTTTGCAGAAGTAGGATCGAAGGGGATTTTTGACATTTCATTTATAATGATGTATTTAACGTCTCTGCCAATTTTCAGCTCTATGCGAATTTTGGCTAAGTTATGACTTATTTTTGTCTATTTTGACTGGATTACTTCTTTTATTTCCTTTTCCTTTGCATCTGCACATTAAGCCAGTAAATAGATTGGAGTCACATTTATCAAATATCTTTCTTGTTAAGAAAAGCAATGGGACAAATAGATTTATTATAAATTTAAAATCCCTAAATAGATTCATCATCGCGCCTCATTTTAAACTTGAGGATTACAGAACTGCTATGAGACTCATGTCGAAACATAGTTACATGTGTACTATTGATCTTAAAGATGCATATTTCGCTATCAATATCCACAGCGACTCTAGAAAGTTTCTGCGATTCTTTTGGTTGGGAAAGCTATATCAATTTCAAGTTTTGCCATTTGGTCTTAACATAGCACCTTATGTGTTTACTAAAATGGTGCGGCCAGTAATGCAATTCCTTCGAAATCAATGCTTGCTGTCTGTTATTTATTTAGATGACCTATTATTATATGGAAATACTTATATGGACTGTAAACATAATTTTGAAATTACAAAAAAAAATCTTCAATCGTTAGGTTTTACAGTAAACCTAAAAAAGAGTGTAAGTGTACCTAGCTGAACTGCAACACATTTAGGATTCGTATTCAACTCTGAGAATCTTACAATTAGCATTCCAGTAGAAAAGAAAAGTAAGATCAAAAATTAAATTTTACACTTGTCTAATTTAAAAAGATGTAAGTTGCGTAATTTTGCTCATTTAATAGGGTTGCTGATATCAATTTGTCCAGCAATGCAGTACGGGTGGTTATACACAAAAAATTTCGAAAGAAATAAGTACCTACCTCAGTTTAAAACAAAAAGATGATTACAATCAATATATTGATTTACCTGTTTCTTACGCGAAGACTTTGACTGGTGGCTTAGTAATATTGACAACTGCGCAAGCCCTATTCGTTCCAGTGATTATAAGCTGGATATATTCAGACGCGTCTTGAACTGGTTGGGGTGCCAGCTGCTCAGGCCAGACGGCTAGCGGACAATGGTCTAGCAAGGAATTAACTCAGCACATAAATTAACTCATGGCAGCGTTCTTTGAGTTGAAGATCTTCGCCAATGATTATCGTAACTGCGAAATACTTTTACGAATTGACAATTCCACTGCAATTTCTTATATCAATAAGATGAGCGGCATACAATTTCCCTATATTAGTTCTGTAAGTCGCGACATTTGGCAGTGGTGCGAAGAGCGACATTTGTTTGTCTTCGCTTCCTATATTAGTTCTAAGGATAACCACATTGCAGACGCGGAATCACGCCGCATACATGATGCTGATGTTGAATGGGAGCTCGCTGATGATGCTTTTAAAGTAATATGTAATAAGTTTAATCGGCCTGAAATAGATTTATTCGCGAGTCGTTTAAATAAGAAATGTCCCAAAGGGCATTGTCCAGACTTGGCCATTTTTAAACACGATGCTATGCAAAAAAGTAATTTACCATTATTTGAAATTATATTTTAGTAATTATCTGATGCAAATAACTTTGTATCAATCAGTACTGTAAAAAATCTATTTTTTTTTAGTATCTTATTTGATCTACACAGGTTCCGACTTTGGATTTGGTTCGGTGTTGCCAAACTAAAACTCGTTAAAACAACAAATTCAAATCGATTTAAAATACAGTGCAATCTCTCCACTGTATTTAAGATAGTTTTCGTTAAATCACATAAGTAAAAATGCTAATAAACGATTTAGGACATAAAAAATGATAAACTGACGTTTTATACATTATTTCTGGAGAACTTATAACATTTTAATCGATTTCGAATGGATCGATATAGTATTGTTTTTTTTATGGCAACACGGTGCTTAAAAATATTGTGTCAATTTGTCAAAATGACAGATAACATTTGCTTTGTTTCTTTGCATCGTGAGTGTTGTTTTTGTGAGTTTTTAACTACTACTTTGTTTTTTTTGTTAAAATGAATTCCGATTCTTCCCTTCTTGACGACCCTGGCACTTCTATGAACCCCGAACCTTGTATTTACGTTGAACCTGGCACACCTACGGATTCGGATACGGATCAATTAAATGTAAAAAAAAAATATCTAAATATACATCTTGATACAAAACTAGGTTTATAGACTCATTCTTACTGATATGAGCTATTAAATCAATCACATACTATTAGCTGAACTGTTTGTTTATGAGTGGCCAAAGTCCTATAGAAAATGGACAATGCCCTTTGTTTCTCGGCATAAAGATCCTGAAGTATTTAGGGTAGATGCTTTTACCTTGAAATGGTCCACCTATTTTTTTTATGCATTTCCTCCATTTTGATTAATTTTGAAAGTTTTGCAGAAAATTATTCACGATAGGGCGGAAGGTATTGTTGTGGTTCCTCTCTGGCCAACACAGCCTTGGTATCCATTTTTTAAGAAGTTGCTTATTACTGGTCCAATTGAATTTACACCCAGTAATACATTATTAACATCACGGATTTAATCAAAACCTCGGCTGTGAATCGTACCCCACCAATTTTAATTCTTCCTTTTTTTCAACGAAAGACCTTCCATTTGCCCTGCTAGAACTTTAGAACAACTTTAACTGCATCCGTCGACAAGAGAATCCCTGAATGTAACTCTATTAATTAGCTTTAAGAAACCTTTCAATAATGTAAGCTCACAATCTTTAAGCCGTTGGATCAAGGCCATCCCGAATGAAAGCGGTATAGAGACATCTGTGTTTATCGCTCACAGCACAAGGCATGCAGCTACGTCTGCTGCCAAAAGATTCGGGGTTAGTGTAGATAATATTAAAAGAACTGCGGGTTGGACCGGCAGATCAGAAACTTTCACAAAATTTTATAACAGAAACGTAGCGACAGACACCTCAGATGTCTTTGCCCGTTCTCTTTGTAGGATGGCCTCAATCAACGAAGGATAGTGATTATTTTGTCTTTGTTGGGCCGAGTTTACACTACTGTTCCTACTCCGTGTAGTGTGGGCCGCGGACCAGAGGCCAGTTGCCCCCTAACCCTATTAGTTTGATCCCAAGCTTTGTGTTCTTGATTATACTTGTAAGGTATTGCATACATTTGAGTTTATTTTTTTCCCTAAGTCAGTTTCCTTTTTACTATTTCGTGAGACTCTAAACATCTACAAGTTAACAGGTGTAATCTCGAAGGGCGAATCACTGA
Source organism: Luperina nickerlii (assembly GCA_963855955.1). Classification (NCBI taxonomy): domain Eukaryota; kingdom Metazoa; phylum Arthropoda; class Insecta; order Lepidoptera; family Noctuidae; genus Luperina; species Luperina nickerlii. Next base: position 21,043,651 of record OY979681.1, on the reverse strand, counting down.
AGTTTAATAGAAAGTCAAACGAACTTACCTGTAAGTGACGTTCGATGACTATTAAACGATGTGATTCGCCCGAGAGATTACACTCCCTCCCTGACCCTGATCAAGATTCTTCTAGATCCTTCCCCTGACTTGCACGAAATAGTGACTAACGATGGCCAAAGGGGGAGTACCAACATTAGGGCGCATAACAGTTTGTTTTTTGTTGCTCTAAAATTGTGTAGATGGCAGCACATATCCAGTGCTACTACAAGTTAACAGGTGTAATCTCTCGGGCGAATCACTGAAGTTTAATAGTCATCGAACGTCACTTACAGGTAAGTTCGTTTGACTTTTTATTACCTATTGGGGAAGCTAACGTGTGATACTTCCTGGCCGCGCCACAGTGGAAAATTAAAGAAACACGTTTCTAGATAAATTGTACCCTTTATGCACTTTAGGGTACATGTAGTGAAAAAAATTGTACCTCAACGAATTATGAAATATAATGAAGTTTTGGTGGCGCGGCTGGGAAGTATTATACTTCCTGGCCGCGCCACCACGGTTTTTGTAAACTATTAGGCGTACCCGGACATAGTGTACCCACACTAAAGAATTGTACCTACCAAAATTGTTCTTTTCCGTACGCTATAAAAAGATTAAAAAAATATATTACTTTAGAAATTATAGCCTTGTGTTGGTGGCGCGGCCAGGAAGTATACTTCCCAGCCGCGCCACCAAAACTTCATTATATTTCATAATTCGTTGAGGTACAATTTTTTCACTACATGTACCCTAAAGTACATAAAGGGTACAATTTATCTAGAAACGTGTTTCTTTAATTTTCCACTGTGGCGCGGCCAGGAAGTATCACACAAGCTAACCGGTAAAGCCCAGTCTGTGTGTGCCGGGATATCTCCATGTCCCCAAAATTATAGTCTGTTGTTACAAACGCTTATTGATAAGTACGACGACAAGCGTATGTTGGTTTCTACGTATTTAAATCAAATGTTTGAGTTCAAAACTTTCCAATGCGCTTCAGCAACCAACTTTGATCTATTTACTGATAGATTTAGCAGCGCAGTCAACCCTTTTAAAAAACCTTAAAATGGACATCCTTACTGATTTAATTCTGATTCATATTGCCTTACAGAAAATAGACCCTGAGACGGTCCGCGCCTTTGAAATTAAATATTCAACAAAAATACCTACCTTTGATAACTTAGTCGAATTTATTTCAAATCGAGCCAAAGTGTTAGAACGTACTGAGCCAATTTCTTCAAGTATTATGCGTCCGGTTAACTCTAATCGACGTCTAAATACCGCTTCGCTGCGAATCCGCGTGCAAGTGCCTATGCGCTAATATTGTGCATCAACATTTATGCGTGCGCCGATTTTAATGGAATGACTCCACAACAGCGTTATAAATGTGTTAAGCGTGCATAAACTGTCTTAGTTTAAAACATCGAGTCGCTAATTGCTTGTCTAAGTCAAATTATCGTGTTTGCAAATTAAATCACCACAGCAAATTGTTACACTTTAACGAGTCATGTACCGCGCGCCCCGCTCCCGCTAATCAGCTGGTCGAGCTCACCGCTGCGGCGCTCCCCGCCTGTGCGCCTGCACATACTTCTCCGAACCTAGCCGCATCTCCGTCACGGTCAGATATTAGTATATTACGTTGTGTGCATCTGTTCATTCCCGATTGTATCAGTGTTCGAGTAATGCACTCACACATAACAAACAGTCCGCGACTGTTTTGTTATCAACCGCTCAAGTCGTTTTTAATTTAATTTAACGTTTGAATTGGTTTTTTTTTCGTCTTTTCATTACGGACGTTTTTAATGTTCTGCATCGTTCTCACGTGCATAATTTTTAACATGAAAGATGTAAACAAGACTTTGTAACCATAATATTATCTTGATTTAAAAGATTGTCCATGGAGTTTCTTGCCCGTTCTTCTCCATAGGTACAGTCAACGGCCAGAAGTCCACTTACACCGCAATGACTATTATCGCCTGCGCTATACGGACTGCGGCGCCTATACACACATGCGCATATTATCCGTGTGAGTGATGTTCCACGCTACGAGTAGTTAAAGATGTGGTCAATGCTAGACAAGGATGATAATATCAGTAACTTGTGTTTTTATCGCCGTCTGATTATATTTTTCATAGTGATGCAAAATTTCGACAACATAACATAAGTTAACATTAGCTAGATCGGTAATGAGGCTGCACTCGCTAATGTGATCGGAATAGATATGAGTTCGAATCTGAGTTATGTTTAATTATTATTAATTATGTTTTAGTAATTTATTTTTGTAAATTACTTTGAACAAATAAATATTACAATAAAGGTAAAACAGAAGAATCTTCGTTTAGTTGTGGAATATTTAACATAATTATTGGTTAGCAACTCGGCATTCTTATTTCACATGTTGTAATATTTAAAAAATATTTTTCATGTATGATGTGAGACTCGAACCCGAACGTTCGTCATGCGAGGCACAGTGCTAACCACTTTGGCCACCGTAACGCTTACGAATCTTATTGAAATTTGTAATAACAATCATGTTGCCAATTTGTAGTGTTGTCAAACGTTCTTATAGAAGAAGGTTATAAGTACTAATATTGCTATGCCATAGTTTTGTGAGATTGCTAGTCGACTTCTGACTGTTATAGTACCTACGCTTTGCAATGGGCAACTAGCTTCATTTTTCTGACTGATCGACCCCTTGACAATTCAAAAGTACCTGTAATTGGTTTAATTGAAATAAATGCTTTGAGTTTGATAAAGAAGCGACTGCTATAATGTTCGATGTTAATATTTTCCACAATTATTTAATGGGCATTTATGACATTAACTGATCATACACCACTACTAGGTATTTTTGACCCATAACGACCATCTCCAATGTTTTGTCACCTTTTTCATCCGGGGTGGAAAATCTTCATGGATGTCCCCCGCCCTGGGGCGGGCGGCGGGCTGTCAGACTCTTACTGACTAAAACCACCCCGGTGTTCCATCTCACACCTACGCCGGGGGTCGCGGGAACAACCCCCGACTGGTGCCGCCCCTGGACCCATTAGGAGGGCTGGAAGAGGGCGTAAATCTGCCCTCCGCCGACGCCTGGTGCGTCTGCTGCAGGCCGGGTCAATGGATGAGATCTCCCTTTCCCTTTCCGCAGCCTCCTTCTGCGAGATGATTGTTTCGCAGAAAGAAACCACCGCATCCCAGGACTCTTCGCTGCCGACCATCAACTCGACCACGGTCGGCAGCGACAGGTCACTGTCTACTTTTGAGATGAGGGCACGGTGCGGCTCCTCCCAATCGGCAAACTCTGCCAGCGTATGCCACGCCGTGTTCTCCCGGCAGTCGACGCAGTGGTGACACCGGGCGTCCGGCTCCCTGTTTATGCGACACAGGTACTTCCCGAAGCAACCATGCCCCGAGAGCACCTGCGTCACCCGAAACGACAGGGAGCCGTGCCTCCTCCCGAGCCAGCACTCGAATACCGGCCGGACCGCCTCGATGCCGAGGCCGGCCGGCGGTAGGGCGTGAGAGCCTGTCCTGCTATTCCGCCACCAGGACCTCGCGAAGCTGAGACCGACGCAGCTCCATATGGCGCTGAATCAGCCTTTCGCCTCGCGCCCGCGCTTCCTCGCGCCCGCGCTTCCTCGCGCCACCGGTACAGCGACGCGAGTACTTTCACCTCCAGGTCCCAAGGCGGGGATCCAGCCAGTACGCAAGCCGCCTCGTAGGAGATCGTGCGATATCCCCGGACGACTCTGACGGCCATCGCTTTCTGCGGCTTTCGCAGAACTGCGATGCTACCGGCCGTCAGGTCAATCGCCCAGGTCGGGGCCCTATACAGGGCCATCGATCGCACGATCCCCACATAGAGCCGCCTACAGGCGGTGATCAGGCCCCCCAGATTGGGAAGCAGCGTTGACAGCGCCCCAGCCGCGCCCTACAACTTAGGCACCAGTCGCCGGAAGTGGGGGCCGAAATCCCACCGGCTGTCGAGCACCAATTCCAGGTACTTCATGGTAGACTCGACAGTGATCCGAGAACGATGTGAGAGCCGGGCGGCGGCGCCCGCCGGGGGCGATGCAACACCATGGCCTCCTATTGAGGGCCACCTCCAGGCCCAGGCGACGTATGCGGCTCACCACCTGTGACACCGCAGCCGTCGCCAGCAACGCTGCCTCCCTGTGCGAGCTACACCGGGCCTAAGACCGAGCCCTGTGGAACACCGCACGACATGCGGTGCTGGTTTTCGCCATCACGTCCCATGTAAGTAACACTCCTCTCCGACAGATAAGCCCCAACGATGTGGCGGAGGTAGGAAGGCACCCGATGATACCGCAGTGTCACCCGAATACAACTCCAGGGCAGGGTGTTGAAGACGTTGGAGATGTCCAAGGACACCGCCAACATCACCCCGCCCCGGGCCACCGCTTAATGTTTTGTCACGTCGTCTAACTAGAATGGCTTTGATACTTACTTCTTACAGTTATGACATAACATACAAGCCAAAAAGAAAGAAAGAAAAAGTATTTATTGCGACTCGTACAGGAAGATCACAAACTAAACTAAGGGTGTGCTGGACTGCATCGCAGTATGACAATTCAAGGCATTAAAAAAAATTGTTTACGAAGTAAATAGATAATACGTTACGTATCATTTACCTTTCGTTTCTATATTTTTTTTGTTTTCTGATGTTTTAAACAACAAACCTTGGACTCTATCCAAGGTTTTACATAACATTTTTGTTAAAAAAAACAATCACCCTATCTCACGTGGGGGTCGTGTCAAAAAATGGCTCGTACAAGGACGCCCGCTAATTGCGAACTGGACCAATTGCGAACATGTGAGAATTAGACAGTTGGACATTTTGGGACATAATGAGTCCAAAGGGGTCACAGATAGGTCACGCTGACGGGTTAAGTCGCTGGCCACAGCCTGTCCCTGAGCGACCGGGGCCACAGCCTGTGTCCCTGAGCGACCGAGGCTACAGCCTGTCCCTGATCGACCAGGGCCACAGCCTGTCCTTGAGCGACTGAGGCCAGAGCCTGTCCCTGAGCGACCGGGGCCACAGCCTGTCCCTGAGCGACCGGGGCTACAGCCTGTCCCTGATCGACCAGGGCCACAGCCTGTCCTTGAGCGACTGAGGCCAGAGCCTGTCCCTGAGCGACCGGGGCCACAGCCTGTCCCTGAGCGACCGGAGCCACAGTTATGTGACATATTGCTTATGGCGGAATCTCCTAAAGATTTTCCTGTTGATGTGGACAAAATAGCATACGCTACAAAGCGTGACAAAATCCTCAATCGGCTAAGTCATCATATTTTGTGTGGCTGGCCAGCTAAGGTATCAGACAATCAGCTACGTCCATACTGGCTGCTTCGTACTGAATTAACTGAATTGTCGTTATTTTTGGCCTCGTATAGGACTTTCTGTTTCATTTTCCTTTTGTTACTTTTTTTATATAACTTGGATTTTTATTTGACTGTAGTTAGTATGTGATCTTCCTGTACGAGTCGCAATAAATACTTTTTCTTTCTTTCTTTCATGAGGATTGTATCCTCCTAGGCTGTCGCGTGGTGGTAACATCATCACTACGTGATCCTGCTGCGCGCTTTACATAAAGCACACAGTGGCATTATCCAAACAAAGGCACTGGCCAGAAGTTATGTATGGTGGCAACAACTGAATGATGACATTGAATCTTTAGTTCAAAACTGCAATAAGTGTTTAGAAAGCAGGCACATGCCACCAAAAACAAGTTATGAGTGGGTTGAGCCAGCAAAACCTTGGTCTAGGCTAAATATTGATTTCGCAGGACCATACCAAAATAAAACATTTCTGATAATTGTCGATACATATTCGAAATGGCCGGAAGTGTTTATTATTAACAATATAACTTCAGCTACTGGAATTAAGCATTTGAGAATGATTTTTGCTATTTACGGACTGTGTGAGACCTTGGTTTCTGATAACGGCACAGCTTTTGTTGCAGCAGGCACATTTCCTGTTGACAGCGATGCGGATGAATTTTTTGATGCCCTTTGATTATTTTCCCTTCTTTTTTTTTCTTGTAACATATTAACACTATTAACATATTATTATTAATATTGTATTTTATGTGTTAACACTTAATAATAATAAATAAAAAAAAATCTCCCACGTTAAATCTTTTGTTTATATGTATATGGTTCACATCTTGGGGGAAAGGTATGTTGTCTTATTGCAATAATAAGATTGACTAAGTAGTGGGTAGCAGAGTTTTCTTCAGTTGACTGGTTTTGCTACTAAGCACAATAAACATATTGTTACGAGCTTGGGGTTCGTGACAATAAAAACTGCCGATTTAATCACCAAAAATTGACACTTTACTCACCAACACTAATTACAAGTCAAACACACTAATTAGTAAACACAATTGCACTTGATCACTCTTAAGTCGCACTCGAATGTCGCTCAGAGGGGCAATTCTACTAATTTTAACAACGTTCACAGTCTGATCTCAGTCTCAATATGTCAAAAAATACTTCAAATTTCCCTACATTTTGACAAGTTTTTGACATTTTCTTTGTCGCTGAGATGAGACTGCGACTAGATTTTGAACGTTTTAAATTACGAGAATTGGCCTTCTGATGTACTCGCTCTTATCGCTTAATCAAAACTATGTGTCTCAAGGCTCGCGCCCGCCTTATATAGTGCCACAGAGCTATTCTATAAACATCTAGTATGTTTGAGTATATAGCGGTCCCGACTGACTCGACGTCGATAGTTCTAGGAATTGCTAGTACTTAGAAAAAGGTCAAGTAGGGTCAAGGTCCTAGTACCAAGGTACTAGTTCCGCTACCCGATACTAGATGGCGCTAGTGGTAACTAATGTCGCCATGTATCAAGCATTATTTGTGGCGCGCAACACTGCCCCCTCCTAAGACATGCTCGTCCCGAGCATTATCGGCCCCATAATAACGCGCCAGTCGATCCACATGGACGATCTTAGGAGTACCTCTTGCACCTTTCTGTATCCGATAGGTTACGTCATTGATCTTCGTCACAATCCGGTACGGTCCGTCCCATTTAGCTTGAAGCTTAGGAGATTTCCCTTTGCTGCGGACTGGATTGTGCAACCACACGAGTGAACCTTCGTCGAACCCTTTATTATTCATTTTGCGGTCATAACGGGTTTTCATCTTTTCAGACATTTGCTGGCCCGATTGTCTGACGTGCTCATAAATGTCGTTCATTTTGTTCCGCAAATCATTCGCATAATGAGTTACACTGCGTGGGGCATCAGGTGGTATTCCGGTGATCAGGTCTGCAGGTAGCCGTAGTTCTCTTCCGAAGTTCGCGAAAGCTGGCGTCACCGATGTACTCTCGTGAACAGCGCTTCGATATGACAACAAAAACGGTTGTATGTGCTTGTCCCAATCTCGTTGCCGATTTTCCACAACTTTCGCTAGGTACCTCTCCAGTGTCTGATTAAATCGTTCCACCATTCCATCCGATTGTGGGTGGTAAGAAGTCGTTCTTGTTTTATGAGTACCCATAACTCGACAAGTTTCCTGGAATATTTGGGACTCAAAATTCCTTCCTTGATCACTGTGAATCTCCAAAGGTACTCCAAAACGACAGAAGACTTCATGAACTAATTTATCTGCAACTGTCGAAGCTTCTTGATTTGGAATGGCGAAGACTTCCGGCCACTTCGTGAAGTAATCCATCACAACCATGAAATACTTGTTACCATTTTCACTTTCCGGAAACGGCCCCGCAACGTCAAGGGCTATCCTCTCCCATGGTGCACCAACATTGTACAATTTTAATGCACCTCTACTACGAGTCTGAGGTCCCTTTACAGCTGCACAACTTGTACATTTGCGACACCAATCCGGTTTTATTGGGTCCACTGTCGGGATGATGTCGACATCATCCCGACAGTGGACCCAATAAAACCGTTCTCGTATCTTCAGTAGAGTCCGTTTTACTCCCAGATGACCTCCTGAACAACCATTATGGTACAGCTGTAGAACATCCGGTACATGAGCTTTGGGGACAACCATTTGCAAATGACAGCTGTCTCCCCGAGCATTTTCCCATTTACGGCACAGGACTCCATCCTGAACCACCAAGCTGTCCCATTGGGCCCAATAGCTTTTTGTGACCGAACTCATCGCTGAGACGTCACTCCACCTGGGCTTAGGAGCTCTGGCCTTCATCCACTCCAGAATTGGCTTGATGTCCGAATCTTCCTGCTGTGCACGTTGTAGGCTTTCCTTCCACTCGTTGTTGAGGTCTGTCTTAAGCATCCTCACAGGTACCACTTCCTTACTCTCCTGCCTAGTACAATGCTTGCAGTCTTCATGACAAGGTCTTCTTGACAATGCATCTGCGTTGCCATGAGATTTTCCGCTGCGATGTTCGACCACGAAGTCGTATTCCTGCAGTAGTTCAATCCATCTCGCAACTTGTCCTTCTGGGTTTTTGAACTGCAATGGCCATTTCAGTGCAGCATAGTCAGTTCGTAAGTGGAATTTCCGCCCTAGAAGATATTTGCTAAAATACTGCAATGACTTTACCACAGCAAGCAGTTCCCGTCTCGTAACACAATAGTTCCTTTCCGGCTTTGACAATGACTTGCTGAAGTACGCTATCACAACCTCTTGATCACCATTCCGTTGAGACAACACACCGCCAAGTCCTATGTCACTTGCGTCTGTGTCAACTATAATATTCCTTGCCCGCATCAGGGTACCCCAAAATAGGTGTTTTGCACAGACGGTCCTTTAGCTCCTGGAATGCGATGTCGCAACTATTATCCCAGCAGAAATGTCGCTTCTCCTCGGTGAGCTTATGCAGGGGTTTGGCTATATCTGCAAAGTTCTTGACAAATCGGCGATAATAGGAGCACAAACCCAAAAATGCTCTGACCTGCGTCTTGTCTTTTGGAACTGGCCAATCCTTGACAGCAGCAATTTTCTCTGGATCTGTGCGGATACCTTCTTCAGACACTACATATCCCAAAAAACTAACTTGTCGTTTGAATAGCGAACACTTCTTCGGACTTAACTTTAGGTTGGCACTCTGGATCTTCAGGAGCACGCGTTCCAGGTTTTGAAGATGTTCTTCAAACGTACGGCCTACGATGATAATGTCATCCAAGTAGACCAGGCAGGCATCGCCAATTAGCCCGGTAAGTACAAGTTCCATCAACCTTTCAAATGTTGCCGGAGCATTGCACAATCCAAACGGCATCACTTTAAATTGCCACAGACCCTTTCCTGTCGAGACTGCAGTCCTCTCCTTGTCCTTGGGATCAATTTCCACTTGCCAGTAGCCACTTTTCAGGTCCAGCGTGCTAAACCACTTTACGCCAGTAAGCATGTCCAGCGTGTCATCAATTCTTGGCAAAGGATAGCTGTCCTTCTTCGTAATGTCGTTCAGACGACGATAGTCAACACAAAACCGCATGCTGCCGTCCTTCTTTCTTACCAGCACTACAGGTGAACACCATGGACTAGATGAAGGTTCAATCACACCATCCTTCACCATTCCCTCAATCATGGTTTCCACTTCCTTTTCACGTGCTACCGGCAATCTCCTTGGCCGCTGACGGATAGGCAATTCTTCTCCTGTGTTGATTTTGTGTTGAACTAAGCCAGTCCTCCCGATATCAGCATCGTTTGACGAGAAAACATCGGCGTACTTGAGTAACATCTTCTTTGCTTTGACCATTTCACTTTGGGACAGAGCACTGCGGCAGTCTTCTAAAAGGGTGGTCACTCTCGTTGGTGCATCCTTGCTGAGGGTCCCAGTCGATAGATATTGGCATCGACGCAACCAATCCACTTCCTCGCAAGTACCAACTAGTGTGCCTTTTTCTATAATGTGTTCCTGATCACATAGGTTCAGCACACGTACCCCTGAGATGTCGGTGGCTCTGACCAAAGTTTGTGCCACTTTTCATGGAAGGTCATTGTCTACCCTTTCCACGAGTACACAACGACGAGTTTGACCAGGATTCCGAGGAAGACTAACCGGCACAATCGTTTCCGATCTCGGCGGAAGAACAATCTTCGTAAGGCTGTACACATTTCCGGGTAACGCCCCTTCCACGAAAAGTTCCTCTTGTCCACATTTCAAAACACCTTGCTTGACGTCAATCTCGCAACAATTCTTCCTCATAAAGTCAAGGCCCAGGATGCAATCGTCCATTATATCAGCCACGATGACATTATGCAGGTAGATTCTGTTGCCTAGCTTCAACTCTATCTTCTTCTCTCCATGGACGGGTATGCGCTGACCGGTGGCTGTAACCAAATTAATGTGTTCTCGGTTGTATGCGGAGTCCCCAAGGAACCGACTTATAAGTTGGGAACTGACGACCGTGCGAGAGGCTCCTGTATCTATGGTCAGCTTACAAGGTATTCCGTTGACCTCGCCCTTGATGATTAGGCTGTTCCCGTCATGGATTTGTGTGATCGAAATCCTTGGGGCTCCTTGAACATCAGCCAGCACCCGCCCCGCAGTCCTGGCTGTTACTCGTTTCCCTGCTGCTGGTGTTGGGCGGTGCTGCTAGCCGCACTGCCCTCCGGAGATCGACCGTCGTCTCTTTCTGCAGTTCGCTTAGGGCTACTGGATCGAAGGTGGCCCCTTTCACCACAGCCATAGCACCTAGGGCTGTATCCTTTACTGCGCTCGCGAACTGTAGCCGCTGCAACTTCCCTGACGCGATGGGAACGGTGATCCTGCCGCACAGCTTCCACCTCCAGTGCATGGGCCAAGGCGTCCTTCAGCGTCCCGTGGTGACCAAGCCTCACAGCAACTCTAACTTCAAGGTCGCGGATGCCGTCGATGAATGCCTGCACCAGGTTCCCATCAATAAGCGCAGGTACGGACTGGTAAGCTTTGCGAACCAGCTTCTCCACTTCAAGGGCCCACTGCTGCAGGTTTTCGTTGCTGCGTTGCACGCGATCCTTGAGCTGCGCACGGAACACGTGTTCCAGGTGAGCGTCGCCATACCGAGCCTCCAATGCCTCAAGGAGCTGCTCGTAAGTCACTACCTTACCGAGAGCTTCCAGAACAGTTAAGGCCTGGTCGCGCAGGCCTAGGGTGAGGGCAGTCATGGCCTGACTTTTATTCCACCCGTTCGCCTTCATGACAGCCTCGAATTGGATTTTGTAGGCCGACCAGGAAGAAGTTCCGTCGAACGGTGGCACTTTGAATCCACGTAGCGAAGGTGTTGTAGCTACGGGAGCTGCGATTCCATCACCCAGTTTCAGGTAATCCAGCGTTTTCTTCACGTCAGCCATCACGGTTTCCTTTACGTCAGCCATCACGTTGTCAACCCGATTATTCACTTCGTCGATTCGGGTTTCGGCTTCCGACAGACGGTTGTCATGTTGAGCAACCTTTTCCTTCACCTCCTTCATGTATTTCCCGAAGGTAGCGTGAAGGTCCTTTATAAGGAGCATCTGCTCTTCCTGGCGGCGCGCCTGCTCCTCCTTATCCCGCTGGAGCTGTTCCTCCAACCGACGAGCCTGTTCCTCCTGTCTGCGGGCCTGCTCCTCCTGTCGGCGGACCTGCTCCTCCTGTCGGCGGGCCTGCTCCTCCTTGTCCCGCTGGAGCTGTTCCTCCAACCGACGAGCCTGTTCCTCCTGTCGACGAGCCTGTTCCTCCTGTGGACGAGCCTGTTCCTCCTGTCGACGAGCCTGTTCCTCCCTGTCACGCAGCAGCTGTTCTTTCAACCGACGGGCCTGTTCCTCCTTGTCCCGCTGGAGCTGTTCCTCCTGTCGGCGAGCCTGCTCCTCCTGTCGGCGAGCCTGTTCCTCCTGTCGGCGAGCCTGCTCCTCCTGTCGGCGAGCCTGCTCCTGCAGCATCATAATCAGAGCAGCAAAATCTGGTGCTGATGATGCTGGAGCAGCTGTGGACGGGCCGGCCTCCGTGGTCGGTAGCTGGCCTTCCGACCCCTGTGGCATTGCTCCACCAAATCGCCTCTGATCTGTCTCTTGCTGGCGTTGACTCTGGGTACGGATACCCTCCATGTCGTCTTTGGGTAAAATCGGCATTTTAAACCTCGCTTCTGACACCAATTGTTACGAGCTTGGGGTTCGTGACAATAAAAACTGCCGATTTAATCACCAAAAATTACACTTTACTCACCAACACTAATTACAAGTCAAACACACTAATTAGTTAACACAATTGCACTTACTGATCACACTTAAGTCGCACTCGAATGTCGCTCTGATGTACTCGCTCTTATCGCTTAATCAAAACTATGTGTCTCGCGGCTCGCGCCCGCCTTATATAGTGCCACAGAGCTATTCTATAAACATCTAGTATGTTCCAGTACATAGCGGTCCCGACTGACTCGACGTCGATAGTTCTAGGAATTACTAGTACTTAGAAAAAGGTCAAGTAGGGTCAAGGTCCTAGTACCAAGGTACTAGTACCGCTAGCCGATACTAGATGGCGCTTGTGGTAACTAATGTCGCCATGTATCAAGCATTATTTGTGGCGCGCAACAATATTTACCCAAATACAGTGTTTTTTTTAAACTGACGTATTGGATAGGTACCCTTTTGGCCATCTCTTCAGATGCGTGTTTCGTAACAACCCACTATGTTCTTTTATCCATTGTAGTGTTACTGTATTGCGGTTCAATACAGTTACCCGTTCAAGCACATTGTGACATTCTAGTATTAGGTTCGCTGCGATGTATTTTTTCCAGGGATTGGAGGACTGAGGCGCTGTCAGAGAGTATGCAAATATGGGTGTCCGAAACTCTCCTGGCTGCTATGGCATAAGCCGCTTGTATTATGCCCACACACTCCGCTTGGTAGACCGTGTTGAGCATTCCCAGCAGTCTGGATATTTTTATGTTGAAGTCATGTGAGAAGACTCCCAGTCGGTCTTTGAACTGTCAGTGTAAACTCTCAATTGCTACAGGCCTGAGTAGTCGCACTGTTCCTCTTTAAGTGTTATGTTGTAATACTTTTGAAAGCAGTATTTTTTCGGGGCTTTATCACAGGGTGATGCCATCATTGGCTGCTGTTTGATCACATCTTTTATGTGTATGTGCTTGACCCTAGTCTTTGTTCAGAGTTCCTTATATGTAGAGCCTAAAGGCAGCCAGGATCTCCTCTTCCCGCACAATGAGGTGTAGCGGCGGCAGTCCAAGCATAGCCTGTAGAGCAGCAGTGGCTGTAGTTCTCATGCAGCCAGTGATTGCCACACAAGCGAACCACTGCAGCTTTTCGACTGTGTGACTGGTCTTTTTGGGCTGTGCTCAGGTCTATTCTTAGCCAAGTCATTCATTTAAAACAATTTTACTAACTACTAGCTCTTGCCCGCAGCTTTGCCTACGTGGACATACTACCAAGACAAAAGTATCCACTGCAGGGCAAAGGCCTCTTCTCATACAGAGAAAATAGGCTGGTGTTATTATCTATGTCCTTATTATTATTAATTATTTATTTTTATGGTTTTACATATCTCGGGACCATGGGGTCCCGGTCCTTTAGAAGGCGTACGAGAGGCCGAAGCCAACTCGCAGAGGCCCCTTAGGAAATTGTAATTATTATTATCACTATATCCTGATCCAGCCAAACACTTTGAGCTGCTAAGGCATGAAAAGGAACAGACAGGCAGTTACTTTTGCATAATATTATAATATGGATGGAATGTCATAGTGTCACCACTGAACATAACACATTAGAGAAACTAACCTGTACCGACCCCTGTCTCCATCACCCTCAGCAGCACTGTTGTCCACCCCCGATCTGCAAACATTATATTGCATTCTGTGGTCTTAAAAGATTGCTGTTACAGAGAAATGCACGGGGAGAAAATAAATGCGTGTGTTGTTAGAAATATGATTAAATGAGCAATTCAATGAGCGACACTATGAGCCCCGATGCAAAATAGTTTGTCTAGTGTGAAATTTTCTCTGTGAGATTTTTCTAACTTCATTATTTTTGTATATTATAAAATATTAAGCTGTTCTAATATCACATATCGCGTTACTTATGCCAGTTTTTAATTATGAACTAATAAACTATTTTAGCTTTTTAAATTTATACATATCCTGTTTTAAATTCGAAGAAGTTTTAAGCTGTAGCGGTATCTACAACGCCACATGCAAACAACGCGTCATACTGACGTCACGCAAATCCTGCATCGCGCAAGCAGAGTTTACTGCGCAACTACCATAGATACAACGGCCCGACATGAATCAACGGGCAGTTGCCCGCCAGACACAACACCCGTCTGGTCGGAGGATCCTCCCTTTTCTATGGAGGTTGAGTGAACTTTACACCCTGTTCCTCATACCTCTATACTGGTGACCCCGAACATGAACGTCAGCGCAGCCTTCGAGCAAATCTTCAGCGAGACGTCATCATCATCACTCCCGCAAGCTTTAGCGGCGAGTCACCCAGCCAGCCAGCTCCCACGGCTTCAACGGGTATCCTGACCACCAGCATGCAGCGACCGCGCATACCTGGTCATCACCCTCAGCCTCATCAGCAACCTCGGCACAGCACACTGCACTTTCGGCCGGTCAAAAAGAAGAGCTCATTACCTCTCCTGGTCGACGCAGCAGCTAGCCTCACCTCGGCGCTGTACCACATCCGACGCACTGGAGCATAACGCAGCGCCACCCCGACTCACTGGGGACATCTTCGCAGACAGTTCCGACTCACCGTGAACTATGCGGCAACCGGTTCCGACTCACTGGAACCTCAGTTGGCCTGGCAGGCATCGCAAGATACAAGACTCAGCCCACTATCGACCTCCGGTCTCCGGGGGGGAGTGATGTAGCAGTATCTACAACGCCACATGCAAACAACGCGTCATACTGACGTCACGCAAATCCTGCATCGCGCAAGCAGAGTTTACCGCGCAACTAGCATAGATACAACGGCCCGACATTAATCAACGGGCAGTTGCCCGCCAGACACAACACCCGTCTGGTCGGAGGATCCTCCCTTTTCTATGGAGGTTGAGTGAACTTTACACCCTGTTCCTCATACCTCTATAAAGCAAAATAGTTCGTCTAATTGTTAATTGATGCAAAAGAGTTCGTCTATTGGTGAATTAAATAAGATTATTCCTTCTTTGTACAATTATGTTGCATAATTTAAATTTGTAAAAGTAATCCTGTATCAATTGTCAAGTGAGACAGTATAAATTCTGAAAATTTCAGTTTTTTTTCATTAGTTTTCAAATAACAATGGGTCGTGGCAAACCCGTGTGTGAAGAGCTTCGAAAGCGAATAGTTTTTGGGGTTGATGCTGGCAAATCAAGTTACCAAATATCTAAAGACTTGATACTTCCCAGGTCTACAGTCCAATCTATCATTCAGCACTATAAAAAGAATATAAAGACTTCTTGTTTGAAGAAAAGTGGTTGAACACGCATCATAAGTGCAGTAGAAAACAGAATCCTGAAGAAAATTATCAAAAATAATCATTGTGCTCGAGGTGGAGAACTCACAGTGCAATGGAAGGGCATGATTCACAAAGACATCTCAGTTGATACGTGCAAAAGAGTCCTAAAAAGAATGGGTTACGGATTTTACACCACTAAGGAGAAACCACTGTCTACTGCTGTACAAAAGAAAAAGAGGTTGAAGTGTGCTCATGATCATTTAAATTGGACTTCCGATCAGTGGTGTAGTATCATTTGGAGTGACGAGTCCAAATTCGACATAAAGTGATTCGGAACAAAAATGAGGCATTTCATACTGATTGTCTCAAACGCAAAGTGACGTTTCTGGCGTCTCTTATGATATGGGGCTGCATGTCTGCACAAGGTGTTGGTGGTATGCAGTTTGTGGATGGTTCTATCAATGCTGCAAGGTATCAAAACCTTTTGGAAGAGAATTTACTGCCCTCTATTCCGTCACTTAAGCATCAAGATTCCTTCATTTTTCAACAGGATGGTGGCTGATATATAATATAGAATGGCTATCTAACAGCCTGGACTTGTCGCCGATCGAAACCCTATGATGGAAAATGAAAAATTTCTCCATAAAAATCCATCAATATCGAAGAGCGACTTAAAGGCTAAACTCTTGGCTGTCTGGGAGTCAATTACGCCTGAGGAGTGTGCAGCGTTGGTTGCAACCATGCATGCTCTTCGCATTAAAGCTGTAATTGAGAGCCAAGGCGACACAACGAAGTGGTAGACGAACTATTTTGCGTGAGTGACAAGGGTAGACAAATACTTTTGCGTTATGTTTTTTAGAATATTGTTTTAAATTTTTTATGTTATGTAAAATCATGAAATTTCAGTTATGTTAAAATAAACTTTAAAATGTTCCTCAAATTGTGGTTTACTTTTTATTAAACATTCTTAATTATTTTACCAATAAATTTACTTTCTATATTTTACGCTTTTAACTACTTTCCATAGACGAACTATTTTGCATCGGGGCTCGTACAATGAGGACGTACGATTGTTATGATCCGGAATGCAATACGATCGCCCCCTACGGAAATTATGGTTATCGTACTATGTAGCGGGTTGTACTCACAGGGCTCTGTCGCGCTCGGAGTCAGCCTGGCCCTCCATGGCGTCGGCGGCGTGTCCTGGCGCTCGTCTGCCCGCTTACTGCCCACTGCTCACCGCCCGTCAGTCTCCACCATAAACAAAGGCCTAAGCTGCTCTAACGTTCAATCACAAGTATATAACACTATCACTTACTCCTAATAAACGATGTTATGAAATTATAATGTAAAAGATTTAATGTTTCTTTAATATTTCACAATTAGGTATAGTATATATAATTCGATTCAATTTATTGACAAATATAATTTACTCGATAAACATATGAGAATAATAAGTCAAACTTCGTTCGCTGTCACTGTCAGTCACGCACGCGTCAAGTTACAATGTCAATTTTTTTTTTTTTTAAAGGCTAAGGTCTGAGACCATGCTGCCTAGTCATCAGTAAGCATTTTTCTTGAGTCTAAGAAGACATTAGAATATGGGTGTACACATTCTAATGTATTAGGAGTATTTGGCAGCAAATGTATCGAATCATTTTTCCCGGTAAACTTCGCTGAGGTAGCCAAAACTACAAAAAAATTCTCAGCTCCATTTTACCGGGATCGCGTCTGTTTCAATGATTCCACACATTGTCCAGTTGCGCAGACACTTGAGATACAAAACTACACCAATTTTACATCACAATATCCACTAGGAATCAATTTGCGAATAATTAAAACAGCCAACTAGACTTCACTCGAAGAAATCCCGCCAAAAACTCCAGTTACAATGTCAAATTGTCAACTGCAGTGTTGCCAGTGCCTTTTTGTCAAAAATATTTTCACAAAAAAAAAACCAACCGACTTCCAAAAAAAAACACTACAAAGTGAAAAATAACTTCAATTTCGGAAGTCGGTGTCGTTGGTTCTATATTTTCGTTTTTAACCCCGACTTTCGAAATTGAAGTTATTTTTCACTTTGTAGTGTTTTTTTTTTACAGTACAGGCGTGATGTTATGTTGTGTGATTGCGTAAGCAATGCATACATAAGCTATACGACGGCGAAGTGCCAATACCTTCTAACTGATTTTTATTTGAGAAATTAACTTTTTTTTCGTTTTGAATTTAAAGGCGTTATTCGCATGTTTTAGTGAAATCGCAAAGTGTATTTTTATTACAACAACATTAAATTAAAATGTGGAAATACATATTACCTCCCAACTAAAACAACGTGTCTATTTTTGAACGTCTTTATCCAGTATGTGTAAATTTTTGACTTTGTCAGTTAGGAGTTATTGGCACTTCGCCGTCGCGCGTCGTATAGCAGCAATCGCGGTTGATTTGCTGGCATTTATTGATGAGTTCCGTTGTCTGTCTCCGAAACTCTTCATCAGATCTTTACGAAATTTCAATGGGACCATTTCGGAATAAACGTCTTTCGAACAAAAAAAAATTTTGCAAATCCGTCTATATTGAGGGAGTTATGCCCGAACATACATAAAAATATATGTATATACCTACACATCCGAATTTGAGAACCTCCTCCTTTTTTGAAGTCGGTTAAAAAATAACATAGCATGTGTCATAAAGTAACTTTTTGATGACAAACATTTTATTTTTAGAGAATATTTATTTAAATAGCACAAAGAACAATTTTATCTTCATAATACCATTTCGGATCAGCCGATTACACGAAATACATTTTAAAATAAAATACATATGTACTTATTTCTTAGTCTGTAATATAATTTAAACACAAAGTCATAATTAAACATATTCGTATAATAATTACCACATAGAACATACTTTTTGAATGAATTATACTCGTTCTGCAAGCGCGCGAAACGGCGAAAGAGATGAAATCATAGGTACGCATCTACGCATGGCTACACATCAAGCTATACATAACCAGTATTATTATGCTGACTTCTGATTATACGAAAAACCAAATTGCGAGTTCTGTCAGAACTGGAAATATGTATATCTCAATGTATCGCCGTGTGTACATGTAGAGATATACGGTATTCATTTGATCGGTTAAACAAGGTTTGCCAAAAACTGTCTCCAACCGTCGTTCTTAAATATTTTTCAAGTACAGACACCAGCACATTAAGTTACTACAATCTGTCAAATTTCTTTAATAGATTTTCAACTTTATCGCTAAAGCATAAGGTTCAAAGTTGATTGGGAAAATTTGACAGTTTCGGGTAGCTTAATGTGCTGGCGTCTGTACCTACGAAATGTAACGTAAAAGTAACAGCTTGAGTCGCACACTGCACAGTGTTAATGTATGAAGCCCATTTTTCCTTTTAAATTCATCTTTCATTTTTTATTATAAAAGCTGATAGAAATAATCAATAGAATGCAAGATTTCGTATCCCCATTCCCCACTTAGCTAACATACAGTTAACAAGATTCTAAAGAATTATTTAACAAAAGCTTGCAGTTCAAGAGCTTCGTGTTTTTTGATATCTATGTCTATACTAATATAATAAAGCTGAAGAGTTTGTTTGTTTGTTTGGTTGGTTGAACTAATCTCAGGAACTACTGGTTCGAATTGAAAGTTGGGTTAAGGAAAGGGAAAAGGTTTTTTCCTGAAATTACCGCGGGTGAAACGGCGGGGCACAGCTATTATTAAATAAAGTTACCTTTAGCAGTTAATAGAACAGAAAAACAAACTGTTGTTTGTTTGTTTGAACACGCTAATCTCTGGAATTATGAGTCGGATTTGAAAAATTATTTTTGCATTAGATTGCCCAATCCATGAGGAAAGCCTAATCACGCCAGGACTCTTTGGAGCTGAGCAAAAAGAAAAAAGTCAGAAAGAATGCTAAGAGAAAACAATGTGATAGCGCGCGCAGGTGATACGATGCGATGGGTTGGGGGAGCATGAAATTTCACGCGGACGAAGTCGCGGGCAGAGGCTAGTCAATAATACGAGTATAGCCGCATCAGATTTTAGCAATGCAGCGAACTGCACTAATTCGTCGCCCAGGCTGTCCTCCAAATCATCTGTGTAAGCATTGACGATAATTGAGATTTTTTCAAAATCCTGTTGGAAGCGATTTTAGCAGTCGGAATATTCCAAAAACACCAGTAATTTTATGATATGCTTTCTTGGTACATCTCGAAAGCAATTGCGCAAGGCAGGCCACGCGACTCTTATAATGAGGACGCGTTGCAAAAACACAAAAGCCTCGCGAGGCCGGGGCTCGAGGCCCCAAAAGACCACGCGGCCCTAGTGGAGCCCCATCGATAGGTTGAAGCGGATTTGTTTTAAATACGTGATTGTAAGCCGCTGTATTTCCCACTCATTGCTGGCGTTATCATGGCTTTACCCACGACAATCTTTGATACCAATTGAAATTGAATAAGCTTTGAGCGATTTGTTCAGCAGTGATGCAGTGATGGCTGTTGAACATTTTGATACCAACTCTTTCGTGCTAAGTATTGTACCTACACTGATTTGAAAAAATATTTTTACGCTTCTATCTCAGACCAATCTTTATTGGTCTGAGGCTTCTATCTAGATTTATATTTTTTACGGTGAGAAAGCATTGCTGCGCGGGGACCGTAGCATTTGCTACTCTTACTATGTGGCTAATCCGCCACTGACGGAGTGGCGGCCTAATAGAAGTGGACTGCGATACGATAGGCTGAGTTGATTGAATTAAGTAGGTACCCATTTAAATATTTTGTTAGGATTCATTTTTATTTATTTTACTGCTCAGTTTTTACTGCCGAAATTGTTAACAATCATGGTTACCTTAACATAAATTACTCTCGAAGTCTTGACGAAATGGACGCGATCAGAAACGTTACCTAGCTTTTGCATTGGGCATTATACATAACGGCGACAGTATGCCTACGGACGGCGCGCGCCGTATGTATAATGATAATGACGATCCTACAATCGGCCTGCGACAGACACATAAGCAAATATAAATAAAGCGCTCGCAGCGCTAATTTTAGGTAGATGTTGTTCTAAGATATGGATTCTATTACCCTGTGCTGTGCGATATCATCGCGTGCCTTCGACACGCTGCAGTCATTATAACAGCACCGCTCCGACACAGCGAATAACTTTTCATTCAAGTTAGGATTTTAAATCAACTATATTAAAGTCAATTTTGCAATGACAATACAGGATAGAGCTCGCAGCTCGGTGTCACACGTCGCGCCGACTGCTACCTTCAAGCTTCAAGCAAGCAGGCCGCTCCTCTCTGAATAAGGGTCCGCGCGTGGTCGAGAGGCTCGCATTAGTCGCATTGCTGTCTCCCCGTCGCCCGCAAATTCTCACATTCACTAGATCGTAAACTGGTCTGTAAGCTGAAGAGTAGCCCTTGACACGTAGACGGTGAGTTACCAACTAGTAAGCGGCGCGTGAACAACAAGCTGTCACCACCTCACCAGTGCCGTGCCAGCAACGAGCGAGCGGTCGTCTTGCTGACGGCACGTTGGCGACGAGTGGATGGATTTTTTCGAGATGATGCCGCCGGGCCGTTACTGCACTGCAGCTCCGGATCTGGGGGGAAGGGGCAAGCGTCGGTCCGTGCCCCGGGCGCCAACTTCGCGGCAAATTCAAGCGTGGCAGACAAGTGCAACACCTAGATTACATCACCTAATTCTAGATCCGGGGTCGCTGCGCTGGAGCGATGCAGTTATAACCCAAGCAGCACGCAAGCGTTTTCAACATCAATATACCAGCCTATTTAGAACTTATGAGTTCTTTTAGAGACGTACAAGAGTGCCAAAAAATGATTTTGTCTTTGTAAGAGTGATTTATGAGTCTGTATACAGGTCAAACTATATAAAATCTTTATTGAGGGTTCCGCGTAAGTTTAGGGTGCTTAAACAGAATATTCAAACTCTATTATACAACTTTAAGTATTTTGTGACACTTCAATCTGGTTTTATCGTTAAAGCTGTACCTACACAAGCTGTATTTTGCATGATCACTTAATTATTACAGCTCTAAGTGTTATTAGGTATAGTATCACTTGATACTTGTTTCTGTACAATGGTATATGCAAACTCCGTTCTCAAACTTATTTTTATGGCGTAATTGTAGGCTATTGTAAATACAGTGGTTTTATCACTTCGTGCAGTTAGCGTTCAAAACATTGTGTATCATGTAGTCCTCAGTGTACCTACCAGGTGGGTTGTGTGATGTGTATCATGGCAAGAGATTTGACAATTAACGAAAGGGTTTGGTAGGCCAGTGTATCATTTAGGAATTTAGGATACCTACACACTCTGAAAACCTGAAAAAGAGCACAAGAAGGGAGAGGGTCCATTTTAACATCTATAGACCATATAATATATAGAGCAATATTAACAAAAAACAATTACAAGGAAACAATATGTGGTCGACTACGTTTGGCGATGAACGTGTTACTTAGATATGTATTCTGCAAAGTTTTAAGTTTATTAACTCAAGGGATAAGATTTTTCGTTTAAACAAATTACCCCTTTTCACTTTTCACCCCCTTAAAGGTCGAATTTCCAAAAAACCCTTTCTTAGTGCTCCCTACATAATAAAATGAAGCCGTGTGCACGTTCCTAGCCCTAGTAGTTTCGGCTGTGCGTTGATATGTCAGTCAGTAAGTCAGTCAGTTTCTCCTTTTGTATAATTAATTAAAATATAGATAGATAATAAATAATAATAAAACCGTAGCAATTTAAAACTGTACTTAGGTATATTTTTGAAAAAACTTTATCCGAAAAAAAAAACAATCGACTTTACTAAGTAGGTACCTGTATTGCCCGATAAATTCTGTGCATAGATATTTCCTAAGAGTCGGGTCAGTCTGTAGGCTATATCACGCTAATTGCTATGAGGGATGAACAATATTGCGTTATGTTCGTATTCTTTTAAGGTTTATCGCAAATTGTAAAAAGACGAACCAAAAGCACAGAATACATAATAGTACTACGTACATACCAAAAGGTTAGAATGTTATAGATTGTTACAGATGTAACCCTTAAATGATTATCATTACGCTATACCTTAATGGAGCTGAGTAGTCAATCATGACATACCTACTCGTCTAAACAACGGCTATTTACATTTATTATTTATGTAGTCAACATAGACCAAAGCAATTAGCTTAGTGCTTCTACTAAGTTCGATCGTCAGCAGTTGATGAATTTGCATCACTTTAACAAAGTAATAAGACATTCAAAAAGCTTTCAACGTTGATGTGCAAGCACCTAACTTAACTAACATATTCTTGACAGTGGTAATTTCGATAGCTTAAACCAATGAGGTTATATATAATATCATTGGCTTAAACATTAAACATTTATCTGGCCCGTTGTGACCACACGTGTGTGAGTAGCGTGACGTAGTGGTTCGGCTCGAGGCGCGCCGCGCGCGGGCTGGCAGCGCGGCGCGGCCGGGCGCGGCGCCGGGCGGCTGCGAGCTGCCCCCCGCCGGCCGCGCTGCGCCGCTTGGCTCAGTATCGCGCGCGAGTCCGCCGCTGCCGCCGCACCGACCGCGCTGAGCCCGTGCCATGGAGCACTTCATCGAGACCGTGCGCAAGTACCCGTGCCTGTGGAACACCACGGCTATCGAGTACCGGGACCAGGAGCTGAAGGACGCCGCCTGGACCGAGGTCATGAAGGAGACGGACCTGTCGTCAGGTGAGCAACCGCGCCCCGCCCGCGCGCCCTCACGCCCGCCGCGCGCCGCGCTCGCTATTGTTGTGATATAGAGGCGCACACAACAAGGAAACCATGCCGACTGCCGAGCGGAGCGGCCGCGGCGCGGCGGCGACTCCGGGCGCGGCCGGCACTCCGTCGTCCCGTAACGTAACAGTTATAATCTTATAACTTCACCATACGTAATAATAGAAAGCATAAAATCATAACAATAGTAATGTGAATTAACTAGTTTTCTACCCACAACCTTGTATGCGTTGTTTAGTTGCAGTAGTACACATTGTTTCGCTCGCCATGCTCTGCTCCCGGCTCGCGGCTGTCGAGTCACTGGTCTTTGCGCTGTCCTACTGTAACACTGTGTTTAGATCTCCTCCATCCCCATGTTCTCCTCCCGGCTCGCGGCTGCGGCTGTCGAGGCACTTGTCTCTGCGCAGATGGATGGAGATGTAAAGCCACATTAACAGATACTTAACAGTCTTTCTAATAGAGTACTTACTTATAACTTACTTACTTATAACTAACTGTTATCTGTACTAATCCATACTAATATTATAAATGCGAAAGTGTCTGTCAGTGTTTTTTTTTTTGATTCGCTTTATTTATTTTGGTGTGGAATTGCATTATATATTTGATTATGGTATTTTTAACAATATCTGCTATTTGATACAGATATTGTTTTGTGGGAAGTTTTAGTCGCGTTGAGGATAATAATATTAAGAGATAAATAAAATATACTATCGTTAAAAAATTATATATAATTATCATTGAATTTCCTATGTGCCGTTGAAGTGTTGTTCACTTAAAATTTTTGTAATATATTTAGTGAACGCGAGTAGGACTTCTGGTTTGCGCGTTTGCATCCCGATGTGATGATACCAAAAACAGTACCTACTTTTTATGAAATCCGTGACCTGACAGGATTTGAGTGGTAAAAGTTTGGTTCGGTATATTTTCGGTAAGTATTTGTGTATGTCTGTTATTGTTGGAAATATGGATTTGCTATGTTGTCCCTGCTCACTTGACGCATACCTGGCTTGCCACAGGTTAGCTTGCCTTAATTCGCGTTTGACATATGACATCGGGTATTTATTGTAGTCCGGAGCTTTGTGAAGTCGAGTGGCCAGTTTTGCTGCAGCATCCACAGCCGCGTTGCCGGCAACTCCACTGTGCCCTTTCACCCACTTGATGGATATAATGTGTGGTGGTGTATTTGCGCGTTTATGTGTGTGAGTGTAAATGGTTTTGTGTATTTGTGTGACATGACAAGTGGGTGTGGGGTGCGCCAAAGTTCACCTAAATTTTTAACTCCGATAATTGGAAATCCGAAAATGTTCTTCCTAACATTTTTCATCCTAACAATCACAATTCCTAACTACTCCGTCTCTAATGCGCCTGCCACACACTCGACGAGTGGCATGGGAAGTAACGAGGAAAGGAGGCAGAGACATAGTGTGGCAACATTACTCGTCATGCCACACGTCATGCTCCTCGTCCTACCCACTGCTCCCTATTTTGTCGGTTTTTGCGCGCGAGTCAAAGGACCGGCAATACGAGTGCGAGTGGCCGGCCACATAATCGCGCGGTCGCAGTCTGCATGGAGCGCTCGCGCAAGACGCACGCGTATGCAAAATTGGAAATTATGTCGTCGCCAAGCGTGGAATGGTCAAATGAAAAGGTGTTAATGTTTATTGATTTGTAGTACGGTAGGTATAATAAGTCACTATGTCAAGAATTAGTCTAACAAGAAAAGTTGTATTTATTAGTTATCTAAAAATGCATAGCGCGCACGCTGCCACCGTTTCAACGTCCATTGTCTCACCAAGGCAAATGACAAGTGAGGAGCAGTGTTGCCAGTGACAGATAGTCAAATATAACATGAGAGAGCTCAAAAAGTAACATTTTCACGAGAAAAGTAACATTACCTTATTTTTTGTGGAAAACGACACTAATAATAACATGGCACTTTATTACATAAAAAAAGCTGTCCCCTTAGTAGGCTTCGAAAGAATCGTAATAACAAACTGAACTGAACCAACACGGATGCCACTACTAGGCCGTCGCTCACTCGCCTAAGTAAGCGGGATGGGTCATTTAGAAATTCACGCGAGTGAGTGAGTGAATATGCGATACGACAAACGAAGTGAAAGATTTTCGCGCTGTCGTCGCGTCAGAATTTGGACACAAAATCAAGACAATCAAGTGCGCCAACATGACGAACGAAACCTTTCTTGTATGCGTTCCGTTTCATGTTTATTTTCTGTTTGCTGAGAAATATTTTTTATTAAGTCTTAAAAGTAACATAAAAGTAACATTTTGAGGCGTGTAACATGGAGGTAACATGAGAGGGTCAAAAGTAACGTAAAATGTTACAAAAGTAACATTCTGGCAACGCTGGTGAGGAGCGTCGCGATTAATTGCGCGAGTAGAGCAGTGTGTGGGCAGAGAGGGCAACATCGCGGCAAATCACGGCAGCGCGAGGAGCATAGCGATGAGCAGCGCAAGGAGCATAGTCTGGCAGGCGCATAATGTTCATAATTCCGAAGCATTCAACTTCATAATGTCAGTAGCAATAAACATCTATTATACTTTTATTAATTGTTTTCCTATATTTTCTCAACATAACCATCTTTTACACTATTATTCAAAGTCATATCTTTTTTGTTTAGATTTCTTTTTATTCATAATAATCTGTATTATATACAATAATTTTGCGTAACTTTATTTTCACATAACATGTATAACATATAAGAATAATGGGATCCCTTTTTTTCGCATAATATTCTTTTTCCTAATATACTTTAGCATAACGATTTTGGCATAATTAGTTTTGCCATAATAATACTTTGCCATATTTTTTTTTGGCATAGGTACAGTTTATGTTGGCATAATTATCTTGAAGGCTAATTTGTTTTAGCATAAATTTAATTCGCATAACGTTACTAGGCCTAATGATTATTAGCATAATAATATTTAGGCATACAATTAATAGAAATAACGGAAACAAATTTGAGTTATTTTTACGTATTTATTTTTGATTTCCACGTTAATGAATTATTATACAAAACATTATGTAACTTAACTATGTATTTTTATTTTAGGTGTATATAGCAAGAGCGAGCGAAGCGAGCTCGGGAATTGGGGCACCCCGACTCGGACAGGTTAGGTTCGAAGGGGATGACGGGGGCTCAAGTGAGCGAGCGGAGCGAGCGAACGAACCTCCGTCATCCCCTTCGTGTTAGCATAGTATAAAGAGGGGAAGTAGGCTATCTCCGGCCCGATCCGCGATATAATTGCCTACTGTCTCAGGGTTGTTACTTTTAGCTAAATGTTAATTCAGTGCCTATAAATTGGCAAGGGTCGGGAAGTTGTATTTTTTACTTGTATTGTCTGAGTACAGGGTTTGTGAGGTCAGTTTTACCTAAACGATGATGAAACCTTTCACGATAAAAGAAAGAGTGACGGGCCAGCAAACGGGCGGCGCGGCGCGGGGCGGTGATGAGCACGAGAAAACAACGATCAATGGCAAATCAATTGACAGATCAAAAGTACCTAATGCATTCTAGTGGGAAAGTAGGTCTACCTACTTCCCCTGTCTGATATAAAATAATACTTACAACAAAAACTAAATAAGTAGGTATGAGTCATCAAGTAAAAATTATATGCGAGAACTTGTAAGCTGCAACTTGCTTACCTTTCCAGTTCAATAGGTAATCAGAACAGAGACAATTCTGGAATTACTTATTAAGACACCCAAAAACACAAATCAATACGTTCTCCTGCGATTATCACACATTTTTCATTCATTTAGCGGTGCCGAAAGCCGTGACGCGCGAAGCTCATGCGGTGTTAGCCCCGACTGGCGCACTGAGAAACGGGTCGAGATTTTGTTAAGTGTGCGTGCGGCGACGCATAGATACTATGACGCACACATACAAGCCGCGCGCGGTGCGTTTGTATGAAGATAACGTACTTCCCCTCTTTATACTATGGTGTTAGGTTCCTTTAAACCCTGCAGACAGAAATAGGGGCCCCGCGAAGCGGGGCTCCGTCGAATACGCCTTATTATTATTGTTATGCTTAATAAACTTATGCTTTAGAATGTTATGCTTAAAAAATGTATGCTTTAGAATGTTATGCTTAATCATTATTATGATTAGAAAAATTATGCATAAAAAAATTATGCGTAAGCTGTTATGCGTAAATAATTGCACCCTCAAATTAAAAATATAAAATCATCTTCTACCCGCATATATTTTTTATTACACTTGGTAAATGTTTCTTTCTGAGTATGAATGAAAATGTTATGGCAATTATGTTTAGGGATAAAAGCGTTATGATAAAAAACAGTAGGAGTTTAAATATATTTACATTAATGATATTATTAATTACAATTTTCGGAAACATGAGTGTTATGAACATCGCCGGTAGCACTACAAATAGTATGAATGAAAACTTTAGGATGAAAAATTTTAGGAAGAGTGATCATTCGGATTACAAATCGTTAGGAAGAACAATTTCGGGTAAAGAACTTTAGGTGAGCCAATATGGACCCGTGGGTGTGTCTGTCTGTTACCTCTTCACGCTTAGGCTGAGGGTACATTAGGCCGCGAAGCGACCTGCGACACATGAGCGATTAAAACAAGTAAATGAATGCTCACGTATTATGGCTACACCGTACATCAAATATTACTAGCGATCTTTGATTTCTTTATGCGATAGGAACAACATTACTGAAATCATGGCATCGGCTACATCAACATGAGCGAAATTGAATCGAATTTATTAGAAAATTGCTTTTTTTTTTCGCTTGTAATGTAGCCATACCATGTTTTTCTCGTTTCGCTCTTCCAGTCGCATCGCAAATCGCTGCCTACTGTAGCCTCAGCCTTAAACCGTTGAACTGATTTAGATCAAAAATTTTCCGAACAGTAGATATGGATGTGGTCTACGGTAGTGAAGCCTTTTCGAAAACCGGCTTGTTCTGATGGCTGAAACTAGTGAAGTCTTACCCATTCTCCTGTCTGGTTAGAGAAATTGCTATTTTTAGATTCTAAGTTATTTTTTGTTTTGTTTAATAACGTAATTTTAATAATATAATCTCATTTAGTAGCCTGCTGTAATGATTACTATACACATATTTAACACGTGCTGTTATAAGTCAACCATTTATGACGGGGATCGAACTGTTTTTCCTAAACACAGGTTATTTTGTAACCTATCTAGGAGAGCAGGAGGCCTACCACGAGCTCTTATCGCGACCCTATAAATCATATAGATCGCGATGCCTATAAATCATATTCTATCTCCTTGACCTTATTTAATTTTGACTTATATAATTAATCTCTTTTACAACTGTTGTTCAATATATTTAAATTATTTGTAATTCTAATTCTAATGATTATAATTTAATTTTAATGCAATGATGACCCATAATTTTACAAACCATATTTGTACGCCGAAAACGGCAGATTATTATGATCGTAACACATAATGCTGGCTAAATGCACATAACAACTTTGTACAATATTCTGACAAATAAATGAATTGTATTGTATTAATCCATTTAGGACCTAAATTGAACTGTTCTTCTAATTCGTACCATGACGTCAGTTTAACGATTTAATTTAGGCCATATCATTTGACAGCGATTTTCCCAAACTGAGTCGCAAGTTTTGGTTTTATTCATTCAATTTTGTACTTGTTTGGTACCATGACGTTCATAGAGCAGCTCACCTCCCAACTAACATTTTGGTTATAAGAATAAGTGCTACATGAGCTGCTTAAGAGAATTTTAAGAACCCAAGGTTCTGTAAAGGCACTAACAATTGGGTGATAAAGCGTTCTGTATCTCTCTTATAACCCTGGTTTGGGACTGTTCATGTTAGAGCTTGAAGCGACTTAATGGTTATAGAGAGTGATAAATGAGTGATTATTAAGAGGTAGAACAGTGATAGCACTGTTCTACCTCTTAATAATCACTCACTAAACACTTGAAGTGGTAATCACTGCTACAATAGTTGTAGCAGTGATTACCACTTCAAGTGTTTAATAAGCTATACACAGGTTATAACTGCAAGCTAAAGTAGTAAACAAGTTATGGAAACCACTTTAATGACTTTTTTGGTTACACATGGTTACTTCTTGTAACCAATATACATATAACTTAAGAATATACCAGACTTATTTAGTAGCAATAAAAATCACCGAAAGCGCTAAATATTTAAACTGTTTTCGCACAGTTTTACGTTCTTTTTAAAGTCAATAGTGATAATATATAGTAAAGTCTACTTACACTTTAACACGCGAATCGTCTCCGTAATTTTATTTCTATTAATAGTTAAAATGTCCAAATTTAATGTTGAATCGTTGTTCAACGAGCTAATGAAGAAAGTGGCAGCGTTAACAGCAAAAATTGCGGCTCAAACTGCAGTGATTAAGTTGCAAAACAATAAAATTGAAGATCAGCAGCGGACGATCGGAAATTATTTTGTCACAATCAAGGAACAGACGAGGGTACTTGCAGATTTGTCCACTAAAATTGAGAAGATCCAGGTTCACGTTATTTCAATGGATACTTCAAAAAGCGAGATGGAAAAACCAGTTGGAATACCTTTTGCTCAGCATGCAAGTAAGATGAACGTTGGAAGTGTTGCTAAGGAACCGCATGAAAAGGTGACGGAACGTGCGCGCCGAGCGACCGAGCGAGCCAAGAATAAGGCTGCGTCCATACTGCAGGAAACCAGTGAGAGTATATCGGAAACCGCTGGCACAGTATTGGAGGATAACGCTGTTTCCGAAGAATGGCAAGTAGTAGCTAATAATAAAAAAAAAACGAAAAATGTTGCTAATGCCATACAAAAAGGAGGAAACACTCAAATAGCTACCTACGCTTCAAGCAATTCAGAGAAAGAAGATTTTGCATGTGTGGTCACTACATCCTGACACAACTGAGAAGGCGATAGGTGAACATGTGGCGGGAATCTGTGGATGCGCAGATATTAAAGTGGAAAAAATAGTTCCGAAGAGTGCAAGAGACTATGCGTCATTTATGATCGGAGTTCCGGAATCACTTTTTGATAAGCTTAATAACGTGGATAGTTTGCCATTAAATGCACAATTCAGCCAATGGGTGTGGTTTCGAAACTCCCGCAAACCAGCAAAAGGCAATCAAAGCCAGCAATAAGTACATTCAGGTGTACTATCAGAATGTTCGAGGATTACGAACGAAAACAAATACGTTCTATAATAATATATTGGCATCGAAGTATGATATATTTGCAATTACAGAGTCAGGTCTCAATAATGGGATTGCATGTTGACCGCCTCAGCGCGCGAGTCCTGCGCGCGGGGCTTCTGCGTCTCAAGCCCAAACGCTCAGTGGGTCCAGACGGCATACCCCCTTACATTGTCAAAGATTGTCGCATGGTTTTTGAGGAGCCTTTGTTGCACGTTTTCAACTTGTGTTTGCGGGAGAGTCACTACCCAGACGAGTGGAAAATCACGCGTGTTATCCCAGTCCCTAAAGTGGGGGAGGCACTGACGTGAGTGGATACCGACCGGTGGCGGTGCTGTCGGCGTTCGCGAAGGTATTTGAATCTGTGTTGCATTGTCAGACGCTCAACATGGCTTTCGGCCGGGTCGCAGTACGGGGTTAACTTGTTGTCATTTGTTAACTATCTGTCGCCAGTCATTGATGCCGGAGGGCAGGTGGATGTGGCGTATTTTGACTTCCGGAAAGCTTTTGACACCGTGGATAACGATGTACTATTGTGCAAACTCTCTGCTATGGGATTCACACCGCACTTGCTTGAATTATTTGCTAGTTACCTTGACGAGCGCCAACAGTACGTCGGGTTTGGTTGGGGGACATGAATCCAGACCTTATTACACGTTCGCCGGTGTAAATCAAGGGAGTAATATTGGGCCTTTGGAATTCATTTTAATAATTAATGATCTGCCTACAGTTGTGAAAGACGCGAAGTGTCTACTCCCAAGTAGCACAAAATAGCTTTATAATCGATGGATAACAGAATTAGCATATTATTATAGCTTTATAAGAAGTCTACATATAGGCCACTATACAGCTCTTGTAATGCTAATTTGGGCCCCAAATTATACAGACTTAAGTGTAAGAATGGCATTTTAGCAGCATTATATTGGTTGTCTACCGGAATGATACACGCATTATAATGGGCTGTGAAAACAGGTTGAAGCAGTGCGCATATGTTAAATGCGGCTCTTATACAGCTTGTACAGACAGCGTCAGTATGTGCTAACCCCTCAAGTTTTAAAATGTTACACATTAAATTCCTTACAAATAATCTAAAGAATACTTCAAAAAGAACCCATTGTTTCGACTCAGATTCGAACCATCGCATCACCGAACGTCGTCATACTCATACCGGCAGTTTGACGAACTAGCCAGCGAGCCCATATGAATTGCGTTGAAATTGTTATCTACTATGGTCTGAGTCATTTTATCTTTAGGTGGGATGTCTAATCGATAGATGTTATAATTTGAGGGTATCCATTAATTATTTTACTTACATACGTTGTCTTTATAAAATTAATCCATACCCTCAAGTTATAACTATAACGTTTGATGTATACGTTCACTTAAAACGGCGAAGAGTAAACGACTACGATTTATTAATTAATTTTTAAAATGATTTATGATTTTATGAGAACTAAAATAGTTGTTCTGTGTGAACAAAATGTGAGCATAAAAGGATTTGCGAGACAGCTTGGCATAGCAGTAAGTTCATAATAATATTAATTGTGTTCTCCGATTTTTTTCTTGTTGAGCTATTTGCGGTATCTTGTGTGTGGTATTTAATAACTTATTTAAAACCATTTTTTTCTATACAGAGACAAACGGTGCGCTTATGGGTGCGCAGATTTCAAGAAACCGGCGATGCTAAGACAATGACCATGGGTCGGAGAACTACTGGGATCTATACGGACCAATCTGAACATCATCTGGATATTGTTAAGGTTCACACTACACCGCCGTTTACATCCACTCGTTACAGTTCGCAACGGCATGGAATATCTCTCTGTCCACGGTTCGAAGACATTTACACGCAGCGAACTTTCACAGTTATCGACCTGCAAAATATGTCTAACAGAAGAACATCGAAGAGAACGATTGCGATTTGCCCAGAAATAGCAGTTATATTAATTAAGTATGACAACAAAATAAACAACGAAGACATTTAACTCATTTGATTCCACTATTTTACTTTGTATAGCAAAATATTCTAAGTAGATATCATGAGCTAATAAGAGATGTTAATTGATTATCTATTGATAACATGTTTATTCACTTATTATGCTCATGATTGTAATCCTGCCAAACTAACTTCTAGTTCCTAGACAAGTTGCAAACGCTTCAAAACTTGTCTCTTTCGATGTCACTTGTCAGACTGTCAAATGTCAAATTTGTATGCTGAGACGACATGACAGGTCACGTGACATTTCGTTAGGTTATGTCAATCTAAAATATTTCTACCGCTTACTATTTTATCGTTTACCTTAATAGGATGCCACTTGTCTAGGAACCCAATTGTGTCAGTTGGCAAAATAGTATATTATGATAACTGTAAATAAAATTATCAAATCAAAATAAATCTTTGTTGTAAAATAAGATCATAGTTTTGTTAAATAATAGCAATAATAAATATTATTATATGATTATTAAGGTATTTTATTTTTCTTTATTTTTTAATTCTTTATAAATAATTACTAAAACAAAATAGAAAAATATATTAAAATAATAATTAAAATGAACAAAAAGCACTTTTCGTGGCTATGATTTGAACTTCCACTCATAGGCACGGCAAGCGGTCTTGAAACCTCTAGTCTATTTAGACAATGAATAAAACGTTCGTAAATGTTAACCCTATTATTGCTTGTCGTTTTCGTAATAATAAAAGTATTAACGTTTTATTGAAAAAAACAATAATAAAAACAGAATTTCAAAAAATAAATACTATCTTAAACTTATTTATTCACTAAAACAATAAATTAATTAAAATAAAATGTTTTTGCAAAATACAAAAACCAACTTGGGCCTATCACGGATTTGAACGCACATGTCTTTTGGAGGGGTAAGCACTTAATGAAGCGGTGTGTACCATTACAAAGGCAAAATAAAAACATTTTCAAATATTATTTTTAATTTCTGTTATTATTAATAAATCTTGTGTAAAAAGAACATGGTGCATGTGTGATACTTTCAACAAAAAAATATAAGTGCTACAAGGCAAGTAATTAAACTCATGTTTTTGTTCTCTATGAGTGAATTAAGGTTGCGAGTATCAGTTTACTGTGAAAGTATGTATATATTTGAATCAAATATTTCATGCGCCTTCAAATTAAAGAGCTATTTATTACAAAAATATTATAAAAATATGTGGAATTTAAAAAAAAATTATGCTCTTACGAAGAAATTCTTAGTTTTAGTCATTATGATACCTGTCTTGTACCGGCCGGTCAATACCATAGGTTGAAGTCCTTTCTAAAGGACTATTTACCATAAAATTAAATTTTATATATTATCGAGACAAAAAGCGAAATGGCGTAAGCATAATTAAAAACTTTAGGCATGCGGATGGCCGGTATAGGACTTATTGCTTGTTAAAATTCTTTTCTTATACGTTTGTACAGATAAAGGCTATAAAATATTATGATGAAATGCTTTTAAAGAGCTGGCATTAAAACAGCACCAATGTACACCGTTAAACAGTTGTGACCCATGCGAAAGGTCGTTATAAAACATAGAGCAGTTTTAAAGAATTTTAAAATGCTTTTTAATAGCATAAGCCGTAATTAATGCTTACATACGGCCTACACTTTTGTATAATGCTTACAGCTGTATTAGAAGCTGTATAGAGACATAAATTACCTATATCTAAAATAAAACCTTTAGCTGCACAAAAGATTGAAAAAGAGGATTATATAGCTTTGGGAACTACAAAGTTAATAAAATGCTGTTATACAGAAGCAAGACATTGCTAAAACCCTTCAAATTCTATAACGAAGCTAGAAGAAATTTTCTGGTCATCACTTTTTCCATTATATCGATTTTGTGTTACTTGGGCTGTTTGCAGATGACTTAAAATTATTCCTAAAGGTTGAGGACACTGCAGACTGTAATCTAGTTTTCATCTCAAATTTGAAACTCCTTAAAAATAAACCACTTTTGATGATAAAATGATGTAAAAAATACTGCCTGATTTTTTTTTCTTTATTTATCTTATTTATCAATGCCTGGTACCTCCTTAAGACATTTTAATTGAAAATTATGAACAATGTAAGTAAATAATTGGACTGGGAATATTTCAATAAGTTTTTCTTTCACAATTTTTTATAGGATATCTTTATTTAATGGCGTATTGGCGTCTTAGTTCTAATTACTTAAGGATCCTGATAACTCTGTTATTCCTCCCGTAGTGATTAAATACTGAAACTAAGCA
Organism: Luperina nickerlii; assembly: GCA_963855955.1. Lineage (NCBI taxonomy): Eukaryota > Metazoa > Arthropoda > Insecta > Lepidoptera > Noctuidae > Luperina > Luperina nickerlii. The sequence goes on along the minus strand of OY979681.1, from coordinate 21,009,023 downwards.
CTTGCATGGCACTGGAAGTTCTAAAACATGTTTATAAAAGTGAAAAAACATAGAGTTTATAGGTTTTACGTGTTTAATTTAATAGTTCTACGCGGAGCTGTAAGCTGATAATTTTTAGGGTTCTGTTATCGTTTGAAGAAAAACCCTTTATATATCACACGCCTGACTGAATGACAATAAAATCCAAAAATTATGTATAATTTTGTAATAATAATATTAGCTGTCAACATATTTTCTAAGTACAAAAAAGTTGAAAATCAAATTGCACATACAAAGAATGACATAAGAAAGTAGTTTCTTTTTAATGTTGAAATAATAGTACGTATTGTTACCTATTTATATGAAAAAAGTTCTTCTACTTTGCACTAATACCTACTTATTTACCTTTTATTTATTAACTAGCTAAAAGCAGAGCTTTGTGAGGGCTCGCGTCGTTTTTCTGCGTGGTAATAATCTTTAAGGCAGTTTTTTTTTTATATTTTTTTTCGTAATTTAAATTATTTTTTTTTACTGATAACACATCTACATATAAATAGAAATTATTATGTTAAAGCACAAATCAATAGGCGTAATAGTTTTTCCGTAAAGTGTACCACAAAATGCTCAGGTTGTGGGATATAGCAAGGGCTCGCTTCGCTCGCCCTGATAAGATATGTTAATTAATTTTACGATTTCTTTAATTATTAACAAAACTTCCCCTGTTATTTCAGTAAAACAGATAAAAACATCGAATACGAACATAAAGGTAAGTAATGAATATTGTGTCATAGAATCAAACAATTCTTTTGAGCCTAATGAAACCAACAAAGTAGACAATAATGAGAAAATTAAAATAGATTCAAAAGAAAATGAAGAAGACAATGCAGCAATCAAAGAAATAGAAAGAGAACAAAATGATAATTTTCAGATCGAGAAAAACATCCCGAAAAAGAAAATCGTAACAATATCTAAAAAGAAGAGAGACAGTCTCCTAAAAATTAAAAACAGCATGACTGTGTGCAATTCACACGTGGTACAAGTGAAACCTTTAAAAACACTGTATAATGCTTCCTGTCTCATTTTCTCCCACGTTAAATCTTATGAATTTACATGTCTCTTTTTACTGTCGCCTTTTCGTTTCATAAACTTTCAAATCACAACGAAAACAAATCCATCCATATCCATCCATCCATCCATCCATCCATCCACGTCCACGTCCACATCCACATCCACACATCCACACATCCATTAAATGTGATGTCATTTGTACTAATAAAAAACAAAAACACTGTATAATGCGTCCTATCTCATTTTCTCCCACGTTAAATCTTATAATGTCTCTTTTCACTGTTGCTTTTTCGTTTCATAAAATTTCAAATCACAACGATGCTAAAGAAGTTTTCACTTCAAAAAGAATCGGCCAATTTCACATAAGAATGTTAGTGACGCGAAATTAAAATTTTATGTTTTCTGCAATTTGCTGGTCAGTATTAAGTTGTACGTTGATTAAAACATGATTCGCGACCGTAACAATTATGTATTTACAGAATTACAATCATTAGAATCAGTAATACAACTTGCTAAGTGAGTATAAAATCCTAAAATGTGATTTCATGAAATAGTTATTCAGTAGGATTACTTGGTCTTAGAGAGTTGTGTTGATGACTGTAATGAATGATAATTCTGTAAATACATATTTGTTACTGCACCACAGATAACAAATGACAGCACTGCACCACAGATAACATTATTACAGCGCTGCACCACATATAACATTATTATTCGACGCAGTAGTTTGTTAAAAGAAAAAGAATGTAAAAATGTTTCCATAACCACTGAGAGTGCCGGGTGCCCTCTCTGTGACATCGCGCGTGGCACGTCCACGCATCTCCCTCATGTGTGCGGGATACATTCCTCTCTGCATGTTGTTGTGTTGTTTTGTCTGTTTTCATTCAGCACTGTAAACATTGTGTAATACTGCTACAAGTCTAGCTTGTACATATATGTATGTCAGTTTCTGCGATTAATCAGGCATCATCCCTAGCAGCATAAGAAATTGACAAATTTAATAAACTTGTAAATTTTTAAAACCCTTTCAGTGAAAGAGGTGAAGCTAAAGTGGAAGAAGCTGCGCGACAGCTACCGCGACGCGCTCAAGAGACAGAGCGAGATGCTGGCGAAGGACCCCGCCAACCCTGCCAAAAAGAACTATCCCTGGAAGTACATGGGGCTGATGCAGTTCCTGCAGCCGTATATGAGCAACCGCAAGAAGCCGGCGGGCTCGCCCAGCTATCCCGCGCCTCAGCAGGCTGCCGAGAATGGCCACGCCGAGCACTCGACGACCGACTCGGAGTCGGACGCGGAGTCGGCGCCCAAACGCAAGAACTACTCGCAGCTGACCGTCATCGATCGCAAACTGGACTACCTGTGTAAGGCGCAGTCCGCCAAGCGCGCCTGCGCCGAGCCCGGAACCGTCCCTGCGCTCACCTCCGCCGTCGCTTCGGCCACGCCCGCGCACCCCGACCCGCTTGATATCTTCTTCAACAGCATGTGCCAGTCCACCAAGCGGTTCCCCTTCCCGACGCAGATCAAGGTACTCTTTAAATCATTCTAACAACCAACTATAAAGCTTTACGTCCTGACTTCTGGGTTCGATTACCGGGTCTAACAGTGTGTTACATACTTGTGTGTACTCACCAACTAAGTGGTTTCATAAAGAAGAAAGTGTTTGTGCGGTTTGTCAGTTTAATACGAGTACAGGTGTTTCCTTATAGCATGCTAAGCATATTATTATTATGAATTTCTGCCAATGTGTTGCGAATATGGTCTGTCAAATTGAAGCGCAATATTCTAGGGGTCAAACCCCTAGAATATTGCGCTTCAATGCACGTTGGCAAACCTTGAGTTTGGAATTATGAGTGTTTATCAAAGACCAAGTCTAGGAGCCATAGATCAGAATGGAAAGAATACACAAGTCCATAATTTTTTGTTTGAGTGACAAAGGAAGGTTTCCTTTTCATTAAAGCTGTTTCAGGTATTTTCGGTTCGTCTTAAGACTTCCTTGTCATGTATGGATTGGAAAGATTCATATCGTGTGCATAATAAAGAGTATTCTATTAAGAAGAGTCGTTTTGTGTGCAGATAAAGAAGAGCTTGTTCAACGCTGTGATCGAGGCCGAGGAGGCGCTGCTGGCGGAGCAGGCCAGCTACGCCAGCCTGTGGGCTGCGGAGGCGGGGTCATCGTCGTCCAGCGAGCCCAGCGACGACGAGCGCAAGCCGTCCTGAGCCCGCCGCGCGCGCCGGCGCCGCCTCGCGCAGCTGTACACGCGATACGCGCAGTACGCCGCCGCCGCCGCCGCCGCCGCCGCTGCCGCGCACTGCGCCTGAACTCATCTGCGTCACCAGTAGACTTCAACGCAACGCCACAGTTCCTCATTCACAACGTTAAACACGACGCCGTTTTAATTTTTGCCAAAACTTTCAAGTCTGTCAGTTGCCGGCGACACCGACGAATCGACTGACGCGTTTAGTTTGGTGATATGCTTAAGTACATCATCGGTCAGCTTTACGTCCTTCCTATTTGTGTTATTATTGGATGGAAACAGGGGTTTAATATTATTACAATACTTAGATAACGGACTATAGAATAGTATGGACTTAATCAATTAGGAGAAGGACTGGAGGGCTAGCGACTGGCGGCTGGCGGATGATGACTTGCCACAAGGCGGAGCTGTTCAATGTTCGTGTGTGATGGCCTTTACGATCTCAGTGTTTGGCTTCAGTAAACAATCAAAAGTTTCAAAATGACGATTCGAAACATTAAGTAGGTATGTTTTGTACTGAACAATGACAAGTTTGTACCTAAATTGTAAGGGTTCAATCCGAAAACAGCTAGTGACAATGAACAGCGTGAAACACTACTACTAGCTGTGGCCCATTAGTGCAGTTTGCTTTTGCCTACCCGATACATGTATGTATGTATATGTCGCAGATGTACATATTGTCGAATCCGCTGTTTTAAAAAACCGCTATTGGTTTTACAAAACAGCTGCGTTATGTAAAACAACTGATAACGTTCAGCGATTTTCCATAATTACTGAACTTGAACACGCAGAATTGCATAAACGGTTTGCATTTATTAATGCAGCGGGTCAACGATAAGTGGTTTTGTTAAACAGCGTGAAATGAAACGGCAGATTGTAGATTTTAGTTCTAAATTTTGTCGCTCGCAGCTCTGTGTGTCGTAACAACAATAATGGTGTCCGAAACATGCAGGGGCTATACCAACGGGAAACGCTGTTGATTATCGTGATGATGGGCGTTAACCGTAGGTGTAGCCACAACTTATCGTGATAATTTTACAACGGCATTCACATTGCCGACTGACGTTAGGCGATAACTCGGGTGGCGGTATTTTTTGCAAATCAAAGAGATTTACCGCGAGAATTATTGCCAACGTTGAAGCGGCCACAGGCAGCTACACTCACGTTTGTCAATGCGCACATTGCGCACCGTGAGCGCGATGGGATCGCACGTGTTTGCTTAGCCGATTACATAATCGAGAAAATCGAAGACATTTTTGTTAGTCCACTACATAGTGGACTAACAAAAATGTCATCGATTTTCTCGAAATTCTGCTAACAGAGCCATGTATGTGGGATCCGAGAAACAAAACCTACAAAAATTGTGCATCGCAATCGCAACAGGATGCTTGGAGACGATTAATATAAATACATATTACCATTACAAACAACAATCGACGAAATTAATAAGAAAAAGGAAACCCTAATAGGTTATTATAATATAGATATTATAATAACCTATTATATATTTATATAATATAGATATTATAATAACCTATTAGGGTTTCCTTTTTCTTATTAATTAATCCATCTAAACAAAATATATAAAATTTCTTTGAAGTTCGAAGCTGATAAAATTTATACAACCAACTGGTTTGCGTACGAAAACATGGACAGTTAGTCTCCTACATATCACACTTAAGGCTCCTTCAAACAGGCGCGACACGCGATAAAATCGCGCGCTAGATAAAGGCACCGCAAGTCGCGCAACGAGCGGTGCCTTTGTGTCGCGCGCGATTCGCGTCGCGCGTCGCGCGTGCGGCGACGCATAGATACTATGACGCACACACACAAGCCGCGCGCGGTGCATTTTATGAAGACAACTTACTTCCCCTCTTTATACTATGGCATTGCCGTTACCCGATGATGTGGCCCCTGCGTGATTTGCAAAAAATACCGCCACCCGAGTTATCACTTAACGTCAATCGGCAATGTGAATGCCGTTGTAAAATTATACGATAAATTGTGGCTACACCTATGGGGTGGCCCCTGCATAAGGACAACAATAATTATAAGTTATCAGAGTTTTATAAAAGACGCTCATTCTGCATTACGTCTAAACGTCGTCGGTAGCAGTTTTGTAAAACGTAGCGCAATGACAATCCAGCTGAACGTTGCTCAGTAGTTTTACATAACGGAGCTGTTCGTAAAACAACTAGCGGTTTTGTACACAATAAAAGCAGCGAATTCTACAATCCATCTGCGACATTACATAACTATTATGAATATATACCGTGTCGAGTCGTGCCTCGTGGGGACAACTCACGCTCGACGTGCTCCGAGTCCGAGGTACAAGTGGAGTACCAATCACATCTGTATGTTACTAAGTTATTTTGTATTGTTATGTTATGTTTAGTAACCTGAGGGCAGTAAAATAAACTCAAGCTCCGCACTCTGCTAACAAGAATTATGTATATTTAGGGAACTTGACAGTTGCGCAGGGTATCATAGGGAACCTCGACACTACGACGATTTGAAGCGTTAGGTCGGTACTCATACCTAGCCATTTCATAAGCCTGACCAGAATGACAGAAAAGTTGTGATTTGAATTCACGGACTCGTCAATTGGCTAAGGAATCAAGTTCAGAGTTCGCACAGGTGGCTGTTGCTGACAGCGTCAGTCAGACTAGAGTAGGTACCTACCTAGCACCACAAATACTAACCATAATTATATGCAAATTAAAATAGGTACCGCAGTGATGTGAGTAGTAGTAGGTCGATGGCAAGTTTAGGAAAATGACTGAAATTATTTTAATAATGATGACGCGTATATAAATTGTATATTATGTATGTAATATACCTTAGACACGAAAAGATCTCTACGAAAAAATAAAGTTTTAAGTAAGAATATGGTTTTGTTTTTATGTCCTATAGAAGGTTCACGGCGATCTAGGTATTGTTTTGTGTGAAGTTGTTGGTCATCCAGATTCAGAAGAGCTGATCAAGACAAACATCGCTGTCAGAACTCATGTTAAGGCTAGACGCGCACTGACGCGCTCTCTCTCACCAGCAAGCACATTACTTGACATTCTTGACATGGAAAAGTAATGAAAGCTAATTTCTCTTAAAATGCTTAAGTACAATACTTAGGAATCTGAATTGTTGGTCACTAACTTTTTTAGGAGTAGGTACTGATTTTTGTATATATTTGGGAAGAACTCACAGAGTTTTTAATAGGAAATCTTGAAATGAAAAAACACCATGCCTATTATACCGCCACCCCACCAATGGCATGGTTGGTATATACTATATAATCATAAAGTACCTACTGGAGTAGGTACTAGTTTTGAATTTTGGGTACTAATTTTGTCTTGCAAGGTACTAATTAATTTTTTATGTGGGTTTGAGGAAAGCAACAAGCTACTCAAACTTGGAATCAACATTCAAAGTCGTGGTCCTGCTGAACTAGCGCGCGTAAGTTATCATCGTATAATAACACTCACATTAAACATAGAAGCATAATAAAACTCACATGAATTATTTGAAGGGTAGCTGTATTTTCTTCTTGAACAAGTATACAGAATATAGGACGTCCGTATTCGATGCTGGCCCCGAGCAAATAGGCCGAGTCCCTCGCCCAAACCTCAAACGTCAGCTCCTAATGTCATTCGTTCGGTGTGAACGAATGACATTGCGAGTGTTGCCGGTGTAAAAAATACAAATGATTTAAAGAATTACTTAATTTACGAAACCTAACACTCGACCATCCTGACGTTGTGCATGTCCTCATGCACGCAGCCATTTAGCTACTACAACCTAACACTCGGCCAGATAAAGTAACAGCATCGAATCCAAATTTACAATAATTTATTTTAATTAAAAACAATACACACAAAACAATACAAAACATTATTTTAATTAAAAACAATACAACAGAAACAGCAAGGAGAACAATAAGAATAAAGAAAATAATACCAAAAACAAAAAAAAATACATTTACTAATGGCCATTATCATAACCTCTTCTTCACTTACTTTCCCAAAATCAATTTACATGAAACAGATGTAATAAACAATATTCACAAATTATAATGGTTGTGAACCTTCCTTCTCACGAACCATGATGGCATTACTTGTGAACCCTCCTTCTCACATACTAAGGTGACCTTGCTTGCGAACCCTCCTTCTCACAAGCAATATAAATACATAAACGTAATAAAATGTAATAATATATCAAAGCCACGGTAGTAGTGAACCATCCTTCTCAATTACTAAAGTGACGTTGCTTGTGAACCCTCCTTCTCACAAACAATAAATACCTACCGGAATAACTGCCAGAATCTAAACGATTTTATTACTCTTCATCGCTTGGAACATATTATTTATTACATCATAAGTATAACTTAACATAATCAATCTACATGTACCTATAACTCTTGATCACCATGATCGTGACCATCATGATGATTTATTACATCATAAGTATAACTTAACATAATCAATCTACATGTATAAGTCTTGATCACCTATACATTTCTGAACATAATGTTACACATACAATTAGATGTTAAGATCAGGAATGTGTTAATTCCATAAAAAACAACAATCATACTAAAACTTATTTGTCAATTCTTGGTTATTATAGATTTACAAATACATTAATCAGTCAAATTATAATAAACAAACTGTGACAATCAATTAGCGTTCTAAATCATTTGAAATTAGGTTCAATCTCTCTTTCAATTTATGGTCAGTTAATAACCTAACCTAAAGTATCGAAAGAACCGGGACATATTGGCAATAATGATGGTGATAAAACTATGTAGGTAACCCCTGTGTTAACCAATAATATAATTACTAGAATGAACAAAGTTACGCATCCGTATCTTCATCGTTACCTCTATTCATTTCATCTTCGTCATCATCATCATCATTTCCCTCGTTTACCTCTAAAGCAGCCACGTGAACCCATGGCAACATGCGATCGGCAGCTACAGTGGTTTTGCGCTCATTCTTAGTACTAGACAACCCTGGTATAGCAGCCAGTCTATAACGGTCGTTACCCAACACCGCAATCACACGATAAGGTCCAACATAGGGTGAAATTAGTTTTTTACCATTACCATCATTTGCAAACGAAGTTCTTGTAATCTTAATAAGATCGCCTTTACCATATACACGTGCAGGAAGCCGGTTTTTGTCATAAGCGGATTTTTGTTTGTCTTGTTCTACGTCAATTTTATCTTTAATTGATTCTCATAAAATTTCGGTATCTAATTCCTCCCTACTTTCCCGTACTAAATCATTAAGCCTAGGATTGATCTCTGCGTTCATATTTAATCCGAACATGACTTCAGCCGGCGTCCTACCCGTGGTTTTTTGTCGAGTATTATTCATACCCCATTGGATTCTACCTACTTTATCATCCCAATTCCTGTCATCAAAATTAAGATTCTGGGCGGTCAAAGAGTTCAGAATGGTACGGTTGTACCGCTGTACCTGACCGTTCGCTCTCGGACTAGCAACTGCGTTCAAAATATGTCGTATGCCCTTATCTAAACAAAAACGCTTAAACGTGTGGGATGTGAAGCATGTGCCACGGTCACTAATGACACGATCGGGGATCTTAAAAGTATACAAAATGTCCTCAAGAACTTTGATTGCCGTTTGAGTCTTTGTATTTCGCACTGGTTTAATAATAAAGACGAACTTCGTGAAAGCATCCACTATCACCAAGGTAAGAATTCCCTAACTTAGAGCGAACAAAAGGCCCAAGGTGGTCAACGTGGATGGTGTGAAAAGGCACTTCTATTTTAGTGATTGGGTGTAGAAGGCCCTCATTAACAGTACTTTTCTTTGAGTATGCGCACTCGAGACACGCCTGAACGTATTTTTTTATGAACCTGGACATTTTGGGGAACCAATATGTTTTCTTAATGCGCTCTAACGTCTTCTCTACACCAAAATGTCCGATATCATCATGGTTCATGCGGCAGAGTTGCCACCTTGCGCCTTTTGGTACTACCCAGCGTAAATTATTTTTATCTCCGTTTAAACATTTATAAAGTTTATTATCCTTAATCAGATAGTTTTCTTTTATATGTTTTAAACTATCAGCATCCATATCAGTGGTGAGTATATCGCGAGTTCGACGAAGTTCAGAATCTCCCATCTGCAAAGTATGCAACCATTCCTCGCTACTAATCAACATAATACTTGGATATTGGTCAGTTTCGACTGTGTTATCTACTAATTCAACAGGATTTCGCGACAGAGCATCCACGTGTGCCATCCTAGTACCGGCGCGATACTCCACAGTGCATTGAAACTCCTGTAGCAGGAGCCACCAACGCGCTATACGCGGGATCATGTCTCGTTTCGAGAATGTCGAACGTAATGCGCTACAGTCCGTAACAATTTTAAAATTTTGCCCTAACAGGTAAACTCGAAATTTCTTGAGTGAACATACTACCGCCAGGGTCTCAAGTTCAAAGGCATGAAAATTTTTCTCCTCTGGAGAAGTTTGCCGGCTATAATATGCCACCGGTTGAAAGGAGTCGCTAGCGTGTTTACGTTGAAGCAAAATACCTCCTATTCCTACTTTGCTTGCATCGGTGTGCAATTCTGTCTCAGCAGTCGGTTCGTAGATAGCTAATATTGGTCTATCTACCAATTTATCCTTAGTGCCCTAAAAGCCACCTTTTGATCCTCGGTCCAAACCCAATCCGCATCCTTTTTGAGCAGTTTATTTAGCGGGTGTGACAGAATCGCGAAATTCTTAATAAACTTTCTGAAATAGCCCACCAACCCAAGAAACTGTCTTACTGAATGCGAATTGGTCGGACAAAGAAAATCTAGTACAGACTGAACCTTCCTAGTATCTGGACGAACACCTGCAGCACTGATTTCATATCCGAGATAAATTATCTGATTCTGAAGGAAATCACATTTCGATAGGTTGAGGGTCAAATTAGCCTTCTCCAGCAATTTCATCACTCTTTCAAACCTCTCCAGGCATTCGTCTACACTCTTTCCATAAATAAGGACATCATCAATGTAAACTATAGCCTCTGTAAACCTAGCGGATCCCAGTACTCTGTTCATCATCCGCTGGAAAACAGCGGGCGCATTTGGCAACCCGAACGGCATGCGATTAAATTCGTATTGGCCGTCAGGGGTTACAAATGCCGTTAGTTGTTTTGAGCCTTCGGTTATTGGCACTTGGTAATAACCAGAAGCCATATCCAGAGTAATGAAATATGCCTGGCCTGAGAGTCGAGAAATCTCGTCCTCAATGATCGGCATCGGGTACCGTTCTTTCACCGTTACGGAATTCAGGAGCCTATAGTCTACGCATAATCTCTGCTTGCCATCCTTTTTGCGCACTAATATGATAGGACTAGCGTATTCCGAAATGGATTCCCTCACGATTCCAGACTCTAACATTTCTCCTATCATCTCTCTTACTTGCTCACGCTCCTTATGTGCTAATCTGTACGGTCGGTACACAACGGGACGATTGCTAGTTAGTTCAATGTTCATCTCAGTAATGCTTGTACAGCCTAGTTCTTTAAAGGACGTCGCGAAACAATGTTTATACCTAATAAGTATGTCTATCAACTGTCTTCGCTGAGACTCGTCGATTGTTTCACCTATTTTTAATTGACTAACATCAATTACACCGGGATCAACATCAAAAGGAAAATCAACCACAAATGGTGTTATTTGCTGATGACACTTCCTTAATTTTTAAGGTAAATGACGTGCTACAAATTTTGACGACGTAAATGACGCCCTACTGCAGGTCCAAAATTGGTTCACTGCTAATAATTTAGTATTAAATGGAAAAAAAATTAAGTGCATAAGATTTTCTTTACCAAATGTCAAGAGTAGGGCTTTCAATACCGGTATTCCGGGATCCCGTAATACCGTGATCACGGATTTTATTTTGCCCTTTTACAATACCGGTATTGACGCCCCAATACCGTGATTACGGTATTACAAACATTAGATCTGAAAATTATGTGATCTTATTCTCACACTTGTTTTCTTCAGCGGAAGCGTCCCGCTGTTATCTCAAGCTCACCCTCCCGCACCCCGCCTGAGACAATGCCCGAAATCGAGCTGTATTTATGTGTCGATTTCGTTATTGTCACTATTGTCAGTCAGTTTCGCAAAGGCGACGGGATAACGCGTCTATAATTACTTTTACATTTTTTTACGGTTTTTCAGAAATTGTTATTAACGCTTGATTTATTTTGTTACTTGTTTAGTTTTAGATTTTGATTGTTTTTTATTACATAATTATTAATAATGTTACTAAAATGATTGCTAGCTACTTAGCTAGTTAAGCTATACTTAACTTACTTGCATTTCTACAAATAATGATACCTATGTTGATTTTTACATGAGACATGATGACATTTAGGTAATAATAAGAAATATTTTTTTTTTATATTGTGCAAACAAAGTCTATGTGAAATGCCTTCCTGCAAAAAGAGTAGATTCAGTTATGTTCCTAATTCATAGTCCTACCTAAATAATCAACCAATACCAAATTATTATAAAAGAATTAAGAAAGCTATGTATAACGTATTTATTTTAGTATTTTCAATAAAATAATAAGAACAATACCGATTTGAAAATACAAAAAGGTGTATTTTATTGGTTTTATTAATGTCCTAATTGAACTTGCGTTCAATACCGGACAACCGGTATTGATACCGGGATCACGGTATTGACTTTTCCAATACCGGTATTGATACCGGTATTGAAAAAATCCGGTATTTGAAAGCCCTAGTCAAGAGTAGTGATTGTGAGATAATATTGAATCAAGAGAAACTAGAATTCGTCGATGAAACTGTTTTCCTAGGGATCACGCTCGACTCATGGCTACAATGGGGTCCTCATTTAACATCTCTTGCAGGACGGCTAAGTTCAGCAGCTTATGCTGTCAGAAAAATCCGTCAATTTACTGATGTAGATACCGCGAGACTAGTCTATTTTAGTTACTTTCATAGTATCATGTCTTACGGTATTTTACTTTGGGGACGGGCTGCAGACATCGATTCTATTTTTATTCTGCAGAAAAGAGCCATCAGAGCCATTTATATTCTCCGCAGGCGCGATTCTCTAAGGGAACTGTTTAAGGAAATTAACATCATGACGGTGCCTTGTCAATATATCTACGAAAACATCATGTATGTAAGAAAAAACTTACATCTTTTTAGTAAAAGAGGTGAAAGACATAATTATAGTACTAGAAATAGGGACCTATTAGTTCAAACAGGTTTCAGACTGGCTAAAGTAGACTCATCTTTTATGGGGTACTGTTTAAAATGTTATAATAAAATACCTCCCCACATTCTTGAAATGAATGAGACAAAATTCAAGTCTAAAACGCACACTATGCAGTCAGGCATATTATAAGTTAGGGGATTACATCGCTGATAAAAATGCCTGGCTCAATGCTGGTCCTGCTCCACAACCACAACTAATTGATTAACACTTGAAAATTCTGTTGGAGCTGCTGAAGATTGCAAGACTATCTTTGCATTGTATAAACTCAATTTCTTTTGTATTGTATAATTGCATAGCACAGATGTGAGTTCTATGTATATACTATACCCTATGTACCATTTACCGGGTAATTGTGTCTTTCATTGACTTGAATGTGCCCTGGCGGCTGATAGTATGTCATGCTCACACAAATGTCTCGCTGACGGTGGCGTGTGTGTTGGATCATTTAGCTCCCTTCAAAATGGTTGAGCTGAATGGTGCTGATCTATGCGTCATGTTCGTGAACGGGCGCCGTCAGTTGGGGCTGGTCATCACTTAGCTGCCTCGGCTTATTTTTAATTATTTTAATCTTGAATTGTTGTTTTCTTACCATTTGCTGTATTCTGGACGCTTTTAACGCGTAATTCTTTATTTTTTTTTACATCGTTCTCACATACAGGGTGTTATTGACAGCCCTCCGCAAACTGATAGGGTGGCTTCAGTACATCATATTAAGATAACCGGTACATGAAATTCTTTCAGGAACATTAAGGGAATCCAAAAAACTAGATTTGTTTTAATACCGTGCACGCAATGTATCGTTACCGTGGCAAAACGCACGTAGCGGACGGCAGCGCAGCGAGCTTGAGCGAGGCTGCCCCCGCCCCCCGCGCGCTCCCCGGCGCAACATCCATTGCTGTTTTTTTGAATTCAGCTGTTTTATTTACATAAATGGAGTGTTGCATACAGAGAATGTAATTTTACATTGAAATAAAGGAATATCAGCAGAAAAAACGGCATAATTTTTTTTTTCCTGAGAAAATTTCCAGTGGGATATGATTCAGAATAAGGAGCTGAATCAATCCTGTGTTTTTGTGGAGGGCTGTCAAAAACACCCGGTATAATTATAAATTCACATTAATGATGTAACTAATATTTTTGTAAAACTATAATTTAAAAGAGTGTCCATGGAGTTTCTTGCCCGTTCCCGTGTACCGGGTCAAAAGCGGGTACGGGGTGTAATTGTAATTAATTTTTTTTTGTCTGTTTGTCTGTGTGTTTGTGCACGCTAATATCAGAAACGGCTTATTCGATTTAGATGCGGTTTTCACTAATATATTGTAGTAAGCTTCACATTTAGTGTTTATTTCATGTCAATCGGTTCATAAATAAAAAAGTTATGTCAATTTAAAGAATCACGGCGAACATTTGTTAAGGTATTCTATTATCAGAGTACGTACACGGACGCGCAGTCTCGAGGCTAACTGATAAACAGCGTTTGATATTTGATCGGGTGAGCGTTGATAGTACTTTGGAAGAAATGCTATTTGTAGATGCACTCGGTGGAACGGGTAAAAGTGGTAAAACATTTCTTACGAAAGTTATTTTGGCGAAGGTACGAAGCCAAGGTAAAATCGCGCTTGCTGTCGCTTCATCAGGTATAGCAGCCACATTGTTGCCAGGTGGGAAAACTGCTCATAATAATGTTCAAAATTTCGATTGATTTAGACCGCACAGAAAGCCCTGTTTGTAATATTTCAAGAAACAGCGATAAAGCTAATGTTCTTCGTGATTGTAGCCTTATTATATGGGATGAGTCCACAATGGCCAATCGAAAAGCAGTAGAAGCAGTAGACAGAACGTTGCGCGATGTCAAGCAAAATGATCAACCCATGGGTGGCATTACTATGCTTTTTTTTGGCGATTTTCGTCAGACTCTCCCTGTAATACCACGTGGAACAAGGGCTGATGAAGTTAGAGCCTGCCTAAAGAGTTCTCGACTGTGGCTTTACATTGTACCTTTGCATTTGACATTAACTATGCGTGCGCAAATTGGAGGCAACGAAACTGCTCAAGAATTTTCAAATTTGCTATTTGAGATTGGTAACACACCGTTACCAATCTCAAATAGCAAATTTGAAAATTCGCAGGAACAAGGAAAAGTTGTTCTTAATGAAAACCTATGCAACATAGTTTCATCAATGCGAGACCTCATATCAGCTGTGTATGGAAACGCAACGCAAATATTAACTTGCGAAAATTCCTGGCTTTGCAAAAGAGTTCGACCAAGCAGCAACAATAAACGCTGAAATTTTGAGCTATGTTCCGGGGATTATGTTGAGTATATTTCCATTAACAGAGTCATGGAAGAAGGAGAATCTACAAGCTACCCACTAGAATTTTTAGAATCCCTCAATGCTCCTGGACTACCAGCACATAAAATAAAATTAAAAGTAGGCGTACCCATAATGCTTCTTAGAAATTTAAGGCCCCCCAAAACTTTGCAATGGCACCAGGTTAAAAGTGACCAATTTACAACGAAATCTGATAGAAGCAGAGATTTTAACAGGGTGTGGAAAAGGTGAAAGTGTTTTCATTCCTCTCATTCCAAACAATTTTCCATTTAGTTTTAAACGAGTCCAGTTTCCAGTCAGCCTATGTTTTGCGATGAAAAATTAATAAAGCCCAAGGTCAGACGCTGAAAGTTGTGGGTGTAGATCTAAGTATCAGCTGTTTCTCGCACGCTCAGTTTCATGTGGCTCTGTCACTAGTTAGCAATCCTAGGAGCCTGTATGCTTTCATCCCCGATGGCCATGCGTCAAATATCGTATACAGAGAAGCATTACTGTAAAGTAAATCCCACCAAAAACATAAATGTAAAAAAGGAGAGCCAAGTTCAATACAAAAATTATGCTTGGCTGTAGGCTTCGTCGCAAAAAGAATGGAGATCTAAATGAGTGCCAAGTTCTATGCAAAATCGAAATATGTATTATAGGAACAAAATAACATTATGAACAAGTATTAAACTCTATTTCTTTGTTTTATTGGATACCTATAACAATTGCTGTTATTTAAAAATGTGAGATCTTAAAGTAGGTTAGATTTAACTTGGCCAGTTTTCATTACATCAGTCATTTTATAAAGTTATTCAACATTTTAATTCTGATAAAAACTGGCCAAGTCAAATCTAACCTACTTTAAGATCTCACATTTTTAAATAACAGCAATTGTTATAGGTATCCAATAAAGCAAAGAAATAGAGTTTAATACTTGTTCAGTTGTTGTTGTTGTTGTCAGTTGGGGCTGGTCATCACTTAGCTGCCTCGGCTTATTTTTAATTAATTTATTTTTGGATTGTAGTTTGTTAAGTACTATTTGTTGCACTCTGGACGCTTTTAACACTTAAGTTTTTCTTAATTTTTTTACATCGTTCTCACATTATATAATTTTAAAATCAAAAGTAATGATTTACCTAACTAATATTTTTGTAAAATATCATTTAAAAAGAGTGTCCATGGAGTTTCTTGCCCGTTCTTCTCCATAGGTACCTACGCTTTGGAATGGGCAACTAGCTTCATATTTTCTGACTGACCGACTTCTTGACAATTCAAAAGTGCCTGTAAATGGTTTAATTGAAATAAATGCTTTGAGTTTGAGTTTTTGAGTTCATAATGTTATTTTGTTCCTATAAATACATATTTCGATTTTGCATAGAACTTGGCACTCATTTAGATCTCCATTCTTTTTGCGACGAAGCCTACAGCCAAGCATAATTTTTGTATTGAACTTGGCTCTCCTTTTTTACATTTATGTTTTTGGTGGGATATCATTCCTTTTTGTAAAGAAAACTAGGGAAAACTTACTACTTACTTTAAAGTGTTTTTTTTTTAAGAAAGAAATACTATTTTATACTAGTTTAACATTTCTGTGTCTTCCTAATAAACAAATGACAAATTCAGCTAAAAGATCTACAAACAAATGAGGTTTTGAAAGAAACACTTTACCTAAGTAATATTAAATAACTCACAAATGCCGTTAAAGTACAATACTAAAAAGGAATAATTTATATCTGGACTATTCCAGCTATAACTCAAATAAATTTAGTCGACCGACGCAGCATAAAACGCAATCTAATAGGTGGGTTTCCGCTAAACAACCGGGCATAACGAGGACGCTGGCGCGAATGAGCGCCACTAAGAGCGTACTTCTTGTGAGCCGCGCGGTCATCGCTGTACCTCGCTTGCCCCCACGTACAAGTGCAAGGCGCGAGCGAGTTCAACCAGCATTCTTAAATTAGTCATTACATACATATATAGCGGGTTGTATAAAGTGCAATCGCGTGCCTTAAGCACACTGTCAGGTACTACGCTGACAGGAGTACACCAGTTTACGCGGTGTTCCTGGATCTCTCCAAGGTCTTCGACCTGGTCTCATATGACATTCTTTGGGATAAATTAAAGGAAACAGGGAGACCCAATGAGCTGCTGAGCGTTTTTAGGTACTGGTACGACAGCCAACTTAACTTTGTGAGGTGGGGGAATGGCTGTTCTCTGCCGTACAGGTTAGAGTGTGGCGTGAGGCAGGGGGGCTTAACCTCCCCAAATCTTTTTAACTTGTATCTGAATGCATTGATCGGGGGACTCAGCAGTGCGCATGTGGGCTGTTTTATGGATGGGTTGTGTTTTAACATCAGCTACGCAGATGATATGGTGCTGTTGGCTCCCTCGGTCAGTGCACTCAGAAAACTTGTAAAAATCTGTGAGAACTATGCTGCCGGCCATGGGTTGCTGTATAATGTGAAGAAGTCCGAACTCAGTCTTTGAGGCTGTTGGCAAGAAATGTCCAGTAAATGTGCCACCAATAAAAATTAACGATGTCCCGATTCGTCGGGTACATCAGTATAAATACTTGGGACATTTGAATGCTGACAGCCTTAAAGATGATGCTGATGTTGACCGGGAACGCAGGGCATTGGCGGTACGGGCGAACATATTGGCACGTAGGTTCGCTCGATGTACAGAAGCGGTCAAACATACGCTATATAAAGCATATTGCACATCTCTGTACTCAAGCGCCCTATGGATCAGCTGTACCAAACGTGCCGTCAATGCGCTGCGCGTCCAATACAATAACGCCTTCAGGGCGCTGATGCGGCTGCCACGTTACTGCAGTGCGTCAGAGATGTTTGCAAAAGCCCGAGTCGACTGCTTCTCAGCTATCGTACGGAAGAAAAGTGAGTCTCTGCTCGCCAGATTGTGTGGCAGTGGCAACAGCCTCCTGAAGGTGATAGCTGATAGGCTTGATGAGAGCCCCATAATGGGACATCCCATCAAAACAACACTGTCGGTCGTAGTGTATACTGTGTATAAGCATTAACATAGATCATAAGCCACATTGTTACTAACATAGGTACGGTCAGCATCAAAAGTCGATTAACACTTCAGTTTTTTTAATCTTATTTATTGAGCAAAATATTAACACTTCAGTTTTTTTTTAATCTCTGTTATTGAGCAAAATATTTGTTGAAAATTGCACCGTACTTCTGCTGCAATTTTGAATAAATATTTTGCTCAATAACTGAGATTAAAAAAACTGAAGTGTTAATCGACTTTTGATGCTGACCGTACTAGGATATAAGTACTAACATAGGATATTAATTTGTTACTAACATCTTTTATGTATTTGGACCTTTTGTTGTCTGTAAAATAAATGAATAATTATTATTTCGGTTATTTATTCAGCTATCTTATTTTATTACATTTATAAATATTTCTTAAAATATAAAAAACCGGCCAAGTGCGAGTCGGACTCGCGCACCGAGGGTTCCGTACAAACCTGCAAGGTTTACAAAGTTCGTTCATTACGACAATCGAGTCATAACTATGGTATTTTTATTGCATATGAATTTCAACTTGATAGCTCTACGCGTTCATGAGGAAAAAAGTAATAAGTTTATATTTATTAAAAAATAAATATATATTTTGTAATGTAACTAAAAATTTAAGGTTTTCGGAATTTTTCCTTTATGTGTGCTATAAAACGTTGCTTCATGCCAAATTTCAAGATTCTAGGTCGACTGGAAGTACCCTTTAGGTTTTGATTCCCTTGCGAGTACTTGCGAGTTTCAAAATATGCAGCTTAAATTGCTGTTTCTTTTGATTGCGTTGACATAGAAGTTTGATTTTGTTACAGCTTAAAGGTATTATAGACCTGAGTATTTGGTATGAATTTCAATTTAATACCTCTACGCGTTTATGAGGAAATGGGTAGTAAGTTTAAAATTATTAAAAAAAAATATATTATGTGATGTAACTAAAAATTTATGGTTTTCGTAATTTTTCCTTTATCTATGCTATAAGACGTTGCTTCGTACCAAATTTCAAGATTCTGAGTTCACGGGAAGCACCCTGTAGGTTTTGATTCCCTTGCAAGTGTCGAAAATTTGCGGCATAAACGGCTGTATCTTTTGATTGCGTTGGCTTAGAAGTTTGATTTTTTCACAGCTTCAAGGGACAGTAGACCTGAGTAATTGATATAAATTTCAGCTTCATACCTCCACGCGTTCCTGAGAAAAAGGGTCTTGACAGACGGACGGACAGACGGACAACAAAGTGATCCTATAAGGGTTCCGTTTTTTCCTTTTGAGGTACGGAACCCTAAAAATAAGTATAAAAAGCATTTAAAAATATAAAAAATAGTTGTCCGCCGGTGTCGGGACCAGGGTCCAAACTACCGGGTTGCCTACAAGGTTGCCTGGAAGAGATCGCAGAAAGCGATAAGGCCGCCCATTGTATGTTTTGTATTCATAATTGCATTTTTTGTTATGTATTTTCTGGTGTACAATAAAGTATATATAAATAAATAAATAAATAAATACCGGTGGTTAGGGCTCCAGAGACAGGAACCTCCTCACAATGCGAGCCGTATCGAGAAGTACTGCCTTCTGAATCAGGCCCTTGATCCAACCGCCTAACGAGAGCCTCGATAGATGTTGATCGAGGCTTTCGGCTATAAGACCATTGGCCGATACGACAATCGGCACAATGGTAGCCGAGCTCACATTCCTCACCTTCAGTTTCCCCGAAAAGGTCACCAAAATATACATACAGTCTCATCACCGATGATCGTGGATTATGCATCCGGTTTGCGGTCAGTAGTGTACGGACCCTTCTATCCAGGTAGTGTTGCCCAAAATCGGTCTTGGTCTTGCAGTCTTGGTCTTGTTCTTGCATTTTTGCAAGACCAAGACCAAGACCAAGACCGACTTATTTTAGCAAGACCAAGACCAAGACTGACCCCTGCAAGACTTGAGCAAGAACAAGACTAAGCCTGCAAGACTCTTGCGTCTCGCAGTTAAGTCAAACTGAGATTTGGGCGTTATAGTAGGTATTTGGTTTCAATCCCGATTATGCGAAAATGGATGTATTTTTTTTATGAAACAGTAAATTACATTGTTGAATTGCATTGAAAACTAAAATTATTGTTGATAATAAAAAAATATCGAAAAATTACGTGACTATCAATACACTTCTGCACGTTTTTTTTAATCTTCTTTACTTATGGCGAAAGCGGTATTAGGTAGCCCGCGAAATTCACTGACCAGCAAATTGCAAAAAACGTAAGAAAATTTTAATTTCGCGGGCTACCTTAGCGCTTCCCCCTTAAATCGATGAAGCTTTAGAAAAATAATTATCCCCTCATAACGAATCTAAAATAAAAGTAGTAAATGGGTCATTCAATTATGTAGATGATTAAAATGCCTCATGTGACGCGTCTGTTAGATTCATTGGGATTCATGGCCGACTCGACGCCGCGCGGGGATTCCCGCAATCTTCCGCATTTTTTGTCAGGTTCAAGCATTTATGCACTTTATTGTAATAATTTTAAAGTTTATTTTCAAGTGCGTTAATAATACGAGGAGACCGCTTGGCGCTGCGGTCCCTTTGTGGCGGCATTTGAAAGCGAATAGCGTAGGTACGAAGACAGTGTTGACCTCGCAAATGAACTTTAGCGATACAGCTGATCAGGTAGCCCTTTCGAGTTTTATTTACATTGCTGTTTTAAGTGAAACAAGTGAATTTACTATTTTTAATTAAAAATCTCATTGGGTCAGATAGAAATCATCATCAGCCTATAATGTTCCCACTGCTGGGACACAGGCCTCCTCTCAGTGAGAGGGAGTGGGCCGTAATCCACCACGCGGGCCCAGTGCGGGTTGGTAGATGTCACATGTCTTCGAATTTTTGGTTCTAGGACATGCCGGTTTCCTCACGATGTTTTCCTTCACCGTTTTGTGAGCAGTGGTGATGAAATAATTTACACAAAGTAAAGCGCCTGTCTGGGTTCGAACCTACGACCTACAACTCGTAAGTCGCGGCCGTTACCACTTGGCCACCACTGCTCCTGCAGATAGAAATAATGATTGTATTATACAGTTTACAGTAAAAAAATTGCAGAAAAAAACGTAAAAATTAAGAAAAAGCCGACGAAAAATTTCAACGCAGGGGGTCCAGAATCATGTACAGACCGCCAGCACATCAAGCTACCCGAAACTGTCAAATTTTCCCCAATCAATTTTGAACCTTATGCTTTAGCGATAAAGTTGAAAATCTATTAAAGAAATTTGACAGATTGTAGTACGTTGATGTGCTGGCGTCTGTACCTACTGAATCCATGGTAAGCGGTTGCGCGTCGATGTCCCTGCCACCCTGAGCAATAGGCTAATAGGTATTTGAATGTAGTCTAGTCTAAGTAGTAGAGTCTCGCAAGACTTGCGAGACTCTTGCTGCAAGACCAAGACCAAGACCAAGACTGAGAGCGCAATACCAAGACCAAGACCAGGTGTATTGACGCAAGACCAAGACCAAGACTGGCTAAGGTCTTGTCTTGGTCTTGCATTTGGGCAACACTATATCCAGGGCGTCGAGTTCAATCAATTAATTCATCGTTGAGAAAGAAGCAGGATGAACATAAATGTAATAAAACAATAAATAACTAAATCGGTATTCGTAAGCGGTGCCTATGTTTATGTGTTGCTCGGGAGCGCTTTTATACATATTTACTTCTGTTCTGTGTATATGGTGCCACGTGCCGCCGACGACACACCGTTGGCCGGTTGTTTAGCGCATATTACAAGTTTTTTGTATGGGGACACCACTTATTTTTCGACTTTTTTTATTTTTTGACTTTTTATATTTTTTGATTTTTTCCTACGCTTACACACAATTACCGAGCTGGATTCCAAATTTCATCCTTCTAGGTCATCTGGAAGTAGGTTAGATTTAGGTACTATATGTCAGTCAGTCAGTGAGTACTTACCTACTAAAATTCACGACTTTTTGACCTTCATATCTTTATAACCGTTTGAGCTAGCTTCATGAAATTTGGGCTTCCACATGTTCTTATAGATATAATTAAACACACGTAGTTTTATGTGTTAACGTTAAAGAGGTTTTGAGTTATAGAAGGGTCAAAAGTGGCACCAAATGGTTCCTGAATATTACACTCGGCGCTGGTTAGCCAGTTCCTTTGCTTGAACTTGGCTTGACACGCTGCCGCGTGTCTAGATTTTTAGCTACCCAAACGACGGTAGGTATATATAATTCAAAATATGCTGCCCGAAAAGTCACTATTCCACGCTGACGAAGTCGCGGGCACAGCTAGTACCTAATACATATCTGAATTACCTACTCGTACAATTTGTAAAGATGTAATTGAAATTAGAACAGTTAGATTCCGATTTAGTGCGATCTGAAGGTCCCGACCGCATTAATTCCTAAATTGTTTACGATTTAGGTGAATGTAATCGCATCGCTACGATTTAGAGCGACTAGTTTAGTCTTTAGTTTTTAAGCCCGCTCAAATCTATTACATCCAAACATGGAAGACTAGGAATGCACTTAGTTTCTCCCGGCCGCGGCGGCCGTAGACAGAGTTTACTTTACTATACGCTCCCGGCTTTGAGCTACCTATGTCGACTTTTTGTCAACATCAATCAAACTGAATCAAACAACAATAACACAAGCATTTCGTGCGAGTAAGATCGTTTTTGATACCAAAGTGTATAATTTTATTGTTTGACATAAATCATTATTTAATTATGTATAATGCTGTGCAAATGTATTTTAATGTACGTAATATTTTGTTGGAATGGAAAGGCGTGCAGCTAGTGTCTGAGATACAATGGATCAATCTACTCGACTTTCTACAGTCAAAGTGGAAGCGCTCTGCCGGTGTTGAGCCCCTTTTCGAGATCACTGCAGCCCCATGTTCTGTCCAGACTCGTGTGTCAAGCCCTACCCCTGCCGATGCTACAACACAAGGAATATACTACTCAGGTACTCTCTCAGTGCCTCTGTCTCGTCGAACTCGGCAAGCTAGATACCGCAGTGAGTGAATTTTTCTAACCCTACAGCTATTCATATCGCGGTTAAGAATTATGAAACGATTAAGTATGATATGTATTTTTATTACGTTTTTTAGGTCGCCCTCTGGCTACACTAGATGAGGCTCGGAGAGTTTTACCTCAGATGGAGATGCAACATGCTACAGTTGATATAACAAATTAATATTGCAGAACCTTAGGAGGCTTGCTGGTGCAGTTGAAAGACTATTTAGTGGTGTCGCATAGAGGTAAGGTATGTATTTTTTGTACATGCAATAAAAAAATTAAGTATAATATTCATATAATACTAGCTGACCCGGCGAACTTTGTTCCGCCTTTGAGGCAATAAATGAGCAGATTTTTGATTTTTTAAATTTTGATAAATGTAAATAAAAACATCTATTAATTCAATGATTCTTTATTGGCCATTTATTTTGTTGCATGGGTTGCACTTTTCAGTGTAGCACCTTGTGATGACGACATTTTTCGTTTTTTTATCTGGCGCAAAAACAAATAACGCAGAAGGTCTTCCGACCCGTGAACATGCCACATATAATTGAACATGGGAAAAACATGGATGTTCCAGATTAAGACCACAAACTTTCAAGGATTGGCCTTGTGATTTATTTACAGTCATGGCGAATGCAAGACGGATCGGAAACTGAAGTCGTTTAAACTTAAATGGCATGTTGATTGGAATCATCGGGATCCTCGGAATAAGAACTTCCTCACCTTTGAATTTTCCTTTGAGTATTGTGGTGTAAATCAAATTGTTCATCAATTTACTTATCACCAAACGTGTTCCGTTGCACAGTTTTGGTTGATTTAAGTTTCGAAGCATGATCACTACGGAGCCAATCTTTAGTCGTAAATTGTGCGGTGGTAAGCCAGGCACATCCAAGGAGTTTAAAAATTCAGTTGGATAGTTGGTTGCATCATCTTGATTTGTGACACAGTCAATAGATTTGAAAGAATGCAGTGTACCAATGATCTCATTCTGAATTATGTAGTTTAAGTCATCTACATCTTTATTCTTAGCCGCCAAAATTGCTCGCTCACTCAACCATTCATTATTTTTGTGGTTAATAATGATGTTTGGGAATACTTTGTTGATGAGTTCGTATTTGAATGAGACAAAGTTACAGAAATTTGGAGGAAATGAAATCAATCCGCTCGATTCGTCAACAGGTACTCGACCATCAACGATAGTCAGCAATTGCTCAGAGAAATCTACATTAGATGTATCGTTCAGCAATGCCACTCTCATGTTCGTTGTCAGCTGAAGTTTCTTAACACAGCGCCATAGATTCGATGATTTGAGGCAAGCGTTTATTTCGTCGGCAGCAGTCGATCTGGGAATTACTGGCAATGTTCGGCGGAAATCGCCAGACAGTAAAATCATTGCGCCTCCAAAACATCTCGAGTCATTGCGTAGATCTTGCAATGTTCGGTTAAGTGCTTCCAATGCACGTTTATGCGACATTGTGCATTCGTCCCAGATGATGATCTTCGATTCGGATAAAACTTTGCCCATTGCGGAGCGCTGTAATAATAAATTTGTAAAATAAAAAACTTTTTTAAAATTGACTTTTCGAAAAGCTGAACACATCTACATGTAGTAAATACAATCATCTTTTTAAAAATACAGTTAGGTAATAAAAAACGATTTTTTTGAGGTATTTTACAAATTTATTAATATCTCGGAAACTTATAGTTACCGCCATAAGGTCCCTTTTGATTTGGACGACCACATATTGTTGGCGCCTAGTGCTACAGTCATAGCAACAAGCTTCGTTCGTCTGAGACGAAGCAAATAATTAGGTGTTAACTTTTTTTCTTAGTTTTTTTATAAGGTACCCCACATTACCTTTCTTTACCTTTCTTTATATTATAGTCCAGTCAAATTAGTCCTTAAAATAGAAGTAAGGTTACAATAATTCCCATAGAGCTGAAAATTGGTATGAATGTTCAGAATACTATTATAAATGAATTGTGAAAAGTCCCCATTAATCCCCCTTGTGCAAAAATTTTTATTGATGGTGAAAGTTTGCAAAAATAGGTTTTTCGCGTTTTTCAGCTAAACGGTGAGTTTTACAGCAAAATTAGTTCAGACAAAAATTGTAGATCATCCGATTTTCTACAAAAATGTTTCCACATTTTTTTCATAATTATTGCCATTTCCATGATTTGAATTGAAAAAATATTTTATTCGTAATATGCACAGTGCGTCAGCTTTTTGTATTGCAATCTACTGTAAGTGAAACTACATAAATCTAAAAATCTTACTTCGGTACTGCAGTGCTATTTTCTTCTCCAACTCTTCATTTAATTCATTGCCGCAAAATAAACAACACTGATTGAAGCAAAATGTAGTTTCACTTACTCGTGCTCTAGTACGAGGAGGACTTATTTTTGGTGAACCAGCTTCTTCTTCTTGGCGCCGTCTTTTCACGGTATCAATGCTACTTTTTCGAGTATAATTTTTTCGACACTGCACATGATTTTTTACACGGAACAGATGTCTGGTATTTTGTATGTATAAGACAGGGACTCATATGTTTACTCGTATAACGGTTCAAAAATGTATCAAACTCAAACTCAAAGCATTTATTTCAATTAAACCATTTACAGGCACTTTTGAACTGTCAAAAAGTCGGTCAGTCAGAAAATATGAAGCTAGTTGCCCATTCCAAAGCTTAGGTACCTATGGAGAAGAACGGGCCAGAAACTCCATGGATACTCTTTTAAATTATATTTTTACAAAAATATTAGTTACATCATTAATGTGAATTTAATAATTATATGTGAGAACGATGTAAAAAAGACGTACGCGTTAAAAGCGTCCAGAGTACAGCAAATGGTAAGAAAACAACAATTCAAAATTAAAATAATTAAAAATAAGCCGAGGCAGCTAAGTGATGACCAGCCCCAACTGACGGCGCCCGTTCACGAACATGACGCATAGATCAGCACCATTTAGCTCAACCATTTTGAAGGGAGCTAAATGATCCAACACACACGCCACCGTCAGCGAAACATTTGTGTGAGCATGACATACTATTCAGCCGCCAGGGCACATTCAAGTCAATGAAAGACACATTACGCGGTAAATGGTACATAGAGTACCTATAGTATTTACATAGAACTCACATCTGTGCTATGCAATTATACAATACAAAGGAAATTGAGTTTATACAATGCAAAGATAGTCTTACAATCTTCAGCAGCTCCAACAGAATTTTCAAGTGTTAATCAATTAGTTGTGGTTGTGGAGCAGGACCAGCATTGAGCCAGGCATTTTTATCAGCGATGTAATCCCCTAACTTATAATATGCCTGACTGCATAGTGTGCGTTTTATACAAGACTTGAATTTTGACTCATTCAGTTCAAGAATGTGGGGAGGTATTATAACATTTTAAACAGTACCCCATAAAAGATGAGTCTACTTTAGCCAGTCTGAAACCTGGTTGAACTAATAGGTCCCTATTTCTAGTACTATAATTATGTCTTTCACCTCTTTTACTAAAAGATGTAAGTTTTTTCTTACATATCTACATGATGTTTTCGTAGATAAAAGTACATTAACGTGCATATTACGAATAAAATATTTTTTTCAATTCTTTCAACGCTATATCACGGAAATGGCAATAATTATGAAAATAAGTGTGGATACATTTTTTGTAGAGAATCGGATGATCTACAATTTTTGTCTGAACTATTTTTGCTGTAAAACTCACCGTTTAGCTGAAAAACGCGAAAAACCTATTTTTGCAAACTTTCACCATCAATAAAAATTTTTGCACAAGGGGGATTAATGGGGACTTTTCACAATTCATTTATAATAGTATTCTGAACATTCATACCAATTTTTAGCTCTATGGGAATTATTGTAACCTTCAAAGTCTTATTTGACTGGACTATTATGAGTCAGTGATACTTGAATTAAATTGATTTTATTTATTTATTGTTTTTTCTCATTATATCCATTTTGCATAACGTTGATCGCTCCCATAAATAATTGTTAAAAAACCTATTCTGTATCGAAATACAAGTATAAAACTATCCGTGGGTCTCATTTATGTCCAATACGAGACATAAAATTTGGCGACCGTGACAGGACCTTTCGCAAAACTATCAAGAAATACGAAGCCCGATCAGCTTGACCAACAAAGCTAGATATCTGCTACATCAAGAAACGATATTTTGGAGTACCTATTTGAAGGTTCAGTCATTGCAGTCTACACCTGATTTACGGTCTAGACACAGTGATATCAACCGAAGTCGCCGTACAGCAGCCTGGCCAATGCAGCTAAGTGACCTTTCCTTGACCTCCTCACACATAGGTAGGTACCTACGTTCCCCTATTGATTCTTCATAATTCATAAACCCCGAGATTTTACATGTGCTTATTTCATACAGATAGGTATATAAATAACTAAATAAGCAGTGATTAATTCCTAAAATAAATATCTACACATAGTTTAGAAAATAATTAACTTTATATTGTTTGACCTAACTAGGTACCTACGTCAATGTTTTACCGGTTTGATTGACCTACTTATTTTACAAAGACATATCTATCACTATAAAGGAATTCTAAAGTATTATCTATTAAATTCGACCCTAGGTAAACAATAATATTTTTTTGCAAATCACTAAGATTGTTTCGCCGAACATTCCAGGAACGGTGACGTCATTTGCGACGGCCGGGGCCTACAATATATTCGAGCCTCATCCACGGAGTACTGTCGGGTTCAGCACCGGTACTTCCAGACCACAGGTGACACAGGAAGAGGGACGTAATAAGATAAATATTTTATTAAAGATTCATTGTATTCTTGCATAGTTTTACCGTATAGTTCTCATTACTAAAAAATATACTTACATTTCTTTTGTTTACTTTGTTTATTGTTAATTTGTTACAATGGGCAAGGATGGCGGTTCTGTGCAAGAACTACAAGATCTCATTGTCAAGCGTAGTTCAATAAAAGGCCAAATTACTAAGTTTAGGAAGTATTTATCGAATCTGTTGTCAAGGGATTCTGTTGCACGCATTGAATTAGCGGAGTTAACACTTAAAGACTTAAACTTAGTAAATTTGAGTCACTGTCCGTTCGGTTCGATAACTTGCAGAATCAAATTGAGATATTAAATTCGAGTAATTTATCAATCGAGATTGATGAAAGGGATGATATTGAACAATTATTCATAACAAACATTGCGAATGCTCGGAGTTTCATTCAAGATCATCAGCCTAATAACCGCTATGATGAATCTGGCAATATGCTCAATTCTAGCCATGGTTCAGCTGCTCCTTTAAATGCTGACAATCATGAAGTAGGGTTCAAACTGCCACAGATACAAATTGCTAAATTCAACGGAACATTTTTCCGTTGGCTTGAATTTCATGACACATTTAAGTCAGTCATACATAATAATGAGCGCATTGCACCTATTAATAAGTTTCACTATCTATTATCTTATTTGGAGGGCGATGCAGCTAGAATAGTGAGTAACTTAGAAGTCTCCAATTCTAATTATAGTGTTGCTTGGAAATTACTATGCGACCGTTATGATAATAAGCGACAGTTAATAAGCCATCATTTGTCTTCTCTATTAGACATACGTCCAATGTCTCGCGAGTCAGATAAGTCACTTCGCTTTATAGTGGACCACGTTACCAAGAATCTGAGAGGAGCGTTGTCTGGCTTGGGACTACGTGTTGATAATTGGGATGTTTTATTAATACATATACTGTGTTCTAAGCTAGATAACCGTACTCTTACCAAGTGGGAAGAATGGCGTGGCACTTTGGCTGATTTAATTCCTAACTTACAACAATTTAATAAATTTCTAATTGATCGAGCAGATGTCCTTGTGTCTCTAAATCACTCTTCACCAAGCCATAATAATAATAATAATAGGGCATCGGCTTCTACGTCGTCTAAAGGTACCAACAATAAAGCCGAACGTCAGCATAATAAATCTGATATCAATCAGTTTGTCAGTCTGCTTGTCAGAGTAATTCTTCATCTTCTTCAGATTGCGTTGTTTGTCAAGGCGAACATAGAATCTACGATTGTCCTATATTTAAGGCCAAGAGTGTGGAAGATCGTATAACTGAAGTTAATAAATTAAATCTTTGTTTTTGAACAAAGATTTAATTGCAATAGCAATTTGTTGCTTAAGGTCCGGGCACATTACACGAAACTGCTACCTCAGACCTTGTCGGGAGTGTAAGAAGAAGCACAATGCTCTTTTACATGTTCCGGTAGTAACCGAAACCCCTGCTGCAGGTGCCAAAACCTCTGCTGCAGGTACTAAAACCCCTGCTGCAGACACCAACACCCTTGCTGCAGCTACCACATCATCATGTGGAACGATAGCTAATCATACTACACAGGATTCAATACATATTTTACTATCCACTGCCT
This sequence comes from Luperina nickerlii, assembly GCA_963855955.1. NCBI lineage: Eukaryota > Metazoa > Arthropoda > Insecta > Lepidoptera > Noctuidae > Luperina > Luperina nickerlii. The sequence goes on along the minus strand of OY979681.1, from coordinate 20,979,645 downwards.
TAGTTGAGGTTTGTAACCCTACAACAAATAAAACAGAACAAGTACGTGCCTTGTTAGATTGTGGCAGTCAATCGTCTTTTATGACGCAATCACTTAGGGACAAATTATCTTTATCAGGTAATTCATTATTTAACAATCATATTAACATTGTCGGTAACGGCAATCAATGTTGTCATGTCAATAGTAAAGTTACAGAGTTGTGTGGCGCAGTTAAAATCGTTAATCAAACCGTTTCACGTCACAACAACTTTTCTAATATTACCGGAATTAACAAGTAACATTCCCAGATATACAATAAATACTCAGCAACTGCAAATACCTACTGAGGTACACCTTGCTGACCCTAGTTTCAATCAATCCTCCGCTGTTGACCTACTCATCGGAGCAGATTTGTTTTGGGATATTCTTGGCTGCGACCAGCGTTCTCTAGGCCCTAATAATCCCACTTTAAGAAATTCTCAATTTGGTTGGCTCGTTTCAGGCCCAATCAAAATAAACGATTTAAACAATATATCGAATATTCAATGTCATCATTCTTTGACATCAGTTAAATCGGAAAATGATTTTAAAATAGAAATATCAAAGTTTTGGGAGCTTGAGGAAGTGCCATCAAAATCGCCATTGAGTCACGATGAAAGATTATGCGAAAAACATTTCTTAACTCATATGACACGATTAAATACCGGCAGATTTTCTGTTCGCTTACCACTTATAGATTCGCTTAATTGTCTTGGAGAATCATATATACTAGCAAAAAAACGTTTTCATAATTTAGAGGAAAGATTCCGAAGGAACCCACAACTTAAATCACAATATGTTAACTTTATAAGAGAGTATGAACATTTAGGTCATCTCTCACAGTCTGATGTATTAAGACCTAATGATATATTTTTTGTGTCATCACGCCGTCTTCAAAGAAAGCAGCGAATCCACCAAAATTCGTGTTGTTTTTGATGGATCAGCTCCTACTTCATCTGGATTGTCAATCAATGATATTCTTATGATAGGTCAAAATATGCAGGATTCTCTATTCTCCATTTTAGTACGGGCTAGACAACACAAGTACCTCCTGACCGGCGATCTAGAAAAAATGTATCGCCAGGTCCAAATTAATGAGGAGGACCGAAATCTCCAGCTCATACTGTGGAGAGAAGATGAGTCCCAACCTATCAAAACGTTAAGACTAAATACTGTAACTTACGGCATGGCAAGCTCCAGCTATTTGAGTACACGTTGTCTGTGGCAGCTTGGCGAGGACAATCCAGATGAAACCATTAAAACTGTAATTCAGCACGATTTTTATGTGGATGACATGATAACTTCGAGTGACAGTGAACACAAACTAAAACTCATGTTCTTTAGATGTTAATGAAAGGTTAACACTCAGTGAGTCTTCTAGCACCCTGGGTTTGGGCTTGGGCTGGGATCCATCGACGGATACACTGCATTTTCCAATGCAATTCCCAGTTCCTTTGGCTAGCAATCGCCCAACTAAACTTTCAATATTATCTAATTTATTTAAAATTTTCGACCCCTTGGGTTTGCTCAGTCCGTGTGTAATGCAAACAAAGGTTATATTACAACAGCTTTGGCTGGAGAAATTAGGCTGGGATGATCCAATTTCTGAAACTATTGCATTGACCTGGGCTAAGTTTACTGATTCTCTGTCCGCCCTTGGGAGTATAAAAATTCCAAGGCATGTACTCTGTGATGAGCCAATATTTATAGAACTTCACTGTTTCTGTGACGCTTACCAAAGTGCGTATGGAGCTTGTATTTATGCACGATCAGTAAACTCTGCTAATGAAGTCACCGTAAAATGATTGTGTGCTAAATCTAAAATTGCACCTACAAAACCTACAACAACCCCGCGCTTGGAGCTTTGTGCTGCTCTCTTAGCCGCTAGATTGTGTAAGGCGGTCAGAGATTCTTTGCGGTATAAGGTAGGTAAATAGTGAGGTTTATTGAAGTGATTCCAGTATTGTACTGGCATGGCTTCATTCAAGTTTTAAGAATCTTAAAACTTTTGTTTCGAATAGAGTTTCGGAAATTTGTGAGCTGACAGACGTAAATTCTTGGCGTCACGTTCCAACATTAGTTAATCCAGCTGATCTCATATCTAGGGGGGTCAGCCCTAATCATATCAAAGACAATTTGTTGTGGTGGACAGGTCCGCAATTTTTATTGCAATCGGAAGACACTTGGCCTGTTTTAAACAACAATGAAGTTAATGTAAATAACTTACCCGAAACCAAACAGAATTCTGCAATTGTTAACTTAGAAACCTCAACGGAATACTTTATCAATTTTCATAACTATCAAAGTTATTTGCATACGTGATGCGATATATTAATAATTGTAAATTAAAGTCTTGCAAAAAATCTTTAGTCTTAGGCACTTTCAAAACAAATGAGTTACACAAGTCTATAGAGGTATGAGGAACAGGGTGTAAAGTTCACTCATCCTCCATAGAAAAGGGAGGATCCTCCGCCCAGACGGGTGTTGTGTCTGGCGGGCAACTGCCCGTTGACTCATGTCGGGCCGTTGTATCTATGCTAGTTGCGCGGTAAACTCTGCTTGCGCGATGCAGGATTTGCGTGACGTCAGTATGACGCGTTGTTTGCATGTGGCGTTGTAGATACCGCTACAAGTCATTTATTAATTTGTGTCGTTTAGCACAGCAACAGTCATTTCCAAGCGAATACAAAACACTCGCCAACGGCCACTCATTAAAATCTAAATCTAAACTTTTATCATTGACTCCCTTTTATTGCCCTAATGATAAATTAATTCGAGTAGGCGGTCGTATTGATTCCTCAAAATATCATCATGATAAAAAACACCCTGTGTTGCTTGATACATCTCATCATCTCACGAAGTTAATATTTCAATATGAACATATTCGTAATTTACATGCTGGCCCACAATTGCTTTTGGGCATTATTAGAGATTACATTTGGCCTATTAATGGCAGACGTCTCGCTAGACAAACTAGTCGTCATTGCGTCAAGTGTAGGCGATTTCAAGTCAAGCCATTGGAACCAATAATGGGTAATTTACCTTCCCAAAGGGTCACGCCAAACTTCCCATTCACTACATTGGGCATAGACTTCGCCGGTCCTTTTTTATTTTAAATAGGAAAGGTCGCGGTTCGAAATTAGTTAAAGGCTATCTTTGTCTTTTTGTATGTTTAACATAAAAATGTATACACCTTGAAGCTGTAATTGATTTAACTAAAGACGCCTTTATTCTTACCTTTCGACGGTTTGTGTCGTGTCACGACGTGGAAGGCCAGCGGAAGTATTTTGCGATAATGGTCGCAATTTCGTATCTGGTGCTAAGGAACTAAATCATTTTTTTAAGATTAACGTGGACTCTCTTTCTGATTTTGCAAGTGGGGAAGGGATCAATTTTATTTTCTCACCTTCTTACGCCCCTCATTTTGGTGGTATTTGGGAGGCCGCCCGGTGTGTAATCGGCTAAGTACCATATCAAACGTGTGATGGGTAATTCCCATTTAACTTTTGAAGAGCTGTCCACCCTTTTTGCACATGTAGAATCCATTTTGAATAGTCGTCCGCTTTACCCGTTATCGTCCTCACCTGTTGATCTTCTCTGCCTCACCCCTGGTCTCTTTCTAATTGGCCGGCCCCTCACTGCTCTTCCATCACCTGCCTTAAAAGACCGCAATTCCAATAATCTACAACGCTACCAACGAATACCTACAGCAAATTCATCAACATTTTTGGCGTCGGTGGCAACGTGAATATCTCGCTGACTTACAGCAACGCAGCAAGTGGAGAATCGATAAGTCAAGCCTGAACATCGGTGATTTAGTCCTTCTGAAGGAGGATAACACGCCGCCTCTGTGTTGGAGGCTGGGACGAGTGGAGAAATTGTATCCTGGATCGGACGGAGTCTCTCGAGTTGCTGACGTGAAGACCCAACGGGGGGTTGTACGACGTCCTTTAGTTCGCCTTTGCCATCTGCCTTCCTCAGATAAAGGAAAGGGTTGAAACCTGAAGATTTCAACGGCGGGAGGATGTTGGCGCCTAGTGCTACAGTCATAGCAACAAGCTTCGTTCGTCTGAGACGAAGCAAATAATTAGGAGTTAACTTTTTTCTTAGTTTTTTTATAAGCTGTACCCCATATTACCTTTCTCATTATATCCATTTTGCATAACGTTGATCGCTCCCATAAATAATTGTTAAAAAACCTATTCTGTATCGAAATACAAGTATAAAACTATCCGTGGGATTCATTTATGTCCAATACGAGACACATTCTATTCTATTACACCTCTGCCTAACCCTTCAGGGATATATGGGTGTGATATTGTCATAGTATCATACTTTACTTCAATTTTATTAAGTAGTATACCTATATAAGAGAACCCCAGAAGAGGACACCATATAGGTACCTTTTACTATAATAAAACAACAGTGATATGATAATATGTTAACAATTATCATCTTACATTATTAAAAAACTAATACAAACAATTATTATTAATTAGGCTTTTTTCATTCATTCATTTAGGTTTACGACTCTGATTTGTGTTGATGCTAGCTGCGGAGGGGCAAACCATGACTCCTTTTTATGGAATCACCATCCACTTAAAACCCACTTGGAACATCTCCACCAGGCTGAAAAGAAAAATTTGTTGTTGTTAGTAAGTCAAACCATCATCGAAATCATCTGTCTAGCCTTTTCCCAACTATGTACTATGTTGGGGTTGGCTTCCAGTCTAATCGGATGCAGCTGAATACCAGTATTTCACATGGAGCTACTGTCTATCTGACCTCCACAACTCAGTTAGTTACTGGGTAATACAATACCCCTTGGTAAGACTGGTTGTCAGAATTTCAGGCTTCTGACTACCCATAACGACTATCAAAGATCCACAAATGACAGCCGGAACCAACTGTTTAACATGCTTTCTGAGGCACGGAGGGGTTTCGGTATGTAAAGATGGTCACCCATCCGCAAGACCACACACTGCACAACAAACAACCACTAAATTAGATGAGCTACAATAATTGGAATTTCTGCGAAATCCACCGTACTCCCCGGACCTTGCTCCAACAGATTACCTACCATTTTTTTCCGGAATTTGGACAACTTCTTACAAGGGAAAAAATTCAACTTCGATGCGGCAGTCCAAACCGCCTTCAAAGAGTTCATTGATTCTCGCCCCCATGGTTTTTTTAGTAAAGGGATCAATGAACTACCTATGAGATGGCAAAAGTGCATAGATAACAACGGTGCATACTTTGATTAATTACAGTGAAACCTGGTTAATTGGGATCTCAAGGGACCAAGACATATTATGTGCCAATTATTGAGGGTTTCCAATAATCCAGTTTTCAAATTATAGTTGTCTCATTTACAGAGGCCCCCCCACTTACAGAGGTCGAAATGTGCCGTTATTCCATTTATAACATATTTGCTCGTAAAGGGTCTCTTATTTCACCAATTTCAGTATCGTAATGTATCTTATTACGCACTTGTGCGGTAATGTAAAGTAAATCGCACGGTTTATCAAGATGCTCCGTCAAAACGAACGGTACTTTTTTAAATCTTAGCAAAGAGTTTTTATATCAGAAAAGATGTCAACATTTTATGAATAAAATTAACTTTGGGATATAAAATACAATAAATAAACATTTAATTCTTTAATTTAATTAATTTTGACAATAAATTACAACCATTAATATCTGTAACAAAAAAAAATATTAGGTAATTTACTTTATTAATAATACTGGCTGTTTTGTGCCTATGTATGCCTGAAAAAAAAAGCGCGAACGCGCGCACATCGCTTATCTGTTAAGAAGTAAAAATTATTCCGCGCGCTTTTTCTTTTCACTGTACTTTTTTGAAGTGAAAACTTCTTTAGCGGCGCTGTGTACTTTTTTTGGAATGGGTAAAAACTTCTAAATTCGCGTCAGGTCACGTGACCCTGATCGAAAATTCGTAAGACGTAAAACGTCAGACGTAAAACGTAAGACGCGCGTTGTTGAGGACAGCGCCATCTATGCACATCGGGAAGAACTACGAGGGCCTCGCGTACTAACGTCAGACGTAAAACGTAAGACGCGCGTTGTTGAGGACAGCGCCATCTATGCACATCGGGAAGAACTACGAGGGCCTCGCGTACTAACTACGTAGTTCATCCAACAACGACGAGATGGCGCTGATCCACGGATATATAACTGACGACGAGCTTATTTGTAAATCTGAATAAATTCCTTTCACGAGAAGAATAAACCAGTCACTTTGGTCATCATACCTGATTTGCAAAAAACCCTATAAAATAAGGAACACACCTTAACACGCGTGTTTTGTTTATAAGACGATTCACAAAATACACTCGTAATTGTTCAAGTTTTCACTTCTGTCGGCACTACCGGAGTGCCAGTGTTTTTTTTATTTGAAAATGTCGTCAAGTAATGATGAATTTATTAATTCCACACCGCCAGAAGTCTCAGAGGCAGCGAAAAAGGCTACTCTAAGCCTCTTGCCCGAAAAATCAACCGATAGATACTTACAAGCGTATCAAAATTTCATCATATGGAAAACAAGCAAATATGCAAATTCAGTCCGAGTTTTATTTATTTCCTCGCAAATATGTTATAAAACGTCGTATGACATACGTGCGGTTTGATAATTACAGCCTCTGCTTTCTTTTAGCCCTCGCCTACGGCTCGGGCAAGCAATATCGCCTCGGCTGTAATTTTCAACTTACCGCACTTATATCATAATGTAGGTACTATTTTAGAAGTGGAAATGTTAAAACATACAAAGCATTCGCGAAAGACGACGCGAAATGTATATAAACAAACACGTCAATACGTGTTAAAACCTGATTAATTTGTCTCACTTATACCTACTACAGGTAATTGAGCTACAGAGTCTCAATTATAGAGGTTTACCTCGAAAAAGTCCTAGAATTCAAATATCATTAAACCAGGTTCAAAAAGTCCCATTAACAGAGGTAATTTAATGAAAAAGAACCGGGACCTCATTGCAACTCTCAATAATAGAGGTTTCTCAATTATCCAGGTCCCACTTAACCAGGTTTCACTGTAAATATATATTTACAAAAAAAAAGACTATATTCCTCCCGTACAAAACGCCAATTTCATATGTAAGGACCTAAATACCTAATATTTATGAGCTCTGAAGTACTTAATTTAATATTTGACTTGTTTTAGATGGTCCGAAACTCTATGGAATAAAGAAACGATCTATTCAAAAGAAAAGCTGCTCGAGGTGGTTGAAAGATAATTATTATTAAGTACTTATATTCTTTTTTTTAACAGTATAGTTACAGACGCCAGCACATCAAGCTACTACAATCTGACAAATTTCTTTAATAGATTTTCGACTTTATCGCTAAAGCATAAGGTTCAAAGTTCATAGGGAAAATTTGACAGTTTCGGGTAGCTTGATGTGCTGGCGTCTGTACTTGTATTTGATTTGTTTTTAATTTATTGAAAATATAAATTAAAAACGTGTAGTTTTATTTTACTTAGGAATCCATCCATATCGATTACCTACACCTTTTACAATTTATCGATATTTTCACCTCTACATAACACTTATAATCTATACTTAATATTATAAAGCTGAAGAGTTTGTTTGTTTTTTTGTTTGTTTGAACTTTGAACGCGCTAATCTCAGGAACTACTGGTTCGAATTGAAAAAATATTTTTGTGTTGGATAGTCCATTTATCGAGGAAGGCTATAGGCTATATAACATCACGCTACGACCAATAGGAGCGGAGCATCAATGAAAAATGATGCAAAAACGGGAAAAAAATATTCCTTTTGAGAGCTTTCGTTGCGTACGCTGCGTAAACGGTTAAAGTTACGCAAAAATCATGTGTACCTATGACGAAATTGTTTCCCTTTAAAAGTTCTAAAAAAAAGTTCGCGACAGCATATGTCTATCTTTTAAGGTTTACTCACTATAACCTTTTTTATGGTAATCAAATTTCTTCTAAACTAATGCATTATTTGCGAAGGTTTTTTTATAAACATGATATTAATTCTTATCAAAATAAATACGTTATTCATCACAAGTATTTAATTTTGAATTAAATTGCCCTTGACATCATTTGATTTCAATGAATATCTTAGGAGTTGCATAGTTTACAAGTAATATAGTTGCATAGTTTACATGTTTATGTAATAATCTTAAGTAATACTCTTATAGTAATGGAATATATTTTTAACCGACTTCAAAAAAGGAGGAGGTTCTCAATTCGGATGTTTCTATTTTTTATTTTGTATGTATATTCTAACTATTAATAACTCATATTGGATTTGCAAAATTTTTTTTGTTCGAAATAGGTTTATTCCGGAATGGTCCCATTTAAATTTCATAAAGATCTGATGATGAGTTTCGGAGACAGACAATGAAACTCTATAATAAATGCCAGCAAATCAACCGCGATTGCTGCTATAGCATATGTATGCATTGTTTACGCAATCACACAACATAACATTACGCCTGTACCTTTTAAAGGGGTAGGCAGATGTGTTCAATAGCTTACTGTCACTGATATTCACATACCAAGTAGTGTTATATGATTTTATTTGGGGTAGGCAGGTACAACACAACTAAAAAGTGAAAAATAAAAACGTTTTAACAAAAAAAAAAACAACCGACTTCCAAAAAAATACTACAAAGTGAAAAATAACTTTAATTTCGGAAGTCGGTGTCGTTGGTTCTGTATTTTCGTTTTTTGACACCGACTTTCGAAATTTTCATTTTGTATTTTTTGGAATCGGTTGTTTTTTTTTGTAATAAAGTTTTTAGTAGGTTTTTTCCTGAAATTACCGCGGGTGAAACGTCTGATATTCAGCGCACAGCCTAAACCACTGATCCTAGAGACATGAAATTTGGAGGGTGTGTTCTTTGTGAAGAGTAGGTATCCACTAAGACAGGGTTTTTAGAAATTCCACCTCTAATAGGGTGAATGAGGGGAGGGTGAAATTTCACGCGGACGAAGTCGCGGGCAGAAGCTAGTCCTACATAAAATAGTCACATTCTGCTCCCAAAAATACAAAACATAGGTACTTTTAGTTGGATTTGGGTCTTCAGAGATCATTTTTGTGTAAATTTCACGCTGTAAGACCATGCCAGTCTGTCTCACGTGATCTGATTGTGAGCACACATGTGCATAATACCCCAACATGGGGCTAATGCGACTTTTTCTGCCCGCATGGGATTTATTAAGATTTTAAGCAATTATTACAGCTTTATGACATTATTTTAGGTCGAAACTAATCTCCGATATACTTAATCATATAATATCCAATAATAATAATAGTCATTTATTTCGAGCAACAAGACTCATAGTGTTAGTAACAATATTATACTTACAAACTATGTTAGTAATAAAACACATTTTCTTGCTATTGTCTCTACATTAAGCATACAACAATGGTTAATGAAGTGACAGTCGAACCTCTCAGCCAACATCCTCAAGATGGTGTTGGAGCTGGCGCGGACCCTGCGCACCAAGGATGTGCACCGTTTCCGCATCGTCGCATAGAAGCAGTCGATGCGTGACTCAGCGAACATCCCCGACGCACTGCAGTGCCGAGGCAACCCCAACAACATCCTGTAGGCATTGTTGAATTATTGGACTCGTAGGGCGTTGTACTGTTTTTGTGTATAGTTAGCCCACAGGGCGCTCGAATAAAAACAGGTGCAATAGGCTCGGAAAAGAGTATTTTTTGCTTCCTTCGAGCATCGTGCAAACCTGCGAGCTATCATGTTCAATAAAACGAGGTCGACATTTTTGGCAAAAGTTTAAAGATCAAACTTTTTTTTTTAGTTGCAATATTGACCTATCTACCGTTATCAATTTATTTATCGCCTTTTATTATGTGTAGTTGCGTACCTACCATCTTCATAGTGCTCTATCAAATTTAACAAATTCTTATCCACTTGTTAGGTAATAGGTACCTACTTATCACTTTCAGTAGGTCCCTAGATTCTCACCAAAACAAACAAGTTTGTACATATTATTATGTATTATTTTAACGTATAAAAGCCGAATGCGAATCAATAGAGAACTTTTTTACGAGAGCGGGTGAAGTTGTTGGCACTGTGTGGCGTCCGCCTGGGTGCCTGGGATTGTGTGTGTCGTGCTACAGGCGGTGCGGTGCGTCGCGATGGTGCTTCGCGCTGCGTGCGGCGCGGTGCGGGCCGCGCACCCGCCGAGCTCCCCGGCCGGCCCCGCGCGCCCGGCGCCCCGCCGCCCCGCGCCAGTGCCTGTGCGAGACTCGGACGAGCAGCAGGGCCCGTGCGACGCTCTACGCTAACCGATATACGTTGTTACTTTTGTTTTTGTTGCCGAGAAGAAACCAAATATTCTTATCGTAAGTATCTTTTGTGTTTTTGTGTTGTTCGTTTATATCGATTGAACTATCTAATAGTGTCTGGTATTGAATATGGTACCGAATATTCGACACGACATCGTCGCGTCTCGCGTGGTCGCGCCGCGTCACTAGCGCCGGTGCTTCCGCCGGGCGCCGCTCGACGCATTCGATAATATTTGGAATGTTTACAATGTTTACATTCCCGCGGCGTGCTCCGGTGTACTTATGTGTTTCAAAATGTGTTAGATATTAAATTATGTAGTTTAGGATTATGTACCTATGTAAAGGGTGTCCAGCGGGAATATTTCAAATTATCGTTACTCGTTTGTTAGCGCGGGGGAGGGAGAAGGGGGGGCGGGCTAGAGGCGCTGGAGGGGTATTGATAGTAAGTAGTAATTACTAACACTAACATCAGTAACATGAGATGAGATAATGTCTCATCTCATCTCATGTTACTGATGAATGATTGAAGTGCGGTGAATCGTTGATTCGAGCGCGTCGAGCTTTCTGTTCACACTTTGATATTCGGCGTAAACGATGGTCCGAGCACGCAGCTTATCTGGTCGTGGGTACAAACATTCCGACAAGAAGGGACAACGGTTTATCGGCCGCCTACGCCTTCAGGAGCGTCCACGTCAGCAGCAACGCCAGAACGTGTGGCGGTGTGGCAGAGGTGCCATACGAAAACAGAAATCCTAGGAAATCAATGAGAAAGATAGCTGCCTCCACAGGCATTGTGATTTAAAAAAAAAAACTATGTTTATAATGTACCTAATTGCCTAAAACTGAATGACAGCGATTATGTACTTTATAATTATTATGTATGAGTATGGTACTTACCTAGATATTGCGGTCGTCTTGTTATTTAGTCATAGCCTTATAGGACCTAGGATGGTATATTATTATTTCAGAAATAATTTCAATTTCATTGTCACCAGGAAATGATGGAAAAACCGAAAAGACCGATGTCAGCATACCTACTGTGGCTGAACAGCGAGCGCGGGAAGATCAAGGCGGACCACCCCGGCCTGAAGGTGACCGAAGTGGCCAAGAAGGCGGGCGAGCTCTGGCGCTCCATGGATGACAAGACCACCTGGGAGGAGAAAGCGGCCGTGGCCAAGGAACAGTACGCGCGCGACCTGGAGTGCTTCAACGCCAACGGCGGAGCGCCTCCTCCCAAGAAGGCGCTGAAGAGAGGTGCGGCCAAGGCGAAGCCCGTGAAGGTGAGCCGGAGCAAGGTGAAGAAGGAGGCGTCCGAGGACGAGGACGACGCCGAGGACGACGAGCACGACGACAGCGAGTGAGCGCGCGCGCCGCCCGCGCCCGCGCCCGCGCTCGGGCCCGCGCGCAGTGATACGCGCGGCGTCATATCAAAACATTATTACTTTAGTGAGTGTTAGTAGCAGTCGGAGTACGACGCGGTCGCGGATGGAGGATGTGCAAACTTACCGACTGTTTCATGTATTACTGACTGACGTTCATTGCAGTGCGCGTTCTCACTTTGTATATTTATTTTTAAATGTAAAAAAAATGTAAGTATCTGAAGTTATACATTTAGAAAATCACAAAATGAGCCGGTTATTTCGTTTTGGGCTTTGAAGCAACTGGGAAGACGATCTCTTATCCTAGATTTTTGACTGAAATATTTTTATTACCTACTTACTTATCTAAAATTTGGAATTCCACAAATATCTGAATTATGTACTTAGCGTGTAGCAGAATTTTGTTAGACGTTGTAGGTATAATATAATTTGTGTGGTTAAATCGAGGTATTATTAGTTATTAATACCTACCTACTTATTAAAGTTATTATGAAGACTACAAAATTAGCTATTATCTAAGTTCACGTCGCTGCTGTATGTTTCAGATTTGTATGCATTTAATAGATATGTAAGATTTTGTAAACTAAGCTATTGGTCGTATGAAATAAACAATAATTTCTACTCCACTGAAATTGTTATTATTCTTCCTTACTTAAAAAGCTGCGTCGTAAAATAATGACGAGGGCTGTGCTTTGTGCTCTTTATGACAGTATAACGAGGGGTCGGAGCGAGAGCGAGGGGTGGCGAATGCCGGCCGCCGCCGCGCCGGGGCTGCGGCCACACGAGTAGACAACTGCGGCGCGCGAGTTCCTCTACCTGCGTGGGTAATAAGTAAGAAGGTACCTACCTCATTTGTTGAACGAATTATTTTTTGTTGTGCAGTGTACCTAGTATAAAATAGGTTGGCACCAGTGTTGCCAACGTAGGCGATTTTTCGCCATTTAGGCTACTCAGAACGAGAATCGGCGACGAAAAAATCTAAAAGGCGACTGGTCGCCAATTAGGCTACTCTAGGGGCAAATTTTTGTTATACTACCTAGTAGGCAAACAGGCATACTGCCGTGCGTGTGTGTAATGTTGGTACAATTTGATATTGAGATCCTGAATTTGTCTTAGCTATTATGTACCTAACCAAAGTTACATGTATTCTATTGTGAATAATGACTACCGCAATTAACTGTGTTGTACTGACTAAGTAAAGTTCAGATAAATTCCGGTTATTCCTTTGTCACTTTCGCTTTGTACAACTTCTCCTGTGTAATTGTTGTGTAATTTCTGTGAAAATGGGTAAACACGGTAAATATATAAAACATTATCGTGATGAATGGAAAAAACTACCAGCATTAAGTAAAAACTAGAGTAAGTACTGTTTTATATTAATGTTGTGTGTGATGTAGGTAGATATATTATCTGCTACATGGTCTTACTACTTCCAGGCTAAATCAGAAGTCGCGGTTTTTAGTTTCACAATCATTTTTTTTAATATTTGCCCCAGTCTGGTTAAGATGTAGGTAAGTAATACGTTTTTTTTAAAACGTGGTAAAATCATCAAATGAGTCCTCTCACTCAGGGCAGGGCAGGAGGGACTGTCAGACTTGTACTGATCAAAACAAAATTAAGGAATCGCATGCAACTACCCATGCTGATCGCCATTCTTAGAATTCGTAACCATAATTATGAATGTAAGAGGAACAGATCAGTTCGCTGGCAGAAAAATGTATGTCTGCCCAACCAACAACAAGCAACCACCTTATTCACCAGATATGGCTCCAGCCGACTTCTTTCTTTTTCCTAACCTCAAATTACCACTTCGTGGCACCTTTTTCATTCGGTAAGACAAAGGAATATTCGCGGCGAGAACTAAACTCAATTCCGGAAAAAGCGTTTAAAAATGTGTTACCGAGCGCATACAACCTGAATCTCTTCAAAGAGAGAGTGAATAGGCTTCTTCTGGGTAAGCTCACTCCATCGTCGACTTTGTCTCTGTCACCTCTGAGCTAGACTAGAGTCAAAAGCAAACCAATTCCAAATAAAAAAAAAATGTTTTGATGATTGGATTATTCGTTGGCGTAAGTGTATCGTTTCTGAAGGAGCATACTTTGAAGGCGATAAAATATAAGTCTGCGATGAGCATGTGTTGGTGTCTGTGTTGTGTTGTGTCTGATGTGATGTGTAGTGTCTGTGTGAGCGATTTCATGGCGTTCTTTGGGACTAGCGCATTTTTTTTTCTTCCGTTGAGGGAATTTTTCAATTTTGAATACAACCATCTCTCGACGGTTATATTGGGGTAGATTTCTGATAATTCTCGTGGTCTTGTGGGTGTTGTCATTTCACAAAGTCCGCGGTAAAAGACGTGGTTCTTATTTCTTTTTACTTTTTTCTCAATAGGTTGAATTATATTTATAAAGCGCCAGGGTAACCCGCGAAATTCTTTTTTTTTAGGTTTTTTGCAATTTGCTGGTCAGTATTAAGTTGTACGTTTATTAATACATGATTCGCGGCCGTAACAAATAAGAATTATAATCATTAAATTCATCAACACAACTCTAAGGCCACGTAACCCCAAAGGATAACAGCCGATCGATTCTGTACAAATCTCACCGTGAAAACTTAGATGGAGTTTGTTTTTGCTAGGAATTGACACTATTGACAGCTCACTCCACGCTCACTTCACCTAAGTTTTCACGGTGAGATTTTTACAGAATCGCACCGCTGTTTCATGAAATCGTCATTCTTTGGTGTTACGTGGTGGTGACTGACTTCGTTTATTTATCGTTTCGTGTAGAATTGGGACTTTTTTAGCCGGGATCGGTGAGAGTAGGGATGGACCCGCCCGCAGCGCAGTGCAAAAATTAAAATATTGTATTGTTAGGACAGAAATGAAATCACAATTAAATAGATGAATTATTTGATATCCTTAAAAATTAATTAGGTACATGAATTATAAACAAAATTATCAACCATAGCAAAATGACAATCAAAGGAACAAAATCAACACTAATCAAATTAAAGAAATCAACAAGAGATTATTGAGATACCAGCCGGTCGATTCTGTAAAAATCTCACCGTGAAAACTTAGGTGAAGTGAGTTTGTTTTTGCTAGGAATTGACACTATTGACAGCTCACTCCACGCTCACTTCACCCAAGTGTTCACGGTGAGATGGTTACAGAATCGCACAGCAGATTCTTGCAGAGGCCGCGTCCCACGCGCTCCTGGTCCAGGTCAGGTCAAGGTCCGGCAAAAGTGATGTCATAATGTGCAAGCTGCCATTTGGTTGGAAATGAAAATGTTGAAACGGCAACTCTCTGCGACCACTGAGTCCGCAGTTACGTAGAGTCAAAGGTTTGGTCAAACGAACACCTCCTGAGTTGATACACATTAGTGCTGGTTTTACGGCATTTTGAATTGTTGCCCGCTAGTTTATGATTCTTCACTAAAAGGTTTTTGTTTTAACCGACTTCTAAAAAAGTGGAGGTTCTCAATTCGGATGTTTATATAATTTTTTTTTTATGTATATTCGGGCATAAGTGATCCTTTTATTAGGTGTTTCATCGACCAATAGCTCTTCCAGGCGTTTTCGTTATTCGAGCAACCTCCTTATCTTGCCTCGCCTGGAAAGAGACTATTTGGCCGAGGTATATGTACTCATGGACATATTCAGCCTCCACATCCTCAATGTCCACTTAGCATTTCATGCTGTTTGTCATTAACTTCGTTTTCGTTATATTCATTTCGAATCCGACCTCGAGGTTGGCATGGCTCAGTTGTTCCAGCATAAGGCTCAACTCAGCCGCCGAAGACGAGAAAAGGACAATATTGTCGGCGAAGCGTAGATTAATCTTCTGTCTCCAACGACAATGCCCTTGTCCCGCCAGTGTACATCTAAATTTCGGAAGACTTCCTCAAGCGTTGCTGTGAAGAGTTTTGGAGACAGTGGATCCCCCTGCTTGACACCCCTTCGAATTGGAAAGGATGGGCCAGTGGTATCTAAGCGCATGGCAGCTGTACTATTAAGATAAATTCGTTCCAGTAATTTAACTTAAGTGGGATCTATTTCCTGTTTGTAGAGTGTAGTAAAAATGGCTTTATGTGATAGACTATCAAATGCTTTGTAATAAATAATAATCCACGAACGCAAGGTACAATGGTAAGTTAAATTCTTCGTGCTTTTCTATCAGCTGATGTAACAAATCTACTTGCTCCTATTTAAATAGAGGGTAAGCAGACCGTTCAATAAGTTTTTAGGGAAGCCAAAATACAGCAAGTTATAAAAACAGCTAGTTATAAAAAGGACTACTTGGCACGCACTCTCGGAAGTTTTATAGTACACACACGCGCGCACTCTCTGGAGTTTTATAGTTCACGCTTTGGAATCAGCTCAGCTCTGCAGGAACGGGAATCAGGCGTCAGGGTAGCAAGTTATACGTGGATAGCTTCCGAAGATCGGAGTAGGAGGTCCCAGGTGGGATCTTTAGCTGGATCCCCTGGGTTAGTTAAAGATGTCACAGCAAAAACAAGCAAATTGTTAAAGATGTCACAGCAAAACCAAGCAGTTTTCTCATGCTTCACGTCTCGGTCCCCAAGACTCGAATGCCTCCAGCCGTTCGTGAGCTCGTCTTCAAAGTAGTCTTCCTTTTTCAAATATCAGTTTCCTTCTTTGTGGCCATCATCTCATCTGACAAGTGTAGTCGGCCAAGACATTTTTCACGAGTGCGTAAAGAATGTTATAAAATTTATCTTACATACCTATTTGTTTAAAAAATAAACTTAAACAAAATCAAAAATAAAGAATTAAACAATTAAATTGGTTTATAATTATTTGGTAAAAAACAATAGTTTGAAATAGGGTGAGTCCCGTGTGTTGTAAATGTTAGTATTTAATCAATTGAGCTACCTATTATAAATTAAATTCTCATTAAACTAAATAAACTTAACACAATTTGTTGTCTAGAAGTCAGTTTTCTGTGATTGGTTCGGGTAGAGTAAAAGTACCTACCTTTAGTAAAATATTCCTGTGCTTTTATCATTTGTGCAATGGTGTAAAGGCACCTCGTTTTACCCTCACTTCCACATGACATGACATCAAAAAATATACGCTGATGAAATAAGATAGTAATAAACTCAACATGATTGTTGTAATGTAACCTACAAATAAAGAAGAATCGAAAAAAAATGATTTGCAAGAGTCCACCTGAACAAACAAAAAAAAGCTGGTAAAATAGGCAGGTCCCTCTTTTCCATTGGGCACTCTGGGCAAGTGCCCAGGGCCCCGCGATCTTAGGGGCCCCGGCCTGCTCTCATAAAAAAAAAAACATTATTTGCAGCCACGTTCCATTCTACGCATTATTAGTACCCGATTCAATGACAAAATATGTGATTTGCAGTGCGATTTACAATAAGTTTCTAGCCTCCCAGTTATGAAACATTATTATAAAACCGAGTACATCCCGAGGACAGCCGAACACATACGAAGCGGGTATTTTTTTATCGTCTTATAAAAAAAACACGCACGGTGTCGCTTACGGTAACAGTGCCGCGAGTTCAATGGGTTTTTTCCCATCTCAAAAAACGCCCAACGCGCCTAAAGAAGTTTTCACTTCAATATTAGTAGGTATATGTTTCTCTTATTGTCTCTTATCTACACAGGGGCCCCATGATCCTTATGTGCCCAAGGCCTCCGATAGGTTAAAGACGGCCCTGAAAATAGGAGCGTGCGGCGTCCGAGCTGACGAGTGGCGAGCTCCGGCCGACCGCTGAGGTGAATCGATAACCAACCATGTGGAATTTATAAGTGTCCGGCGGGCGGCGGCGGCGGCCGCGGAGCTTCTGCGCTCTTGCTTTTTCACATGTTTCCAAGTCTGCGCCGCTCGCACGCGCGCTGCCGCCGCAGGAGCGAGCGAGCCCGCAACGTTGGCGGGCTTGTTTCTCACTGCGCGAGTGCGCGTGTCTGTCTGCCGCTGTGCACGTCGGCATGTTTGCTCGGTGCCCTCGTTGTGGTGTGACGTGTACTCGATCGAGATATTTATAAAAACTACGACATTCGAAGTTTAAACTTTAGTAGGTTACATATTATTGGAGTATCTAGTGTTTCCTTATATTGTTTTGTGATGTAAATAGATAGGTACCTAACCTACCTAGTCTTCTGATAGTTATGTCAACCGGCAAACGTAAGAAAGGCTCAGTGGAGGGGGGCGCGAGTGAGAGCGGGCGCGCGGATGCGGCGGGGGGCGAGGGCGGTGACGGGTCCGCGGGGGGCGAGGTGGGGCGGCTGGTGGACTGCAGCCAGGCCGACGACCGGCGCATGATCCGCCTGGTGCGCGCGCGGCCGCTGCTGTTCGCGCGCAACAACATGCCCGTCGCCAGCTACTACTCTCAGGTCAAGAAGCTGTGGCAGCAAGTCGCCGACCACATGGGCTGGTCCGGTACGAACACGACACACTATACTATGATAACACAGGTGGTAATAACATGTCTCCCAAGCTACCTCAACCGCTGTAGCTACATGAGGACGTCCATCCTTAACTTGTAGAGCCATGACATGATTGTTTACAAGATCGTCGATGTTCTACCGATCTATTATTTGTAGTTTGGTAGTGTAGTTACAGCGTCACAGAGCTGTACTGTATCCTGTAGCTGCTCTATCTTTTGAACCGTAGGCTCCTTCAAACAGGCGAGACACGACACGCGACACGAAGGCACCGCAAGTCGCGCAACGAGCGGTGCCTTTGTGTCGCGGGCGATTATATCGCGTGTCGCGCCTAAGAGGGTGAATGGGGGGAGGGTGAAATTTCACGCGGACGAAGTCGCGGGCAGAAGCTAGTGTCGATAATGATAAATGATTTATTTTCTGTAAGTAGGTTTGTACAAACACTTTTACACGTCAATCATATTTCTTTAAACTAGATGAGGTCGGCGTTTCCTATCTGATTATTCTGAGAAGATAGGCCGAAACAAACTCAGAGGTCATAGTCTCTTAATTAAAGTCCAGACAAAATCTTGGTCAGATCATGTGAACATCATGTCGACGGCTCCTAAGAATACTGAGTCAACTATACTTCTAATAACTTTACAGGAAGGCGATAAGAAGATCGAATGCTTAATATTTAAATTGTTAATACAACCAAGAAAAAATGACTAACCATAGTGAATTAAATATAATAAAGCCTTTCATATGTACAAGATAAATTTCATATTATTTTATTAATTTATGAGATAATGTAGATAGACTAGTATACGGCGATTATTTGTTTATTAAAAATGGATCAAGTACCACTTATATTTTTATACGTCGCATTATTGAATCTACGTTATGGAGAAAAATTACTTTATAAGTGTGGCTAAAAATATTTTTATTTACTTATTGGATTTTTTATATACAATACTGTCTGTCATGGATTCATTTTTTGTAAAAATATAATAAGTTGACTCACTATACATGGACATAATTTTAAAAGTGAACCATAGTTAAATTGAGTCAAGTGTGGTACATAATAGTTAAAACAATCAAAAACGCCTTTAATGTTTAATATTTTAATCAAAGAGATCTCAAAATGGTATCGGTAACATTAACACAACTTTAGGATATCTATAAAATTAACAAAAAATAACAAACATTAACAATACTACCAATAAAAACAAACGCTTAAGTTGGTCTAGTCTTAGGTAATAAAATACAAAATATTGATTGTATCAATTGCACATTTCTGTAAAATAAGAGAATTATTTATTAATTGTTTGAAATCACTATAATTTAGGAACAATACAAAACAAACAAACAAAAGTAATCATTTTTATTTTTTTTAAAGAAAATCACAATTCTTAATATCCTAAGTAATAGGTAGGTACTTATTATAGTATTTATTGCTGAGAATAAAATCAGTCTCAAAAATTAACTTATGAGGTAAGTACTTAATAATTACGAAAACAATCAATCTAGACAAAGAAAAAAGACAAATTATATTATTAATTATTCTGAATCGCTCTCATTTCTATTGCTGTCAATCTTAATTAAACTAGAAAAAAACAAGTCCTCAGGTATCACGAATTTGTTGCATATGTCCATTAAATCTTTGTGTTTATTCCTATTGGGATTGGCATCTATAATAGGGACAGTTTGATTACGTATTGCTTTAGGTTTATTAACACAGTCAATCAATACAGTTATAAGAATATACCATGTAAACTAGTTTAAAAAAATAATTTGTAAAGATTTTCTGGCTCAATTTTTATTTCAGTGACTTTATTCCATTGCATCTTAGATCCATCACAGGCAAAACTCCAGTTGTTGACCTTTGTAAGCATTGTTTTTAAGTCCATCACAATATCTTGAGACACCTAGGTGACCTTATAAGGCTTATCGTCGGTTTTAGCAAATTGAAACGCCATGTACCATTGGGCAGGCGTATATATTATATATTTTGTCTTTCGTCTGTCTTTCTGTTAGTGCATGCATACTGTCTCCCTCGTTTTGGGTGTGACCAACAATTAGAAAACAATGACTAATTTTTATTTTGTATGTATAACTTGCCATCATATAAATTAAAAAACGATTCTGTTCCGATTCTGACCACCGCAGTTATAAGTCCAGAATCAGTAATCTTTTATACCTGCCATAACTGTTTGTTCAATAAATTTAAAAACACAGCTAGCAATTTTATTTTCTCCTCTTTTAGCAGTTTGTTGATGCCAGGCAAAGCAATAACCCTGACGATGTCCTAAATCAAATACAGTGAAATTTTAATTATAATAAAATTAAATTAAAATAAAACGTGCTAACGTTCCCATGGGGTACATTAAGCACTTTTGGAGGTCGTAAGCGGCTGTTAGTATTTCTGGATCTGTTGCGCTAATTCTTTGTCTTCTGCTTTCAACTGTCTTGCTAAATCTTTTTGTTTCAAGTGCTCTGCCTGTTTTTCTGCTTCTTGTTCTGTGTGTTGTTTATTTTTTTTTTAAATGTGACATTCTTCCAATTATGACTCTAAATTTAAATAAAAATAACACAAGAAAAGCAACTATTTCTTGATAACAAAAAGCACACAATAACGTCCGCACACCGCGTTGTTTCGCCGTATACTGAGCCAATTTGAACTTGCGCGCATTCGCGTCCCGCGTATATTGGTAGCAGACACTTGACTCAGTATACTGAGTGATAAATAAATAAATTACTATACTTGATCCAGTTTACGCTATTTTTTTTCAGTTATTTATAAAGATATGATTTTTTTTCTTTTACAGGTAAATAGGAAATGATTTAATTATTGTTAATACACAAAAAAGTGCAATTCTCAAAATTTGTTAGTTGACTCAGTATACTTAGGAGCCGTCGATGTAGATTGATGTCTGAAATGGTCTTTTGAAGAAAGAACAACCCAGATAGAGTGGACCTGTCCAGTCAGTGCACGCATTTGTCAGTAACCGTGCAGCTCAACTCAGAACTTGAGGAGCTCAACGATTCGACGAACAATACAGGACATTTGGGTAGACCGCACAAACTACTCAAACTGCCAGACCATGATTAAAACGGAAACAATGAGCCCAGATAGTCCTCACATTCACAATAATTGAAATAATATAATACTTTATACAGTTAATGTACATGTCATTGTTTAAGTAAATACCTATACATTGGCTGGGTCCCGAGAGGGAGCGACTTTCCAAAATTAAGCTCTTACAATGTTGTTATAAATATAAATTTAGAAAAAATAAAGTGTAAAATAGCAAAATAAAAACGTTTATGTTCCGAAAATACGGTTTTCCTGGGGATCACGCTTGACTCAACAGCCGCTTTGTTTGTAAAATTTACCAATTAACAGACGTGGATACCGCGAGACTGGTCTATTTTAGTTACTTTCATAGCATCATGTCTTACGGTATTTTGTTGTGAGGACAGGCCGCAGTTATTGATTCTATCTTCATTCTGCAAAAGAGGGCTGTCAGAGCCATCTACAAGCTTAGCAGACGCGAATCTCTACGGGAACTGCTTGTCAATATGTTCCTTGTCAAACGTGCCCTGGCAGTTGATAGTATGTTATGCTCACTCAAATGTCTCGCACGGTGGCGTGTGTGTTGGATCTTAATGCTCTAAGGTTGGATCATTTAGCTCGCTTCAAAATGGTTGAATGGTGCTGATTTTTGCGCCATGTTCGTGAACGGGCGCCGTCAATTGGGGCTGGTCATCACTTAGCTGCCTCGGCTTATTTTTAATTATTTTATTTTTGGATTGTTGTTTGTTTTTGTTGTACTCCGGAGGCTTTTAACGTGTACCTACGCCTTTCTTAATTTTTTACATCGATCTCACATTTGTATAATTTTAAAATCAAAAGTAATGATGTACCTACCTAACTAATATTGTAAAATACTGTGTAAAATATAATTTAAAAAGAGTGTCCATGGAGTTTTTTGCCTGTTCTTCTCCATAGGTACACACTTTGGAATGGGCAACTAGCTTCATATTTTCTGACTGACCGACTTCTTGGCAATTCAAAAGCGCCTGTAAATGGTTTAATTGAAAAAAAAAATACCTACATAAGTATATGAAAACATTATGTACGTTCGAAAAAATCTACATCTTTTTAGTTTTTAGTAAGGATAAGTGACAGGCATAATTTTAACACTAGAAATAGGGACAAATTAGATCAACCGCGTTTCAGATTGTCTAAAATAAAAACTTCTTTTAAGGGTTACTGTGTAAAATGTTATAATAAAATACCACTCCATAATCATCAACTAAATGAGAAGAAATTTAAAACATTCATTAAACGCAAGCTATGTAGACAAGCATATTTCAAGTTGGATGATTATATCGTATATGTATAAATATGCTTGGCTTAATACTGGGTCCTGCTCCACAAGCACTTGGGCTCACTAGTTAAAATTTCAATAATTGGAAGAGGTGCTTCCCTTTTTCTTTTTTAGTGTTTCTGACATTATGAACATAATTTCTTCTTTATTTTATTCAAACAAGTTTTAATTGTTGAATACTTTATTATTAGAGTCATTTTCAAAAAAAAAATGTACATTCTCTCATAATTTTTTGTCTTCGTTGAAAAATCACGTAATGTTATGGAATTGTTGCCGATTTTATGAATTCGTTTTGTCCTAATCATTGTTTATAATTTTAACTCATCAATTTAAACTCCAAATACCCACTACTTTTTATTTTAATAAAAAAAATTGCAAAATAAAAACGAAGAATCTTATTCCGTTTAGTACAAATTATGTATGTCTCACTTAAGCTTTTGACAACAAAAACATTAACTGACGCTTAGCTGAATGGTACATTATTCAATTTAATACGGGGTATAATAATTAAGGTACTGATCTACCGAAAAAAAAATATATTTGCATAAAACGTTAAACTAAATTAAATAGAATAGAATTTAAATATATGTCCACTTTTGTAGTACTTTGTGTAACACCTCTGTGTAACGTCGAAATCATGCTTCATGGTTGCGCCAACATTCAAAAACTGATTGACATTCGCTACTTCCTATACCCATCTCCCTTCCGCACATACCTCGCGAGTGAATAAGAAGATTTCGCTCGTCATTTTGTCGCGAAAACACTTCCGAATCGAACCGCATCGCGCGCGCAATGGCGCTTGCCCGCACCGCTTAAAAATATTGATAACTTTGGAATCACCGCATTTCCGCATATAATAAGACTTTTACTCAACCGCCTGTGTTCTTGTTTAACGTGTGAGACAGTAATTAGAAGCCCAACTGCCCCTGAACCTGGAAAGTGAACCGGTGCACCGGCGACGACGAGCACGTGGCTCCCGTAAAAGGTTTGTGCTTCCTTCCTTATTATTTCGGGTTGTCTTCTATTGTCCCACACCCACCGCAACTCGAAATCACCCATCACCAAGCGTTTGTCATTCTTATTGTTCCGCATCGCAAAATACAGTCCACTAATTTGGCCCTTGGCGCCACCATTTTCTTTGGTCCCTCTCACCGGATAGTATAGGTATTTGAATTAGGTACATATTTGTTGTAGTTATCGCATTAGTATTTATTCCATAGGGAATAAACGCACCGCACCGCAGTCTTATACCTAACGCAATTCGTTGTTCGTTTCGCAAATAGTTCATCTATTACCTACGCATTGTACGTTCGTAATACCTACATACGTAGCTATAGATCGTTAGTATTCTGTTAATTCATTCGGAAGTCAAAAAGTATTTGTATATCAGAAACAGAGACACAACCTGATGGGTAAATTAGAATTGATTTAAAAGTACCTACAGTTCGTTTAGTATACTCGCAGTACGTTTATAACTGTCTACCCACTTTAGGTTCTTAGATATTGTTCGCGTCACTGTTCTTCACCGCTTATTAGTTAAAATTAACTTTATTTTGTTTGTTTACTGCATTGATAGTGTGTCATAATACCTATTGTTCACGATGCCTCCAAAGGATAGCAAAGTTCAATTAAAACTTTTATATGCTAAAAGAGACATGCTATTTTCCCGCGTGCAATCTATTTGTGATAATGCACTTAAAACAGCTGATCTAGCCATTAGAGATTCGTTCTTATGTTCTGTAGAAAATTTGGATAGTTTGCGCACGGAATTTGAATCCGTAATTCATGATATTAACGTTTTAGAGTTAGAATTAAATCCAGAATACGCTGTGAGTTATCAAGCTTTGGCGTCATTTGATGATTTATTCTGTCGCATCAAACGCGTCGCGAGAAGTTTGGAGATGCCGTCTATCCATCAGATCCATGCAAATCACACTCGCGATCGACCTAGATTACCGCCCATTCAGATACCTGAATTCAATGGTGATATTCGCAATTGGAATCAGTTTATAGATAGTTTTGAAAACACTATAGATAAGAACATCTCTTTGACAGATCATGAAAAATTACACTATCTGGTTGAAAAGTTAACTGGTAAAGCTAAAACTATTTGTGCCGGCATTACTTTTAGTGCCGAAAATTATTCATTAATTTTAAAAACTTTAAAGTCGAAATACGAAGACAAAAGATTGGTAGCTACCGCATATTTAGATCAGTTATTCGAATTGAAAAATATTACAGTTTCTAATGAACATAACTTAGAGAAGTTTTTAGATATTTTTGCATCATCTGTTCGCGCAGTAAAGAACCTGAAGGTCGATGACCTCTGCGACTTTTTGTTTTTGTATTTGGGTTTAAGGAAATTAGATAATGAAACTGTTCGTTTATTTGAAATGAACCATCGCAGTAGTAAACTGCCAAAATTCAATGATTTAGAATGTTTTGTTCGCGATCATATTAAAATATTACAACGCACTTCGTCAAACCATGAAGTTACGAAGAAGGTAGTTACTAAATCCGACCGTCGAACAGATGCGCCTTCGAAGTCACAAAAGTCGACACATACGTATGTGAATACCGCACCTGCACCTGTACAATCCATTTGCTCTTTGTGCAATAGTCAACATTCGCAATTGTACAAGTGTTCTGGGTTTTTAAAATTTACGCCTTATGAACGTTATAAGTTTGTTCGCGAAAACAATTTGTGTTTTAACTGCTTAAGTGACAAGCATCGGGTTACGTCATGTAATAGTAGTCAAAGTTGTCGTAAGTGCCCTTCAAAGCACCACACTTTACTTCACATGGAGAAAGGTTCTAATAATGCCGCATCCAATGTGAGCACAGTTAGTTTATCAAACGGTGACACGTCGTCGCAGACAGTCAGTGCGAACTCGGCGACCGCTTCGCAGCCGCAGCCGCAGCCAGCGCGCGACGTTGGCCGCTCGCAGACCGCCGTGAGTGACGTCACGTTGTGTTCGATGTCCGCAAGCAGTGCGTGTACTACCGTGGTGCTCGCGACCGCTCACGTTGTTGTTAATGATGCTGTAGGTAATCCGTGTCTTGTTCGAGCGTTGTTAGATTGCGCTTCGCAGAGTAATTTTTTAACTCAAAATTGTTGTCAACGCCTTGGATTTAATATTAATAATCGGCCAGCCCGCTCAGTAGTTAAGGGGTTCGGTGGTTTAAAATCAACCATTCATGGTTCGATTAAAATTAAATTTGCCTCGCGTTTTAATCCCGATATTTGTTTTGATATGGATTCGCTTGTCGTAGATAAAATTACGGAACAATTGCCTACTGTCCCGGTTGATACGTCTTTATTGACCAAATTTAAAGACCTACCGTTGGCAGATGAATCTTATTGTGTCCCTGGAGACGTCGATATGTTGATCGGCGCATCGATTCTCCCGCACCTCCAGTTATCGCGTAAGGTTCAAGGTCATTCGTCGTATCCCGCACCGCACGCCCTAGAAACAGTTCTAGGTTTCGTTATTGTTGGTTCCGCACCCGCACATTTAGATAGTTACTCGACTGTGTCACACTGCTGCACTGTTGAGCCGCCGCTGGAGTCCACCATCCGCAAGTTCTGGGAAATTGAAGAGGTCAATGTCCCGCCTATCCTAAGCCCTGATGATAAGGTGGCTGAGGAGATTTATTGTCGCACGACTATTCGAAACAATGATGGTCGTTATGTTGTCGCGCTCCCATTCAAGGGGGATATTTTTTCGCTCGGTGACTCCTACGCTTCCGCTGGAAAACGCTTTTCTTGTTTAGAACGTAAGATGCAAGCATCTCCGAAGTTGAAGCAAGCCTATGATGAGGTTGTTATCGAATACCTAGATAAAGGATACATCTCACCTGCGCCTACCGCCGAGACTGACGAGACTCGCGGTCATCCATCTTACATCATCCCGCACCACGGAGTTGTTAGAGAAGATAAGCTTACTACTAAGCTCCGCGTGGTTTTAGACGGCAGTGCTAAGACTAGCACTTCTGTATCGCTCAATGATATTTTGTATTGTGGTCAAAACCTTCAAGGTAACTTATTTGACATTATTGTAAATTTCCGCTTGTTTGCCGTCGCGCTTTCCGCCGACATAAGGCAAATGTTTCTTTCTATTGGTATTCGCGAATGCGACCGCCGATTTCAACGTTTTTTGTATAGATTTTCGCCTCAAGAACCTTTGAAAGTTTACGAGTTTAATCGTGTTTGTTTTGGGCTTAAGTCGAGTCCTTTCCATGCGCTTCGCACTATCAAGCAATTAGCCGCTGATGAGGGTGAAAGATTCCCGAAAGCGAAAGATACTATTGAAACTGGGCTATACATGGATGACTTTGTTTATAGTGTAGCCAGCGAGGCAGAGGCCGTTGAGACCGCCGCTCAAGTAATAAATCTTATGAAAGCCGGTCAGTTTGACCTTGTGAAGTGGACAAGTAACTCGCAAACCGTTCTAGATTCGATTCCACTATCACATCAATTATCTTCAGTGAAGGAATTTGATGGTGATGATACGCACAAGGTTCTAGGCTTAAGTTGGTCACCCGCGTCTGACATGTTCAGTCTTAAGGTTAGTTCGACTCCGCAAATTTGTACTAAGCGCATTATCCTGTCGTGTGTAGCACGTATATGGGATGTTATGGGATTTGTAGCTCCCGTCGTTTTATACGCCAAGTTACTTATAAAGGAACTTTGGCTTTCCAATAGTGATTGGGACGACCCCGCGCCCGACAATATTGTTAAATTGTGGGCTCGCTTTCGCAAAGAGCTTCCATTGCTCAATCAAATAAGAATTCCGCGCCATGTTGGTATATTGTCCGACAGTATAGTTACTGTCGTAGGCTTCGCAGACGCCAGTGAAAAGGCTTACGGGGGGGTAGTTTACTTTCACGTTTTGAATGCTGATAAGGTCTCGGTTAGTCTTATAAGCGCTAAATCCAAAGTCTCCCCTCGCAAGGTCGTTTCTCTAGCGCGCCTGGAGCTGTGCGCTATACTTTTGTTAGTGCAATTAATCAGCTCTATTGTCAATGCCTGTAGGCACCGCATTATTATCGATAGAATTATGGCTTTTTCTGACTCTACTGTCGCTTTGTGTTGGGCACATTCTTCGCCCCATCGCTGGGACACATTTGTTGCCAATAGGGTGGCTAAAATTCAGTCCGAATTACCACCACAAAATCTCTTTCACGTTGCTGGTATAGAAAATCCCGCCGATTGTCTCTCCCGCGGATTGCTCCCTTCGCAAATTTTAGATCACCCGCTATGGTTCTGCGCTCCGCCTTGGATTCACAGTATGTTTGAGGAATGGCCGGTTAAGCCTTTTAATCCAGCTGCCGTTTCAGAACTACCCGAGGAGAAGAAACATTCGCTTGTAGTTTCGGTTCCACGTGAAGAGTCGGTTATTTTATCGTTGTCTAATCGAGTCTCGTCTTGGTCGAGACTTTTGCGTTGTGTGGTCTATGTCTGTCGTTTTCTAAAACTACTGTCCACACGCGGTAATATAACCGCCGCTGATCTGGATAAAGCTGAGTCAGTCGTGCTTCGTGAGTTGCAGAGATTTTATTTCGCATCAGAATTTAGTAGTTTAGAGTCCAACAAACCTTGTAGTCGCGCTTTTCAACATTTGAAACCCTTTTTGCAGAGTGGTCTCATTCGAGTAGGTGGTCGTTTGAGAAATTCTGATTTAGGATTTGAACAAAAGCATCCAGTAGTTTTACCCCGCAAGGACCATGTTTTAGATTTGATAGTAGATTATCATCATAAGGTGAATTGTCACGCAGGTCCAGACTTGTTGATGTCTA
The DNA here is from genome assembly GCA_963855955.1 of Luperina nickerlii. Lineage (NCBI taxonomy): Eukaryota > Metazoa > Arthropoda > Insecta > Lepidoptera > Noctuidae > Luperina > Luperina nickerlii. Next base: position 20,951,326 of record OY979681.1, on the reverse strand, counting down.
TCCTTAGACAGAAGTATTGGATACTTTCCGCTCGCAATTTGATTCGTGCTAGAGTGCACAAATGTGTGCCCTGTTTTAAGCTTCGCCCGCGATTTATCGCGCCTGAAATGACCGATCATCGCTCTTGTCGTGTTGTTCAATCCGCTAAACCTTTCGTACACACCGGTACGGACTTCGCTGGCCCGTTTAGAGTAACTATTACCCGTGGTCGTGGTATACGCTCTACAAAGGCTTACGTTTGTCTATTTATTTGTATGACAACTCGCGCTGTTCACATAGAATTGACTGGTGATTTAAGTACGCAAAGTTTCATGTCCGCGTTTAAGCGTTTTCTGTCGCGACGTGGTCCCGTCAAACGTTTATATTCGGACAACGGTACTAATTATATTGGAGCTCGCCGTAGTATCTCGGAGCTACACGCATTCTTGCGATCAAAGTATTATCAGAGTGAATTCGCTCATGTTTTGGCCGAAAACCGTATTGAATGGCATTTTAATACGCCCGCTGCTAGTCACTTTGGTGGTAATTGGGAGACTAACATTAAGAGCCTCAAGTCGCATCTGTTCCGCGTTGTAGGCGTACAGATTCTCTCGTATGAGGAGCTGAGCACTGTACTCGCTCAGATAGAGGCAGTGATGAATACTCGTCCACTGTGTCGAACTCTATCTAGTGACCCGTCAGAGTCTTTAGCTTTAACGCCGGCTCACTTCCTAACCACGACTCCTCTTAAGTATTTGCCCGCTATGGATGTCGATGAAGACAGACTGCATCTCCTAAAGCGTCACGCTCTTTTGGATAGATTAGTTCAATCATTTTGGAGGCGTTGGAGAACAGATTATTTGCACACGCTGCAGTCGCGTCAAAAATGGAATACTCCATCGAATCCAGTTACCGTTGGTACTGTGGTAGTTTTAATGACTGAGAATGCGCCCCCTCTACACTGGCCTCTAGGTGTAGTGGAGGAAGTTTTCCCTGATTCAAAGGGAGTTACGCGTATCGTAAGAATTAAAACCGCAACCGGTTCGTATTTACGTCCGGTTATTCGCCTCTGTCCTCTGCCTAATCAGCAGCAGGTTTCAACTTAGTTTAGTAGTTATTGCAACGCTTTAGATATAGTTTAGGAATAGTTTAGCAGTTATAGGTTGCATAAGAATTTAGTTATTTGATTAGTTTCGCTTATTGTTTTTGAAGGTGATCCTTCAAACCCGGGGGGAATGGTTGCGCCAACATTCAAAAACTGATTGACATTCGCTACTTCCTATACCCATCTCCCTTCCGCACATACCTCGCGAGTGAATAAGAAGATTTCGCTCGTCATTTTGTCGCGAAAACACTTCCGAATCGAACCGCATCGCGCGCGCAATGGCGCTTGCCCGCACCGCTTAAAAATATTGATAACTTTGGAATCACCGCATTTCCGCATATAATAAGACTTTTACTCAACCGCCTGTGTTCTTGTTTAACGTGTGAGACAGTAATTAGAAGCCCAACTGCCCCTGAACCTGGAAAGTGAACCGGTGCACCGGCGACGACGAGCACGTGGCTCCCGTAAAAGGTTTGTGCTTCCTTCCTTATTATTTCGGGTTGTCTTCTATTGTCCCACACCCACCGCAACTCGAAATCACCCATCACCAAGCGTTTGTCATTCTTATTGTTCCGCATCGCAAAATACAGTCCACTAATTTGGCCCTTGGCGCCACCACTTCATTTGATTTACTTTAAACGCATCTCTAGTTTATTTAGCAGTGGCAATGCAATACGCAACTACCAACCTAACGAAATAAAAACGCAGCCATCTTGTTTTTCTGACATTTTGATTTGACTGTGATCCTCGATTTTTGTCGCAAAATATTTTCCTCCGACTAACGAGGATTTAATAGGTAAGTACCAATAAATAACAAAAAACTTTATATATACATGTGACTTTGCATACTAATGAGAGAATCCAACTGAAATAAAATAATTCTAGTGAGATATTTGCCTGCAATTTGTTCGACATTATTTTGACGCCGCGTTATGTTGTTATTTTGTGTAACATTGTGTAACGTTACACAAAGTAAACGGTATAAAGCTGTGTGCATATTGCTAGAGTTCAGTGTTTTTAACCGACTTTTAAAAAAGAGGTGCCCTCAATTCCACTGATTTTTTAACGTACATAATATGATGCAATATATTATGAATCGATTTTGATGATTATTTTTTTGTTCTAAAACTTTTTTTTTATATGGTACTATGGACCAACCCTGAAATTGCGAAAAAATATCAGCTGATCCATGCATTTAAAAACCATGACATGTAAAAGTGCTCAAAAAAGGCAAGTTAAGTGAAGTGCAAAGTGTTCTGCTAGTTTTTTTTTAGTTTCCTCTCAACAATACCAAGACAAGACAGGTGGAAAACGGCAGTATGAACTATTCTTTACAATGTCTTTTGTGTAACATTATGCTCCTTTATGTAACGAATATTTGAATTCCCTTGTGTTTCTTTTGTGTAACGTACAATTTTTTTGAAAATGACTCATTAAACTACCTTCTGCCCGCGACTTCGTCCGCGTGAAATTTCTTGTTACTCCGACCCACACCGTCGCATCGCATCGCCTGCCCGCGCTATTACTTCGTTTTTACGAATCTGACAAAAATAAGCAGTGTAATGAAATATTAGTCAGTCTCAGTAGTCTAGAGATGTTTATTGAATATATTATTATTTATTAGTTAACGCATATTAGGATACCATACCTATTAAGTAAGGTGCATTCGGGTAATATCGAATGGTTTTCAGACAAATTGATGGAATGTGTGTATTTTGATGAACCAGGCAGAAGCAGTGGATTATATGTCTTCTAAAGAAGTCATTTCGTCTTCTTGAATGTATAGCCTAGAGCTCTATTCAGAGATCCTTCATAAATATCGTAGTAGTTTTAAAAAAAAAGTGTTTAAAAACTTACTTTTTTTTTCTTTGCACTAGTGTAATTTCGAATTATGTACGGGCAATTCCGAATGACGGTTAAAAGTGGATTTTATTCACTTTTGACAAAAGGTACATATTTCTTTTTAAATCGTTATTATCCTCCAAAAATAATATTCACGATATTTGTCATAGAATAACCTAAACACGTTTGTGTGACACTTGTATTTCGGAATTACCCGTCGCATGGGTAAATGGTTCTCAATCTTTTAGCAGGTACAGAGCGGATATGATTCTTTTACTCACGCGATTATTCTCATAGTTTAAAAGATATTATTATATCGTAATCAAAATGATCGCATATCCTACTAAAAGTAACATTCAGATCTTTGTATGGATTTGTATGCTACCCCTTCCGATGTAGGTACGCGGTCGTGTAGCCTGACCCGGCAGCGCGGGGACGGGCAGCTTGCATCGAAGAGCTTTGCATAAAAATCCATACAAAGAGGTGGGCAGTTTCGGCAGTTGCGACTCGGCAGCGCTGCCGGGTCGCGACTGCTGAGATCCGATCAAAACGTTTAAGATTTTCTGTAATAAGAATGGAAATAATCATGGGTCTTGGGTTTGAAAATAAGACTTAATATAATAAAAAATAAAGATTTATTTGAAAATTAAGTAAGTAATTAAACTACTACTTATGTAGCAAAATCACAAATAAATAGTCAAATTGAATTATAAAATTAACCCACTTCTACTTGTAAGTGGGTTAATTTTATAATTCAATTTTATGACATATAAATTTGACATATAAATTAAACAAAAATGTTAACTTGATATCTCAGTTATGCACACTAAAATAGTTGAGCCTCTCTCTGACACCTGAATAACATAAACAAATTATAAAGCTTTATTCGAGGTTTTAGATAAAAAAAAAACTAAACAAAGAAGTTCTCAAAACTTATAAAATAAATTTTGACAAGTTATAACAATCAGTGTTTATAATTATTTTTGTGTATGCTTTGTTGGTTGTCCTTAAATAAATAAATTACGAAAACTATCAATAATAATTTGCAATGACGTACCTATATTTTACTGTCAAGTTTGAGTAGCACAACAAGAACTCCGTGTCTTGATTGTCAAAAGAACAAAAATAACTCCGTTTGTATAGCGATTGTATTAAAAAACTCATGTAGATTAGTGCTTATATCACAGTATTAGTAATAGAACTAGCGTACAAAGGGATCACTCCTGAACAAAATACAAGTTTAGGTATAACAAATCACTGTCGATACGATATTCAAATACGCGCGAGACAATATGTCGAGCATGCTAGCCGAGTGGCAACCGACTGCCATTTGCTTACCAATAGGCGGGCCGGCCGATCAGACCTAAGCTGTGAAATGACACCCCCCTGCTTAGGTATATCACGTTTAGACAGAACTAACATACCATCGAAATTACCCAAATAAATTATAGATTGAGAATATTGAGAACCACTGACAATCTCCATAGAAAAGCAACATCGGCTAAATCCGAATCATTTTTGATTCGGATTTACCCATCTTCGGGTAATTTCAATAAAAACAGAAAAAGATACCTAGGATGCGCGAACCTATTAAAAACTATATTAAAAACGAAAATCTATTAAACAAAAAAACAATCAGTTAAATAACTTACCAAATTTCTGAGATAACAATGTTCGTGTAATTTCCGATAACTAGAAAACGCGCGAAAAATGACACACTGCGAAAAATGCGGCGTTGTGACTCGTACATTTACAAGTAGCGACTTGAGTCAACAGAAGCGGGGGGAGTATTAAACTGGCGTCTAGGTAAATGTTGCCACATTATAAGATATCGTCGCGTTTGGTAGGAAATTGAAATTTTCGGAATATGCCGATTTTCGACATTACCCGAATGCACCTTACTGGATTTTAGTCAAATATTAGTGAACCGATTCATATAGCTACTCAATCTAATATACATATCTGCGTAATATCAGTAATAGTCTCCATAATAATTAATATGAAATACGAGATTCTGCACGTTTATTATTCACGTACGTATGACTATGAAAGAAGTGAAACGGTGATTAAATTTTCCTTCATACTTTAAACAGGCTTAGGACTGTCAACGTTGATTATGTTGGCATATTTAAAAAGTTAATCACCTATGTACAAATATTATTGTTTTTTTTTCTTACATAATATTATTATAAGCCTACATTTCGGTTTCGGCAAGGTTCTATTCATACAATACAATATTCATCTCGCTCACTCCTCCGCCTCGGGTCGGTTTAAACGAGTCTAGTCATCTCGCTCACTCGTCGGGCGCCGAGACAACCGTGAGTGAGTGAGATGACCGCGGTTGGCAAAATAATAATAGCATAGCGAGCGAGCGGAGCTAGGCGAGTCGCGGTCGGAAATAATCGGAATCGGCGCTATCAATCTATCATCAATCGCCGCGATCAGTCGCCTCGCTATTACGCGACCCTATTATTTGACTAATACCTGGTAACCTATTATTCTATATTCGCATATCCTAATATGAATATACGCGGCTTGTATTATGTATGATAGGTACCTACCTGTACCTATTACGAATATATTAGTCACACCTCTACACTTACAGTAGTCTGCGCTCGGCCGCCGTCGTGACTCGTGAGTGGACTCTGTGTCGCTTGTAACTTTGTAAGCAGCAGCTTGTGTTGAAAAGATCGCTGTACGGATACAAAATATTTAATTTTGACATACCAAACTTGATACTTCACGCATTCTGTATGTACCTACTACCCAAGGAAAGATTTTATTCACAGTCTTATATTTTTTCTAGAAGTAAGTAGGGATTATAAATTCATATTTCGTTTCGGACGTGATGGAGTGACCTGCAGGTGTACTTCGAAGACTGCTACTGAAACTAATAGACGAACTGAGCTAGGTGTGCAGAGTTTGGGCTCCTTTTATTAGTTATGTTGAGACCTTACCTCCGGACGTGATGGAGTGACCTGCAGGTATACTTCGAAGACTGCTACTGGAACTAATACCCGAGCTGAGCTAGGTGTGCCGATTTTGGGCTCCTTTTATTTATTTTATTTATTACTTTTAAGAAGGCTTACAGACTAATTACAAATAATAGGTAACAACAACACGTTATCAAGTTGCTAATAACAAGCCTCCACAGTTATACTATAACATACCGATTACTTAAAGCCGAACAATTAAAGTAGGTACATTGTGTTAGGTTAGTTTTTTTTTTTTAATTTAAATAAGTACTACACACAAGTTTAAGAACCACTAACCAGCGCATCATTCACAAAAAATGATTTGGCTAAGAGCATCCTTGCCGTGCTTATCTTAGTGCAAAATAAGTCAATATCATGTTTAGAAGACACATCATTGAAACTTCGAGCGCTTCTTATAAGAAAAGCATTAAGGCTCGTACACACAGGCGCGACGCGACACGCGACACAAAGGCACCGCTCGTTGCGCGACTTGCGGTGCCTTTGTGTCGCGTGTCGCGTCGCGCCTGTGTGTACGAGCCTTTACGCCTATAATTAGTAGTGGCAGAAGGCACACCTAGAAGCGGCCTTCTACGTAATCCAATAGTATTAGTGCGTAATCCTAACTTTGCTAATAGTTCAGGGCAGTCGATCGAGCCATTCGCTATGATAATCAAAAAACACACATCATTAATGAGTCGCCTACGATCCAATGGAAGAAAATGGTACCTCTTGCAACGGTGACTGTAATCTATGGAAACCTGGTGTGCCTTATAATCAAGATATCTCAGAAACTTTTTCTGGATACCCTCAATGCGCGAATTGTAGATCCCATATTGAGGGTTCCAGACTTGTGATGCATACTCCAAGTGGCTGCGCACAAACGAACAGTACAAAACCTTGATCGGCTTCAGAGAACGGAAACAGGCTGTGGCTCTGATTACAAATCCTAGTGCTTTCGAGGCCCTGCTCACGATACTGTCAATGTGTTGATCAAACAGTAATTTACTATCCTGTATAATACCTAAATCCCTAATGCTGTCAACCTTGCCCAAGGTTAGTCGGTTGAGACTATAGATTGAATTTACTATAGACTTCTGGCGTGTGAAGGTCATTTGAAAACATTTAGAGGCGTTCAATTGTCGCCGTCCCCGGAGAATAAAATGATAACTGCCATTATCCTAGTTTTAGTGTTATGTCATTTTTGGGATCTGTAGGTGTTAATACATCTGCTCAATTTTTTTCGCATTTTTTAAACACTTATTTACGAAACAAAAAAATATTACAATAGTATTCAAAGATTTAAAACAGGTCATAAATTACGAGAATAAAGTGTTAATATAATAATATCAAAATGTATTCCCACTTGTTAGTATGACAAACAGTCATAGAATTATATTCTCGTGAAAAAATATTCGACTAAATAATGATAAATGCAGTTATCATTTTATACGTATTAAAATTAATGTTAAAAAACAACAGTATTTTTCTTAATTTACTATTATTAGTCTTTTTAAATTGGTATTAATTAAAATCAGCCTTATAATAACATATTATGTGAATTAATATTACAATACTAATGAAATTATTAAGTAATATAATCTGTTACACATTTTTTTTTTAATAAAACAGCCTCATAATCACATTTATCACATAAAATCAGATTCTTATAATGACTTTTCAAAAATAAAATAAAGGTGGGTGATTAATCGTCATTATCTTCTTCATTGTCGTTATTGCTACCAGAACAGCTACTGCCATAAGTCAAGGACTCGTAAAAACCATGATAGTAACTTGGAATATCTCCTGCCTTACAGAGGCTCATAAGATCATCATATAAAGCCTTGTTTATTGGAATAAGCTCAGTGTACAACGTTTGTAGTTCGGGCACATAGCTAAGACTTGGCTTGTTATCTGTCTGGTACCCCGCTTGCTTCTTCTTCGCGTTCATAATGATTGTGTAAATCTGATCAGGCGTGCATCCTCGATGTTTTTCACTAAGTAAAAATTGCCATCAGCAACTACCAATTTCATTTGCCCCCCTTTTAGCAATCTGACCATGCCAAACATAACATAAACCTTTACTCTGGGTAGCACCATACACAGTGAAATTATAAATGGGATACTTCCTTTTGTAGTGGAACGATCCAACCTCAGATTGTGGGATGCTCAAAACCTTTTCTAAATCGAATATTGCTACGGTTGTTTGTGAGGGATCAACCGATTCTTTTTCTTTTTTTTAATTTGTCGTACTCTTTCTTTGATTTTTCATGGTCAGATTGCTAAAAGGGGGGCAAATGAAATTGGTAGTTGCTTATGGCAATTTCTACTTAGTGAAAAACAAAGAGGCATCCAGAACATATCATTTTACTCCGACGGTTGTTGCGGACAAAACAAAAACAGATTTATAATCGCTCTATATATTTTTGCTGCACAGAAGCTTCAATTGAACATCACACATAGATTCTTTGAAACCGGACATGGCCAGAGTGAGGGGGATTCCATGCATTTCAACATTGAACGTGAATTAAAACACAGAGTTGTATGCACGCTTGATCAGATGTACACAATCATTATGAACGCGAAGGGACATGGAAAAAATATCAAGTTTCAGAGATGACGCAAACAGAGTTTTATAATATAAAGGAGTTAATAGAGAATAAGAACTGGTTAAAAAATGAGGAGAGCCAAAAAATATCATGGACTGTGTATGAAGTGAATGCCTCACATTCACATCCATCAATTTTAAAATATAAATACAACTTTGATTCCGACTATTCCCAATTAAATACGGAGCCTGTCAGAAGAATAAGAAGCAAGCGGGGTACCAGACAGATAACAAGCCCAAGTCTTAGCTATGTGCCCGAACTACAAACGTTGTACACTGAGCTTATTCCAATAAGCAAGGCTTTATATGATGCTCTTATCATGGTTTTTACGAGTCCTTGACTTATGGCAGTAGCTGTTTTGGTAGCAATAACGACAATGAAGAAGATAATGATGATTAATAACCCACCTTTATTTTATTTTTTAAAAGTCATTATAAGAATCTGATTTTATGTGATAAATGTGATTACAAGGCTGTTTTATTAAAAAAAAAATGTGTAACAGATTATATTACTTAATAATTTCATTAGTATTGTAATATTAATTCACATAATATGTTATTATAAGACTGATTTTAATTATAACCAATTTAAAAAGACTAATAATAGTAAATTAAGAAAAATACTGTTGTTTTTTAATATTATTTTGAATAAAACTAATGTTGATTACCATGTCATAGTTTTATTAGGACACCAAATTAAAAGTCCTTACCAGATTTTTTTTTCAGAATATTTACGAGAATAAAACGATATTAAAGTATTATCAGTATCACTTTTAAACTAAAAACCCGTAGAATAAAATGATACGTGACGAGTGCAATATTTGATCCTGGTCAGGCTGTACGGAGAATAAAATGATAATCGACATTATACAACTTGGACGATGATTAATTTTGACTAACTACTTATTTTTTAAATAATATCTTTATTTTGATACTTAGGCGTATTTGATTATAACATTTAGAACAAACAAAAAATAACCTTTTTTAAAAGTTGACAATCATCTGTCTACGTCCAGTATTTAAGAAGCAATCAACGAAAACGTGTTTTTTATTTTTCCTGAAAAGTTGCATTTTTGTAGTTATCATTTTATTCTCCGGGGACGGCGTTGTAACAAATTGTGATTGCAATATTCCTCAAACCTATTAAGATCAGCTTGCAACTGGTGAGTATCAGAGATATCACGTATAATCTTATGGACCTTCATGTCATCAGCATATAGCAACACGTAAGAGTGCTTGAAGCAGCTTACAACATCAGCAATAAACATAGTGAAAAGCAAGGTCCCCAAAACTGAACCCTGTGGTACACCCGAGGGGACCGAGGTCCAACCCGAAGTGTAACCCTGGAGAACCACAGCCTGACTCCGATTCTCAATGTAAGACGAAAACCATCTATACAGGTCGCCATGTATACCGGCTTTGAGCAACTTCTCCAGCAGCAGACGATGGTCGATACGGTCGAAGCACTTGCTGTAGTCAGTCTTTTGTTAGTTATCTTGAGACCTTACCTCCGGACTGTCCTCTGTATGTACCTACTACCCAAGGAAAGATTTTATTCACAGTCTTATATTTTTTCTAGAAGTAAGTAGGGATTATAAATTCATATTTCGTTTCGGACTTGATGGAGTGACCTGCAGGTGTATTTCGAAGACTGCTACTGAAACTAATAGACGAGCTGAGCTAGGTGTGCCGAGTTTGGGCTTGTTTTGTTAGTTATGTTGAGATCTTACCTCCGGACTGGATGGAGTGACCTGCAGGTGTACTTCGAAGACTGGTACTGGAACTAATAGACGAGCTGAGCTAGGTGTGCCGAGTTTGGGCTTGTTTTGTTAGTTATGTTGAGATCTTACCTCCGGACTGGATGGAGTGACCTGAAGGTGTAATAATAATAATAATAATAGAATATGGCGCCAACAAAAAGTTTATGTAGTCCCTATAGTCCTCTCCACAACAGGCGTCATCCCAAATTACCTTCTCCATAGCCTTAAATTACTAAACCTAAAAGAAACCCTGTATATCACCCTACAAAAAGCTGCAATTTTAAATACATGTCGCATTGTCAGAAAGTTCATGCAAATAGATGAAAGCGAAATAGGTCCTCATCACAACACATCTTTAACTTAACACACCACAAGCTGCATTTACTTGACTTCGCGGTCCGTAAATGTTGCAAAAACCAGCCAAAGAGCTGAGAAGAGAAAACACTCTAAAAAAATAATAATAATAATAATATTTATTTGCATAAAAACACGGTAATTACGTAGGCTACTGCCGGAGGACTCAAAAAAAACCGAATTTATTACAAACTAATTTATTTTAATAAAAGAATTACAATTATTGGAAAATCAAATTGACTCGATCGATGGTGGATGCGAAGTGCGCGGGCTCGGTCACGTAGACGGTGTCTTCGGGCCTCGTGTTCTGTGTCAGCAGTTTCGCCTCGTAGCAACGGGGTCGACGATGCGCACGCGGCTTGCCTCGTGCCTTTGTGTCAGCGCTTTACTTAATAGTGATTCGCGTAACACCTCCCCCCTCAGATCGACGACTATTTCAGATTTTGAGATGAAATATCGTCGAGAGTTTAGATTGATCTTGGGATGCTGGCTGGTTCTGGCAGGTTTCAGTTGTTTCAGGCTCAGCATACGTGGCTTCATCTGGAGTTGTCCTTTGCTTCTTCTTCTGTACCCGACGCATGTGGATTCGGTATAGTAGTATTGCTCCCAGTACGAATAAGGCTAGTAGTGTACCATAAAATGGGATTGTCGTATGGTAAATGGTTGATGTTGGTTCAATGTGGATTGGCTTCTGTGAGTCTATTCTGTCTTGAATATCGTGCAGCTTCTTTAAGTTGATAGCATTGATTCGAAGGGGTGGCATGGTTGATCCTTCGATGTCATCTGGCACGTTGCTTATTTTCATGGGTTGTCCTCTAATGTGGTCGTTAATGTTGACGATGGTGAATTCGTCTGTTCGTAACTTGCAATTATGTGGAATAGTGGCTAGGAAACTTCCGGCTAAGGTTATGGATTCTTCTTGTTCGCAGATTAACTGGACTTGTGTTGGTTTCGGGAACACAACGGCGTAGCGGCGGTCGTCTAACTTTTCCATCGCGGGCTTCGTTAGGCTGATGGTAATTGTGTTGCATGTTTTGTGCGGTGTTTGACCTCCGATGATATCGCAAATGCAGTCTGGATGGGTTCTCATTTGGTGGTTGAGTTTTTCTTCGCAGAGATACTCTGAAGCTACCTTCGGGCATTCTGCCTCTATGTACGCGTGAATGTTTCCAGTGATTGCTAGGAATGGGTAGGACGGGATGATAGCCTGCTTATTTTTATTTGGTACAATGACTAGCTTATACAATAGGAATTTTAGTGGAGACGTTATGGGAAATTTAAATGCAAAAATTATTTGACTCCCGCTATAATAAGCTAAGGGTTTAATGATGTCATAATATTCCCTAATTTCTAATTCTAGTAATTGGTCTTTATTATAAAGCGCGCTTAGTTTGCGTATCATATCGCTTAGTATTTCTGTACCTAACATGGAATGATGAGTATGCAGTTGACCGGAAAGTGCTAACGCGTTCTCTAACCTACTTAATTCGCTTAATAAACTATCTACGTTATTGCTAATTATTTGTAGCGTTTGCGAAAACTTTGCAAACTTTATAAGATTGTGTTGTTTATACTTATCGGCGTCGAGTAAAATTTGCAGACTGTCATTTAATTGTACTTGATTCTCTATTAGTTTCGTAATAATTTTTGTATGTTCGTTCATTAAACCTTTGCTCAGACTTATATGATGATTTTGCTCAATAGCTATCTGTTGCTGATTATTATTGAGGGCTTTAAGGGCGTTATCATATCTAATGGCATCTGTATGATCCAAATTTCCTGTAATGCTCTTAATTACGGATCCGAGGCTATCTACTAAACCTCTCTTGAATCGATTGGGCTTTAGGGTTTGTAGATGAGATGAGGCTTTATTTAATTTCGCGTTCAAGCTATCTATTTGAAGCTCATATAAAGTGTGAGTGTAGTTGTCTAGTCTGTCTGTGGCTTTAGTAAGTTGAATTCGTATCTCGTTAATATTGTTATCTATGTCCGTTAGCTCTATGTTCTGAAGGAATGTATGATAATGGGTGATGAGTTTCATGGGTCCTAGTTTGAAGGGCAGTAGTCCGGGTCCATTCTCAAGTCGTTCTAGATTAATCTCCTGTGCCCATGTTAGGCTAAACATCAGCATCAGTGGTATCCTGCAACAATTTCGCGGTTTTAGGGACACGTTTTAATCTAGTTTTAGCTATGGGTCCCTTTTTCTTAGAAGTGTAAATGTGGATAGGTAAATTAGCTAGGACTGTGTCCTGGTTGTATCTGGGTGCGAGTTTAGATCTACTTGCAGAGGGATTACTAATGAATATTTGTTGGTCTGGCTCGTAGTCGACTTCATCCTCACGGGTTTTATTACGATTCTCTATGAGTGCTGTTCTATTAGCGAGAGACGACTCGTTGATTAGTTCGTATACTTTTTGCATGCGTTCCCTATGCGTTTCGGTATATTGTTGTAGTAAGTGTCCAGTCAGATCTATGTCAGTCGGGTCTCGTGGGTCAGTGTGTCCTAATATGAGGTCATACGGTTTGCATCGTGTGAAAGAATGGATCGAACTATTATACGCTATTATAGCATATGGCATCAGATGTATAACTGGCTCATCTTTGTATTTTAGTTTCAAAATACGAAGATGTTCCAATATAGTGGAGTGGAAGCGTTCGATATTACCGTTAGCGTGTGGTGAGTATGCTAGTGTTTGGTGATGAATTATTTTATGTACCTTGCAAAACTCGGAGAACATCTGGTTGGTGAATTCGGTCCCCTGATCTGTAATAATGGTTAGTGGTAGGCCATGATGCGTGCTGAAAGTTAGTAAAGCTTGTATGATGCTAACTGCAGTCCCATCTCGAAGGAGGTAAGCTTGACCATACTTTGAGAAGGCGTCTATGAATGTTACGTATTTTTCGTTCTGTGCTGAGAAGCTATCCATATGTATTATTTCGAAAGGCCTGGTGGCAGGGGGTGCTATATTAAACTTTTGCTTTATGGGGCTCCTATCGTACTTTGCCTGTCCACATACTGTGCAGTCATTTATGAATTTGGTTATGTGTTCTCGCATCTTAGGCCAATAGTATTTAACAGATAAAGCTAGGAAGCACTCGTTGATGCCACGGTGGTTGGTCTTGCCTTCGTGGTAGTGACGAATAATTTGCTGTTGCCTCAGGTATTCTTTTACGTTTTCAAGTTCCTTTTTTGCCAATACCAATTTCATAGATGAACTTTTAAAATATTTTTGTAACAGAGGGACTATGTTGTACATTGCAAGGGGTGGATTTATTAAGAGGGCGGTTTTGATCTTAGGGTTAACGTATTCTTTAACGGCATTAATCAGATCCTCTTCTAGGTTAGATTCAGATAGCTGAACGGATGTTCGAGTGTGGGTGTCAAATGGCTTAGTTGCGGTAGGTCGTTTTTTAAAGTCACCTACAACGGTCAAGCACAGCTGTCGGTGAAATTTGTTTAGTGGTTCGTCGGTGATGGGTATCTCGAGTATGGGGTTCTCTTCAGAGGTATGTGCTGTCAGGGTGTTGGAGTTAGCTAGGGATGGTGGTCTGTCAGTTGCGTTTGCAATCATCGAACTAACCTCCTCGTTGTGGATCTCGACGCGAGAGAGGGCATCGGCATTGGTGTTATGCTTGCCTTTTTTATAGATGACGGTAAAATCGTATTCACTTAATTTTAATCGCCACCTGGTTAACCGTGAATTTGGTTCTTTTAGGCTCATGACCCACTGTAATGGTTTGTGGTCCGTTACTATTTTGAATTTGCGTCCAAAAAGGTAAGGCCGAAAGTATTTTGTCGCCCATACAATCGCTAGTAATTCTTTCTCTATTGTACTGTAGTTTACTTCACTTTCATTAAGTGTCCGTGAAGCATAAGCTACGGGTTTGTCTGAGCCGATAGGACCCTGTGAGAGTACCGCGCCGATTGCAAAATTGGAAGCGTCTGTGGTTAAGATGAACTCTTTGTCAAAGTCGGGGTATTTAAGGATAGGATCGTTAGTCAATAGAGTCTTACACTTTTCGAAACAGTTAATATAATCTGAATCTAAAGTTATTTTCTTTCCTTTCTTCAAACATTGTGTCAGGGGTTTGGTAATACGTGAAAAGTCTGAAATGAATTTTCGGTAATAACCGAGGAGTCCGAGAAACTGTTTAATTTCTTTAGGTGTTTTAGGTAGAGGATAATTTTGAATAGCTGTGATTTTATTTGGATTAGGCTTTATTCCTTCGGTACTGATGACATGACCTAGGTATGCAGTTTCGAGTTTTAAGAATTCTGATTTATCTAACTGGATTTTGAAGTTAGATTCTCTTAACCTTTGGAACACTTTCTCTAGGTTGTTCATGTGTTCCTGGAGAGAGGTACTGAATATAATTATATCGTCGAGATAGACGAGACAGATAACGTTTTGGAGTCCTTTGAGTACATTATCCATTACCCGTTGGAATGTGGAAGGGGCGTTTTTAAGTCCCATGGGCATTCTTAAAAATTCGAAGTGCCCATGTTCGACATTAAAAGCGGTCTTGGGAATGTCGTCGGGGTTCATCTCAACCTGGTAAAATCCTGATGCTAAATCAAGAGTGCTGAAGTATTGGCACTTGCCTAGTTTGTCCAGGACGTCTGAAATGTTCGGGATAGGGTATTTGTCATCAATAGTTTTTTCATTTAGCTTCCGAAAGTCAATAACTAGACGCCATTTCTGTTTTCCAGAGGCGTCACCCTTCTTTGGGACGACCCAAATTGGTGAGCTCCATGCAGATTCAGACGGTCTAATGATTCCTTGATCTAACATTTTCGCTATTTGATCACTAACTTCTTGTCGGTGTATGAATGGGTACCTATAACTTTTAGTGTAGGTCGGAATTTCGTCTGTGGTTTTAATGCTGTGCTTTATTTTGTTGGTGAAAGTTAATGCCTCGCCTTCAATGTAAAAGACGTCGGCGTACTTTGAACATAGTGCCAATAGGTTTGCCTTTTCCTCTTCGTTTAGGTGATCGGTGCGTAAGCGGGATGTAATATCTTTAGCGCGAGGTGACATTTGTTCAGCGCTTTCAACATTGAATATCGTTGCCTGAGTGGCATGGTCCAGTGAAAATATTATATCGTTGTTGGTTGGGTTAGTGACTTCAACCATACCGCGGCTATTAGAAACGGTGGTCAAGCATTCGGATATAATACAGTTACAAATAATCTGTTCCTCTACAAAAACTTCACCATCGGGTACGTTGACAGGTAACCGTATTAACTTAGAGCTACCTGCTGGTACGATTTCCTCGTAGAGATTTAAATTACGAGAGTTATAAATTTGGATGGGATTAATTGCAAACTTAGTTATCAATGTCAGATCTTTCAAATCTAATTTAGCTTCCCATTTGGTAAGTAAATCCATTCCTATCAAACCATCAAAACGATCGTGGAATCTGTATACGAATAATTTTATTGGCTCCGTGTCACGGAATTCAGGAAAGCAGGGTAAGTTGATGGAGTAGTCATTCCTGCTTGTGGCATGCACATTAGTAACCTCGAATGGATCGTAGTTAAGAGGTATGTGCGGGAAATAATTCTGGACTGCTTCTGGACTGATGAATGATTGGTTTGCACCGGTATCTACTAGAAAGTTAAGTGAGGAATTATGAACACGAACAAACGGTAGCTGCCTTTGGGTTTGCAAATTTAATTCTATCCTGAGCTGTTTGACTTCGGAGCTTTCTGAAAATCCTGACTAGTTGAGGGTTGCTGTTGATCAGCCGGTTTGTCCTTGTCGTTAGTCCCGTCAGTCTGTTGCGGTGTAGTGTGGTCATATGTACTGTCGTTAAAATAAAAGTAATCATTGTTGTAGTCGCCATAGTTATAGGGGTCAATATAAAAGTAGTCAGATAAGTCAGGGTAGTAATAGTCCTCCCCATAATTCGAACACTCGTTCACATTAACATCGCGGGCTTTAAGATAGTTGGAAGGTGGTGGATTGCCTTGTAGTGCCCAATTCCAGCTGTTAGTAGCAGGCAGGGGTCTCGATGCAAAGTGGCTAACGCCGCTCATCGGTTTGGGACCATTATTCGGCGGATAAGGGTTCCTTGGGGGCATTCTGAATCCAGAACCACCCTGATTGTTATAAGGCGGTGGTGTGCCGAATACTTGTTGCGTACGGGTTGGGCCACGTGGTTGCATGTTGTATGGATTAAATGGCATTCTAAATTGGTTCTGGGATGGCAAGGGCCGTAACATAAATTGCGGTCCTTGCGGTCTAAACGGAACGGGCATGTTAAAAGGATTAGGTCTTAACGGAACAAGCGTATTATTTTGATGGACTGGCATTTTATGATTAATTTCGTTCTGTTGATTAGGTGGCATTCGAGATGAAGATCTTTTATCCGTCAAGTTATCATTTCTGCTCTGCAAATACATAGTGTTAGTCTCCTCATGCACGAACTCTAGGGCCTTCTC
Source organism: Luperina nickerlii (assembly GCA_963855955.1). Lineage (NCBI taxonomy): Eukaryota > Metazoa > Arthropoda > Insecta > Lepidoptera > Noctuidae > Luperina > Luperina nickerlii. The sequence continues at coordinate 20,934,261 of OY979681.1, read as the reverse complement.
AATGGTCTCTGGTCTCATACACCTAATACGCGCACCTAAAGGATCTTTTAAACCTCGGAGATAGGCCTGCAAAGTTAGTTTACGATATAAATCGCGTTTGGCCGCAATAGTTGATTCCAATGTATCGTGCAATGAAACGTATGTCATGACGGTGCTGAAAAGACTCTGGCAACGCTCGTAAAATTCCTGCGGCGTGCCGGAACCTTGTGTAAGTAAAGCCAAATCGTTATAGAGGGCAGTTTCATCTCGCTGGTCGGCAAAGTTATTAATAAGAGCGCTACGTATGCCTACCCAATCATTAGGTATACCGTTAGCATTAATCAGACGGGCGGCGGGCCCTGTAACTTTGTTCAATATGCCATTTAAAAGCGCTAATTGATTTATATCCGGTTGTCCTTCTTGAATGAATTGAAGTGCTAACTGATCACATAATTTAATGAACCTGGTAAGTACATTCGGGTTCCCATCGAAATCAGGAACTAAGCGGAGGGCTTTAAATATAGTGTCTAAATCGGCCATCTCGGGTTCAATTTCAGGATTAATATTACGTCTAGAATCTACACTACTATTCCTACTACTAACTAACCTAGGTGTACTTGATCTACGGGGATAAAAAATTTTGGATAAGGTATACGGAACCTACACACAAAAAGGAGCAAGCAACCACTAAGAAAATTCAGCGGACTTACATGAACATTCTGGTCTTCGTTGAGCGGTATCGATATCTGGATCTCCGGCGTAGTCTCGTTGTTCAGGATCTCCCGGCGCGACGTTGAAAGTCTATCGTAGCGAACGCGGTGCGATATACCGGTTATCGCAAGAACGACCCGGGAATCCTACCGACTGCGCCAATTACGTAGGCTACTGCCGGAGGACTCAAAAAAAACCGAATTTATTACAAACTAATTTATTTTAATAAAAGAATTACAATTATTGGAAAATCAAATTGACTCGATCGATGGTGGATGCGAAGTGCGCGGGCTCGGTCACGTAGACGGTGTCTTCGGGCCTCGTGTTCTGTGTCAGCAGTTTCGCCTCGTAGCAACGGGGTCGACGATGCGCACGCGGCTTGCCTCGTGCCTTTGTGTCAGCGCTTTACTTAATAGTGATTCGCGTAACACGGTATAAAAAGATGGTAAAAGTACAGTGTAGAACAAAACATGTTTTGCCAATATAATAATAAGCATGCAAATTTTTAGTATGTAACTGACATTAACATTGTTTCTCAATGAAATCCTTAACACTATAAAAACTATTAACAGATAACCATTCGTATATTTTATTTTTGAATAACTTAGTATTATTTTTGAGATCATTTGGTAACTTATTATATAAACGTACGCACATTGCAAGGCAGTTTTTATTATATTTAGTTAGTCATTCGAATCCACAAATTCTGACATTCTTTCAAAAAGTTTACCGCAATTGTCTACTGGTTTAAGTTACGAAGAGGTTGAAAGACTAAATGAAGAAATTAATCAGCTGAGAATGCAGTTACATGCCGCTAATAATGAAATAGACAACTTAATCATGGAAAACAGCACTTTGAAGAAACAAACAGTTGAACAACAACATGCCATAACCCAATTAAAAAACTTATGTAGCGAACCAATAAATAGTATCACAAAATACTCCAATTCTAAAAAAAGGAATAGTAAGGTACAGAATCTAGATTTATTAAACAAAAAGAAACTTGATCTGAGTTTAATCGATCTAGAGAGCAAATTGTGCGAAGAAAGTGCAACAGATGGCGCTGGCGGTTCAGTGATAACGAGCCAGTCGCCTCAAGAGAATAACACAGATTTGAAGAAGTACGATCAAAACAAGCTAGATGGCGCTTCGCTAAATCTTCATGAAGTGAATATGTATATTAAACAATAATCAAATACTGACTAAATGTGCCCGAATTGAATCAAATTCTCAGTTAATTATATTTGGAGGAAAACAATTCACAGGATTGGCTACATTACTTATACAATCTAGAAACAATACTAAGTTCAAGAATTACCATATTTCTTCCAATACGAAACCATACGCCACCACAGAAGAGATTCTCAAGCCTATCTACAAACTGGAAGATTTGGAAGATAATTATCTAGTTATATGTGTAGGGGAAAATGATACCAACCCCAATAAAATACTATTAGAATTAGGATCGTTGTTAAAATCCTTTCAAAAACTTAACGTGCTTGTATTTAATGTTTTGCAAAACAAATATTTGAATTGTAGTTTGTTAAATAACAACTTAAAACTGTTATGTAGCAGCTTTAAAAATTGTTCATTTGTGAATATACGAGGTAATTACCAGTACAAGAAGGACTACTATTTGTCAGAGGTATGTAAAAAAATTAACTTTATCATTGACTCGAATTATTATGACAGGACATTTTTATGTTTTAAAAATATTAAGTTATTTATGAATCCATCGAAGGCTAAAACAGAATGCACAACTGTCCCTAGGAAAGGTACTATTCCATTCTACTTTCAACGTAATAAGAATACGCATTCAAGCTATAATGGTCAAAATATTATCTTGAATACTGCCTCTTTGAGTAAGCAGGTAAACACCGACACCCACAAGAAGGGAACCATTCCATATTATTTTAAAAAAAATACACCGTGTTTATCTATGCAATCCGACAAAAAGTTACCATTGCCAACACAGAAATGTTTTCGTCCCTAATTCGGATTTTAATTTTAGAATATTTCATCAGAATATTGCAGGCGCTATAAACAAATCGGAGGAATTAACATTTGCAATCCACGAGCTATCGCAACAAGGGCCGAAAATTAACGTAGTGTGTCTGACTGAAACGTTTATTAAAAAAGGGACGGATATGCTTTTAAAAGTTCCGGGGTACCAATTAGTTGCATCATACTCACGTGACAATAAACGAGGAGGGGTATGCATACTGCTTAATAATAATATGATATATAAAAAATTGAGTAATATTAACGACTTGATATGTAATTTTAATTTTGAATGTTGTGGCGTAGAAATAAATAATATTATTATTGTTTGTCTATATAGAACTCCAAATAGTAATCCTCAAATATTTCTTGGAAATCTAGAACAGTTGCTAATAAGATTGACGAGAAAGCATAAAAAAAATATTTTATGCGGGGATTGGAACTTGGACATTTTAAAGCCAAACAAAAGCTGTGAAAGTCTGAAAAGCATTTTGAAAAATTTTAATATCGAATTGCATATTAAAACACCCACCAGACAGATGTCGTGCTTGGATCAGATAGCAAGCAACGTCAAGCAAGCTAAACCGGAGGTGCATCATCTTGCCTTGTCCGATCATGAAACGGGTCAGACGCTTTCGATGAAGACTATTAAAACGTACGAAATATGCACTTGGTATGAGAAAATTAGAGATTTTAGTCAGGAAAACATGGAAAAGTTCTATAGTTGCATATCATCTCTCACTTTTTCAAGCGTACTCGAAAAACATGGTTTTCAGGAAGCGTTTGAGGAATTTCACGGTCTTATTAAATTATTTTTTGACTTGTGCTTCCCAATATATTCTAAAAAGATGTCATCTCATAAGGAAAACCACAAATGGTTGACAAAAGGCATAAGAAAATCGTGCGTAAAGAAAAGGCTTCTTTATCTTAGTCAACAACACAATAAAACTAGGAGGCATAAACTAAACAAAAAATATAAATCATATAGTGACATTCTCAAAAAGTGTATATATAAATCTAGACAGCTACAAAGTAAAAAGTATATTGCCAATAATAAAAATAAGTGTAAAGCCACATGGGCGGTGATTAATGAAAATATTGATGATTTAAACGCTAAAACGCAAATTGACGTAATAACTAAAGATAACCGGACAATTCTAGACCCTAAAGAAATAAGTGACATATTTAATCAATTCTACATACAATCGACTAATAAGTCTAATTTTAAATACAATGTTGACGAGATAAACAAGACTATCGATGGTAATAATGACCACACAATATTTCTTAAACCTACTGATGCTACGGAGGTATTTAGAATAATACAAAATCTCAAAAATACAAGTGCAGTAGGACTGGATGACATAACAACAAAGGCAATTAAATCGTGCGCTTCATGTATTTGTCAACCGTTAAGTTATTTAATAAACTTTTCTTTTGAAGAAGGTGCATTCCCAGAGATTTTAAAAAAATCAGTAGTAAAGCCACTTTTTAAAAAAGGTAATGCATCTGACATGAAGAACTACAGACCAGTGACTTTGATACCAATCATGTCAAAAATCTTGGAGAAAGTCATGCTGAGAAGGCTCCAAGAATTTGCGATTAGTCAGCGTATACTTAAAGACGAGCAATTTGGTTTTAGAAAAAACAGTACCACGTCTTTGGCTTGTTTCAATTTAATGAAGAATGTCACCCAGGCGATAAATGACGGCTTACCAGTAGCGGCAATCCTCTTGGATATGAGCAAGGCGTTCGATTTTGTAGATCACGAATTGCTTTTACACAAGTTAGAGAAATACGGAATAAGAGGAAAAGCGAACGACTGGTTAAGATACTATTTAAAAAACCGACAACAATGTGTGGAAATCTCCAGAATCCATAGTGGCGAAAAAGTGTCTTATAGAAGCGACTATCAGAAAAATAATTTTGGAGTGCCGCAGGGCAGTGTATTGGGGCCTTTTTTATTCCTTCTATATATCAATGACCTCCCAAATGTCACTCGCCACACATTGATCTTATTTGCTGATGACACGACCCTCGTCGTGAAGTGTGAAAGAGTTGACACCTATGAGTATGAGATTAATGAAGCCATCAAAAATATAATACACTGGTTAAACTCCAATAACTTACAAATTAATATGGAGAAAACGAAAATGATTCAATTTCAAACACACAGGAGAAACCCATTAAAGCTGGCTATTGAATATAATGACACTACTATTGAACAAGTAGTAAGTGCTGCTGTTCGATATTGTTTAATACACCTTACTATTTTCTTCGTAATTCGTATTCATTAGTCAGTGACATGTCCCATCCCTAATCCTTCCGCACGTCACTTCCCTTCGCTTCCTATCGCTCGATTGCAATGGCGCGCGCGCATTAGAAGAAAAAATCGTTTTAAATAAGTTATTGGCCAAATCTAACTCTAAACTAGTGTTTTTCGTAATAATAATAACAATTGTGAAGTGTAATTGCTGTGGTGGACGCTCAAACAACCCTCAAGGACAATATTTGGTGCTTTGTTACCGCGTGCACGCGGAAGAAGACTCCGCCATTAAGCAAGAAACTTAAGAAAGGTGAAACTGGACAATCGTAAGTGGTTTGCAATCCTTTCACGCCCTAAACCCCTTTTCTGTTGTTCACTGGCTTCCCTCAAAGTTTAATTCAAAAAATACAGTCCACATCTTTAAAATCAACCGACCTTTTCGCTAAATTCACCAACATATTTTTTTGGTCCTTCGAGCCGGATAATTCTAGTTCATATTTTCGTGGTTAAAATGCGTATTTCGAACAAATACCTACTCAATCAGATCACATCTCTGTTGAATTCTATTACTGCAGTAGGTATTCAGTGTTGTGCTGGCTGAGCTTATATTCGTAACTGATTATTACAGATTTACGTATTCAATATCGTAAATATACTTATTCGGTGTTATAAGTACAAGTAGTATTGGTCAATTAACTATCTACCTACCTACTCATAATAAAAGTTGTCTACTTAGTTCGTTCATTGTTCGTAGTCGAAAGCGCGCGCCGATATATACCTACGTAGGTACCTACCATAAACAAGCCGTGGCTTCTGTGCCACTACTTGCCACTCGTTTCGTATATTCGTTGATTACCTACATCTTTGTTTGTGTAATTGTGTCTTGAACGTCGTTTATTTCATTACGTTCGTTTATTCGTAAAACTTTTAGGTACATTAGTGTCTACTCATATATAATATTCGTCCTAGTACATACCTATAAGTCGTTAAGGTTGTGTATTCAGGAGCCCTATTCGGGGGCATCTCGTTGTTCGTATTGAGTAGCCTACTACCTACTTATTGGTGTTTTTTTTTGCACACATACCTATCTACAAAGGGTAAATGTGAAAAACCCCATTCGTTGTTGTCGCATATTTATCGTTGTCGTTTACTTTCGTTACTCTCGCGTTGGAAATAGGTAAACTGTTTACTCATTTCATTATTTAAACGGCAAGACACAATTACGTATTTCTTTAACTACGTCACCTTTTTAGTTTACACATTCGCATTTTACATACTGGTTTTAATCATGTCGAACGACGACAATAAAAATAAATTAGCCTTATTGCAAGCTAAACGTAATGCACATTTCGAACGTATGCAAAATATATTCGAGTTATCAAAACAGGATATGAAGGATGAAACATGTAGGGAGTCATTTTTAAATAATGTCGCAAATCTTCAAAGTTTACGTAATGAATTTCAAAGCGTATTAGACGCCTTCAATACGTGTTCTATTAAAGTGGATCCTACTGCTGTTATAAGTTACCAATCTTGGATTTCGTTTGAGGAGCTGTACTGTTTAGGGTTCAACGTGTCGTAAATTCACTTAAAATAGAACAATCTCAAATAAAGGAAACGCCAAAGAATAATTTCCCAAAATTACCTCGTATCGATTTAGTTTCGTTTGATGGCGATATTCGTAATTGGTCGCTGTTTTATAATCAGTTTAAGCGCGTAGTTCATGATAACACGCAACTGTCTGACTCGGAGCGCATTCATTTTCTTGTTAGTAAGCTGACTGGCAGCGCCGCTTCTTTGTGCGCAGGGATACCACCTACACCTGAGAATTATAAAATATTATGGAACTCGCTCGTGGATAAGTATGATGATCCGCGTTTTCTCGCCGCGTCATATTTAAATCAACTATTAGAATTTAAACCTATACCTACTAATTCTACAACCGGTTTAGAGTCATTTGTAAACACATTTGATACCGCCGTTAGGGCGCTCAAGCAAGTACATTTGGGAGATCTTGCGGACTTTATTTTGTTACATCTCGCATTGCAAAGGTTAGACTCCGAGACAGTTAAGTTATTCGAAATGAGTCATCGCAAAAAAGTCATACCTTCTTATGATGATTTAGTTGAATTTGTTAAAGAACAAGATAGAATAGTACGCTCCAGTCCTTTAGTTTCCAAGCCTCAACAAGATGGCCAAGTTAAAAACTCGTCTAATTCAAAACCAAAATCCACAAAGGCCTTTGTCGCTCAGACAGCCGATAATTGTATTTTGTGTAAGTCAGACAAACATAATAAATTATATTTGTGTTCTGATTTTAAAAAAATGACTCCTCACGAAAGATTTAATTTTGCGAAATCTAATGCGTTGTGCATTAATTGTTTAAATCATGGGCACAAGGTCTCATCGTGTTCTTCAAAAAATTTTTGTCGTCATTGTAAGTCGAAACATCATTCAATCTTGCATTTTGGTTCGTCTGATTCGCAAAATAATGCGTCAAGTTCGTCCGCTGTCGCTACCGCTCCCGCTACCTCTCAACAGGATGACCGCACCTTAAGCGTAAGCGGAGTGGAATCTAGTTCGCCATCGAACAACAATAATATGTCTGTTTGTGGTGTTGCTCGAGACCTTTTTGATAACAGGTGTTTGACTACTTTGTTGAGTACCGCTAAAATAAAGGTTTTAGATAAACATAATCGTGTGCATTTCGTGCGATGTTTGATTGATTCCGGATCGCAGAGTGATTATATCACAGCTTCGTGTTGTAAACGTCTATCATTATTTATTTCGAATAAAAATCGGTTTGTTGAAGTTCAAGGCATCGGTGGTGCATCTCAACGTATTTTGGGCATGACTAATGTTCTGTTTACATCTCGTTTTGACGCTAGGACACAGTACAATTCGCAGTCATTTGTAGTTGACAAGATTACGTCACAGTTACCAGACGCTTTTATTGATGCAAACGCACTTCATTACTTAGATAATTTACCGCTTGCCGATGATGAATATCATTCACCCGGACAAATTGACATGCTTTTGGGTGTCAATTCATATTGCAAAATTTTGTTATTTAATAAAATTAGTCCTGGTAACAATTTGCCTACAGCAATCGAAACTAGTTTAGGATATATTTTAATGGGAAACGCACCCACCCTACTTTCATCACCTCGATCTACTCGTTCATTCTGCGCATTTACACATGAGCAAATTAATGATTCGCTTCAGAGATTCTGGCAATTAGAAGAAGTGCCTTCTACAAATTTTATAAGCCCTGACGAACAGGTTTGCGAAGATATTTATACATCTACTACTACTCGAAGTGCCGATGGTAGTTATACTGTTAATTTGCCTTTTAAGGAGAATGTCGATTTGCTTGGCAATTCTTTTATAACTGCAAAGCGTAGATATTTGTTTCTTGAAAGTAAATTCGCGCGGTCTCCTGGATTACGTGAGGAATACAATGCCGTTATAACGGAATATCTTAATAAAAAATATTTGTCGCTCGTCCCGCCAGAGAATTGTCTCGAGTCAGGATTTTATTTGCCTCACCATCCCGTTATTCGTCAGGATAAATCTACGACTAAACTTCGTATCGTACTCGACGCTAGTGCTAAGACAGACTCCGGTTTGTCACTTAATGACGTTTTGCATACGGGCTGCAATTTGCAAAATGATATTTTTCATATACTTTTAAAGGTTCGTGTATTTGAATTCGCTTTTTTCGCTGACGTTCGTCAAATGTACCTCTGCATCGAGGTCCATCCTTCGCATCGTTCTTATCAAAGAATCTTATATCGTTTCTCGGATGACGCTCCATTGGAGACTTATCAATTTAATCGTGTTACCTTCGGTCTTCGTTCTTCGCCGTTTTTAGCTTTGCGGACTATGCGACAACTCGCTCATGACGAGCGTGATAGCTTTCCTCTCGCTTGCAGCGTGTTGGAAAGCGACATGTACATGGACGATCTAGCTTCCTCCGCTTCTAGCCTTGAGGAAGCGGTTGGAATGGCATCCGATCTAATCCAGCTTTTGAAGCGCGGTGGTTTCGAGCTAGTGAAATGGACGAGTAACTCTATTGACTTGCTCCGTACCATTCCTGATACTCACCGCCAATCGGAATCAGTCTCCTTCCACACAGACACATCGTTCAAAATTCTCGGCCTTCAGTGGTTGCCATCTTCTGATTCGTTTAAATTCACTGTCGCGCCACCTAATCCCGAAGGTACTAAGCGTGCGATTTTGTCTGTCACAGCTCGCTTGTATGATATTCTTGGTCTTGTTGGTCCAGTTATTCTTTATTCGAAATTGCTTATCAAGGAGCTTTGGCTTCTCAAACTCGACTGGGACGACCAACCTCCAGAAGCTGTTCTCCGTTTGTGGAAGCAGTTTATTTCGGAACTACCATTAATCTCTAATCTTTCATTTTCCCGCCATTTGGGCGTTGATTCGCATTCTCGGCTTTATCTCTTGGCGTTTTCCGATGCATCTGAAAAGGCATATGGATGCGTTGTCTATACCTATGTTTTGAATAATAACGAGATGCCCATTGTTCGGCTGTTATGTTCGAAATCTAAAGTCGCTCCTATTAAAACTGTAACACTTGCTCGGCTTGAACTTTGTGGTATTCTTTTAATTTATGATTAAACGAACTTACCTGTACGTGAAGTTCGATCATAATTATACGATGGCTTCGTCCGAAGAGATTAGCATAAACACAATGTAGTAACACGTACGGTGTTGCCTTTGCGCACTGAAAGTAAAAAGCCCTATACCCAAAACTAAAAAAAAAGGCGTTTATTTTGAACATTTTAGGTGAGGGTAGACGATAACTCCTTTGCTCGATACCCCGTTCTATTGCGCTCATTTAGTTCAGAGCCTAGACCCTCAATTCCTCTTTTTGATATTTCAGGGAATGCTAAGGGATATTTCTTTTTGGGGAAAAAATAAATAAGGGAGGGTGGGTTGCTAATCTCTTCGGACGAAGCCATCGTATAATTATGATCGAACTTCACGTACAGGTAAGTTCGTTTAATCATAAATTATACTCAGCTTCGTCCTCGAGATTAGCATAAACACAATGTAGAATTTGAGAGCTACTGAAATATCAATGAATCACTTTTGTGCAACAGGGCAACCATTTTTAATCATTAGGTAGGTATGAGTTTAAATCACATAATTATGATGATTATTTAAAATAAACACACATATATTCGTTTACGACCCTGATTCGTACGCAAAATACGCGCATTGACGTGGAGTTGCGGACACCAGCCCGTATTACCTATTACCTACGACCCTGATTCATCAAATTAATAGTTCCGCTTACAATAGAATTTTAATAAGCCCAGTTGAAATGTACTTATTATTTATTTATTTATTTAAACTTCTCGCACAAAAAGGTACAAAGGCGGACTTAATGCCGAACAACATACAAGCAAGCAAACAACAACAAAAAAGCCTATGTCCAGCAGTGGACGTCTTTCGGCTAAAGTGATCTCAGTAACATAAATAAGTACTCTAATTATCATGAAACTTCATAATAATTACTTGATTGTTATTACAATTGTTTAATATTGATATTGCAAATAAATCATCTTCCTCTGTAATTTGCATATTTCTATTACAGAATTTCATAAAAACATGAGACGAACCGCTCCATCCCGCGGTTTTTCTAATTATTACCTAATTTATGGGTTTTAGATATAGCAGCATGTCGGGTGCTGTGAGCTGTACAAATATATATATCTATACCACACTCTCCTAGTGTAGTCTTAACCCACAGACTCAATGTTTGTGCCGAAATGAATCTATGTGATTTTCTTACACCGATAAATAGGCTATTTAAATTACCATGAAGTGAAATAGTCAAATCTAGATAAGCAAAAAAGGACCAGAACTGAATAGATTTCAGGTTTTTCGCGAAAAAAAAAGGTAGAATAAGATTTGGTTGCACGGTTCCTATCCTTGATGTCTTTATAATATCAGGTATCTTAATAGTGATCTTATCAGCATTTTGAATGTTATTTGTATACATTTTTGTTAAAGTAAACCAAGGACAATAAAGTGACTAATTTACGTTAAAGTTTATCTAAACCCAAGTTATCGTTAGGATACCAAGAGGACAAGATTTAGGATTTTAGACGTATCCCAAGTTGTGTTATACTTGGATAAGGGTGGTCGAAGTCTAAAGACACCTTTAAAGAAGCGTTTTACAACTTCACTATCGCTAACTTTTTCAATTAGAATTAAGGCCAATGCCGATCGACAACTGTTTAAAGTCCCATATTGAGCACCAGAAATAGAATCAGATAAATCAGAAATAGAATCGATAATACTAATATATGGAATGAAATAGATTTATTTATTTATGTTGTCAGAAATAGAATCGCATCATTGATTGATGCCCCGAAAATGTCGATATTCTTAGATAAACAAAAATTATACCATTTCTTGAGACAGGTATCGTATTGTTTTATCGATGTACCGGAGAGGGAAGCCAACATTATGCCAATTGCAGGTGATGGAACATTCTTCTCAGCAACGAGTCCCGGACAAGAGACCGGCAGCCAGGGTAAACAGAGGGTGTGTATCATTGTTGCTGGAAGGTGATAAGATTGTTTGTTTATTTGGATCAAAATACAAAACAGATGATACAAGAAGTTTCCTGAATAGAGGGTACCAAGGTTGGGTGGGCCATAAAGGGACCACTACAATGCCAGTAGCTTTGTCTTTAACTATTTTTCGTAGCGTTTTTAGGACCATTGAAAAAGGAGGGAATGCGTAAAAGTATATTTTTGACCATGATAAGGTAAATGCATTAATGGCCAAAGCGTCAGGATCTCTGAAACAGGATTAGTTACGACATTTTTTGTTCACACGACTTGAAAAATGTCTACATTAGGAAAACCAAACTTCTTTGTTATATTGTAAAAAAAAAATGAGTTGATCAATTCCCACTCAACATCTGGATGAATTCTACGTGATTCCACGTCGGCTATTATATTATCTGCCGAACGAATGTATGATGCATATACCCAATAATATTCCTAGACTAACACCATTTCCATAGATCTTTAGTTATGCGTGTTAGATGTGGATATTGTAAGCCTCCCATCCGATTTATGTAGGATATGGCTGAGGTGCTGTCAATACGAAGTAGTATTTGACAACTTTTCATTGTTACAGCAAAAGCTTTTAAACCAAAAAGGCAGCAACGATTTCTAAATAATTGATATGATGTGATCGTACTTCAGTTGTCCATGCCCCACTTGCTGTTTCTTTTCCACATGTCGCGCCCCACCCCATAGTCGAAGCATCACTAAAAATTTCTAAGTACTGCTTAGAAATTTCATCATCTTTAATTTTACTAATAGGGTTATCTAATGCGTTAAGCCACCAATCAATATCTGACAATAAGTATGACGATATGTTCATTATACTTGCCATAGTTAAAAAGGTAATTTCTTAAATTAAAAATTTGGTTCTTTCAAATTCTTTTTTGTATAGCCATCCGTATTCGACGGCAGGGCATGTAGAACATAATAAACCTACTAGACTTCAAAATCTCTTATTTATTTACATCGTGACATTTTTCGAAAGGTAAGTAATTTATTTTTAATATTATTAGATTTTTCTGTAGGTAAACTGATTTAAAATTTTTAGTATTAATTATGTAACCAAGGTATTTATATATTGTCGTAAGTGATAGGTTGCATTTATCTTTATTGATAATGAACCCTAAAACTGACAATAGTTGCCGAGTTATCGCTATGTTTTCTAAACAATAATCATAAGAATTACCAATAAACAATAAATCATCCAAATATATACTAGGCCCATAACCGCAGGATCGGAGCTGCCCGACGGCGACGACTGGTTTCATTTTCTTTGTGAACACGAAAGGTGCCGTGTTTAGGCCGAATGATAACACATTAAATTCATGCAAATCATTGTCAAATTCAATCTAAGGTTATTTTCCGATACAAGTTTAATTGCTGTGCGTAATTCTTCGAGCTTAAAATGTTGTGTTTCTACAAATTAATTAAGATTTTTTAAGATAAGTATGAATCTGTTTACCGTTGGGCTTAGTTATCAAGAATATGCTTGATAGAAACTGTCCTTCACAAGGGTTGCAATGAGAGATAGCACCAGGGCATATCAATTCGTCAATACATTTTTTGAAATTTTGATTTTCTGATGTTGAGTGGATTCTTTTACTGGGGATAATATACTGTGTAACTCGAGCTGAACACGGTATTTTATATCCAGAAATCCATGATAGAACAGTCTGATCAGAAGTTAGTTCTGACCAGGTGTCATAAAAAAGTGCCAGCATAATTGCTTACCCCGGTAACATCTAGCGTCGACTGCGGTAGCTCACCTGTGCTGCGGGCGTTGTCTGCTGCCGACCTCGATATGACCCGCGCGAGGTACTCGCGGGCTGATTTCTCTGTGCAGGCTCCCTCGTCCTCAGAGTCCCCATTTGCCTGCGACTCGGGGGAGGAGCCCGCCAGTTTAAATTGTTCCGTTGTTGGAACGTCGATTAAGATGGAGGCGACGGCGCTGTCTTCGTTTTGTTTATAGGTGGCCGAAATATGGTTGTTTTTAATTCTGCTTCTGTGTTTGTAATTGTCTTTGCAATTTTTAATGTTTCAGCTGAATCTGATCCGAAAAAGTGTTTATCAATTATTGTTTTTTGTATTAATTCCATATCCTTGTCCTCTTTAGCAGTTATATGAGTAATAGCATTACTTAAGCATGAAATGGCACAACCTAACTGTTTTTATTTCATCTCAATACCCTTATCTCTCTTTAAGACAACTTCTGATATGGCTGCTTTTATTTATAAATTAAGTTCCGGCGAGTCAATTAGCTTACTAGGAGGTAAGTATTTTTCTAACAATTCCTTATGACGTTCGCTGGACAAGCCCATAGAAGCCACATGCTGTACCCGAATAACTAGGTCAGTATAAATTTCTTTGCCGTAGATCTTTTCCACCAACGGATTCTCTCCAAATATTTCTAAAATTTTCGAGTCCAGCTCGATCCTTGGAGGTGTAACGTGTCAGTTGCAATAAGTACTTTAGTCTCCGAGGAAGGAACCTGTGGCTATGAAGTACTTGTGGATGGAATTGGTTCTGCGGCGCTAGTTTATGGAACTGGTCCAAGGCACTGATAGAAGGAATTGGATCCCCTGCGCTCATGTATGGCTCATCATTATATTCTGGTTCCAATTCCAGGACTTCCTCAAAAGGTTCGTTGTCGTAGTATCGACATCGAGGAGAGAGTGTATCCTCCATATAAATGTGCAGGTTTCTTAGGTAATTTAAGAAAATCAGTCTTCATTTTTATTCAAATGAACCGGACTAATGGAGAATTAAATTAAGACAATAAGATAAGCGCACGCAGGTGGGCCGATGTATCTATATACATAGGTACGTACCGCGTACGGCTTAGTATCGACGGTGAAGTGACAATCCCAAAGACTGCCCGCATCATCCGTATAGCTTCACGTATACTAATAAAGTAACAGTTCTTAAAACTGATCGCAATATTAGCCTTGCACGTGATATAGAACAAAAGAAGTTACTTAAATAACGTTTATGATATGAGTCCGAAGTGTTAACCCCAAAAGTTAACCGCAATGACTTATGACAACGTTAAAACGTTGGTGTGATTATACACCTTATTATTATAACGAATTTACGTAATAATATGACACTTGACTAACCTGTGGTATTCGTCGTCGATCTTGTCTCCCGCTGAAGTTTCTTCTCCCATTTCTTTAACTTTTTTGTGATATATTCGTAATCATGTTTAATAGGTATTTCGTTTCCCCATGACACTTTTTAAACTTTAAAAACACTGATAATAATTATTTTAAAAATGTATGTGCGCTCCGGCAGAGCACTGAACTGTGAATGAGCGCAATAGAACGGGGTATCGAGCAAAGGAGTTATCGTCTACCCTCACCTAAAATGTTCAAAATAAACGCCTTTTTTTTTTAGTTTTGGGTATAGGGCTTTTTACTTTCAGTGCGCAAAGGCAACACCGTACGTGTTACTACATTGTGTTTATGCTAATCTCGAGGACGAAGCTGAGTATAATGGCTAAATTACTAAGGGCAGCTTATGACACTATTTCAAAACGACATCCTATCGAGGATGTGTATGCCTTTTCGGATTCACAAGTCGCTCTGTGCTGGGTACATTCTTCTCCTCATCGGTTTAACACGTTCGTCGCTAATAGAATAGCCCAGTGCCAAACCTATTTCTCGTCGGAATATTTTCGTTTCATCCCGGGAACTCAAAACCCCGCGGATTGTCTGTCGCGTGGACTATTACCTTCACAATTAGTTCAACATGAACTTTGGTTAACCGGTCCACCGTGGGCATCGCTTCCAATCGATCATTGGCCTATTTCGGAATTTTCTCCCACTTCTACTCCAATGCCTGAGGAGAAGTCAGCCGTATTCGCTTCGAAAAATAAATCTGAACATATCCTTACAACGCTAAGTTTAAAGTTCTCTAACTGGGATAAATTTCTTAGATGTGTGGTTTATATGCTTCGGTTCATAAAAAAGCTCCCACGCAATAATTGCATAACCGCGTCAGACTTGGATTTCGCAGAATTAATAATCGTAAAGGCTGTACAACACACGTATTTTTACGAAGATATAGAAAAAATTAAAAATTCTAAATTATGATCACATGCGTTACGCAAGCTTTCCCCCTTCTTAGATCAAGGGATATTACGTGTTGGCGGTCGCCTCTCTAATTCGTCGTTAGATTACTCGCAAAAACATCCAATTCTGTTGCCTCGGAATGGACATATCGTTGAGCTTATTATTGACGCTTACCATGTTAAACACTTTCACACAGGTCCCAATTTATTATTATCGATACTTAGACAAAGGTTTTGGATTTTATCTGCTCGTCGCATCGTACGTATGCGTATTCATCGCTGTAATATCTGCTTTCGACTCAGTCCGAAACCTACATTTCCTGTTATGTCAGATCTTCCAGAATGTCGCATCGAGCAAAGCAAAGCCTTCTCACACACTGGGGTAGACTTTGCTGGGCCATTCAATATAACTTTCTCTCGTAAGCGCGGTGTACGCAGCCAAAAGGCGTACCTGTGCCTTTTCATTTGTCTAGTAACCAAGGCAGTTCATCTAGAACTTGCTTCTTCGCTTAGTTCGGCATCATTTTTGGATGCTTTCAAAAGGTTTTTATCTCGTCGTGGTCCTTGTCAATGTATTTACAGCGACAACGGTACTAACTTTGTCGCATCTAAGGCTTATCTTAGCGAGCTACATACATTTCTGCATTCTGAGGAATACTTTAAAACTTTTACTCACGAGTTGACAAACACTCGTATAGCTTGGAAACTTAATCCACCCAGTGCGCCTCACTTCGGGGGCATATGGGAGTCTAATATTAAATGCGTTAAATCTCACTTATTTAAAGTCATCGGGACTCAGATTTTGACGTATGAGGAGTTGAACACAATCCTCATCCAAATTGAGGCAATTCTTAATAGTCGTCCACTCTATCAGCTAAGTTCAGACCCTTCTGAACCTAGTGCTCTTACGCCCGCGCATTTTCTTTCGCTCGCACCACTTCCTTTATTACCTGCAGCTGACCTCAGCAATGAACGAGCTAATTTGCTTACTCGATTTTCGCTGCTAGATTCTCTTGTTCAGTCATTCTGGACTCGTTTCAAGTCTGAGTATCTCCATAATCTCCAATGTCGCGAGAAATGGAATACCTCATCTAATCCAGTTTTGGTCGGCACAGTAGTGCTACTAAACATGGAAAATGCGCCTCCTCTTCAGAGGCCTCTTGGTGTTGTCACTAAGTTGTTCCCTGGAAGGGATGGAGTAACTCGCGTCGTTGAAGTTAGGACCAAGAACGGTGTACTTAAAAGACCGATCGTAAAGTTGTGTCCATTACCAACTCAATAATTGCTCAGCCAGCATACATAAAGTTTACCTAGTTCGTAGTAATAATTTGTATTAATTTTGCCTCATTAACCTTAGCTTTATTTCGTAGTTTAATACTCTTTCTCCTACTTAATTTGAAGGGGTTCCTTCAAGGCGGGGGGGATGTTCGATATTGTTTAATACACCTTACTATTTTCTTCGTAATTCGTATTCATTAGTCAGTGACATGTCCCATCCCTAATCCTTCCGCACGTCACTTCCCTTCGCTTCCTATCGCTCGATTGCAATGGCGCGCGCGCATTAGAAGAAAAAATCGTTTTAAATAAGTTATTGGCCAAATCTAACTCTAAACTAGTGTTTTTCGTAATAATAATAACAATTGTGAAGTGTAATTGCTGTGGTGGACGCTCAAACAACCCTCAAGGACAATATTTGGTGCTTTGTTACCGCGTGCACGCGGAAGAAGACTCCGCCATTAAGCAAGAAACTTAAGAAAGGTGAAACTGGACAATCGTAAGTGGTTTGCAATCCTTTCACGCCCTAAACCCCTTTTCTGTTGTTCACTGGCTTCCCTCAAAGTTTAATTCAAAAAATACAGTCCACATCTTTAAAATCAACCGACCTTTTCGCTAAATTCACCAACAGCTGCATTCCTGGGCATACAATTGGATCAAAATTGCGATTGGAAAAAGCATGTCGACTATGTTTGTGACAAACTGGACAGATTTATCTATGCACTAAGAAGATTAAGAGCCACGGTCTCAACTGAAGCGGCTCTTTGTGCATATCACGGATACGTTTCCTCCGTACTCTCATACGGTCTCTTGTTGTGGGGTAATTCGGTGGATGTCAATAAAGCGTTTATGATACAAAAAAAATGTGTGCGTGCAATCTGTAGAGCTGGATATATGGATAGTTGTAAACCACTGTTTAAAAAATACAACATTTTACCGTTAGCATGCATGTATATTAAAGAATTGTGCTTATTAGTAAAACAACATGCTGAAAATTTTACTAAGCATAGGGATGTAACCAAAAGGAATGCTGCCTCTAGAGATAAACATAGGCTTTGCTTGCCACAATGCAAGCTCGATTTACATAAACGAAATTCATTTATAATGGCTATTAAGGTATACAATAAATTACCAAACGCCTTTAAAGAACTACCTTTGCCTATGTTTAAGAAAAAGCTGATTCAGTGGCTTAAGGGGGAAGCGCTACGGTAGCCCGCGAAATTCAAATTTTCTTACGTTTTTTGCAATTTGCTGGTCAGCATTAAGTTGTACGTTGATTAATATATGAATCGCGGCCGTAAGAAATATGTGTTTACAGAATTATAATCATTAAAGTCATCAACACAACTCTCTAAGACCACGTAAGTCCAAAGAATGATGATTTCATGAAACAGTTATTCTTGGGACTTACGTGGTCTTAGAGAGTTGTGTTGATGACTTTAATGATTATAATTCTGTAAACACATATTTCTTACGGCCGCGATTCATATATTAATCAACGTACAACTTAATACTGACCAGCAAATTCCAAAAAACCTAAAAAAAATTGAATTTCGCGGGCTACCCTGGCGCTTTCGCCTTAAAGAAAAATGTTTTTATACTGTTACGGAATTTATGTCACATGTCGAAAAAAAAAGTAACGTCAATAAATTTGGTTTTTAGATATTTTTATTTTTGATATGATTTGATTTATGATTGAGATATTTTTAATTTGACATTTACTTACTATTATTATTTTTATTTTGACATTATAACAATATTCTTGGACATTGACATTTCAATTAATACATAAAATCTGACATTCATATCTATCATATCAATACTGGTGACTGATGTAATGTTATGATGACTTTTTAAAGTATGTAATGCATTGTGAAATTTAATATTTGCAATTAATTTATTTAATTAGACATTTTGTAACTTATAGAATAATAATGAAGGAATATTATGACATTTTTAATAATTTAATGTATTATGAAATTAAATATTTACACACCACATGTAATGGTAGAATGTAATTGGGCCACATTTATAATTTTATTAACATCATACTATTTTGTACACCTACATTTTGGCAAATAAAGTATTATTATTATTATTGGAATCTCACTTAGTACGAGCCTGTTGGGATCTCGTCGGTTTCGGACATTAATATCATCTGCTTTCACAAATAAATTTTGATTGACAAATATACATATCTCATAGATATAAAGAGACGGTAACGGTAACAAACCAAGTTTTTTGAATACAGGTCTACATGATTCGTCTGGTTGGAGCCCATAAATTGCTCTAATACATTTTTTCTGAGCAACGAATGCTCTATTATGATCGGTGCTGTTACCCCACATTATTAAACCATATCGTAACAACGACTCGACATATGCGTGATACGATTTATGTTATCGCCGTTTTAATATTAGTTACGCTTCTAACCGTCTTGAGTGCATATACAAACTTATTTACTCTTTTAGAGACATTATCAACATGTGTTTTCCAGTTGAGATCTTGGTCTATAGATACACCTAGAAACTTTATTTGTGGTACTTCTTCAATTCTGTGTATATTTAGATTTATAATGTATTTAGGATTATTTGATTTATTAAACTGTATATAGACGGATTTATTTAGATTTATTGATAAATTATTTTTGTTTAGCCATTCAATTAGTTTTTCAATTGTGTTGTTTATGTCAGTCTCATGATCATTAACTGTGTTATTCTTTATACTTCGAAGACTTCTATGTACTTCGAAGACTGGTACTGGAACTAATAGACGAGCTGAGCTAGGTGTGCCGAGTTTGGGCTTGTTTTGTGTTATGTTGAGATCTTACCTCTGGACTGGATGGAGTGACCTGCAGGTGTACTTCGAAGACTGGTACTGGAACTAATAGACGAGCTGAGCTAGGTGTGCCGAGTTTGGGCTTGTTTTGTTAGTTATGTTGAGATCTTACCTCCGGACTGGATGGAGTGACCTGCAGGTGTACTTCGAAGACTGGTACTGGAACTAATAGACGAGCTGAGCTAGGTGTGCCGATTTTGGGCTCCTTTTGTTATCTTGAGACCTTACCTCCGGACTTGATGGAGTGACCTGCAGGTGTATTTCGAAGACTGCTACTGAAACTAATAGTCGAGCTGAGCTAGGTGTGCCGAGTTTGGACTTGTTTTGTTAGTTATGTTGAGATCTTACCTCTGGACTGGATGGAGTGACCTGCAGGTGTACTTCGAAGACTGGTACTGGAACTAATAGACGAGCTGAGCTAGGTGTGCCGAGTTTGGGCTTGTTTTGTTAGTTATGTTGAGATCTTACCTCCGGACTGGATGGAGTGACCTGCAGGAGTACTTCGAAGACTGGTACTGGAACTAATAGACGAGCTGAGCTAGGTGTGCCGAGTTTGGGCTTGTTTTGTTAGTTATGTTGAGATCTTACCTCCGGACTGGATGGAGTGACCTGCAGGAGTACTTCGAAGACTGGTAC
The DNA here is from genome assembly GCA_963855955.1 of Luperina nickerlii. Lineage (NCBI taxonomy): Eukaryota > Metazoa > Arthropoda > Insecta > Lepidoptera > Noctuidae > Luperina > Luperina nickerlii. The sequence continues at coordinate 20,913,872 of OY979681.1, read as the reverse complement.
TGGAACTAATAGACGAGCTGAGCTAGGTGTGCCGAGTTTGGGCTTGTTTTGTTAGTTATGTTGAGATCTTACCTCCGGACTGGATGGAGTGACCTGAAGGCGTACTTCGAAGACTGGTACTGGAACTAATAGACGAGCTGAGCTAGGTGTGCCGAGTTTGGGCTTGTTTTGTTAGTTATGTTGAGATTTTACCTCCGGACTGGATGGAGTGACCTGAATGTGTACTTCGAAGACTGGTACTGGAACTAATAGACGAGCTGAGCTAGGTGTGCCGAGTTTGGGCTTGTTTTGTTAGTTATGTTGAGATCTTACCTCCGGACTGGATGGAGTGACCTGCAGGTGTACTTCGAAGACTGGTACTGGAACTAATAGACGAGCTGAGCTAGGTGTGCCGAGTTTGGGCTTGTTTTGTTAGTTATGTTGAGATCTTACCTCCGGACTGGATGGAGTGACCTGAAGGTGTACTTCGAAGACTGCTACTGAAACTAATAGACGAGCTGAGCTAGGTGTGCCGATTTTGGGCTCCTTTTGTTATCTTGAGACCTTACCTCCGGACTTGATGGAGTGACCTGCAGGTGTATTTCGAAGACTGCTACTGAAACTAATAGTCGAGCTGAGCTAGGTGTGCCGAGTTTGGACTTGTTTTGTTAGTTATGTTGTGATCTTACCTCCGGACTGGATGGAGTGACCTGCAGGTGTACTTCGAAGACTGGTACTGGAACTAATAGACGAGCTGAGCTAGGTGTGCCGAGTTTGGGCTTGTTTTGTTAGTTATGTTGAAATCTTACCTCTGGACTGGATGGAGTGACCTGCAGGTGTACTTCGAAGACTGGTACTGGAACTAATAGCCGAGCTGAGCTAGGTGTGCCGATTTTGGGCTCCTTTTGTTATCTTGAGACCTTACCTCCGGACTTGATGGAGTGACCTGCAGGTGTACTTCGAAGCAGTGGCGGACTAAGCCCGTCAGAGGCCCGGGGCGGCAAAGCTGAATGAGGCCCCCCCCCCAGCTTTAAAAAAAAATGTTGTTTTACAAGCTTTTTATTCAGTTCATATTTGTATGTATAAATAAGTGTTTATGTTTATTTCGTTAATTTCGTCGGCAACGCCACTTTTCTTCTCTTCAGAATTCGAAAAGTAATTGGATAAAGATCCAGCAAGCAATTTTGCCTCTTCAGTCTTCGTTTTTTTAACTTCCTTTTCTGAGAACCAGATGGTTGAATCCTTTTCAATAAAAATAATGAGATAAATAAGAAACTTTACACACTAATAAACTATTAAATATCAAAGTAATGAAATTCAATATTTGTTAAATGAGGCCTATGTTTATATTTCCACGTAAATATAATGTAGTGAATGTAAATGTAGGCGTACAAGAGCGAATTATTTGCACTTCATAAATTCAGGGATGCCTGGGGAAGTACCCGCTACAAAGACGGGAATTCTCCCAGCATATTGGACGCGTTCAGCAAAGTTAAAAGAATATTAGTACCACGTAAAAAGTCTAGATGGCTGTAGTGTTTTGAACTTGATGAAATTATGTACTAAGCACATTTTTTAAGTCTTGTTTAGGATTTTATCAGGGGAACGCGGAGGCATTTGGGGGCCCCCCAAGACCGGAGGCCCTGGGCGGGCCGCCCCTTCCGCCCCCCTGTTAGTCCGCCACTGCTTCGAAGACTGGTACTGGAACTAATAGCCGAGCTGAGCTAGGTGTGCCGATTTTGGGCTCCTTTTGTTATCTTGAGACCTTACCTCCGGACTTGATGGAGTGACCTGCAGGTGTACTTCGTAGACTGCTACTGGAACTAATAGCCGAGCTGAGCTAGGTGTGCCGAGTTTGGGCTTGTTTTGTTAGTTATGTTGAGACCTTACCTCCAGATTGGATGGAGTGACCTGAAGGTGTACTTTGAAGACTGCTACTGGAACTAATATACGAGTAGAACTAGCTGATAAGAATGTGTATAGTTTTTACCTCTATAACTCGATTGTGATTTTAGACCAAGGCCTAAAACGTATGGGAAAAGCTCTCCTAAGAAACTTCATGATTTAACAGAAATATGGAGCTACAAGAGCATTCTTCACATTGTCATAATGTTTTTATTTTCGTTACTTTTAATTATTATTTTTTATCATTTACAGCTCCTGGTCCAACTTTGTACGTTATCCTAATTGGCAATCCATTCCAATTTGACAGTTCAACAATACCCATAGCGCTGTTTTTGTGTTAGGTACGAATTTTTAACATTTAGACGACCTTGTAAATGCAATGCTATTCGCTAGAACTAACACTCTTCACCCATCGGTCATGACACCAAATCAGCTGTACAATGAACTAGTAAGTAATGTTAGAAAATTACCTAGTTACGAAGAATTACCTTTAAATTTAGATTTAGGCACTATTAATGCTTTAATTGATATATCAAAATTGTCATGTTATTTTGTAAACAATAAGTTAGTCTTTGTAATCAAAATTCCCCTTGTACACTCTCTTGAGTTAAATCTATTTAAAGTTATTTCAGTACCTATACCGCATAACATGGTGTTCGAGTTTTAATCGAACACTAAGCGAAAATGCATAATTGCATCGAACGCAAGTATGCACATTCGCTCGTCCGCCAAAATGTGGGCCAGTTCGCGTTCAGAGGGGCAATTCTCGTAATTTTAACAACGTTCACAGTCTGATCTCAGTCTCAATCTGTCAAAAAATACTTTTAATTTCCCTACATTTTGACAAGTTTTTGACATTTGCTTGTCGCCGAGATGAGACTGCAACTAGATTTTGAACGTTTTAAATTACGAGAATTGGCCTTCAGATCTCACTAGAGACACCACGAGCTCAAAACCATTACCATTCGTCTTGTAATTAAGAGTTATAGTGATTTATATGTATATTTACTACTTTTTACACATGGAAAAACCAAACTCCTATGCTATGATTGTTCCATCTTGTAAATAATTACAAGATGGAACAAGTTCAGAGAGAGAGAGAGAGTGAGTGAGTGGAGTTTATCTTTACTAATGCCAATATAAATTGGCATTAGTAAAGATAAACTAACATACACCTGTATAAGTGATCTAAAATCCTGTACCGAGCCCGTAAACAGAGTTTATATTTGTGATGACATTGATACACACTCAATTCAAGAAACACCAACCTGTGAAACTGATATACTAACAAAAATTGTAACAGAAATACCTAAGTATTGTCAAACTAAATTAATGTATAGTCAGATAGATATTTGGCAAGAATTGCAAGGAAACAGATGGATATTTGTTCAATCCGAACCAACTAGACTCTCTATCCAGTGCACAGCAGATTTAATAGAATTCAAAATATTAGGTACTGGTGTACTTAACATTCGACCTAATTGTATAGCTTTTTGTAAAAATAAACAAATATTTGGAAAGTACAATATTGAAATAAACGTTAAAACTATAGTTTCCGATTTTAATCTAATTAATGAAACCTGTTGTAATTTGGAAATGTTTAACATATCAAAGCCCAACTTGTCATTCTCTAAATTATCAAATATAGACTTAGAAAAACTACCTAGTGTGATCAACAACCAAATGTTATCAGATGTCGACAAAATTATTAATAATCCTAGTCCTAACCTAATTGAATATAGTTCTCACTATCCACTTGTAACCTACCTTGTAATCATCCTAATTTTAATTTTCATTAGTTACAAACTTTGTAAGAAGTTTGGAAAATATTCTGGCTGCAAAACAAAACCTAAATTACAAAGCGATAACATCTGATAACGATTTAGAACCTGAAGCAATTCCTCTTCCAAGGTTAAGAATAAATCCGTAACTTTCCATGGAAACCGTAAAGTTCCTCTTAAAGGGGGGGCTGTTACATCCCTAGAATACACCCTTAAGTGCCTAGTCAGCACCCCATCATCATTTCCTTTTTAGACTCAATAGATTAGTCAGGCCATAGCGTCAGTTCGGGTTCAGACTCCTAACAGAGAGGTCGCAAGTCAGAATATTGACCAAATTTCCATATATGTAATTCATGTAATTGTGCCCTTCACTCAATATATTGATCATTATTCAAATATTAGTTTTTGAAGTGAAAACTTCTTTAGCGGCGCTGTGTACTTTTTTTGGAATGGGTAAAAACTTCTAAATTCGCGTCAGGTCACGTGACCCTGATCGAAAATTCGTAAGACGTAAAACGTCAGACGTAAAACGTAAGACGCGCGTTGTTGAGGACAGCGCCATCTATGCATATCGGGAAGAACTACGAGGGCCTCGCGTACTAACGTCAGACGTAAAACTTAAGGCGCGCGTTGTTGAGGACAGCGCCATCTATGCACATCGGGAAGAACTACGAGGGCCTCGCGTACTAACTACGTAGGCCTCGCGTACTAACTACGTAGTTCATCCAACAACGACGAGATGGCGCTGAACCACGGATATATAACTGACGACGAGCAAATCTGAATAAATTCCTTTCACGAGAAGAATAAACCAGTCACTTTGGTCATCATACCTGATTTGCAAAAAACCCTATAAAATAAGGAACACACCTTAACACGCGTGTTTTGTTTATAAGACGATTCACAAAATACACTCGTAATTGTTCAAGTTTTCACTTCTGTCGGCACTACCGGAGTGCCAGTTTTTTTTTAAAAAGGCTTTTCTAAAGCCCGTACTAACAGAACGTTCACAGTCTGATCTCAGTCTCAATCTGTCACAAATACCTCAACTCAACTTTAACTCTTGATTAATGGCTTCTGTGGAACAAACACCACAATTTTGCCAATTACACGTACTAAAATCCACTAAATGAAAAAATTAAATCTCTCTGACACGTGAGACAGCTCGCTACTGCGGCTGATGTGTCTCCAAAAAATATGATGATGTGATGATGATGTGATGATGTCCAAAACAACCCAAAAATACCTCTAATTTCCCTACATTTTGACAAGTTTTTGACATTTGTTTGTCGCTGAGATGAGACTGCTGATCACATATAGAAGCAACAAGCATAATGTAGCCAGGATTTTGTAATATCTTGATTTAAAAGAGTGCATATGTGTCCATGGAGTTTCTTGCCCGTTCTTCTCCATAGAGATCTACGCTTTCACTTTCTAACTGACAGACTAGGTATTTAATTTTGACAATTCAAAAGTGCCTGTACAAGGTTTAATTGAAATAAATGCTTTGAGTTTGAGCTTGTGTTTGAGTTTGGAATCAAAACCTATAGGGTACTTCCTGTTGACCTAGGATCATGAAATTTATAATAATAATAATAATAATAACCCCATCGCCGTATCTCTACGTTGACGTCGTGTTGGGGCTTGCGCGTTCCGAACTCTAGGCCTGTGCCGGAAGAGTTTACTTTGCCGGAACAGGTCTAAAGTGAGGAGTCAGACCAAGAGATACAGAAACCCGCAGGGCAGCATGTGGCGAGCTGTTGGGCAGTAGCCACCCCATGGACCCTATCTCCTGGGAGTAACCCTTTCGGACAATCCCGCTGACCCGGCAGGCTTCGGCCCTTACAGGCCCCTTCTTTTAATGCTGACATCTCTTTGAGGCGCGCGTGGAACACGTACGCGCCGTCCGGCACGGGCCTGGTCCTGATCGGACGGTGAGCTACCCATTACTCTCCGCCCGCAGGCCCGCGCCTACGGTGGCCGGAAGTCGTCGCGCGGCTCCCGACGCCCGGAGCGTCTCCCGCGGCGGCTGGGACGGGAGGCTCTCTCCCTCAGCCGTCTCGCCGCCTCCTTCGTTAGCATGACTGCTTCGCAGAAGGAGGCGACCGCCCCCCACTCCCTCGCCCCGGACCATGGCTTGAACCAGGCCTAGACGCGAGAGGTCGCCGCCGCTGCCGATCGCCTCTACGAGGACACGGCGGTGCTCAGCCCAAGCGGGGCAGACCTCCACCGTGTGCTCCACCGTGTCCTCTGGGCGATCCTGGCAATGGTGACACCCGGGCGTTTCCTCCCGCCTGATTATGTGCAGGAACCTCCCGAAACTTCCGTGTCCGGTGAGGACCTGCGTCAGGCGGTAGGTGAGGGCGCCATGACGCCTCTCTAGCCACTCCTCAAAGAGGGGTCTTACCGCCGCTATCGTGGCGTGCCCTGCGCTGGGTTGCGACAGTCGCTCTTTCCATGCCGCCATGAGATCGCGCCGGAGGTCCGTCGCTCCGCCGCAATTTGCTGCGGAAGCGGAGTTTCCCCCCGGCGTAGTGCCTCCGCGCGCCACTCATAAAGGCGCGCGAGAACTATCGCCTCCAGATCCCATGGCGGCAGTCCGGCAAGGAGGCTTGCCGCCTCGCCGAGATCGTGCGGTACCCCCGGATCAGCCTAACGGCTACCACCTTCTGGGGCGCGTTCAAATAATGTGCGGCTCGCCGCCGCAGTGAACGCGCCCACACCGGGGCCCCGTATAGGGCCATGGACCGCACGACCCCCGCGTAAAGCCTCCGGCAGGAGGCGTTTGGCCCCCTCAGGTTGGGCAGGAGCCGCTTGAAGGCGGCCCCGGCCCGTTACAGTTTGGGAGCCAAACGTCGGAAATGCTCGACGAAGTTCCACCGGCTGTCGAGGACGAGACCCAGGTATTTCATCGTCGTCTCGACGCCGATGTGAGTGATGTCCTACCGTTAGTTGGGATCCTGATGGTGGCGTGTTCCGGGGCCCATGAAACGACATGGCCTCGGACTTGTGCAATGCCACCTCGAGACCCAACTGCCGGATCCTCTCCACAACTATCGCAACCCCGCGTGTCATCGCGTCGGCCGCCGCCTGATGAAACCTCCCCTGCGCCAGGACTAGCGTGTCGTCAGCGTAGCAAACCACGCTGACGCCATCAGGGAGGTCGGCCCGCAGTGGAGATTCGCAAGAGCAAACGTGCTCGGAGGAAGGAAGTATTCCAGTAAGATGCTGGTAGGGATCTTGACCGTACTTCCGGGATTGTCCTGATAGCCGTGGAATACCTCTCCACTCCTCATAAGCACCTCAGGACATGTTGCCCCCTTGTTGCTACGTCACTATGTGCGGTCGTTTCCGGGGGCCCATTATTGAGTGTGCAAGTCACCCCCTGCCATTTTATCCGTGTATATATAAAACATTGATCAGGCAGGGGTCATAGTTCTTCCATAGTTCTTGGTAACCAGTCCACTTTAGCCACCCAAACCCATAGTCCAACTTTTTATGTTTCCATATCCTGCAATAGCCCTACACCAACCGGGGGTTATCCTTGGGTGCATTTGCATAATGCATACAGGGCTAATCGTCGGTTGGTGCCGCATTTCATTAAAATTTACAAAGGGGCCTCTGCGAGTTGGCTTCGGCCCCTCGTACGCCTTCTAAAGGACCGGGACCCCATGGTCCCGAGATATATAAAATAAAAAAAATAAATAATAATAATATTTATTCACAAATTTGAGACAACCATACAGAGTAGGTAACTCAATAATAAACACAAATAGACAGATCGTTGGATGTGAAATGGTACAATGAAAAGATGGTTTGGTTGTCTATGGTCTGATTCGCCCTATCCCCTCGTACTAGTATAAAACTGTATTACGAGCGGATTGTCTTCCTCAACCTAAGATCAACAGATTTTCGCAAGGTTCCAGTTACAAGTCATATAGCAGTGGTTCTGTTTCAGTGGCGGACGTACGGCGCAAGTGGTCCCACATTCGCAACTCGTACTCTCGCCACCTGCGCAACGAGATGTACGGCGTGCGCACGGGCCGCGGCCGCATGGTGTCCAAGTGGTACCTCGCCGACGAGCTCGACTTCCTGCGCGACCACATGGCCACCGACACGTACGTCCACTCACTCATTCACCATGGCGACAACACTCGCTTCTCATCCAAGCGCTGACTGCAAAGTTTTACTCAGCATTAGCCCTCTAAACTAAATCAAAGTGCTTGTTTTAAGTCTTCCTAAACCATCCTCCATACTTTTTACCTCTGTTCATCTTCATGAAAGGTTAAAAGCAAATCACGGTATGATTTGCTTTTAACAGGACATTAAAACCACAGGTGCGAGTTGCACCGCGTCCTGCTGTTGTTGGCACTGAGCGTGTCTGGTGTTCCAGGAGGCCGTCGCGCTACTCTTACGCGCCGCTGTTCCTGCCGGCTGCGGCGGCCGGCGCGGCGCCGGCGCCCGAGCCGCGCGCCGACCGCAACCTGAAGCCCTTCATCTCCAACCCCTGGTTCGCGCTGAGCAGCCCCCCCCGCGCCGCGCCGCTGCAGCTGACGGTGGAGCCGCAGCCGCGCCCCTCGGACTCCCCCAGCCCGCACTCCTTCGAGCCCGACGAGAACTCTGCCTACTTCCACTTCTTCCGGGGCATCCACAATGATTATCAGGAGTTGCCTGCTAAGAAGCAGCGGCTATTTCGCCGTGAGTGCCTCGCCTTCTTGCATCGGTTGCTGGACGAGGAAGAACCTCAGGAACAGCAAGACGCCCTCAACCTCAGCAACTCGGCTGACACGGACGACGAGAGAGAATGCAAGCCACTCATCATCGACAGGGACGACTCCAACGGCGGCATGGACATCGTGCTCTCCGACGACATAATGCCGCACTAGAGATCACTCGGCGACACATAGCTAGTGCACAGAGGACTGTTCTGTGACTGTGACACTGAAACTCTTGGTTCCTAGTGATGACGTAGTGAGTGACGTGTGAAGTCGTGACTGACAATTCAGTAGGCTGTGAGCAGTAGGCATGTCCGTGTGGCACCCGTTACAGCAGGCGGGCGCTCCGGTCGTGCTGATCGTGCCGGTGGGATGATGAACCTACTATAGATAAATAACATGAAGCGCCGACTTCTGCAGTCCACGCTCAAACTAGACCTAGTCCGATTGTTGTAACTTGACTCAAGCAACAATCGTTTGAACGCAACTCCGTGCTGCGACGAATTTTTACAGAATATAAAAGGTTAAATAGATACAATGACTATTATTTGAATTGACATAAGTAAGCAAAAATAAATACGTTGTACAGTTAAAGTTAATGTTCAGTTTCATTTTAAATCCAAATACGAAGGTATTTGGATTTAAGTTATACGAAGGTGTTTTAGTGGAAGTGTGCTCCTCATTACGGACACACTTGACACTGATATGCTTTGGCCGGCTTGTCACCACCTGGAGAAGAACGAACTTGGTGTTTGCATCCAACGTTGTACGCTGTTACCCCTCCTCCTGTTCCGCCAAAATCTATACATACATAACTAGTTTATTGTTCGGAAAGGTTTTAGCTCCAGAGCAAGACCAAGTGGCACACCCAATTACTCCGAAAAATTTTATTCCGAATTTTGATGTTCCGATTTTCAAAAGTCCGAATTTCATAATACCTAAGAACTTCTAAGTCAACGCAATTAAAAGATACGGGGCACTTCCCGTTGATCTAGAAACATGAAATTTGGTAAGAAGCAGTATCATAGCACAAGTGATGAAAAAAATCCGAAAACCGTACTAAAATTTGAAGATACATTACACAAAAAAAATTATTGGTGATTACAAAGTTATTTTTGCAGTTGTTAAACTAATCGCGACCTATATCGATATATCGGGACAATAGCTGTTTACTTACGGCAAAGTTAAGTTTGTCCCTCAATTCAGTTTATCTTTTCGTTTGAGCAATATTCAGTGCTTTCATAGTTTATGAACTTCAGTAATGTTACCTAATCATTTTGGTGTCTGTGGCTGTACATTACCTAATTGCTTACACTGTTAGACGTACTTATTATTACATAAGAGGTACATAGATTTGTCTCTACAACAATGTATAAGTAGATGAATATTATCTTATTATTCTATAAGAGGTACATAGATTTGTCTCTACAACAATGTATAAGTAGATGAATATTATCTTTGTTAATTTACGGCATTTTGAGGGTTCCGTACCTCAAAAGGAAAAACGGAACAGAACTTACAAATATGGTTAAAATTCAATAAGTACATCATATTATGTAGGTATAATATATAAAATTTTGATTTTCAATTTTACTTATTATACGTTTTGGGGACTGATTTCGGAGGGAAATTTAGAACATAATCCATATACATAATCCATATACCCATATTAAAGGGGTTGAAAAAAATATATAATCCGCCATCTTGGAGCGGCGGCCATATTTAATTTAGTGTGATGTTATTAACTTTATCGTTTTCTACTCTTCAAGCACTTTCATTTGACACCCATATTAGGGGGTTGAGAAAAAATAATATGTAATCCGCCATCTTGGAGCGGCGCGGCCATATTAAAATTATTACAATATTGAGTATTGCACATTGTATTTTTACCAGAACCAAAGGTGTATGCAAAATTTCAGCTCAATCGGATACCAACAATAAAATGATAAAATCGTCCCTTTATTGGTAAAACCGATTATCTACCGAAAACGAAACTTGTGGCAATAATGATTTAAAAGTTTGACAGAATAATTATGTAACTAAATTACATATATCTTACCTGCAGTCATGTAATTATAATGAAAAAATTAATAAAGTATGTTTGTGAATCATAAAAATAGAAGTAGGTACTTCATTGATACTGCTTGAAAAAATGCCTATGCCAAACACTATCTTCAGGGAGGTCATTTAGTTGGTTTTTCCTGAATAACGACATAAGCATATATATCATTAATTAAATCACTTGGAGCTTATCTTATAGCTTCACCGTAACCTTTCGAAGAAAGTAATAAGGTTCCAAAAACAACTGTAAAAATAACACTCTCATTGTCTTAAACATTCTACAAATTGAAATTTAAAAAAATGATAATTGGTTTTGCTTGAGTAAAATTAAGAATTGTGGTATAGACTATCTGCAAAATGTTCATACAACGAACTACAACAAGCCTTATAATTATAAAAATACCAAAAAATCATTATTTACATGAAAGTAAAAGCTGAATAAAGTAGGAAAATAATAAGAATGATATATTAGGAAATAAAAAATTGTGAAAAAATGAATTAATTTAGATTTTCTAAGTACTTATACAAAACAATTTGTGAAACCATGAAATTAATTCATGTTTTCACAAATTGTTTAGTATAATACTTAATAGAAAAACTAAAATAATGTATCTTTCCTTCATCAGCTGATAAGAAACTTGTAATCAGGAAAAAGATAAAGATAAAAAGAGAGCTGAAGAAGAACCAAATTTTCTGTCTGCTACTTTCGATTTGCAGGCAATTCTACAATTTCCATGCACTGATGTTGGTCTCCTTTCTGTTGGTCGATCAGAGCGGCGCGCAATGATTGTTGACATAACCGTCCCGCATGACAAGAACCTCGTGAAAGCCGAGAAAGATAAGCAAATCAAGTATCTTGACTTTGCTCGCGAGGTTGTCGACATGTGGGATGTGGACTCAGCGATCATTGTGCCGATAGTCGTGACAGCCAATGGCTTAATAGCCAAGAGCCTCGACCAACACCTAAGGAGGCTCTCGTTGGGCAGCTGGATCAAGGGCTTGATTCAGAAAGCGGTACTTTTGGATACGGCCCGCATTGTTAGGAGGTTCCTCTCTCTGGAGCCCTGACCGCCGGTAGCTTGGACCCTGTTCCTGATACCGGTGGGCTACTATTTTTTATATTTTTAAATGTTTTTATATTTTTTTAATACTAATATTTAAAAATATAATTTATGTGTATCTAGTTAAATAAAGGAAATAATAATAATAATATATATTTACATACAGTCATACACTGATGTTGGTCTCCTTTACTATACAAGAAAATTAACTTTATACAATTTATAACGCTGTACGAAAGTGCGCCTCCTAACGAAGCTTATTGTTTTGTATGGTCCGAGACAAATGGTAAAAAGGGAAATTCAGAAATCGGAACTATTTTGTGTCACTAGGTATTTAATGAAATCTGTATCAGAGGAAGTCACGGAAGTCAGTTTGTTCTCTGACACATGTGGAGGACAAAATAGGATGCAATTCGTGGCTGCTATCCTATTGTGGTTAATTCAAAACAGCAACCATTTACAAATCATAGAACACAAGTTCTTAGAGTCAGGTCACAGTTACATGGAAGCTGACCACAGATGACTCAGATTCTGACTCTTCAGAGGCGGCCACATCAGAGACGCGTTCAATGCTATCCCTATCTACAAGCAAACTTCTGTACCATCCATGGTACTCTTCTGGTATAACCCCCTTCTCACATAGATTAATGAGATCTTTTTCCTTAGCTTCTGTTATTGGAAGAGGTCCATCAAACAATAATTGTTCTAGCGGTGGGAACTGGAGTTCCGAGGTAGTTGGTAGTTCAATTACCTGTTCTGCGGCCAATCGCATTGCTTTGTTTCTTATTGCATAGCTGTGGTGTCCATGTACTGAAGATGTCGATGCTGAATTTATATTAATCTTATTTTGTGTGTTCAACAGTTACATCCATTGCCATAAATGAATTTGTCATGACATAGTTATAGTATATTTTTTTGTCTCCTTTTATGTACTTGATCCGTTTTATTTTTAACCATTTCACTTGCTGTCCATCTGTGTTTTTGGTTCTATTCAAAATTATTGTATTAGCCAATTTTTTCAAGTCTTTAAACCCATTGTATTTAAATTCCCTAACTTGATAACAATTTTTTGTTATAGTCTTTGTGTCTTTCCTGTATTTTTTTTTTGATCTAGCAAGTTTGAAAATCTTAATCCAGTCAGTCATACAAAAAAGATCAACATTTTTCTTGGCAGACTCAATCGCACTGTGCACTGTGCATTGAGTCAGCTTCCATGTAACTGTGACCTGACTCTAAGAACTTGTGTTCTATGATTTGTAAATGGATGCTGTTTTGAATTACCCACAATAGGATAGCAGCCACGAATTGATTCCTTTAGTTATTGTTCTGAGATTGATTCCTATTTTGTACTCCACATGTGTCAGAGAACAAACTGACTTCCGTGACTTCCTCTGATAGAGATTTCATTAAACAGTGATACAAAATAGTTCCGATTTCTGAACTTCCCTTTTTACCATTTGTCTCGGACCATACAAAACAATAAGCTTCGTTAGGAGGCGCCTCCTAACGAAGCTTATTGTTTTGTATGGTCTTTCATACAGCGTTAAATTGGTAAATTAATTTTCTTGTATCAAATCCGATAATAACTGATTTTCATCATCCATTCGTGGATTTTGTAAATAATGTTGCGCGCCACAAATAATGCTTGATACATGGCGACATTAGTTACCACCAGCGCCATCTAGTATCGGGTAGCGGAACTAGTACCTTGGTACTAGGCCTTGACCCTACTTGACCTTTTTCTAAGTACTAGTAATTCCGAGAACTATCGACGTCGAGTCAGTCGGGACCGCTATGTACTCGAACATACTAGATGTTTATAGAATAGCTCTGTGGCATATAAGTATGTGGGCTATATAAGGCGAGCGCGAGCCGCGAGACATATAGTTTCGATTAAGCGATACGAGCGAGAACATCGAAGCGATATTCAAGTGCGACTAAGAGTGATCAGTAAGTGAAATTGTGTTTCTTAATTAGTGTGTTTGACTTGTAATTAGTGTTGGTGAGTAAAGTGTCATTTTTTTGGTTATTAAATCGGCAGTTTTTATTGTCACGAACCCCAAGCTCGTAACAATAATTTAACACGCCAGTTAAATCCTCACTTCGTCGTTGCTTTATACGTTCCACTACGGATGTTTTAATTTTTTTGGCAAGTGCTGAGTTTTTGCTAGACAGTTGTTTTATAAGAAATTTCAAAGCGGCATCAGCTGTGCATAAATTAGCATCTCGCCGACAGATTGCTTCTACTGTCAATTTAAATGGGGTCAGCACATCAACAATTTTATTTACCAATTCAAAATCAACATCTTCTAAACGAATTGGATGATTGAGATCTATAAGAGCTTTTTGAATGCATGCTTTTAAGAGATAAAATCGCTCCAGCATTGTTAAAAGACTATTCCACCTGGTTTTACAGTCCTAAAGAAGTGTCAGCTCTTTTCCATGTTCAATTTTCACATATTTTTGAAGAACTGTTTCATTTTTCAATGGAGATCTTTTGAAATACACTACAACTTTGCGGATTTTCTTTATCAGCTCATTAATATTTTCATATTGTGTTAACTCTGGTACGTGTTCTGGCGCAAGATCATTTTGTAACATTACGATTAAACCTGATTCTGGACAGTCTAAGTCTTCTAAATGGTGTTCATCATCGCTGTCGTCCATATAATCAACAGTCACAGCTGGTTCATTTATAGTATCATCTGAGGTAGGGCTATCTTGCAAATTATTGTTTTTCATAAAGCACATCACAGACCGCCAAATTGATACCATGTGCGAGACACAGTTGTTGTTCAGTGCAAACAAGCCGCCCCACCTTTATCATAACATTCGGTCCATCGGTTACAATAGCCACGATGTCAGTTTCTAGGGAAATGTCAAATTTACTTAGACGCTCTTGCAATATACGAAGACAATTTTCAGCTGTCATACTTCCGTAAATAGGAACAAGTCCTAAGTTCCAAAATTTTTTATATGAATGAACGTTGACCGCCATGTATCGTTTATTGGAAGTTGAAGTCCACTCGTCGAAAGAAAGTTAATCTTTCTTTCGACGATCTTTCACCTGCACTTTTCAAATGTTTTAATTCTGCAGTTACTTGCTTTCTGATGTTTTCACTGTAATCCATAAAACGTTTTCGAACAGTGACGGCTGACTTTGGTAAATCCGTGTATTTTGTTAAGAGCAATTTTCTCAAATCATCTGAGGTTATGAATACACTGAATGGAAATCCATCTAATGCAATCATTCTTGCCAAAATATCATCCAGGCTATCGTCGGCACTTTTAGTAAAATAATCATCTAACTTTCGCTTGGCTGGCGGCGGTGCTGTGTTCAGATTTTCAGAATCTTGACTTGTTGAAGCTGATATAACCTTGATGTTATGTTTTGATAACAAATGTGTATGTAATCCCTTAGTTGATGCGCGTCATGGAGGAGCTGGAGACCTACTCCGATCACCGGTATATCCGGTTCGACGTCTCCACCCAGACCTCCAGCGCGCTGGTCCAACAGGCCCCGAGTGGTCCGCGGTGGGCGCTGAAGCAGCTGGACCGGGAGCTCCTCCTGGAAGCCTCGATCGTGCAGGCCTGGATGACATCACCGAACAGGCCTGCCGATATTGATGATGAGGCGGAGTGGTTTCGGGAGGCCATGTCCGAGATATGTGACGTGGCAATGCCCCGAGTCCGGCCAGGACGCGCCCGACGTCAGGTGTACTGGTGGTCGCAGGAGGTGGAGGCGTTACGCAAGGCGTGCGTCGACGCGCGGCACCTGTACACCAGGCACCGCAGGCTCCGCATCCGCCCTCCGGGTGCGGAAGCCACGGAAGCGGAGCTGTACGAGGGGTACGGAGCGGCGAAGACCGCCCTCCAAGAGGCTGTCCAGCGGGCCAAGCATGCGGCCCGCGAGGAGATGGTGGAGACTCTGAACAGAGATCCATGGGGGCGCCCTTACAAAATGGTGCGGAATAAACTCCGCACCTGGCCCCCCCCGCTGACGCAGAGTCTCCGCCCCCAGCTTGTGGAAGAGGTGGTGTGCGCTCTGTTCCCTTCACGGGGGGAGCACATTCCCCCGCCTATGGCTCCGTCACTTGCGGTGCCCGAAGCGGACCACATGGACGACGACGACATCCCCGAAGTGACCGGGGTAGATCTGAGAGCGGCGGTAGGAAGGCTGAAGGCCAAAAATACCGCCCCAGGACCCGACGGCTTGCCAGGTAAAGCCTGGGTCCTGGCCTCGAGGGCTCTCGGGCCTCGACTGGAGGCGCTCTTAAGCGCATGTATGGAGAGAGGCCAGTTTCCACTCCGTTGGAAGACGGGGAAGCTGGTCCTCATTCAGAAGCCAGGGCGCCCTGCGGACTCTCCGTCCGCATACCGGCCCATTGTGCTGCTCGACGAGGTGGGCAAGCTCTTTGAGAGAGTAATTGCGGGCCGCCTCGTCGGGCACCTGGTGAGGACGGGGCCGGATCTTGCGGAAAGCCAGTTTGGCTTCCGCAAGGGGCGCTCGACGGTGGATGCCATCATGCGCGTGAGAGCCCTCACGACGGGGGACGCAGTGTCCCGGGGTGGGGTCGTCGTGGCGGTGTCACTCGACATCGCCAACGCGTTTGCCCTGGGGCTGCATTGGGGAGGCACTCCGGTATCACCGGGTGCCGACCTACCTCCGTCGAGTAGTCGGGGCGTATCTGACGGACAGAGCCGTCATCTACCCCGGTCGCGATGGGGAGTGGAACCGGCGAGAGATGTCGTGCGGTGTCCCACAGGGATCGGTTCTGGGGCCGCTCCTGTGGGACATCGGTTACGACTGGGTGCTGCGGGCCGACCTCCCTGATGGCGTCAGCGTGGTTTGCTACGCTGACGACACGCTAGTCCTGGCGCAGGGGAGGTCGCATCAGGCGGCGGCCGACGCGATGACACGCGGGGTTGCGATAGTCGTGGAGAGGATCCGGCAGTTGGGTCTCGAGGTGGCATTGCACAAGTCCGAGGCCATGTCGTTTCATGGGCCCCGGAACACGCCACCATCGGGATCCCAACTAACGGTAGGAGGGGTTCACATCGGCGTCGAGACGACGATGAAATACCTGGGTCTCGTCCTCGACAGCCGGTGGAACTTCGTTGAGCATTTCCGACGTTTGGCTCCCAAACTGTAACGGGCCGGGGCCGCCTTCAAGCGGCTCCTGCCCAACCAGAGGGGGCCAAACGCCTCCTGCCGGAGGCTTTACGCGGGGGTCGTGCGGTCCATGGCCCTATACGGGGCCCCGGTGTGGGCGCGTTCACTGCGGCGGCGAGCCGCCCATTGTTTGAACGCGCCCCAGAAGGTGGTAGCCACAAGGCTGATCCGGGGGTACCGCACGATCTCGGGCGAGGCGGCAAGCCTCCTTGCCGGACTGCCGCCATGGGATCTGGAGGCGATAGTCCTCGCGCGCCTGTATGAGTGGCGCGCGGAGGCACTACGCCGGGGGGAAACTCCGCTTCCGCAGCAAATTGCGGCGGAGCGGACGGACCTCCGGCGCGATCTCATGGCGGCATGGAAAGAGCGACTGTCGCAACCCAGCGCAGGGCACGCCACGATAGCGGCGGTAAGACCCCTCTTTGAGGAGTGGCTAGAGAGGCGTCATGGCGCCCTCACCTACCGCCTGACGCAGGTCCTCACCGGACACGAAAGTTTCGGGAGGTTCCTGCACATAATCAGGCGGGAGGAAACGCCCGGGTGTCACCATTGCCAGGATCGCCCAGAGGACACGGTGGAGCACACGGTGGAGGTCTGCCCCGCTTGGGCGGAGCACCGCCGTGTCCTCGTAGAGGCGATCGGCAGCGGTGGCGACCTCTCGCGTCCGGGCCTGGTTCAAGCCATGGTCCGGGGCGAGAGGGAGTGGGAGGCAGTCGCCTCCTTCTGCGAAGCAGTCATGCTAGCGAAGGAGGCGGCGGGACGGCTGAGGGAGAGAGCCTCCCGTCCCAGCCGCCGCGGGAGACGCTCCGGGCGTCGGGAGCCGCGCGACGACTCCCGGCCACCGTAGGCGCGGGCCTGCAGGCGGAGAGTAATGGGTAGCTCACCGTCCGATCAGGACCAGGCCCGTGCCGGACGGCGCGTACGTGTTCCACGCGCGCCTCAAAGAGATGTCAGCATTAAAAGAAGGGGCCCGTAAGGGCCGAAGCCTGCCGGGTCAGCGGGATTGCCGAAAGGGTTACCGCTGGCCCGGAACATAAAGGGCTAAGGAAGGAACACGGGTGGGTTTTAGTCAGTAAGAGTCTGACACTCCCTTCCGCTCCACCCAGAGCGGGAGGAGTCATTTGATGATTTACCATCCCGAAAAAAAAAAAATCCCTTAGTTGATCCACCCAAAGTCTTGAGGATGGCTGGGCATCGCTTACATTTAGCACTATTCCCGTCCTTCGCATCTAAATAATAACTCCACACTGACGTCGTATCACTGTCTTTTTTATGTTTAACAAAGTCTCCCGCCATATGAAATAGGTACTTAATTTCAGATAAGTAATTGACTTTTAAATTTTAATGACGTAGCCTACGTAACCCGTCACTGACAGAACAATAAATGAAAAAAATAAAACCTGATTTGTATATTTATACTTTCGTACAGGGAATCCCCGACGGGAAATACCCGACACAATATTATGATATGAGATGATCGGGTGATTCCCCTGTTGGTCCGTTGGGGAATTACCTTAAGAGTATTGTATTAAAGTATTCCGAGTGGGGAAGTCCCTTCTAAGTTCTACGACAAACATATTATTAGGACTGTACCAGTGTACCAAACAAAAAAAAACAGAAAGAACACAGAAAACAGATAGAACAGATGAAAACCGCGACCGCAGAAGACATCATTTCTGATCGGGCGACATACCACGATGTCCACCAATATGTTGTGATATACATACTGGCAACAGTAGCTGCGGCAACAGGTGCATTCTATGCTTACCGCCGACTTCGCAAACATTGCACGAGTCAAGAGAAACCCGAGACACTACCTGTTCCCAATCCAGCGCCCCGAAGGAGGTCGACTGCAAGCATCGTGGACAACACAGCTGTATTTGACGTCACAGACGACAGCAGCGTAGCGCACTTAACGAGTGCACGCACACTCAACAAAGCAACGTCGCCTATTGCGCGTTGTGAGTTAATAGTATAATAAGGCGCGGATTGGATTATTGTCTTTTACATTCCATCGCCCTTTTTGACATTTATTATTTAACAATACCTAACATTTCCATTTTCTCACTTTTACAGTTACCCTTTGTGAGTGGGCAATATGTACGAGCTACGCTGTACATTGACCTTTGGAGTAGTTTGTACGTCACACTCATTTATGCACAGCAATATTGTTTAGCGCTGTGCATTCCTAAAACATAGTATTTAAGTAGGGCAATTGTGTAATTATTTTTAGTAGCAATAAATCCATCAAGGGAATCATTCGTCTACTCATTTACATTAACATTTTCACAGTTGGGCATTCAACCCCAACATTTGGTCCTTCGAGCAATTTAGTGTTGTGTGAGTTATATCTTCTACGGTCGCGAATCGGCTGGGCTGGTCTCTCACAAGCGAGTCGCCCCAGTAACCAATTGAGAAGACGCATATCGTAGAAGTGAAAGGTTGCACAATACCAAGAACCAGAAGTGTGGAGCAACAGCCTATTCCTCAAAGTTTGCCAACATGACGTCATCAGCAAACACTTATGAGAATCAGCGCGAGCTTTACGAAAACATCAAGATAGTCGGCATCAACACCAAGAAGGATGGCTGGGACAGGAAGAACTTGGACTACTTCAAACGGCGTATGCAAATGCTGGAAAAATTATGGAGCGAATTCCAGTTCAACTATGATCGTCTGTCTACAGAAGCAAGTGCGGGTCATCCTTACTTTACAAGCGATTTATATAACACGACATTGAAGTGTTATAAAGAAGTCAAGGAGTTAATTCTCCAACAAAATCAGGAACTGTCGGCGCACACACGGTCCGCAGGGGGATCGGTGGTGCAACCAACACCGTTCGAAAGTACCTCTGAACAAGGTCAAGCAAGTACATCGAGCAAAAAATTACAAGAACAACAAGACAGCAAGGAGGAAGGAGAAAACAGTAACATAACTGAGAGCAACAACAAGGTTCAATCGCTTCCTCAGCAACAACAAAGTTTTAACAAGAGGGACACGGGGTCCAACAGTAAACTGGACGACCTCTTACGCAAACAATCGGCGAATTTCAAGGCCTTCATGAGAGCTGTCGCCAACATTCAAGTGGAATTTATCACAGAAAAATGGGAATTCCAGGATGCGTTACAAACGTTACAAGCGCGTTGGTCTGCTATTGACAGTCTCCATTGGGAAATCGAGTGCGAACTCAATGGAGACAAGAACGCAGTATATGAAGAGCGCTATACAAGATACGAAAACCAATATATCGATCTGAAGAAGGCGTTAAACACCAAGATGTGGT
This sequence comes from Luperina nickerlii, assembly GCA_963855955.1. Lineage (NCBI taxonomy): Eukaryota > Metazoa > Arthropoda > Insecta > Lepidoptera > Noctuidae > Luperina > Luperina nickerlii. The sequence continues at coordinate 20,893,914 of OY979681.1, read as the reverse complement.
CCGGAGCTTATCGAGAAAAAACGACACCAAAGTTGGAAATACCAGTATTTCACGGAAAGTTTAACCAATGGATACCGTTCAAAGACCTTTTCACGGAAGCCATCCACAACAATACATCCTTGTCAAATGCGCAGAAGATGCAATTTTTGAAGAGCAAGGTTCAAGGAGATGCTGAAAGGTTGATTCAACACTTACAAATAAGCTCGGATAATTATCTAGTGTGTTGGGACATTCTCAACAATCGTTACAACAACAAGAAACTTATATTCACATCGCATATCAACATGCTCTTCAATCTGCCTACTATGCAACAACAGTCATTAGCACCAATCAAGAAAATACACGACGTCACTATAGAATGTTTGCACGCCATCAAGAACTTTGATGACGCACGGCGGAGTACGCGGGGGCGGGCCGCCAGTGACGGCGCGCGCGCTCCTGTTCGGCCATCATCGGACAGACTCGTCTCCGACTCACGGAAGAACGCACGCATTTTTATTGTCGCGCCGATTCAAATCTTGTAACCGTTTAATTTACATTTTCAATATAATTCATTCATACAGTACAATAGTTATTATTTCACGAGGCTTAGGTATCCAGCTATCAATATAGCGGACCGGGCCTATCATATGGTCCTTCGAGCCGGATTATGATGACGCACGGCGGAGTACGCGGGGGCGGGCCGCCAGTGACGGCGCGCGCGCTCCTGTTCGGCCATCATCGGACAGACTCGTCTCCGACTCACGGAAGAACGCACGCATTTTTATTGTCGCGCCGATTCAAATCTTGTAACCGTTTAATTTACATTTTCAATATAATTCATTCATACAGTACAATAGTTATTATTTCACGAGGCTTAGGTATCCAGCTATCAATATAGCGGACCGGGCCTATCATATGGTCCTTCGAGTTAACGTAACGGAGTCTGCATTCAAGGAATCCAACGGATTTATATCCAGTTTCACGAATCAGCATCAAATTCACCGGAGGGCAACCTGAGGTCACAGACTCAAGCCTGGGCAACTACAAGTTTCAACCGTCATCCTGTTTGCTCATCGTTGGGGAACATTGCTGAGGATTGCGCTTCAACACCACAGCTGGTACTCAAGAGGCATCAGCGGTTGAACAGTCCACTATTGGCGGTCATCACCTCACTTCCGGGCATCAACTATTGCATCAGTGGCGAAGATTTCAATCAGGACAGTGCATAAAAGACCGTGAGATCGTTCCATATTCCTTTAATTATCATTTATTTTTCCTATCATTTCACATAGTCATCATCTGTTTCATTAGTCAGACACGTTTTTCGTTTACATTGCATTAACGTAACATATAATAGTGCATTCATACAAATAATCATTTTGTTGATCGTTATAAATTTAAAAAATTATTCGTTATTTTTCTTTCTTTCAAACGGTGTCGTACGTGTTTCATTCAGTCACGTTCATACATTCATTCATTCAGTCATTGCAAATTCATTAGTTCTCTGCTTATCGTTAAATACTGACACTCATTCATTCGTTCATTCTTTCAACCCAAGTTCATAGACTGGTAATAATTATCTGCTCATTGGTAGAATTATACATTCGAAAAATCATAACTCATTCTATAGTTCCATTATTTCATTCATTCTCGCTCGTTAAAGTTCACTATAACAGACGATGTCAATTTAGTGGAATCATACTGATAACGAGGTTAGAAAACACACAAAATAACTAATAATCATTGGTGAATCGTGTTAGTATTGTGTTCATATGCTAATAATTTTGTAATTTCATAGGATAACCTTGGCGAGTGTTTAGAGGTGACCGGAACGGAGTGTCAAACTATTGCAGATCAGTATACCTACCTTATATTTTATTATTAAAAAACGAGTTTGTGTTCGTAGTGTATATTAGTGCGAAATTATATGTGGATTTAGCCTTTAGCATTGTACGTATATAGTACAGTATTGTACAGTAGTTAATATAGTGTTAGTATTTATAGCGTCCTTAGTCCAGGACTTAAAATAATCCACAATAAAATTAGTTTGCATAAAATTAGAAGTATTACAATGAGTAATCTTAAAGAACTAGTCAGGAAACGTGGAGTATTCAAATGCAAACTCACAAACTTCAGCACTTATTTATCAAGTATTAAGGAAAGTGATCGACTTAGCAAACTAGAAGGCAGGATAGAACTCGATTTGCGTCTTAAGAGAATTGAATCGTTGTTCGACGACTTTGACACTTTGCAGAGTGAGATGGAGGAGATCTCAGATAGCCCAGAGGAGCAGTTCAAGGAGCGAGATATATGTGAGGCGCAGTACTTTTCACTAATATCTTCAGCTCGTGCTATGCTCGAGACTTACAAAAACGCGGAACAAGCTGAGGTAAGCTTCTGTAATGCATCTGCCTCTCACGCTCAGAATTTCGTCCGCCTTCCCAAAATTAACTTGCCCACCTTTGACGGTGATTATCAACACTGGCTCGAGTTTAGAGACACTTATATCTCCTTAATACACACAAATGATAAAATCGATAATATTAATAAATTTCATTACCTGCGCGCATCTCTTCAAGGTGGCGCAGCGTTGGTGGTAAAGAGTTTTGATTTCAGGGCTGATAATTATCTCTCCGCTTGGCAACTAATTTGCGAGAGATATGATAACAAACACTTACTCGTAAATAATCATGTTCACGCGCTCTTTACTGTGCAGCCTATAACTAAAGAGTCCAGCAAAGCTTTGAGGTACATAGTGGACATCACTAATAAAAACCTCAGAGCGTTGTCTACGTTAAATGAACCCGTAGAACACTGGGATACTTTAATAATTTACTTGATGAACTCCAAATTAGATTCCATTACTAGTAGGGAATGGGAAGAACGACGAAGTAGCTCTGACGATTCGGCTAAGCTAAGCCATTTCATTAAATTTCTATCTAACAGAGCAGACATACTAGAAACACTAGAAGAGTCACATTCACATGGTAAGTCCAACACACATCAAACAAAACCTAGTAAAAGTTTCCACGCTTCAACCAGCAAAGCTGCTGACACCAAGACAAAGTTTTCTTGTGGTCTGTGCCATAAATCACACACTTTATTTTCTTGTAAAGAATTTAGGAAGTTGCCTGTGGATATGCGCATACAAAAGGCTAAGGAATGTAAGGTGTGCTTAAACTGCCTTCATTCAGGTCATGCTGAACGCACTTGTAAATTTGGCAATTGCAAATATTGCTCGCAAAGGCACAATACGTTGCTACATTCTGATAGCTCGAATGAGCCTGCTGTAACTGAAACTATAGCTTTATCCACCAACACATTTAAGGAAAGGTCTAATGTACATGTTTTGCTTTCCACAGCATTGGTGAAGGTGAGAGACATCAAAGGAAAGCCGCATGTCGCCAGAGTCTTGTTGGACAATGGAAGCACGGCCAATTTTGTGTCGCAGGATCTCTGCCGTAAGCTTAGTTTACCTAGCTCTTTAAATAGCTCTAAGGTGACTGGTATTAGTGGGCTGACGTCACAAAGCACACGATCATGTTCCTTCACTATAGAGTCTATGAATGGTAACTACAAAACGAATGTTACATGTTTTGTTTTACCAACAATATCATCATCTATCCCGTCTACACACATTGACATACATGACGTTCAAATACCATCTGGGATTTGTTTAGCCGACCCTAAATATTACACACCTGCGTCCACCGACATACTCATCGGGGCAGATATATTCTGGGACATCATAGGCACAAATCGCATCAAGTTAGGTAAAAATCAACCAACGTTAATTGAGTCGACGCTTGGTTGGTTGGTTTCAGGGTCAATATGCAATGCCAAAGCATCTACTGTGATGAGTCATCTTTGTCAGGATAGTCCAGTAGAGCTATCCAAGTTCTGGGAACTGGATACCATTCCACCCGAACATGATTTTACAGCCGATGAAAAGGCATGTGAACTACATTTCACAAAAACTACAAAACGCAATTCACAAGGTCGTTTCATAGTGTCCATGCCTTTGAAGGAGTCACCTAGCGCTTTAGGCGATAGTTTTCAAGTAGCTAAGCGTAGGTTTCTTTCAATTGAGCGAAGGCTGGAAAGAGATACGAGACTAAAAAAGATGTACACAGATTTCATGACAGAATATATTAACTTGGGTCACATGAGTGAAACAACAGTTAATCCAGAGAAAATAATTTCATGTTTTCTACCCCATCACGGGGTACTTAGAGAGAGTAGTATTACAACCAAGTTACGGGTTGTATTTGATGCTTCCGCTGTAACGTCGTCAGGAAAATCGTTAAATGACATACAGCGTGTTGGGCCAACAGTACAAGACGATTTATTGTCGATATTAATTAGATTCAGACAACACAAGTTCGTCGTTACCGCTGATATCGAAAAGATGTACAGACAGATAGAAGTTGACCCATCACAACGTACTCTTCAGCAAATATTATGGCGTTCAGACCCGTCGCATCCATTGAAGGTTTACACACTAAACACGGTCACGTATGGTACGGCGTCAGCCCCATTCTTAGCCACTAGATGTTTAAGACAGCTGGGCTTAGAAGCAACAGATGACGAAGTCAAACGAGCTATTTGTCACGACTTCTACGTGGATGACCTTCTGACTGGTCATGAATCTTTTCAAGATGCAGTTGATTTATGCCAGGGGATAATAAACTCCTTAGAACCTGCCAAATTAAGTTTGCGAAAGTGGAACTCAAATTGCACAGAAATCCTAAACGCAATCAGTAAAGGAGACAGTAAACATCATCTTGTTGACTTAAGTGAGAACGAGCTCTCCAAGACGTTGGGTCTCAATTGGAACTGTGCAGCTGATTGTTTGACATTTTCCATCCACATAGAAGATAGTGACAAAATTAGCAAACGTCATATCCTATCAACAATAGCTCAAGTATTTGATCCTCTTGGTATTGTAGCTCCTTGCATAATATCAGCAAAGATAATTATGCAGCAACTATGGAAGGATCAATGCTCATGGGACGAAGAGGTTCCACAGCATACAAAAAAAGAATGGCTTAGTTTCGTGAATACGTTATCACATTTAAACAACCTAAACATACCACGTTGTATCATAGTAAATAGTCCTATTAACGTGCAATTGCACACTTTTACAGATGCCTCGGAGAGCGCATATGGTGCATGCGTGTATGTGAGGTGTGTTGGTGGTGATGGGGCAATCACTGTTCGGCTGTTGGTATCCAAGAGCAAAGTAGCTCCCATTAAACCCACTACCATCCCGCGCCTGGAGCTTTGTGCAGCTTTGCTTGGGACAAGGCTATGGAAACGGGTAATCGGTTCAGTTACTTTAAAGTACGACGATTGCTTCTTCTGGTCAGACTCGACCATTACATTAGGCTGGCTTGCCCATAAGCCAGAGCAGTGTAAACCATTTGTTAGGCATCGTGTTAGTGAGATTCAGGAAGAATCTGGTGGTTTTGGGTGGCGATACGTAGCTTCCAAGGAAAACCCCGCAGACCTAGTATCTCGCGGTGTGAGTGCCGAGCAATTAGGTAGTAGTTCCATTTGGTGGTCGGGACCTAACTATTTAAAAGGTGACATGTCTCAGTGGCCGAGTATTCCTGGTAGAAGTTGCAATTCAGAACTACCTGAACTAATTTCACTCCACACAACATGTAACACAAAACCTGCGCAAATGAATTTAGTGAAAATATTAATGTCGAAATTTTCTAAATTTACTTCTCTACAGAGAGTAATTGCTTACATGTTTAGATTCATAAACAACTGTCGTCAGAGCAAACAGTACGGTTGTCTTACTACGTCAGAATTAGATAATTCAATGACGTTCTTGTTGAGTATGGCTCAACAAGAGTCATTTCCCACTGAAAAACAATGTCTTCTCTCGAATGTGAAGTTGCCACATAAAAATCGATTGTTATCAGTATCTCCATTCATGGATGCTAACAATATTATTCGTATCGGTGGTAGACTTGGTAATTCCAATTACGAATATAATGTAAGACATCCAATTTTATTATGCGGTAAACATCCCTTAACAAAACTATTATTTGAGATGTTACACAAAACACATTTACATCCTGGTCCCCGTTTACTATTAGCTTTAGTAAGAACTAATTATTGGGTGATAGGAGGCACAGCGCTAGCCAAGCGCACGGTTCGAACCTGCGTCAAATGTTGCAGGTTTAAGGGCCACACAATTCAACCTGTGATGGGAAACTTACCGGAACAACGGGTTGAACTTGAATTCCCGTTCCTTAACACCGGTGTCGACTATGCCGGGCCGGTGATGATCAGTGACCGTAGAGGAAGGGGCTCACGATTAGTAAAATCGTACATTTGTATTTTTGTTTGCCTAGCGTCAAAGGCTGTGCATTTGGAGCTTGTCTCGGATTTGACAAAGGAAGCATTTATAGCAGCTCTAAATAGATTCATAGGTCGCAGAGGTAAGCCGCAGCATATCTTCTCTGACAACGGTACTACGTTCGTGGGTACGTTCAATGAGCTGTCAAGACTCCTCAATCTCACGTTGTCGTCACAGGTGGCCGAACAAGGAATACAATTTTCATTTATTCCGGCATACACTCCGCACTTTGGCGGGCTATGGGAATCGGCTGTTAAGTCAGTCAAACATCACCTAAGGCGAATATTAAAGTTAGCACACTTAACATTCGAAGAAATGTCCACACTGTTGATACAGATTGAGGCTATACTGAATTCCAGACCTCTTACTCCTATATCCGATGATCCTTCTGACCTTTATCCGCTCACCCCGTCTCATTTCCTTATTGGGCGATCGCTAATCTTTGTGCCTCATCCACAGATGACAGCAGCTAACATAACGTCACTGCAGCGATTCCAACGGATCGAATATCTTAAGCAACACTTTTGGAACCGGTTTTCTAATGAGTACATTACGTTGCTTCAACAGAAAACCAAATGGCACACCTCGTACGGTGATCTCAAGCCCGGTAATTTGGTGGTCCTGAAGGAGAAGGCGCTGCCACCCCTCATGTGGCTACTGGGCCGCGTAGTACATGTTCTCCCAGGCAAGGACGGCGTCGCTCGGGTTGCTGACATCAGGACGAAGAAGGGGATCGTCCGCCGAGCCTATAACACAATCTGCCCCCTGCCAGTTCAAGCAGTTGAAGGCACTTCAATCGGGGGAGTATGATGACGCACGGCGGAGTACGCGGGGGCGGGCCGCCAGTGACGGCGCGCGCGCTCCTGTTCGGCCATCATCGGACAGACTCGTCTCCGACTCACGGAAGAACGCACGCATTTTTATTGTCGCGCCGATTCAAATCTTGTAACCGTTTAATTTACATTTTCAATATAATTCATTCATACAGTACAATAGTTATTATTTCACGAGGCTTAGGTATCCAGCTATCAATATAGCGGACCGGGCCTATCAACTTAGAAGTGGATATCGGAACCTGGGATCCGCTACTAGTACACATTGTGGCACAAAAACTGGACGCTGAGACATGCTCAGATTACATTGAATCACTGAAGAACTCGCGAGAATTACCTGTATTAAAAGAGTTCTTAGACTACCTAGAGGCGAAGTTTACTTCAATGGAATCGTCGCAGCGAAAACAAGACAACCATCAGAAGACAAGTTCAGCAACAAATCAAAATCAAGAAGCCTCCCATACCAAGAAACACAGTTATCATAACAACAAGAATCAAGCGGCTAGTAACAACAAGGTTACGAAATCGTACCATGCGTCAACGTTTACTTGTCCACTCTGCAACGAGGCGCATGGCCTCTATTTTTGTGCAAAGTTTTTAGAAATGTCGAACGACGAAAAACTTAACACAATTGACAAACTGCAAGTCTGCATCAATTGCTTGTACAGCCATAAGGGCAAAAAATGTACGTCAAACAACCGATGTCGCAAGTGCAAAGCTAAGCACAATACGTTATTGCACGAGGCCGCATCAAAAAACAATGAACAAAACCAAGCAAATTCATCATCTCATGTGTCTCAAGATGATGAAGACGCTTCGGAGATTCTATTAGCGACCGCTATAGTAAAGGTAGAGGGAGCTGATGGGACTCAGTACAACATGCGAGCTCTTGTGGATCAAGGGTCACAGATATCACTGATAACAGAACGAGCAGCTCAACTTCTTGGGATCAAGCGCCAGAAATGTAAAGGAGTTGTCTTTGGAGTTGGAGAAAAGGAGAGCCATTGCAAGGGCATGATAACAATTTCATGCAGCTCTGTCTTCGATGACTTCACGTTCAAAAAATCAGTATACATAATGAAAAATCTATTCAAGAATCTACCAAACAAAACTTTTACAAAACCATCATGGCCACAAATACAAAATATCAACTTGGCGGATCCGGAATTCAACAACAGCCGACCAGTCGATCTGCTATTTGGAGCAGACATTTACTCTCAGATCATGCTAGGAGGAATAATCAAAGGCGATGACGTCACACGGCCCATCGCACAACAAGCATACTTAGGCTGGCTACTATGCGGACACGTCAAAACAACAAATTTACAATGCAACGTGGTATTGAACAATCTGGAAGATATGATACAGTTCTGGGATTCCGAAGACATCAAAGACCGAACCGATTTCTCAGTGGAAGAACAGAAATGCGTTGAGTACTACAATGATACCACGCGACGTTTAAAAAATGGAAGATACGAAGTGAGACTTCCAATGATAAACGACTGGGAAAGCAAGCTGGGCTCTTCCAAACAGATGGCCATTGCCCAATTCAAAACGTTAGAACGAAGATTAGGAAAATAGCAACATTTAGCAAAAGCCTATAAAGAATTTATAGCGGAGTACATTGACTTAGGTCACATGCAACAATCAGCATGTAACGAGACACTCGACTGCTATTTGCCTCACCACGGCGTCGAACGCGCCGAGTCAACGACAACCAAGTACAGGGTTGTATTTAATGCATCCGCAAAAACAACTTCCGGTTGGAGTTTAAACGATCTCATGTACAAGGGCCCACACCTACAACAAGATTTACAAACAACATTAATACAGTGGAGGCAATACAAGTATGCTTACACAGCTGACATCGAAAAGATGTACAGGCAAATTTTAGTGGCCGACTGTGACCAAAGCTTACAAAAGATTGTCTGGCGAGAATTACCGGAACAACCTCTACTTTTATATCAGCTGGCTACAGTAACTTATGGAACCAAAGCAGCGCCGTTCCTGGCCATAATGACACTACGAAGACTGGCAGAGGACGAGCGTCAGAAGTTCCCGGAAGCTTCAAAAGTAGTGGAGGAGTCATTTTACGTCGACGATCTCGTTCACGGATCGCATACCATAGAACAAGGACAGAAGCTCATTTCGGCCCTAATACAACTACTCAAGAGAGGAGGATTCAACCTTAGAAAATGGTCAACAAACGAACCGGCACTCTTGGAAAACGCAACAACTCAACATAACAATGAAAACAATGTTTTCAACTTCAAAACAGATCAAACATCGAAAACATTGGGTCTATGCTGGAATCCGAAGGAAGACAAATTTACATTCCAATGTTCGATTTCAAGCGTCAACAAAAAACATACAAAACGCAGCTTATTAGCTGAAATATCAAAATTGTTCGACCCACTTGGCTGGCTAGCTCCCTTATCAACAAAATTAAAATAATTATTCCAAAAAGTGTGGCAGGTCAAATTACAATGGGATAACGAAGTTCCCGACAACATACACAAAGAATGGTGCAAAATCGAAGCGGACATAAGAACGATAAACTTGTGTGAAGTACCAAGATGGCTCAGATGCGACGGAAAACAAGCCATAGAACTACATGGCTTCAGTGACGCCTCCCTGGATGCCTATGCGTGTGTTATTTACGCACGAGTTCACTCATCAACAGAAGTTATACTTGTCGCTGCAAAATCTAAAATTGTACTACATCGAAAAACAACAACATTGCCTAAACTGGAATAAAATGGAGCGCACCTACTATGCAAATTAATGCAAAAGGTTAAGGAATCCTTATATCAACATGATATTCGAGCCTATGGGTGGACTGATTCCATGGTGGTCCTGGGTTGGATACAAGGTGACCCATCACGATGGAAAACATATGTAGAGAATAGAGTCCAAAAAATCAACACCGTAATACCGCGTTCGTGTTGGGATTACGTCAAGTCAAGTGAAAATCCCGCTGACGCCGCAAGCCGAGGCCAGTACGCCAGTCAATTGAAAGAAAACAAACTGTGGTGGCAAGGTCCGATCTGGCTATCATCCTTTGAAATAAGGAACCTAGACAAAACAGTCTATACGTCAGACCAAGAGATGAAAACAACGGAAATTAAACAAATCAATGCTGTCCAAACCAACACAGAAACCACCAACATTATCGAACAATTATTGCGAAAACATAGCTCTATTAATCATGTCATTCGAATAGTCGCATGGATACATAGAGCATTGAACTTAACAGTTCGAACATTGGACTCAAAACATCGCCAATTACCAAGTTACCTTACGTTGCAAGAATTGAACAGTGCAACTAAGGCAATTGTGAAACAAAACCAACAAAACGTATTTGAAACGGATATGAATCATTTACGCAAACACGGCAGAGTGACATCAAATAGCAAGTTACTGCCACTCAATCCTTACATTGATCAAGAAGGCTTGCTAAGAGTCGGGGGAAGATTAAACAACGCCACGATAACTGAAGAGATGAAGCATCCGATGATCATCCCACACAACAGCCGCCTAACGCATTTGCTCATCGATCAAGCTCATCAAATGACGTTTCACGGCGGACCGCGACTCACCCTGTCGTACCTTCGCCAAAAATATTGGATCATCGGTGGCGTACGAGCCACGAAATTGCAAGTAAGAAAATGCATAACGTGCCGAAAAATCAGTCCAACCAAACAACAACAAATCATGGGTGAACTGCCGACTGCAAGAATAAACCCTGCCCCGCCATTCCACCATACAGGAGTGGACTACACGGGATTCGTCGATGTTAAGATGAATAAAGGAAGAGGAGCTAAAACCACTAAAGGTTACATAGCCATCTTTGTTTGCATGGTAACAAAGGCAGTGCACATTGAGTTGGTCTCTGATCTTACAAGCTCGGCATTTTTGGCAGCCCTTAACAGAATGGCAGCAAGGAGAGGCGCCCCCCGCCACATGTACAGCGATAATGGCACCAACTTTGTAGGCGCCAATCGACTGCTCATGGAACAATACGAGGAAATAGAGAACACCTACAGGAACGAACAACTACAGAAGGAAGTCGCCGAGATGTTCATACAGTGGCATTTCAACGCTCCTGCATGGCCGTCGGCGGGCGGATTGTGGGAACGAGCCGTTAGAAGCTTGAAACACCATTTAAAACGAGTGGTGGGTGAGCAAAAGTTAACATTCGAGGAATTCACCACAATATTAACAAAACTAGAAGCATGTCTAAACTCCAGACCTCTATGTGCGCTGAGTGAAAATGTGGAAGACCTAGACTGTCTGACGCCAGCACACTTTCTAACAGGGAGGTCAGGGTTGACCGTCATCGAAACAAGAGAAGACGCCCGGACAAGGTGGGAGCTGGCTAGAAAAATATATACAGAAATCTGGAAGAAGTGGAAAAACGAGTATTTGTGCCAACTGTTAGCAAGAACAAAGTGGCAGAAACCTCAGAACAACGTGAAGATTGGTGACTTGGTTGTTGTACATGACGACCAGCGGCCCGCAGGAAAATGGTCGATGGGCAGAGTAACAGATCTTCACCCAGGGAACGACGGATATGTTCGTATCGTGACCCTGCAAACAAAAAACGGCTCTTTAAAGAGACCCATAACAAAGCTATCCATTTTACCAATAGACAGCGAGGAAAACTCTCTTGAACAAACAACCGAAAATGGACAAACAAACCAAGCTACCAACAAGACCACAACAAAACATCAACAAACTGCCAAGACAGGAAAAATCAACTTGATCGGATTAATCATGACCCTGCTATACCTACTGAGTCCAGCAAGCGCGACAACAAACACAACAACCAACTTTATCGAATTACAACAAGGTCTATATTTCGACAAAGCCACCAACATGAAATTGATTCGCGACGAGTGGAAAATAGTTGTATACTACGACGTGAAACCCTACTGGCATGGTACAACAGTGTTCACCAAACTCAACGATCATCTCGAAACCATATGTTCAAAACTAAAACAGAAGACTCAATGTGACATTATTTCATTACAATTACATCACGCGTTCGCTGAACTCGACCACTACAACCATATGTTGCTGAATCCGCAAGGTCGGGTGAATATGAGAAGTAAACGCGGCCTTATCAACGGTGTCGGGTCAATCGCACGTTCCCTGTTCGGAGTATTGGATGACCAATTCGCCGAACAATATCAACGGGATATACAACTCATCAAAGAGAATGAGAAACATCTGGCCTTATTGGCTAAAAATCAGACAACTATAATAGAAGCCGAATACAACGTGCTAAGAAGATCGGAAGAAACAATAGCAAAACAATATAAATTATTCAATCAACATCTGCTAAGACTAGACAAGCTAACGAACAACCTTCAGCAAGAAATTGAGTCTCAAGAACTATCAATCGAGTTTGTGATGTCTGCTATCTCTGCAAATAGCTTTATAGAGCATCTAAGAAACGTTCAAGAGATTCTGTTGGATACCGTAACCAACATTTACAACGGCAAGATGAACTTACACCTCATTGCGCCAGAACAGCTACGGGACGAATTGAATGTCATATCCGGACAGCTCTCAAAGGATGTGGCACTTCCCATCACCAACATTCAAGATGATTTCTTCCGCCTATATCAACTTCTACAAGTGAAGGCAAAAATGACAGAGAGATACCTAATTATTGAGATACGGGTGCCGTTAATCAGCAGAGAAAACTACGAAGTTTATCACGTCATTCCTGTCCCAAAGAAGAATGGATTTGACATGGTCACTCTACTCCCGATGGCGGAACTACTAGCAATTAACATACAGAAGGATTCATACCTACCGATGACTGGGACTGACCTACATCAATGTATGCACTACGACAGTACGACTCTGCTGTGCACCATGAAATCACCAATATACCACATGCAATCAGACGAAAGCCTCTGCAAGAAGAGACAAGACTCGTCTGGCTGCAAAACAAAACATGAGAGCTGTCAAAACACCTGGTTGGAACTTAGCAACATAAACAGCTATCTATACTTTTGCTGTGACGCTTGCAAAATACGTGTCATATGCGGGAATCAAGTTTCAACTGAACTACTTAAGAACGCAGGGGTAATGACACTCGGTAGCGACTGCACTATGAATAGTGAGACGTTCACTGTACATTCCCAAAGGCAACAGATGGATATAATGCATGCCCAGGTGGAAGAACTCACGTTGAAAATCCCTCCAATTAACCGAATCTTCAACCTATCGGTACCGGGTTTGAAACACGAAGACAAGAATGACACGGGAATGGAGCAAAGCTCATTGCTGCGAGATCTGGGAAAACAGATAGAACAGATGAAAACCGCGACCGCAGAAGACATCATTTCTGATCGGGCGACATACCACGATGTCCACCAATATGTTGTGATATACATACTGGCAACAGTAGCTGCGGCAACAGGTGCATTCTATGCTTACCGCCGACTTCGCAAACATTGCACGAGTCAAGAGAAACCCGAGACACTACCTGTTCCCAATCCAGCGCCCCGAAGGAGGTCGACTGCAAGCATCGTGGACAACACAGCTGTATTTGACGTCACAGACGACAGCAGCGTAGCGCACTTAACGAGTGCACGCACACTCAACAAAGCAACGTCGCCTATTGCGCGTTGTGAGTTAATAGTATAATAAGGCGCGGATTGGATTATTGTCTTTTACATTCCATCGCCCTTTTTGACATTTATTATTTAACAATACCTAACATTTCCATTTTCTCACTTTTACAGTTACCCTTTGTGAGTGGGCAATATGTACGAGCTACGCTGTACATTGACCTTTGGAGTAGTTTGTACGTCACACTCATTTATGCACAGCAATATTGTTTAGCGCTGTGCATTCCTAAAACATAGTATTTAAGTAGGGCAATTGTGTAATTATTTTTAGTAGCAATAAATCCATCAAGGGAATCATTCGTCTACTCATTTACATTAACATTTTCACAGTTGGGCATTCAACCCCAACAGTACCTGTGTAGTAAATAGTGGGTACCTACGTTTTGTACGAGTTGCTTTTTGTCGTAATGTATTAAAATAATCTAGGCAAGGTTATTTTCAAGGTGCAACGGACTACGGAATACAAACTAGACTTGTTTGTGGCAATCCCGAAAATCCCGAGATTAGCCAAGTACAGTCCCGGGATTTTCGGGGCCAGAAAACGGTCGGGATCCCGGGACCCTGAGATAAGGGATCCCGGGATTGTATTCTCTAAATGCTACCTACTGTTTGAAATGTTTATCCAGTGGATGAAATTGGTGAATTTTATTTGATTCAAGATAATTGTCTTATACATCGTGCCAGTATTGTTCGTGAGTGGTTTACTGAGCATTCGGATGTTAAAGTTATTCCGTGGCCAGCGCGATCCCCTGATTTAAACCCTATAGAAAATGTATGGGGTTTAATGGTGCAAAGATGGGAAGCGCGAGACGAAAGATGTCTCGAACAGCTCAAGTCTCATTGCATGGAGTTGTGGGATAGTTTACGTGGCACAGATGGGTCCATATTGGCTCACCTAAAGTTCATTACCCGAAATTGTTCTTCCTAACGATTTGTAATCCGAATGATCACTCTTCCTAAAATTTTTCATCCTAAAGTTTTCATTCATACTATTTGTAGTGCTACCGGCGATGTTCATAACACTCATGTTTCCGAAAATTGTAATTAATAATATCATTAATGTAAATATATTTAAACTCCTACTGTTTTTTATCATAACGCTTTTATCCCTAAACATAATTGCCATAACATTTTCATTCATACTCAGAAAGAAACATTTACCAAGTGTAATAAAAATATATGCGGGTAGAAGATGATTTCATAGTTTTAATTTGAGGGTGAAATTATTTACGCATAACAGCTTACGCATAATTTTTTACGCATAATTTCTCTAATCATAATAATGATTAAACATAACATTCTAAAGCATACATTTTTTAAGCATAACATTCTAAAGCATAAGTTTATTAAGCATAACAATAATAATAAGGCGTAGTCGACGGCCCCTATTTCTGAACCTAACACGAGGGGGAAGGGGTCATCCCCTTCGAACCTAACCTGTCCGAGTCGGGGTGCCCCAATTCCCGAGCTCGCTTCGCTCGCTCTTGCTAAAAATATACACCTAAAATAAAAATACATAGTTAAGTTACATAATGTTTTGTATAATAAATCATTAACGTGGAAATCCAAAATAAATACGTAAAAATAACTCAAATTTGTTTCCGTTATTTCTATTAATTGTATGCCTAAATATTATTATGCTAATAATCATTAGGCCTAGTAACGTTATGCGAATTAAATTTATGCTAAAACAAATTAGCCTTCAAGATAATTATGCCAACATAAACTGTATGCCATAAAAAATATGGCAAAGTATTATTATGGCAAAACTAATTATGCCAAAATCGTTATGCCAAAGTATATTAGGAAAAAGAATATTATGCGAAAAGAAGGGATCCCATTATTCTTATATGTTATACATGTTATGTGAAAATAAAGTTACGCAAAATTAATGTATATAATACTGATTTATGAATAAAAAGAAATCTAAACAAAAAAGATATGACTTTGAATAATAGTGTAAAAGATGGTTATGTTGAGAAAATATAGGAAAACAAATAAAAGTATAATAGATGTTTATTGCTACTGACATTATGAAGTTGAATGCTTCGGAATTATGAACATTAGAGACGGAGTAGTTAGGAATTGTGATTGTTAGGATGAAAAATGTTAGGATGAACATTTTCGGATTTCCAATTATCGGAGTTAAAAATTTAGGTGAACTTTGGCGCACCCGGCACAGATATTTGCAGTACCTAATATTGTGGCTCCTATGCGTCGACGTCTTCTTGACTGCATTGATAATACATAATAATAACGGAGAACTCTCACAAATGTCTCGCTGACGGTGGCGTGTGTGTTGGATCATTTAGCTCCCTTCAAAATGGTTGAGCTGAATGGTCCTGATCTATGCGCCATGTTCGTGAACGGGCGCCGTCAGTTGGGGCTGGTCATCTCTTAGCTGCCTCGGCTTATTTTTAATTATTTTAATTTTGAATTGTTGTTTTCTTACTATTTGCTGTACTCTGGACGCTTTTAACGCGTACGTCCTTTTTACATCGTTCTCACATATAATAAAATTATAAATTCACATAAATGATGTGTACTTAACTAATATTTTTGTAAAAATATAATTTAAAAGAGTGTCCATGGAGTTTCTTGCCCGTTCTTCTCCATACGTACCTACGCTTTGGAATGGGCAACTAGCTTCATATTTTGTGACTGACCGACATTTTGACAATTCAAAAGTGCCTGTAAATGGTTTAATTGAAATAAATGCTTTGAGTTTGAGTTTGGGAGGTCACACTCAATATTAATAAAAAAAATGCTCTCAGGGGAATTCAGGGGATACACTGGCCATAATATAATAGTAATAAGTGAATGATTGTAAGATTGAGGTTTAGTTTCAATTTTCTTTTCCTTGAGAAAATGAATAGGTAAATAAATTAAGCTGTAACCTCAATAAACTCAAAACATCCCATTTTAGTAGGTATCAACCAAAAATGATTTATGAATAAATTTGGTATTTTATGTATTTCAAAGTTTGGAATTAGTATGCTTATGTTTTAAAGGTTGTTATGAACATCATAAATGTTCAGTGAAAAAGTGTTTTTTTTTTCATTAAATTGCATAAGTATCTATTACACTTTATTTTTACCCTCTATACCCTATTGTCATTGTATTAACGAAACTCGATAAATAATTGAACTCTGACATAAAAACGAAAAGAGTCGGAATCGTGTACTGAGGGTTCGAACCTTCTTCACTTAAAGCATACACAATAACAGCCACCCACTCGTGAGAACCTGTCATCGCTGCTTACAATTTTCACTTCGAATTTTAGCGTCGAAAAGAATATAACCGAATATTGCAGAATATTCTCGATCGGAGAGAACGAACATTCTTTGTGAGAGAATATTCTCTCGACCCATCATTACTTGTAGGTGTACCGTTTAGTGTTTACTTCCATAGATATAAAAGTACTCTGTGGTGTTTACAAGCATTATCGACAAGATGGCCGCGGTATTCTCCTCCCCCAGTGAGCACTATCTAACCGTGCGCCGCGCCGCCGCCGCCGCGCGCCGCTCGCCCGCTGTGGTGAGCGCTGTCGCTACGCTAGTGTCACTCATGTCACTGTCACTAGATGACTAGAGTGCCCGCAGTCATCGTGGCGGACACACGTGTTTACAAGTTTGTCGAGTTTTGATAGAAGGTAGGTAAATAGTGCAAACATAATAATCGCTTTTGTAGTGAAACTTCTTTACGGGCTTTACGCACGGTTGATTCGGGGAGTAAGCTGGCGAACACGTGACGTAAGCATTACGAAAAGTGTGATCGGGCGAGGCGAACAGGAGTTAAGTGGGGGATATAAGAGAAAGCAGTGCGTGCGCACATTTTCTTTCTCTCTTCCTCTCATAGCCAAATACGTTCCGTATATCTAAGCACATATCTGTATCACAGTGTAGGAGCAAGAGAGAGCAGTGCGCGCGCACATTTTCTTTCTCTCTTTCTCTTATAGCTAGTAAATTAAATATGTATGTATATGTATATCTTAGTCAGTAGTTCGTTTACGACTTTTACGAGTTTACTAGCGTTACGCGAACGGTGACTCTTTTGTTATTTTTTTTCGTAAGTAATTCTATTTCGTTTTGAACAATTTTGTGAATTAATATTTTAATTTTATTCAATACATTCAATATTCTACGTTTAAAGTGAATAAAATTGTAAATTCATTTTAAAGTTCATGTTTTGTGAATTTTCGGGTAAATAATAACGAATTATATGGAAAGAAGTGACACAGACTCTGAGTATGAAAACGGTGCTCCAGGACCACCAAATAAGGCGACGGTTACACGTAAGGTATTTATTGTGATCCATCAGTAAATACTGACGTATCGTGGTATTTAATTAACGTGTAACCTAATGTATTGATGTATGTCATTATTTATTAATGGATTTCTAGATTTTTTGATTCTGTATTGATGATCCGTCGGATTATGATAAATATTGATCGTGTAGCCTCGCGTCAATATTTATCACGTCAGTACGCGTTATGCTGGCGATGGAGACGGGCGACTTTTTTGATTTTGTAGAGGCGGACGCAACGTCGTTGTCGCCGCCCCGCACCCTCTCGAAACGTACTTAAAGATCAGGAAGTTTTAAAAGAATTTATCCTAAATTTAGAAGTATTGCCAGAGATATGGAATAAATCTTCAAAAGATTACAAAAATTTTATACCTACCTACTTTAATATTTTTTTGCCCATCGCTTTCGCTTGACCTTTTTATTTAAACAAGTGCTAAAATAGTAGCCACACAACCTTTCATTTTCAGCTCTGTGGCCATTTTAGACGTTTATACAGCAGGAGACCGGACACAATACTGAAATAATAAATATTGAACATGTAGGCTAGTGTATTAATCCATCAGTAAAAACTGAAATCCATCAACAAATACTGTATTGACGGATCGCAATAAATACCTTACGTGTAACGGTGTAACCGTCGCCTAAGAAGAAATTACGTACGGAAATTGTGCATAAAAAGTGTGTGACTACAGATTCAAGGCAAGATTTTAAACCTAGTGAGACCCAATCAACTGATAATGAATCACGAAGGTCAGTACAGTGCGTGCCACATAAGAAGAGACTTGACCCCGCCTCCCCCGCTCTTTCCGCCGCCCCTATGACGTCCGGTCCCCTCCCGCACTCAGACCTCATACCGCTAAAGATACCTAAAATCGTGTTCTGCGCATGTCAGACCACGTGGTGTGTCAAGTCTCTTCTTACGTGGCACGCACTGTACGTATCTCATACTAGTTGCTGGCGTCGTAGCGTCATAATTATGCAGCTCTATTAATACGCGGCATTCTACTCTCGACATTGGGGCGCGTTTGATTCTCTGTCCTTTTCTTGTCTCTCTCTTTTTCCCTCGCTTTTTCCTTGTTACTCTTCCGTATTTTGGCCTCACGTTTCTACAATTTACTTCAGCAAAGTTTTAGATATTATTATCTACCTATAATTAGAAGATTATATCCCAGATAAGAACGCTTGGAAACATGCTGGTCCTGCTCCATAGGACAATCTAGAGTCTAGACAAAATCAAACGGCTAATTTAATTGTAAATTTATTCTTTCTATTCTTTTTTTTAATTTACATTGATTTACATTCTGTAACTACTTCAACTCACACCCTGACTATTATTGTATTTTTTTTTATTTAAATGAAAATCGTTTACTTTTACCATGTTTGTAAATATGTGAGTACTATGTATCTATCAGATAATTTATTAATTTATATGTCATGGTTTCATTTTTAATTCTTTTACCTATTGTGGTATAGTAATTTTATTTTAGGTGCATCGTCTTCACATATTATTATTATATAATTAATGTAAGTATGCAAAATATTGTAAAACATTTTAAAAGAGTAACGGTGGAGTTTCTTGCCCATTCTTCTCCATACGAAAACTACCTTTTGGAATGGGCGACTAGAATCAATTCTATTTTTTGTAATTTCTGACGTTCAAAAGTGCCTTTTATGTACCTATTTGAAATAAATGCTTTGACTTTGAATTTTTTTTAAATAGGATAACATAAAATTTAACTAATACGTAAATAATAAAATACTTATTAATTGTAGAGGTTTGCCATTACAAATAATTAGTGACATCGTGATTGAACATGACAATAATCAAATGGAAGTTGATAATGGAAATCTCACTATAGATCATGTACAAAAACCGAGACAAAATTGGAGTTAGATAAATTATTTTTTTTTATTTTATTTTTATAATCATTCATGACTCTAATAATAATTTACTAAATTTACCAAACTAAAATGATGTAATTATAGGTTGAGTAAAGCGCCAAAAACTTCTGCAGAACGTGGTCGAGAATTCAGAGCGAAAAGCACTGCTTAAACAACAATGTAAGCAACAACAGGAACCAGATGCAATAGTTGAAATTGCTACAGAAGATATTCGAAGTGCTGGTCCATCAGAAGACAATCAAGTCCGTGAACCCTCTGAAATAACGACAATAGAAAAAAGAGCCAAGTCTGCAGAGGCAACACGGTGATGGAGAGAGAAAAAAAAAGGCGTTAGTGAGTCATCAAAAAAACAGGCGAAAACTGCAGCTCAACGCATGCGAGAATACCCAGAGAGAAAAAAATTGTAAATATTAATTTATATTATAAAACTTACGTCATTGAAGGCTCGTAGAATTCTTATTTGCATTTTCTTACTTAGTGCAAAGAAAATACTGTTGAAGCAGCAAATTGATCAAGATTTAGATGCTATAGTCAGTCCATCATCATCACAAGTGAATCAAAGGGCTGGTCCATCAACAATAAACAGCATATCCGCAGAGCTAACTAGAAGAGGGAATTCACAATCACAGCAACAAATTGAAAGATCAGAACGTACGCTAGAAAATCGTGAGAGAAGTATTACTTTGTAACTTTTGCTTTAGCTTTGAGTTTGTCTATTATTTAGTAATTAATTTATACCTAAACATACAACGGTACAAGGTTCTATGGCGCCGATGGCACGTGGCCAGACCAATCAGAACTAACGCCACCATCTTGTTTTTTAGGGTCCCGTACCTCAAAAGGAAGAACGGAACCCTTATAAGATCACTTCGTTGTTCGT
Source organism: Luperina nickerlii (assembly GCA_963855955.1). NCBI lineage: Eukaryota > Metazoa > Arthropoda > Insecta > Lepidoptera > Noctuidae > Luperina > Luperina nickerlii. The sequence continues at coordinate 20,872,992 of OY979681.1, read as the reverse complement.
CTGTCAAGATCTTTTTTCTCAGAAACGCGTGGAGTTATCAAGTTGAAACTAATATCGAATAGGTACTCAGGTGTAGGTACTGCAATCCCCTGAAGTAGTCAAAAAATCAAACTTCTAAGTCAACGCAATCAAAAGATACAGGCGTTTATGCCGCATAATTTCGACACTCGCCAGGGAGTTAAAACCTATAGGGTATTTCCCGTTGACCTAGAATCATGAAATGGGTGCTAATTAAGCAGGCTTCTTTTTAATAGCATTATTCGCCTCTAAAAATTTATGTTGCCTTCTAAATTACTAAGTCAGCCACAATTAACGAGCATCTAAATAATACTATCTTAGCCACTAATTATCTTCTATGTAAACCAATCTAAATTCAACTCAGTATGATGGTTATTTTTTAGCATCTAAATTTGTAACATGCATTCTAACAGTAAACTTCTAAAATAGTAATATATGACATCACAAAATATATTTATTTAGCTTCAAATTTTTTAACTCGGTACGTTTAAAATGTAACTCATCCCACATTCATTGATCGTCAAAATTTTGCTAAAATGTCATCAAATAGTATATTGGCCATTAATATTGGGTAAGTAATAGATGATATAACAACAAAATCTCTAATATTAATAACATATAACAACGGAACCTATAATTTTATTTAATATAGCGATTAGTTAATATAATGAACGATTGATATAAGTAATTTTAAAATAACTAATTTTTATAAGCATAACATACATTAAAAACATCGTTTGACATAACATAATTACATTAAATACAAAATCGTTTGACATACCACTCAAAAGATATAAAACTTATTTGGTGTAGGTAATATGATGAAAACGCCTACTTTAAAACTTAAAAAAACGTTGTTTTATTCATTGTAAGTTCTATCGTAGTTATAGGTAATAGTAACCTAAGTAGATATTAAACATAACTAGTAACTGATTACCACCTGCGCTAAGATAGGCCGACGAAGCCCCGCTTCGCGGGGCTCCTATTTCTGGGTGGTTTAAAAAAAATAACCACGAAGGCTAAGGCGGGAGCTCCGCTACGCTTCGCTCCCGCCTTAGCCTTCTAACCTAACCTATCCGAGTCGGGGTGTTAACCATAATGACGTTTTTTATATATATTAAACGTTAGACCTAATGATTTTCGATTAAATAAACAATATGTAACATATTAAACGTTAGACCAAATGATTTTCGATTATTTAAACGTTATATCAAACAACGTTATACTAATTAAGTTTTAGAATAAATAAATGTTATATGTAAAGAAATTATATCAACAGTTGGTATATCTCACGTTGGTTGATTATATCTTGTGAACGATAATAAAATGAAATAATTAGAACAAATGAGTTTATACGTTATGAGACGCACCCATTAATATTACCAGAAGCTATTGAGGAGAGACAAAATAAAAGACTTTATTTTTGAAAAATCAATTTGTTTATTGAATTACTTACCATCATTTTACTTATAGTAAACTCGTTGTTACATGAATCAAATGGCGCTCTCTGATTGGTGCAAATGGCCGGTCGCTGTCGTCTCGCGTACTCGCGCCAAATCATGCAGTGGCTATTTTCACGATAAAAGAATATGATGTATTATTTTACATGATAAGTTATAATAAATGATGCTGTCTGTAGAAGCTTGAATTATATATTTTTGAGGACATTGTGTTGAAGCTGTACAACGTAAAATGGTGACGAGATGTAAAATCCGTGGCCGAATTAGTAAATAGGTGGCAATGTATAAATAAGGACAAGTCACAATAATTGATGATCGTTACTTGACGCTTTCTATAGAATATTTAGTTGGCGTTGTAAAAAAGACGAATTAGTTTATTAGAGGCTATGTCATTTTCCCGTTGCTTGGTTATAAAATTAGAAGTTTAATCACGTGGTCAATAAATAATTTTGTGGCTTGACTTATAATATCCCTCATGAAATTTGGCAAGAAGCAATGTCAACATCTATGCTTGCTTCCTTGACCTATCGAAGGCCTTCGACCTAGTCGATTATAATAAGCTCAGCTCATTAATATATTCTCTTTCTGGTATAACCAACAGAAAAATTTCGTCAAGTGGGGGAATGCATATTCTGATGAATATAAACTTGAGTGTGGTGTGAGGCAAGGGGGGCTGACCTCTCCAAGACTCTTTAATCTGTATGTCAATCAGCTGATTGATGAGCTCAGCAACAGCCATGTCGGATGTCATATAGATAACGTTTGCGTCAATAACATCAGTTACGCAGACGATATGGTGTTGCTGAGTCCATCTGTTGGTGGCCTACGGAAGCTACTAGGTATGTGTGAGGCCTATGCTGAGAGTCATGGTTTGAAATACAACGATAGAAAGAGTGAGTATATGCTTATTAGAGGTAAGATTAAACAACCTGAACATATACCACCAGTGTATCTTAACGGAGTATCTTTGAGTCGTGTCTCTCAGTTTAGGTATCTAGGGCATGTTGTGACCGAAACCCTACATGATGACGCAGATATTGAGAGAGAGCGGAGGGCGTTGTCGGTGCGGGCGAATATGTTGGTGCATAGGTTTGCGCGGTGTACAGCACAGGTAAAGGTAACATTGTTTAGAGCCTACTGCCAAAGCTTTTACACCAGCGCCCTATGGACTAACTACACGCAGCGGGCCTACAATGCCCTCAGAGTTCAGTATAACAACGCCTTTAGGGTTTTGCTGCGGCTACCTCCTTTTTGTAGTGCTTCGGGCATGTTTGCAGACGCGAGGGTGGATGACTTTTATGCTATAATGCGCAAAAAGTCAGCCTCACTAATTCGCAGAATTCGAGGTAGTGGCAACGGAATCCTAAGGATGATTGCGGATCGACCAGTATCGCCTGTGGTGGGAAGGCTCATAGGGTTACACGTTTTATGAATTTATTATTTACCTAGGCTAATTATTATTATTATTATTGTTTGTGTTCTATTTGTGAAAATATTTAATAATTTGTTTAATTTTAATTTGTTTTCAATTCAATTTAATTTATTTATTTTCAACCAATTTAATACCTACCTACCTACATTGCTACTAACCTTAGTCCTAAGATAAGTAATTTGTTACTAACAAAATATGGACATTACCTAGTCTGAAATAAACAAATTTTATTTATTTTATTAATGTCGTGTAGCACAAGTAAAGGACAAAATCCGAAAAGCGTGTAGTTATACCTACAAATTTGTACGGAACCCTCTGTGAGTGAGTCCGACTAGCACTTGACCGTTTTTTTAATACACTGTTTACCAACAACGCTTCTCTGCCATTGTCTTTCAGGCGTTAAAAGATCTTTGTAGCGCTTTACATAAGAGGCAGGTAAATATACTTGACAGTAGTTTTCTCCTTCTTTTGTAAGTAGTATGGTTTTATTTTTAAGTAGGTATGTCATCTAGCAAAGCTGAGAAGGCCACGTCATGTGGCGGCGATAAGGGGGCGCTGAAGAGGCGCGCGGCCGCGGGCGACGCGTCTCGAGCTGGAGAACTTGACGGTGTGTATTCGTGAGATTTTTTTTTTTTAATCTTTATTTAAAGAGCTTTTCGTAGATCGACAATGTCGCTCTATACGTTCTCATATAGGTACATAAACAAAAACAATCAAAAGAAAAAAAAATAAACATCAAACAAAAAATAAAGGGATATAACAATCACATGAGCTTGAGATTGCAACGAAAAATCAACGTCTCAACCTCAAGCCCAAATTGACCAGCTTGTACAGCGCCACAGCTGCCCTCGACAACGGAACAGCTAAGACGCTGTTACATCCACCCACCGTACGAATTTTGGGATATTTGTGGAAGATTTCTATTCTAAGCGACTCGTTCCGGACACATTCCATCAAGATATGATATAGATCTTCAGCTGTATTGCATTCTGTGCAATTTGGTGACTGAATTTTACCCATTAAATGAGCAAATTTATTAAGTGGAATGTGTCCGGAGCGTAGTCTCAACGCTATGACCAAACTGAACCTATTCAAACTGTTGCTAATCCAGGGACAATACAAAGGCTGTGGTTGTATGGTCTTATACCATATACCCACTTCTCTCGATCTTTCATCAAAGTATTCTTTCCAGACTGAGTAGCATCTATTTTTGACTAACGGTACACACTCTGTGAAGAAAGGGAGAGATGAGGCTACGACACCGTCTATCGCAGCTTCTTTAGCTTGGGCGTCTGCTCTTTCGTTACCTTCACACAGTGTGAAGGTATCCACTGCAAGTAGACCGATTTTGATTGCGCCTGGAATTCGTGAGATGTTGCATACAGAACCGCTAGCCTGTCGTTTCTAAAGTCTATTTAAATGTTCTTTGTTTCAAATGATGTTATTTCCACTTAAACGAATAACAAACATTTTTATGTAAGATAATGAAAATTAAGTTGATTTTATTAGAATAACTAGTCTATTAAAAAAGTCATGTGGGTTTTTAATGTTGTTTTTACAGAATACACATAATACATAGGTATTTGGAATCTCAATCGCGAACGTAGTGTGTATGTACAAGCGTATTGTTGTAGTGCCCGCGCTAGTGGACGCGCACTTCGTCAGCATCGTGCGCAGCTACGAGGAGCTGTACATGTGCGAGCATCCTCTGTACGCCGACCGGCGCAGGAGGCGGCGCGTCTGGGAGGAGATCGGCACCATCGTGAATCAACCAGGTGAGTCAATTATAGTATATTATACGAAACTAACAAACTAAAAATTAAGTCGATTGGAATTATCAAAAAAAAAAACACAGTTGCAATTCGTGGCAGTTGAAAAAAAAAATAGTTTATTGACACAAAAGACCTTTGTATGCAATACCAATACATTTTACAACATTGGATTTTGGTAAAAGGCTAATTACGTAGGCTACTGCCGGAGGACTCAAAAAAAACCGAATTTATTACAAAGTAATTTATTTTAATAAAAGAATTACAATTATTGGAAAAATCAAATTGACTCGATCGATGGTGGATGCGAAGTGCGCGGGCTCGGTCACGTAGACGGTGTCTTCGGGCCTCGTGTTCTGTGTCAGCAGTTTCGCCTCGTAGCAACGGGGTCGACGATGCGCACGCGGCTTGCCTCGTGCCTTTGTGTCAGCGCTTTACTTAATAGTGATTCGCGTAACACGGGAGGTGTCAGGTGTAACGGAGGTCGACTCAGGGTAGCGAATAAATAGAGCTTGTCGACCCTTGACATTTCTATTCTACTCATCAAAAACTTTCGTTTGACATAAATTTTCTTGATGTATTTCATAAATTACAATTACACCTAAAACAAAAACCGGAAGTGACGTCATAATTTTGCATGCGGGCAAAATCAAGCAACTTCAGGGGTGTCGACCTCTAGACCTATGGTTTTATTGTTCATACCCCAAAAATGATTCATGTATCTGATCCATAGGACTTTTATACAGCCGGCTCTCGGACTATAAGGGTTTAATGATGTCATAATATTCCTTAATTTCTAATTCTAGTAATTGGTCTTTATTATAAAGCGCGCTTAGTTTGCGTATCATATCGCTTAGTATTTCTGCACCTAACATGGAATGATGAGTATGCAGTTGACCGGAAAGTGCTAACGCGTTCTCTAACCTACTTAATTCGCTTAAGAGGACTAGTAGAGCTAAGTTTCCTTGAGAAACGCATGCACACATATACACAATCGACGCGTACGCCATCTAACGACGACGCCCATCACAATTATGACATACAGCATACGATTTACGATTACGCCCGAGTAGTCCAATAGATGACGCGGAAACAAGTAGTTATGACAACAAAATTATTAACCGATTTCTAAAAAGGAGGAGGTTCTCAATTCGGATTTGTTTATTATTATTTTTTTTATTTATGTTCGGGTCCTATATAGACGACCTCCATCATAAATAGACGGATTTGCAAAATTCTTTTTTTGTTCGAAAGAGGTTTGTTTCGAAAGGGTCACATTTAAATTTCGTAAAGATCTGATGATGAGTTTCGGAGACAGACAACGGAACTCTTCAATAAATGCCAGCAAATCAACCGCGATCGCTGCTATCGCATTTGTATGCATTATTTACGCAATCACACAACATAACATCACGCCTCTACCCTTAAAAGTGGTAGGCAGATGTGTTTAATAGCTTCCTGTCGCTGATATTCACATAGCAAGTAGTGTCATATGAATTTGTGTGGGGTAGGTAGGGACAACTGAAAAGTGATAAGTAAATAAAAACTGTTTTTACAAAAAAAAAACAACCGACTTCCAAAATAAACCACTACAAAGTGAAAAATAACTTTAATTTCGGAAGTCGGTATTGTCGGTTGTAGCTTTGTAGTGTTTTTTTTTTGAAAGTCGGCAATAATAAATTATACGTTGTACGAGTAACTACCCATTCGAACTGCTCCTAAGAAAATATTGTTGGTACGCGTCAAAAGTGCTCTAAAGTGTCGTTAAAAGTGCTGATCGTGTGAATAATATCAATAACAACAATCCGACTACAATTAATAAGTGACTTAGTGCTTTGTGTATCAATTTTAGACAAAAAACGTATCAAAATAGTTATTCATCTACCGTCAGGAGTAATTCACCAGTTATAATAAAACGCGTAAGCGCCGCAGATAGCACGGCGCATACGACGTTCTTCTCGCGAGCTCGCTGTTAGTTCGCTCGTTGTATTGCGCAGGGCCTTTATTAGAGTGCACTTTTACCAACAAAGATTGAAGGGGTCTTTAATAGTGTGCTTGGAACAGTATACATTTTTTCTTTTTAATAACACTGATAGACAAAAATGACCCTAATGAAAGTTAAATGTAATTGAATGGGTTATTTTGTATCTACAACTAGTCTGTAACTAATCTGCATTTTTAGAAAATTTCAATCAACCTCAGTTGTTTTGCAACAGCATTTAATCTTTTTTTTAGTAAAAACGGTAAAAAAATGTTTCAAATGAAGAAAAAATAACTTATATTTATATTTATTCAGGATTTTCGGGAATATTTTACCTTTTTTCCATGTTGGATATGTCCTGATGGAACCGCTCACCGTGTTCGTCGCTAACGGCTCCCAAATTTTGAGGGAAAAAATCCAAATGCGAGTGTAAAAAGTGAATCTTGAGCGACATATTGCATCCCATGTCCTTGTAAGCCGCTAAGAGGTTGTTGACTAACTCTTCATAGTTTTCGGCCCTGTGGTTTCCAAGAAAATTACGAACAATATTTCGAAAACGTGTCCATGCGGATTTTTCGATCGGATTAAGTTTTTGTTCAAACTCTTCATCAGCCAAGTAGGTCTCTTATTTGTGGCCCTAGAAATATTCCTTCTTTTATTTTGGCATCACTGATTTTTGGGAATTTTTGTTTCAAGTAACAAAAACCATCTCCATCTCCATCTCATTTTTATCCATAGCTTTGACAAAATTTTTCATTAGTCCGAGTTTGATATGCAATGGAGCAATACATCTTCAGGATTTATTAAAGGAGTGTGAAGAACATTTCGTTGACCTTTTATAGAAGTTTGGCAGAAATAACAATCTGATACATGGTCTTTCGGTTCGGCCCATATCATTGGAACTGCGAACGGCATATGACGAGATCCTTTAGCCCATGATGTTAACAAAGTGACACACTGTGCACAGCAAACACTAGGAGTCCAGGTTTTGTCCAAATTTCGCGCCGGAAAACCAAAATAATTAAAATAACAGTTTTTAACTAATAGTGTCAAACTACGACGTTAACTTTTAACAGTAAGTTGACCGCAAATATAACAGAAGTTATCAGGATGGTTTACACACACTCTCGGCATCTCAGTATGATGTATAACACTAATCTAAAAAAAAAACTGTTTTAATTTCAATATTTTTTCGTTAATTTATTCGGAAACACACGTCGGTATTAAGCAAAATTCGCGTAATCGAGTAAGTCGATATTTTATGAAAACTGAAGGTGATTGAACAAAACTAAGTATGGGGTGTATATGCGGGTAGGTAGTAGTGTTTGAAAATATGACTTGATTTCGTTTAACAAATTTACTGTTTATCAGTGTAATTATTTCGGCATTGGAATTGTTGTGAGACTGACTATTAATTGGAATGGCTTCGTCAACATTGTTATGGGGATGCTGTGCTAATGAAGACAGCAAGGATGGAAAAAAATCGATTAATTGTTCCAAATGCAATAAATTGTATCATTTTGAGTGCCTGTCTCTTCCGGAAGTTTTCGAGGACACGGATGTCTACTGTAAATGGAGGTGTTCTAATTGCGGGAGTCACATCTCGAATACCTCCAAAAAGGAATATACTCCAACCCGTAATGTCTCCACCTCTAGGGGGAACAAGAGACCTGCTTTGAACTCGCCCCCTAAAGCAACCTTTGTGACTCGTGATGATGTACGCGATATCCTCCAGGAAGTAATACAGGCTGAATTCGCTTCTATGCTTCGTCAAATAAACAATACAATACTCAATGTCGTAAATAAAGAGCTTGAACCGATTAAGAAAGAACTTACGGAGATGACGGCGTCATTGAATTTTCACATACAGGAGTTTGAAGAATATCAGTCTGAACATAGGGCTTTGAAAGTCTCGGTAAAAAAGACTTGGAGACAGAAAATACTAACCTTAAGAGGTCAGTGGGCGGATATGGGCCAGCGAATCAACTATTTGGAGCAACAGGCACGTTCGACTTACCTTGAAGTTCATTGTTTGCCCGAAAATAAACAGGAGAATCTCTATACAGTCGTTAAGCAACTAGGATCAGTCGTTGGATGCAAGTTGAGCGACACCGATATCCATCATTGCACCCGTGTAGCCAAACTACAAAATTCTAGTGCCCGCCCGCGCTCTATCGTAGTCCAATTGGCCTCCCTAAGAACTCGTGACCTGCTCTTGGCTTCTGTCATTAACTACAATAAAGGCAAGAATAACATCGAAAAACTAAATACAGCGGACCTTGGACTGGCTGGTGAAAAGAAGCCAATATATGTGCAAGAACATTTGTCTCCTTCTAACAAAGCGCTGCATGCTGCTACTAGACTTCAAGCAAAAGAAAAAGGATATCAATTCGTCTGGGTTAGAAATGGTAGAATCTTCGTCAGGAAAAGTGATGGGTCAGAACATATATCCTCATTAAGAATCTAGAGTCCCTAAATAAGTTGACGTGAAAAAAAACATACTTTATATTTAAATTAAAAATACATGTAATTGTAACTTGAATATAATACAAAATTCGATAATTTACAAATTTATCACCAGAATTGTAGAGGCGTGAGAACAAAAACGCATATTATCATCTTTCGTAATGTATGCTGTAATAACTATGACATTATCATTTTTACAGAGACTTGGCTTAATAATACCGTACTGAGCAGCGAGCTGTTCGACGACAGATACATTGTATACAGAAGGGACAGAGAAAGTTCTTGTCTACAGAGTAGTAAAGAAGGTGGGGGTGTTTTGATAGCCGTAAAAAAATCTATAATTTCCAAACGAGCAGAACAATTTGAATGTAATTGTGAAGACCTTTGGGTAATTTTAGATCTACCTGCGGCTCGATCTGTACGTCGGGCAGCTCTCTGTTCTGTATACCTGCCACCACCTGTACGTATCTCGTACTTGGAACACTTTTTGGACAAATGTAATGCAGTGTTTGAACAGTTAAACTTATCATATGTCTGCATCGCAGGTGATTTCAATATCGGTGATATCGATTGAAGTATAGTCAATAATTCTGAGAAATGCCTTAAGTTGTCCAATTTAAGTCAAACTTTGATAGATTTCACGTATGTTAATAGGCTTAATCAATTTAACAATGTATGTAATGCTTCAAGCCGCATTTTAGATCTTATACTATGTAACCATTCATTGTGTAGAGTGAGTCAAAGTGAGGATCCGATTGCTAATATTGACCAGCATCATCCACCCCTCGATATCGTGATTTCTCTAAATAAGGAAGCTAAACTCCCATATAACACTACCTGCGGTAGACCTAATTTCCGAAAAACGAGTTACATACCAATTCGGAAATATTTGAGTGAAACTGACTGGGATGAGTTACTTGAAGCACAGCAGGCAGTTAATGAGATGGTGGAGGTATTTTATGACGTTATTCAGGAAGGTATAGAAAAATTTATAACTAAGCGAGTGCCAAAAAAAAGTAAATTTCCACCATGGTTCAATCGAGATCTAATCAAATTACTTAATTGCAAAAATAAGATCAGAAATCGCCACAATATTTACAAAAACCCTTTAGACAGAATTGAACTGCAGATTATAACTAAGCGCTGTAATGACCTAGCAAAACTTTGTTACAACAATTATATGAAGCGATTGGAAAACGAACTCAAAAATAATCCGAAGTTTTTCTGGAGTTACGTTAAAACTAAAAGAGGTGGGTCAAGCTCTTATCCCGTTATTTCTTCCAGTACACGTTTAGATGAATATGTACTTTTATCAATAACTTCACAATCGTGATCTTCCTGTGGTACCACTGTTTCCAATCTATAAAAAAAATAACATCACATATCATCACTTATCATCTATCGCTTTCCATCAGGCGTGATCGAGGTCAAAAGCGGGCCGCCCATTCATCAATAATAAAATGAAAAAAATAGAAGATTTTAAATTACGTTTTTAATTATTTTAAATGAAGTTAAAAGGAGGCTCAATAATTTAAAAAAGTGCATCATTAGAAGCGCAAAAAGTTTTTAGAGGTTCATTAATTTCAAAAAGTGTCCATCATTAGCAGGTCAATAAGTTTTGAAAGGATAGGTTAAATATTTCCTTTTAATAAATCAATTCAATTTCCTCACATAACTTTTTTCTCCAAGTGAATTCAGACATGCTGTCTTAGGATTAATTAAGCAAACTACTCCATGAGGGCAATAAAGATCAACATAGTTCATAATGCTGCAATTAACTTTGTGTCTGGGTACGGTCTACCCATTCTCCTTTGTCAAGTAAGGCCTTTTACACATTATGCCGTGTCTGCGGTAGCGCCGCCGCGCACCGCCCGCCACGGAATTTTTATCTATACAGTATTCTATCTTCATAAAAACGGTCGGAACGCGAATCATACCTACGCGCCTCGATTTCGGTTTACACTCGGTTAACAAACAGTCTCGAATGCTCCGCAGTGACGAGTGGACGCCGGACGGTGTGACGGTTTCGTAAGCAGTAAGCGTGCAATTTGTGACAAATATTCATTGAATTAAGTACAAGTACTTACTTAATAATATGGCAAAGAGACTATATTGTGCTGTTTTTGGTTGTTTGAATTCGTCAATAAGTTTTTTTAATTAAATCTATTGATCAAAAAGACCATGTATTTTTATTGAACTCTTTCTATTCCATTCACAACGTGTTTCTATTTTATAAATGAAAAGTCTTTTTTACAAAAAAAAAAAAAAACTACGGACTTCAAAAAAAAAAACAACACAAAGTAATTAACTTTAATTTTGGAAGTCGGTGTCGTTGGATCTGCATTTTCGTTTTTTGACACCGACTTCCGAAATTAAAGACTTTATTTTTCACTTTGTAGTATTTTTTTTGGAAGTCAGTTGTTTTTTTTTTTGTAAAAAAGTTTTATTTTTCACTTTTTAGTTGTACCTACCCCGCCCAAATTCATATAACACTAATTGCTATGTTAATATCAGTGACAGGAAGCTATTGAACACATCTGCCTACCCCTTTAAAGGGTATAGGCGTGATGTTATGTTGTGTGATTGGGTAAACTGGCATGTATTGAAGAGTTCCGTTGTTTGTCTCCGAAACTCATCATCAGATCTTTACGAAATTTAAATGGGACCATTTCGGAATAAACCTCTTTTGAACAAAAAAAGAATTTTGCAAATCCATCTACATATTTTTATGACGGAGTTATGTCCGAACATACCTAAAAAAAAAAATAGAAACATCCGAATTGACAACCTCCTCATTCTTAGAAGTCGGTTAAAAAAAATATTTACCTATACCTATAGGTAAATATTTTTTTTAACTTCTTGAGTTTCTTTCTAGTTTTGTGACTGTAGGTACAGTCACAAAACTAGAAAGAAACTCAAGTAGGTTGATGAAATTAAAATACTTTAGGCGGGAGGGGTTATCGCGTGTTTACGTACCGCGCGACTGTAGTACATTATAAAAAAAAATTATATAATACAGCGGCGCCGCCGCCGCCACAGTATAAAGACATACAGTATTGTATCTCGGCCGTAACCTTGATGTAAATGCCTACAGCCGCGCGGTACGTAAACATGCGATAGGGCTGCCCGCCTCCAGTATTTTAATTACATTTGCCTACTTTGTGTTTCCATTTAGTTTTGTTATTGTATTTTACTGTGTGTACGTAAATAATAAAATAAATAAATAAATATACTTCTTTTTATATAAACAAATAAAATACTTTGTGAATTGAATACAGTGTGCATTCACAGATTGATTTTATTTAAAATAAAAAAAACTGTTTATTCGGTAATTTAAGAACTTGGCTGCATGCTCTAGTGTCTTTGCCAACATTTTCACGCAGCCACGGCAGAAAATAATCCTCGCGCCATTTTTCTCAAATTTTCTTTTCTTTGTACTTGTATTGTGAAATGTTTTTTTTCTGTTTCCTCGCAAATGTGTTAAAAAACGTCGTACGATATACGTGCGTATTGGTTATAACATGCGAGGCGGAATTTCAGCCCGAGCCGAAGGCGAGGGCGTAATTGAGCCGAGCATCTTAACGCACTAATAACGTAATGTACTATTACAGAATTATAATCATTAAAGTCATCAACACAACTCTCTAAGACCATGTAAGTCCAAAGAATGATGATTTCATGAAACAGTTATTCTTATTACAGTAACAGTTATTCAATAACAATAATTAATTTTATTCATAAAAGTATGCTGTTGTCACGTTAAACTATCGTCCGTAAATCGACTTTACAGACAACCAATTTTTTTCTAGTATTATTCATACACACAGTACAATAAACAACTATTATTAATAATAAAAACCACGTCTTTACTTTGAATTATACAAACTAACAAAACACACATGCCCCGAGGTTTTAACACCAGCGTACCTACCGTTTAATGATTCATGAACCGCCTATAACTACCTACCTCACTCGTGTTTATCACTTTCCTTTACTCTATTCACTTCATTTATTAATCCAGACATCTTTTTTTCGGGAGATAAAATGAAATACTTATCCATTAAAAAGACACACATTATGTACCTACCCACTAGTAAGTAAAATAGTCTTACCTTTCCGAGTTTCCAGGTAATGTAAAAAAAGCTATCTCTGGATGCGTTATTGACGAATTCATGCAACCAAAAACAGCACAATATCGCCTACTCGTCATATTAAATATGTACTTGAACTTATTTTTAGTGAAAAAATCGCGCGGTTATTGTTATAAAAAACAACACACCGTCCGTTCGTCACTGTTGCACAGTCGCGACTCCGAGCCGCCTGAGCGCACACGGTGATCGAAGCGCGTAGGTATAGCCCGCGTTTCGTCCGTTTGTATGAAGACGACCTACTGTATATATTATTACCGTGCCGCCGCCGCGGTGCCGCTGTATTGGTTGCCCTTGGATTTGCATAAACCCTTGCACACGGCGGCGCCGCGGCGGCGGCAGCATGATTCGGCGGCGAGTATTGCTACGGTTTTATCAAAACTCGTCGCCTCCGCCGCGGCGGCGGCGCCGTGTGTTCATCATCATACAAATCCAAGGGTGACTGATGCAGCGGCGCCGCGGCAGTGGCGGTGCCGCTGCAGCTGCGGCATAATGTGTAAACAGCCTCAAAGATAGGTACCTAACATTCATACATAATATTATGAATCTATTTATTATAAACGAAATCAATAATAATAAAAACCAAAATCTTGCTTGTGATAATTTTCATCGCAATTTTTAGATGAATTTGTTATTTCGTTATGCCCACTATCAATAAGTTAGGTGCTTTTAATTTTTTTTTTAATTGTAGTTTCGCATTAGAAATAACTTCCGTGTTGATATTTACGACTGTGTTTCTCCTGTGAAAGATAATTACATTGTAGACGTTTTAATTATTATTTATAAAAAAATAATAAATACATAATATCGCTCCCCCCACCGAATAATATGGTAATCGATAAATCAAAATTTTACAGGAAAAATAAAAAACTGTTTTATGCGTATATCTCGGCACGGGTAGATCGTAAAGTAGACATTTAAACGTCAAAACAAAGCTAATTTTTTTACAATCTAATTTATATTATGATTTTTTTGTAATACTTTAATAAAATTAAGTTATTCACAAAAATAATTTTACTGAAATTAAACGGTAAAAGTATAGTATGCAACGCATCATTACCATATTATTCGCGTGTAAACGCAACAATATCGTAGTCAATATTAATGCATTATAGTATTATTCGTTGTAATACAGTGTCAAAAAACCTAACGGCAATATGATATTACGATATTATTCGTGTGAAATCCAAGCGATAGTGTGTAATGTAATATTACATTACAGTAATATTCGTCGATGTGTGGTGTCAAAAGATTAACAGTAATGTAATGTTACAAATACATGTTTTATTAAATAATCCAGTACTTATTATTTGATTTGGCAGAAAAATAACAATAATAGAGGAAGTTGATATTAATACTGGATAATTTATAATAGCGTTTTATTAAAATTTATGAAATAAAACAAAGGTTTTATTATTTATCATAATCAGTCCTTTTATTTATTAACTAGCTGTGCCCGCGACTTCGTCAGCGTGGAATAGTGACTTTTCGGGCAGCATATTTTGAATTACATATACCGACGTTTGGGTAGCTAAAAATTTACTTTACAGTAATGCTTCTCTGTATACGATATTTGACGTATGGCCATCGGGGATGAAAGCATACAGGCTCCTAGGATTGCTAACCCGTGACAGAGCCACATACAACTGAGCGTGCGAGAAACAGCTGCTACTTAGATCTACACCTACAACTTTCAGCGTCTGACCTTGGGCTTTATTAATTGTCATCGCAAAACATAGGCTGACTGGAAACTGGACTCGTTTAAAACTAAATGGAAAATTGTTTGGAATGAGAGGAATCCGAGGAATGAAAACACTTTTAACCTTTTCCACACCTTGTTAAAATCTCTGCTTCTATCAGATTTCTTTGTAAATTGGTCACTTTTAACCTGGTGCCATTGCTAAGTTTTGGGGGGCTTAAATTTCTAAGAAGCATTATCGGTACGCCTACTTTTAATTTTATTTTATGGTGCTGGTAGTCCAGGAGCATTGAGGGATTTTAAAATTTCTACTGGGTAGCTTGTAGATTTTCCTTCTTCCATGACTCTGTTAATGGAGATATACTCAACATAATCCCCCGGAACATAGCTCAAAATTTCAGCGTTTATTGTTGCTGCTTGGTCGTTTCGTGGCGTCAAAATAGCTCTTTCGCAAAGCCAGAAATTTACGCAAGTTGGTATTTGCGTTGCGTTTCCATACACAGATGATATGAGGTCTCGCATTGATGAAACTATGTTGCATAGGTTTTCATTAAGAAAAACTTTTCCTTGTTCCTGCGGTAACACACCGTTACCAATCTCAAGTAGCAAATCTGAAAATTCTTGAGCATTTTCGTTGCCTCTAATTTGCGCACGCATATTTAATGTCAAATGCAAAGGTATAATGTAATGCCACAGTCGAGAACTCTTTAGGCAGGCTCTAACTTCAACAGCCCTTGTTCCACGTGGTATTACAGGGAGAGTCTGACGAAAATCGCCACAAAAAGCATAGTAATGCCATCCATGGGTTGATCACTTTGCTTGACATCACGCAACGTTCTGTCTACTGCTTCTACTGCTTTTCGATTGGCCATTGTGGACTCATCCCATATAATAAGGCTACAATCACGAAGAACCTTAGCTTTATCGCTGTTTCTTGAAATATTACAAACAGGGCTTTCTGTGCGGTCTAAATCGATCGGAATTTTGAACATTGTATGAGCAGTTTTCCCACCTGGCAACAATGTGGCTGCTATGCCTGATGAAGCGACAGCAAGCGCGATTTTACCTTGGCTTCTTACCTTCGCCAAAATAACTTTCGTAAGAAATGTTTTACCCGTTCCACCGGGTGCATCTACAAATAGCATTTCTTCCAAAGTACTATCAACGCTCACCAGATCAAATATCAAACGCTGTTCATCAGTTAGCCTCGAGAGTGCGCGTCCATGTACGTACTCTGATAGTATACCTTAAAAATGTCCGCCGTGATTCTTTAAATTGACATAACTTTTTTATTTATGAACCGATTGACATGAAATAAACACTAAATGTTAAGTGAAGCTTACTACAATATATTAGTGAAAACCGCATCTAAATCGAATAAGCCGTTTCTATTATATTGTAAACAAAAATAATACACTAATATAATTGTTTTATACTTTACGTGGAAAAAGGCATGCATTTCTTACGCGAATATAATGGTAATCGTCGCTTACCGAAAAAGTTAACGATTGCATGATCTGTAATAACAAGTTATGGTATTATTCGTGCAAAAAGTGTGTTTAGATTTTAAGGGAATAATGTTGTTATGTTCATTACGGTACCATTGAAATTATTGTACTTTTATAAATATACATAGAAAAAATACAAAAAAAAATACAAGATGAGAATTAATACTTTAGACACCGAATATGCAATAAAACGAAAACTGTCGTAGTACCACATTACCATATTATTCGGTGGGGGGAGCGATATATATAAATTCAAAATACATTTAAAAATAAAACTTCGGTTAGAGAATCCCTAGGAATCGAACCCGGGGACTCTTGAATACAAATCTACACATCGGCCTCATACGCTAACGTAACAGTTACGAATGTAGTCGAAAAAGTTGAGCTTATGCGTATATGCGTCATGACTGCACTATCTTAGACGTTTCTAAATTCATAGTTTTATTGTTAAAAAATAAATATTCTATAATAATAAAATGCTCTTATTTTTTAATTTCGTATATATATATATATATAATATGTTCAGCGTTTTATATGAACGTTTTGTAGTCCGAACGGAATTTTTCACTTCATATCGACACCCGCTAAGTATACGTATGTATCTGCCAGATACACGAAACGGTTTTTATTGCATTTTTGGCATCTATATACCTATATTTACCATATATATTTTTATTTTATTTTTTCAATAAACCCAACATACTTTTTTCTCAAACGTATAATTGTTTATCTGCATAAGCTGACAAATAAACACAGCGTACAACCATTTAAGTTCCAGTTACATACTTTGACGCGGGGGGATAGGGCGCGCGGTGCGGGTAACTGCCGGTCACTCAGTTCTTCGGCGGGCAGCGAGTTGTGCGCGCGAGTGTTGCGTTGTTTTTTACCATGTCGAGTGAACGTTATAAATTTTCAACTATATTAAGGGAAGATGATTTTAACTACATTAAAAGACCAAAAAATGCTGTGGACCAAATAATAAGCGTAACATCAGACCAGCTGATAGACTCGCCATCAAGGCAAGGTAAGTACTTAATATTAACTAAATATTTTATAATTATTAAAGTATATATTTTAAGTGCACCTATAAATTGAGATTTCTACCTATACTGTAAATATTTGAACACGTCTTAAAATGAAAAGATATCTTCATGACGACATTACTGCAATTTATTCATTCCCGATGCATAAGTATGTAACTACGCAGTTACACATTTTTACGTCGGAATTTAGTTTGATTGAAAAATTTATCTAGGCACTTACATACTTATTCTACGGAATGTGTTTAAAATAAAATCAGTTAACTAACACATATATTGTTTTACATTGGATTTTAACTTGATTATTAATATCTATCTGTATACTGACATAGTTTTACTTTTATGAAATGGTGTTGATTATCGTAGAAAATCGAGTGTGGTTTGATTGTTTCAGATATTCCAATACACTTCTCAAAGTATTTTACTGATGAAGACTTGCAACAAATGACGGAATTCATAGGAAACAGTGACGAAGAAACAAGTACTGCACAAAACCATCTTAAACCATCAGAATGTTCCAGAACACATTCCCCAACCGTCACAAGTCATACAGCTCCAGTGATTTTTCCGAGTAACTCTCATGACCCCATATTGACAACAATAACGCCACAATCACCCATGGACGACGACGACATCCCCGAAGTGACCGGAGTAGATCTGAGAGCGGCGGTAGGAAGGCTGAAGGCCAAAAGTACCGCCCCAGGACCCGACGGCTTGCCAGGTAAAGCCTGGGTCCTGGCCTCGAGGGCTCTCGGGCCTCGACTGGAGGCGCTCTTAAACGCATGTATGGAGAGGCCAGTTTCCACTCCGTTGGAAGACGGGGAAGCTGGTCCTCATTCAGAAGCCAGGGCGCCCTGCGGACTCTCCGTCCGCATACCGGCCCATCGTGCTGCTCGACGAGGTTGGCAAGCTCTTTGAGAGAGTTATTGCGGGCCGCCTCGTCGGGCACCTGGTGAGGACGGGGCCGGATCTTGCGGAAAGCCAGTTTGGCTTCCGCAAGGGGCGCTCGAAGGTGGATGCCATCATGCGCGTGAGAGCCCTCACGACGGGGGACGCGGTGTCCCGGGGTGGGGTCGTCGTGGCGGTGTCACTCGACATCACCAACGCGTTTAATACCCTGCCCTGGGGTTGCATTGGGGAGGCACTCCGATATCACCGGGTGCCGAACTACCTCCGTCGAGTAGTCGGGGCGTATCTAATGGACAGAGCCGTCATCTACCCCGGTCGCGATGGGGAGTGGAACCGGCGAGAGATGTCGTGCGGTGTCCCACAGGGATCGGTTCTGGGGCCGCTCCTGTGTGACATCGGTTACGACTGGGTGCTGCGGGCCGACCTCCCTGATGGCGTCAGCGTGGTTTGCTAGGTACGCTGACGACACGCTAGTCCTGGCGCAGGGGAGGTCGCATCAGGCGGCGGCCGACTCGATGATACGCGGGGTTGCGATAGTCGTGGAGAGGATCCGGTAGTTGGGTCTCGAGGTGGCATTGCACAAGTCCGAGGCCATGTCGTTTCATGGGCCCCGGAACGCGCCACCATCGGGATCCCAACTAATGGTAGGAGGGGTTCACATCGGTGTCGAGACGACGATGAAATACCTGGGTCTCGTCCTCGACAGCCGGTGGAACTTCGTCGAGCATTTCCGACGTTTGGCTCCCAAACTGGAACGGGCCGAGGCCGCCTTCAAGCGGCTCCTGCCCAACCTGAGGTAGCCAAACGCCTTTACGCGGGGGTCGTGCGGTCCATGGCCCTATACGGGGCCCCGGTGTGGGCGCGTTCACTGCGGCGGCGAGCCGCCCATTATTTGAACGCGCCCTAGAAGGTGGTAACCACAAGGCTGATTCGGGGCTACCGCACGATCTCGGGCGAGGCGGCAAGTCTCCTTGCCGGACTGCCGCCATGGGATCTGGAGGCGATAGTCCTCGCGCGCCTGTATGAGTGGTGCGCGGAGTCATGCTAGCGAAGGAGGCGGCGAGACGGCTGAGGGAGAGAGCCTCCCATCCCAGCCGCCGCGGGAGACGCTCCGGGCGTCGGGAGCCGCGCGACGACTCTCGGCCACCGTAGGCGCGGGCCTGCGGGCGGAGAGTAATGGGTAGCTCACCGTCCGATCAGGACCAGGCCCGTGCCCGTGCACGCGCGCCTCAAAGAGATGTCAGCATCAATGGTAGGGGCCCGTCAGGGCCGAAGCCTGCCGGGTCAGCGGGATTGTCCGAAAGGGTTACTGCTGGCTCGGAACATAAAGGGCGAAGGAAGGAACACGGGTGGGTTTTAGTCAGTAAGAGTCTGACACTTCCTTCCGCTCCACCCAGAGCGGGAGGGGGGGTCATTTGATGATTTTCCATCCTCAAAAAAAAAAGGCAATTTTTTATAAAGTGTAAGAATATTTTTATTATTGGATAGTTTTTTTTTAGTTTTTAGTTAGTTTTACATACCTAAGTGATTTCCAGATTAGTAAGAACTTATAACTGACAAAACAAAAGAGAAAAGTCTGATTACCAGTAGGTAGGTAGATGCCATTTTTAATTAATGTTACATTAGATCTTCGGTGTTATAAACATACAGCATATAATTAATAATAATGTTACTTTTTGACCCTTGAAACGTTTGAAATTTATATTTTTGTGTTTTGAAAATAAACATTAGATAATACAAATATATCCACTGCTTTTATTTCAAAATACCAAAACACATGATGATTTTTACAAGTTTGAAATTCAGTTACACTTGTATGCACAATAATATAATTACGGTGGTAAATTATGTAAGTATCAGTTACACAGGATATTTCAATTGACTTTACCAATTATAAGTACGTATCTGGTAGTTAAGCAATAAGGTGCCCTGACTATTCCAATGAAGAAATGTGTATGTGTCAGTTAGTATATTTTGATTGTTTTTTACAACGCAGTAAAAGTATGCATGTGTGATAAAACAAAAACTTGAGGATTTAGAAACATAATATACTCTTAATTATAAATTTCACTTAAGTTTAAACCCGCTCACCAAATATTATACTTTAATTCCATATAGGAGCTTAGCTATGGCGATTTTAAAAAATTGAAATCTTCAATTCGCTCTCCTATAAAATTTGCATTTTTCAGTTACTTAGTTGTACTTAGGAGGTGTCGATATTTACAATAAATGATAATTGATAACAAGGTTACGCTATTTTAACTTCAAAGTATTTTATATTTACACGAAATAAAAATATTTACGCAAAGAAGATTATGCAAATAATAATAAACAATGAATTTACAAATAAAAATTTACAAAAACATAACAATCTTGGCGGAAATATTGCGGCGAAAAGAGCGACACGTCCGTATAGCATCAGGCCTCGGCCGGCAGTGTCGCTACACAGCGTTTACGCACACATGCGCACGTATTTTGTTCGAAAATAAGAATATGCGATTTACAAAGAATCTATTGTTTGGACAAAAAAATTAAAACACTAGTATTTTAGTATGTTGCTTGTAGAATAATCTGACAAAAAATCAGAATGATTGTATGTATTTTAGTATGGATTTTATTGTAAAAAGAAAATTTTTAGAGGCATCTTCATGATTTTTTTCTATCGTATCAAATTAGTTGTATTATGTTTTCACCACACTATCTATCTAGCATATATCCTGAAGAATATCATATATTTTTCTGATTTTTTTTACTGTAGTCTATCATACTTTTATTGTTTCGAAAACTTGCGTTTAGGTCTTGTAAGCCCCTTAATAAACTATCTACGTTATTGCTAATTATTTGTAGCGTTTGCGAAAACTTTGCAAACTTTATAAGATTGTGTTGTTTATACTTATCGGCGTCGAGTAAAATTTGCAGACTGTCATTTAATTGTACTTGATTCTCTATTAGTTTCGTAATAATTTTTGTATGTTCGTTCATTAAACCTTTGCTCAGACTTATATGATGATTTTGCTCAATAGCTATCTGTTGCTGATTATTATTGAGGGCTTTAAGGGCGTTATCATATCTAATGGCATCTGTATGATCCAAGTTTCCTGTAATGCTCTTAATTACGGATCCGAGGCTATCTACTAAACCTCTCTTGAATCGATTGGGCTTTAGGGTTTGTAGATGAGATGAGGCTTTATTTAATTTCGCGTTCAAGCTATCTATTTGAAGCTCATATAAAGTGTGAGTGTAGTTGTCTAGTCTGTCTGTGGCTTTAGTAAGTTGAATTCGTATCTCGTTAATATTGATATCTATGTCCGTTAGCTCTATGCTCTGAAGGAATGTATTATAATGGGTGATGAGTTTCATGGGTCCTAGTTTGAAGGGCAGTAGTCCGGGTCCATTCTCAAGTCGTTCTAGGTTAATCTCCTGTGCCCATGTTAGGCTAAACATCAGCATCAGGGGTATCCTACAACAATTTCGCGGTTTTAGGGACACGCTTTAATCTAGTTTTAGCTATGGGTCCCTTTTTCTTAGAGGTGTAAATGTAGATAGGTAAATTAGCTAGGACTGTGTCCTGGTTGTATCTGGGTGCGAGTTTAGATCTACTTGCAGAGGGATTACTAATGAATATTTGTTGGTCGGGCTCATAGTCGACCTCATCCTCACGGGTTTTATTACGACTCTCTATGAGTGCTGTTCTATTAGCGAGAGACGACTCGTTGATTAGTTCGTATACTTTTTGCATGCGTTCCCTATGCGTTTCGGTATATTGTTGTAGTAAGTGTCCAGTCAGATCTATGTCAGTCGGGTCTCGTGGGTCAGTGTGTCCTAATATGAGGTCATACGGTTTGCATCGTGTGAAAGAATGGATCGAACTATTATACGCTATTATAGCATAAAAGTCAAAGTCAAAGCATTTATTTCAAATAGGCACATTAAAGGCACTTTTGAACGTCAAAAATTACAACAAATAGAATTGATTCTAGTCATATGGCATCAGATGTATAACTGGCTCATCTTTGTATTTTATTTTCAAAATACGAAGATGTTCCAATATAGTAGAGTGGAAGCGTTCGATATTACCGTTAGCGTGTGGTGAGTATGCTAGTGTTTGGTGATGAATTATTTTATGTACCTTGCAGAACTCGGAGAACATCTGGTTGGTGAATTCGGTCCCCTGATCTGTAATAATGGTTAGTGGTAGGCCATGATGCGTGCTGAAAGTTAGTAAAGCTTGTATGATGCTAACTGCAGTCCCATCTCGAAGGAGGTAGGCTTGACCATACTTTGAGAAGGCGTCTATGAATGTTACGTATTTTTCGTTCTGTGCTGAGAAGCTATCCATATGTATTATTTCGAAAGGCCTGGTGGCAGGGGGTGCTATATTAAACTTTTGCTTTATGGGGCTCCTATCGTACTTTGCCTGTCCACATACTGTGCAGTCATTTATGAATTTGGTTATGTGTTCTCGCATCTTAGACCAATAATATTTAACAGATAAAGCTAGGAAGCACTCGTTGATGCCACGGTGGTTGGTCTTGCCTTCGTGGTAGTGACGAATAATTTGCTGTTGCCTCAGGTATTCTTTTACGTTTTCAAGTTCCTTTTTTGCCAATACCAATTTCATAGATGAACTTTTAAAATTGTTTTGTAACAGAGGGATTATGTTGTACATTGCAAGGGGTGGATTTATTAAGAGGGCGGTTTTGATCTTAGGGTTAACGTATTCTTTAACGGCATTAATCAGATCCTCTTCTAGGTTAGATTCAGATAGCTGAACGGATGTTCGAGTGTGGGTGTCAAATGGCTTAGTTGCGGTAGGTCGTTTTTTAAAGTCACCTACAACGGTCAAGCACAGCTGTCGGTGAAATTTGTTTAGTGGTTCGTCGGTGATGGGTATCTCGAGTATGGGGTTCTCTTCAGAGGTATGTGCTGTCAGGGTGTTGGAGTTAGCTAGGGATGGTGGTCTGTCAGTTGCATTTGCAATCATCGAACTAACCTCCTCATTGTGGATCTCGACGCGAGAGAGGGCATCGGCATTGGTGTTATGCTTGCCTTTTTTATAGATGACGGTAAAATCGTATTCACTTAATTTTAATCGCCACCTGGTTAACCGTGAATTTGGTTCTTTTAGGCTCATGACCCACTGTAATGGTTTGTGTTCCGTTACTATTTTGAATTTGCGTCCAAAAAGGTAAGGCCGAAAGTATTTTGTCGCCCATACAATCGCTAGTAATTCTTTCTCTATTGTACTGTAGTTTACTTCACTTTCATTAAGTGTCCGTGAAGCATAAGCTATGGGTTTGTCTGAGCCGATAGGACCCTGTGAGAGTACCGCGCCAATTGCAAAATTGGAAGCGTCTGTGGTTAAGATGAACTCTTTGTCAAAGTCGGGGTATTTAAGGATAGGATCGTTAGTCAATAGAGTCTTACACTTTTCGAAACAGTTAATATAATCTGAATCTAAAGTTATTTTCTTTCCTTTCTTCAAACATTGTGTCAGGGGTTTGGTAATACGTGAAAAGTCTGAAATGAATTTTCGGTAATAACCGAGGAGTCCGAGAAACTGTTTAATATCTTTAGGTGTTTTAGGTAGAGGATAATTTTGAATAGCTGTGATTTTATTTGGATTAGGCTTTATTCCTTCGGTACTGATGACATGACCTAGGTATGCAGTTTCGAGTTTTAAGAATTCTGATTTATCTAACTGGATTTTGAAGTTAGATTCTCTTAACCTTTGGAACACTTTCTCTAGGTTGTTCATGTGTTCCTGGAGAGAGGTACTGAATATAATTATATCGTCGAGATAGACGAGACAGATAACGTTTTGGAGTCCTTTGAGTACATTATCCATTACCCGTTGGAATGTGGAAGGGGCGTTTTTAAGTCCCATGGGCATTCTCAAAAATTCGAAGTGCCCATGTTCGACATTAAAAGCGGTCTTGGGAATGTCGTCGGGGTTCATCCCAACCTGGTAAAATCCTGATGCTAAATCAAGAGTGCTGAAGTATTGGCACTTGCCTAGTTTGTCCAGGACGTCTGTAATGTTCGGGATAGGGTATTTGTCATCAATAGTTTTTTCATTTAGCTTCCGAAAGTCAATAACTAGACGCCATTTCTGTTTTCTAGAGGCGTCACCCTTCTTTGGGACGACCCAAATTGGTGAGCTCCATGCAGATTCAGACGGTCTAATGATTCCTTGATCTAACATTTTCGCTATTTGATCACTAACTTCTTGTCGGTGTATGAATGGGTACCTATAACTTTTAGTGTAGGTCGGAATTTCGTCTGTGGTTTATTTTGTTGGTGAAAGTTAATGCCTCGCCTTCGATGTAAAAGACGTCGGCGTACTTTGAACATAGTGCCAATAGGTTTGCCTTTTCCTCCTCGTTTAGGTGATCGGTCCGTATCCGGGATGTAACATCTTTAGCGCGAGGTAACATTTGTTCAGCGCTTTCAACATTGAATATCGTTGCCTGAGTGGCATGGTCCAGTGAAAATATTATATCGTTGTTGGTTGGGTTAGTGACTTCAACCATACCGCGGCTATTAGAAACGGTGGTCAAGCATTCGGATATAATACAGTTACAAATAATCTGTTCCTCTACAAAAACTTCACCATCGGGTACGTTGACAGGTAACCGTATTAACTTAGAGCTACCTGCTGGTACGATTTCCTCGTAGAGATTTAAATTACGCGAGTTATAAATTTGGATGGGATTAATTGCGAACTTAGTTATCAATGTCAGATCTTTCAAATCTAATTTAGCTTCCCATTTGGTAAGTAAATCCATTCCTATCAAACCATCAAACCGATCGTGAAATCTGTATACGAATAATTTAATTGGTTCCGTGTCACGGAATTCAGGAAAGTAGGGTAAGTTGATGGAGTAGTCATTTCTGCTTGTGGCATGCACATTAGTAACCTCGAATGGATCGTAGTTAAGAGGTATGTGCGGGAAATAGTTCTGGACTGCTTCTGGACTGATGAATGATTGGTTTGCACCGGTATCTACTAGAAAGTTAAGTGAAGAGTTATGAACACGAACAAATGGTAATTGCCTTTGGGTTTGCAAATTTAATTCTATCCTGAGTTGTTTGACTTCGGAGCTTTCTGAAAATCCTGACTGGTTGAGGGTTGCTGTTGATCAGCCGGTTTGTCCTTGTCGTTAGTCCCGTCAGTCTGTTGCGGTGTAGTGTGGTCATAAGTACTGTCGTTGAAATAAAAGTAATCATTGTTGTAGTCGCCATAGTTATAGGGATCAATATAAAAGTAGTCAGATAGGTCAGGGTAGTAATAGTCCTCCCCATAATTCGAACACTCGTTCAAATTAACATCGCGGGCTTTAAGATAGTTGGAAGGTGGTGGATTGCCCTGTAGTGCCCAATTCCAGCTGTTAGTAGCAGGCAGGGGCCTCGATGCAAAGTGGCTAACGCCGCTCATCGGTTTGGGACCATTATTCGGCGGATAAGGGTTCCTTGGGGGCATTCTGAATCCAGAACCACCCTGATTGTTGGGTGGCGGTGGTGTGCCGAATACTTGTTGCGTACGGGTCGGGCCACGTGGTTGCATGTTATATGGATTAAATGGCATTCTAAATTGGTTCTGAGATGGCAAGGGCCGTAACATAAATTGCGGTCCTTGCGGTCTAAACGGAACGGGCATGTTAAAAGGATTAGGTCTTAACGGAACAAGCGTATTATTTTTTCGTTCTGTTGATTAGGTGGCATTCGAGATGAAGATCTTTTATCCGTCAAGTTATCATTTCTGCTCTGCAAATACATAGTGTTAGTCTCCTCATGCACGAACTCTAGGGCCTTCTCAATGGTCTCTGGTCTCATACACCTAATACGCGCACCTAAAGGATCTTTTAAACCTCGGAGATAGGCCTGCAAAGTTAGTTTACGATATAAATCGCGTTTGGCCGCAATAGTTGATTCCAGTGTATCGTGCAATGAAACGTATGTCATGACGGTGCTGAAAAGACTCTGGCAACGCTCGTAAAATTCCTGCGGCGTGCCGGAACCTTGTGTAAGTAAAGCCAAATCGTTATAGAGGGCGGTTTCATCTCGCTGGTCGGCAAAGTTAATAATAAGAGCGCTACGTATGCCTACCCAATCATTAGGTATACCGTTAGCATTAATCAGACGGGCGGCGGGCCCTGTAACTTTGTTCAATATGCCGTTTAAAAGCGCTAATTGATTTATATCCGGTTGTCCCTCCTGAATGAATTGAAGTGCTAACTGATCACATAATTTAATGAACCTGGTAAGTACATTCGGGTTCCCATCGAAATCAGGAACTAAGCGGAGGGCTTTAAATATAGTGTCTAAATCGGCCATCTCGGGTTCAATTTCAGGATTAATATTACGTCTAGAATCTACACTACTATTCCTACTACTAACTAACCTAGGCGTACTTGATCTACGTGGATAAAAAATGTTGGATAAGGTATACGGAACCTACACACAAAAAAGGAGCAAGCAACCACTAAGAAAATTCAGCGGACTTACATGAACATTCTGGTCTTCGTTGAGCGGTATCGATATCTGGATCTCCGGCGTAGTCTCGTTGTTCAGGATCTCCCGGCGCGACGTTGAAAGTCTATCGTAGCGAACGCGGTGCGATATACCGGTTATCGCAAGAACGACCCGGGAATCTAATTTATTTTAATAAAAGAATTACAATTATTGGAAAAATCAAATTGACTCGATCGATGGTGGATGCGAAGTGCGCGGGCTCGGTCACGTAGACGGTGTCTTCGGGCCTCGTGTTCTGTGTCAGCAGTTTCGCCTCGTAGCAACGGGGTCGACGATGCGCACGCGGCTTGCCTCGTGCCTTTGTGTCAGCGCTTTACTTAATAGTGATTCGCGTAACAGGCTGCACAAATAGTGAAAAACCCTGACTTCTCAACTAGGGGAACCCTGTGATCTAGGAGTCTGTGTTCTACTGTAACTTCTCAACTATGGGAACCCTGTGATCTAGGAGTCTGTGTTCTACTGTAACTTCTCAACTAGGGGAACCCTGTGATCTAGGAGTCTGTGTTCTACTGTAACTTCTCAACTTGGGGAACCCTGTGATCTAGGAGTCTGTCTTCTACTGTAACTTCTCAACTACGGGAACTCTGTGATCTAGGAGTCTGTGTTCTACTGTAACTTCTCAACTAGGGGAACCCTGTGATCTAGGAGTCTGTGTTCTACTGTAACTTCTCAACTAGGGGAACCCTGTGATCTAGGAGTCTGTGTTCTACTGTAACTTCTCAACTAGGGGAACCCTGTGATCTAGGAGTCTGTGTTCTACTGTAACTTCGTGTACAAGAGAAACCTTTATTTATATGTATTAAAAA
Source organism: Luperina nickerlii (assembly GCA_963855955.1). NCBI lineage: Eukaryota > Metazoa > Arthropoda > Insecta > Lepidoptera > Noctuidae > Luperina > Luperina nickerlii. The sequence goes on along the minus strand of OY979681.1, from coordinate 20,845,221 downwards.
AATGGCCGAATTTCGATCAATGGGCGATCACTTGAATTAAAAAACAATAAGTATTGTTTGTATAGAGGGAAACTTGACGGATAATTTGTTTGAATTTCATATTAATATAAGTAGCATAAAGATATTTCCTATTTAAATTATTCTACTCTGTGGAGGTTTCTTTGTATCTCTCCCGATCCGTACCGTACGCAATCGCTCAAAGACTGCTTGTGCTAAATGTTTCACGACCTGATGTTAAAACACCACAACAAATAGTTGTGTTGTTCAAATAAACCTTAAAAGGGAAATGGTGCGAGGAAGTCAATTTGGAATAGTCAACCTGAACAGCGTTTGTTTTGTTGTGAAGATCATTTTGAACGACGCGACGCCAGTCCGATGTCTCCAGGCAACGGTTGCCAGGGCTGCGCCAAAATGCATCGGCGGCGCGGTGCCCTAGGTCGCCTGCGTGACTGCGTCGGTCCCGTCACAGCTCTCGTCGTTGTCATCGGTGTCACATAGACGTTTTAGTGTTTTTTTCGTGATTTTATTTTATTGTTATTAGTATTAATAAGTAAAATAATAGGTTTAAAATGCTTAGTGGCAGCAGCGATGTGGTAGTTAACAGTGCTTGTTAACCTTCAACATCGCTGAGCATCCTGGAGAGATGTCCGCTGTGTACCCAGGCACGGTTTTTTAAAGGTAAGCGGGGTTTGAATGTGTATATTGAAAAGGTGCACAGACCACCAAATGCACTCACCTCAGACCCTGTCTCAACAGCTACATCCACTTTTGACCCGTTTTGGAAAACTCTGTTCAAATTAAAAAACTATGTGCCTGTTTTAAAGCGAGTTCCCCGCGGCGCTAGACCTCTATTGGCGCAACAACACCTAGCAGGTAGCGTTCGTCTTGCCGCCCGCGAGAACTTGCTAAGTGCTTGGGAACAACTACTCACCTTCCCTTACAGAATTCTACATGTACAAAAGAATTTGGCAACCAAAAAGACATTAACTGCACAAATTAAAGAAAACTGTAATATTTCGGCCCATAATTTAGATTCAAAATTGCAGACAGAGATATACCTCATCAAGAAGTATATCACACCTGGTAGAATCTAAGTTAGGGGAAGGTGACATTAGGGGACGGGCTGCAGACATCGACTCTATTTTTATTCTGCAGAAAAGAGCTATCAGAGCCTTATACAGAGTTGATATGACAGAGGGGCATTAAATTACACTACGTATATTATACGTGTATAGTATTAATTCGATACAGTACAAAAATAGAAAGCGCCAAAAAAGAGATTATTTTTTTTTTTCAAACAAACTAAATAGCTTAAAGTCAGAGTGAAACGCAACCACCCTTTATAAATAAATTTGACTGACCTTAGATGCCTAGGTAACAAAGTCGCGCAGGAGCGCGTGTGCGTGTGTGTGTTATCTCTCCTGGCGGGGGCGCGGGGGGCGGGCGGTTTAGACCGCTCGCGCCGCCCGCGCCCGGCTGGTTGTTAAGTACGCGCACACACAAAAACACAAAATTTTTAAATTCTCGATGTGTCCTCGATTCATATTAATGCACAAATTATACCGACGGAGAATATTGTTATTTATTTTTCTAATTAAATCACTGTCCGTCGCTAAGCACTTTAATTCCCGTAATCTTTGTACTGCCAATTGTATGGTGCCGGCGCGCGGCGTTCCTAGGGCTATTGCGCCGGTCACCATACCTTTCTCGGTATGTTCGCAGAGCTAAATCTGCGTTTCCACGGCATTCACCGTAAATTAAAATCATGTAAGTGTATTCTGACGCCGTGTAAGTTACACGAGGCATTGCTGAACACTTTAATTATTACACACACACACAACCAACGTTTAATTACGTATCCTATCACAATAAAAACAGTCAAACACAAAAAACACTAACACTAAATAATAATATTCCCAAGTTAAACTTATTTAGTGTCCATCACAATAACAAAACAAAATCACAATTATTGTCAGCGAGTTCGACAAAACATAAAGGCGCGGCGGCGGGGGGCTCCCGTATTACGTAACGTACGTCCCGGATGAATGACGCGTGCACACTGTCCACTGAAAGAACAGTTTTTTAGCAAATTCGCAAGGATCTAGGATGCAATAGCAACACACTGACCTATTTCTATTCCTTTTACGCGCTGGAAAAAGGCGCGGGGGTTTTGCTATGATTGTCACTCTCATAGTGAAAGTGCAAGTGTGTGTGTATTTATTGCTTCGTGAAATATTTGGTTGTACTTGTGCGGCAACAATGTATCTTATACTCAGATTATCGTTTTAAGGTGCATGACCTATGCGTATGAGATAATCAGCTGTTAGGAAATATACATCGTGTTCAAACGTAGCAAAAACTTCAAAAATCATTTGTGACTAAACTACTGCTCCTATTTAATTGATTTTTGGTACAGAGCTTGAAAATGGTATATAGTATAGGCAGTTTAAAGGAAAGCCCCTCTGTCGTATCAACTTTGTATAATCTCCGCAGGCGCTATTCTCTAAGGGAACTGTTTAAGGAAATTAACATCATGAACCGTCATGATGTTAATTTCCTTAAACATACATGATGAAAAAAAATAACATCTTAAGGAAAAATTATTCCTTAGAAAGAAAAGAAAAAGAAAAGAAAAATCTTACATCTTTTTAGTAAAAGAGGTGAAAGACATAATTATAGTACTAGAAATAGGGACTTATTAGTTCAACCAGACTGGCTAAAGTAGATTCATCTTTTATGGGGTACTGTTTAAAATGTTATAATAAAATACCTCCCCTCATTCTTCAACTGAATGAGACTAAATTCAAGTCTTGTATAAAACGCACACTATGCAGTCAGGCATATTATAAGTTAGGGGATTACATCGCTGATAAAAATGCCTGGCTCAATGCTGGTCCTGCTCCACAACCACAACTAATTGATTAACACATGAAAATACTGTTGGAGCTGATGAAAAAAATTAAGAAAATTGTAAGACTATCTTTGCATTGTATAAAATCAATTTCCTTTGTATTGTATAATTGCATAGCACAAATGTGAGTTCTATGTACCCTATAGCTACCATTTACCGGGTAATAATATGTCTTTCATTGACTCGAATGTGCCCTGGCAGCTGATAGTATGTCATGCTCACTCAAATGTCTCGCTGACGGTGGCGTGTGTGTTGGATCATTTAGCTCCCTTCAAGATGGTTGAGCTGAATGGTGCTGATTTATGCGTCATGTTCGTGAACGGGCGCAGTCAGTGGGGCTGGTCATCACTTAGCTGCCTCGGCTTATTTTTAATTAATTTATTTTTGGATTGTAGTTTATTAAGTACCTACTATTTGTTGTACTCTGGACGCTTTTAACACGTATGTCTTTCTTAATTTTTTACATCGTTCTCACATTATATAATTTTAAAATCAAAAGTAATGATGTAAGTAATATTTTTGTAAAATATCATTTAAAAAGAGTGTCCATGGAGTTTCTTGCCCGCTCTTCTCCATAGGTACGGTCAGCATCAAAAGTCGATTAACACTTCAGTTTTTTAATCTTAGTTATTGAGCAAAATATTAACACTTCAGTTTTTTTAATCTCAGTTATTGAGCAAAATATTTGTTGAAAATTGCATCGTACTTCTGCTGCAATTTTGAATAAATATTTTGCTCAATAACTGAGATTAAAAAAACTGAAGTGTTAATCGACTTTTGATGCTGACCGTACCTACGCTTTGGAATGGGCAACTAGCTTCATATTTTCTGACTGACCGACTTCTTGACAATTCAAAAGTGCCTGTAAATGGTTTAATTGAAATAAATGCTTTGAGTTTGAGTTTGAGCGGAGCTGCCAGGATTCTTTTTAGTAGTGATGTGGTGGCACCGTGTTCTTCAGAAACACTCGCAGCTCTGGAGAGCAAACACCCTGCCGCAGTGGATGGCCTTTCTTTCCCCGACCCTCCTGATCCTGATAACCACTCCCTCACCATTATAGGTCGAGAGTTGGTCACAGCCGTTTGCTCCTTCCGGAAAGGCTCCGCTGGCGTCCTCGACGGCCTGAGTTCTCAACACCTTAAGGACCTTATTTGTTCAGGCGCCGGGGCAGCTGGTGAGTTGCTCTTGAAGGAGCTTACGGCTTTGATTAACCTTATGCTCTCCGGCAAGGTGAACGAAGCCGTCATCGACGTTCTGTACGGGGCCAATCTATGCGCCCTGCGTAAGAAGGATGGCGGCATTCGGCCCATTGCCACTAGCACTACTTACCGCCGTATGGCAGCCAAAATTTGTTGTAAATTTTATGGTGAGGTTGTTTCGGAAAAATTTCAGCCCCTGCAGCTAGGTTACGGCTCCAAAGGGGGCTGTGAGGCTGCCGTACACGCCTTGTCGACCTACTTAAATTCTGGAAAAGGAGAGGTCATCCTGAAGGTTGACATAAAGAATGCCTTCAATTCTGTTAATAGGGACACCTTGCTGGCAGAAACTAGAAAATAAATACCCCAAATTTATAGTTTTATTTGGCAATGTTACAGACATCCTTCTAAATTACTGTATCGGGACAACCTTTTGGAATCTGCTGTTGGCTGTCAACAAGGTGACCCCCTCGGGCCAGTGATTTTTAATTTAGCCATTCACCCAATTATTAGACAGCTAAATTCCAAATTTAACGTATGGTATCTCGATGATGGTACCTTGGGCCCTCCCAAGGTACCATCATCGAAACTGTATTAGGTACCAAAACTTCAATTTTTAAAAAATTAACTTCATTCCATTGGCCTTGATCTCAATCTTTCAAAATGTGAACTATATTTAGCGGACAGTACTGACACACATCTGACATTTCCCAAATTTAAAGCAATAGCTCCAGAAATCAAAATTATTGAGAAAAGCTCTCTTCGCCTCCTTAGGTCTCCAATTTTTGACAATTCCTTTCCTGTTTTTATTGAGGAAAAAATCAATCCAAAATTTCAATGACGTTTCGGAAAGATTGTTCCAAATTAATATACATTCGGCCATAACCTTAATCCGCTTCTGCTGTTTCGGCCCTAAATTAACTTATTTCCTTCGCGCTTCCCATTTTTGGAAGCATACTCACCTTTTAGACAAAATGGACCAAATTATCAGGCATACATTAACTTCCATTTTAAATGTGGCCATGGACGACCGAGCTTGGGCAGAAGCTAAGCTACTCTTCCCATTCGTTTGGGGGGCCTCGGCGTCCGCAAAATTTCTAGTATTAGTTTACCGGCTATCATATCTTCGGTCCACGGCACTGATAAATTAATCAGGAAAATCCTAGCCTCCACACTGATTAATTCTGATGTGCCGTGTTTCACCGAGGCTATGGATGCCTAGAGTCGCTTGCCCGAATACAGATGCACCCGACAATCCATCATCCCAGAGACGGTGGGATGAGCCGCTCTGCAGAGTAGTACAGAACAATTTACTTGACTCGTCTGCTACTACTGCGGAACGTGCGCGCCTGCTGGCTGTGGGTAGGTGCCGTAGGTGGGAGTCGGGTCTTTGGCTTCATGCACTACCTTCGTCGAACATAGGTACTTTGTTCGACGACACTACTTTTCGCCTCGCTGCTTCCCTACGACTAGGCGCTCCTTGCTGTTCTCCCCATCGCTGTCACTGTGGCGAAGAAGTCAACAGCCTCGGACACCACGGCCTGTCTTGCAGCCGAAGTGCGGGTCGCTTAGCGCGGCACGCGAACATTAATGACATCATCCGACGAGCTCTTGTTACCGTCGGCGTTCCAGCTGTATTAGAACCCAATGGCTTGGCACGCGACGATGGCAAGAGACCGGACGGTATGTCTTTATTTCCATGGAAGGTGGGTAAGCCTTTAGTGTGGAACGCTACGTGTGTCGATACTCTTGCGCCATCCCATCTTCCTGGCTCGGCATGCTGTGCTGGCGCTGCTGCTGCGGCTGCGGAAAACCTCAAGCAGCGAAAATATAATAAACTTATCGGAAATTACATTTTCGAGCTGTTTGGGGTTGAAACTCTCGGTCCGTGGGGTCCGAGTGCTCATGTTCGTTTTAAAGAAGTTTCTAAACGACTGGTTGACACTTCCCGTGACCCAAGGGCTGGCTTTTACCTTGGCAGAGGCTAAGCATCGCCATACAACGTGGTAATGTCGCCAGTCTCTGGGTACGTTACCAGTCGATAGCGATGCGGATGAATTTTTCGACGCAATTTTTTAGTTTCTGTATAGTTTTAGTTAAGTTAGAATTTAATTTTACTTTAATCATTGTTTATAAATAAATTCAAAACTGTGGAATAAACCCTTAATGACGTGATTTAACTATGAATATGAATGTGTGAAGTTAAAATGGAGATGGGCAGGTCACGTAGCGAGAATGAGCGATGAGCGATGGACAATCCGCATGACGTCATGGCCAGGCCCGACAGGCACTCGGAAAAGAGGAAGACCTGTAACTAGATGGACCGACGACATCACACGAGTTGCAGGGAAAAACTGGATGACAGTAGCCAAAGACCGTGACCGCTGGGGTTCTCTGGAGGAGGCCTTCACCCACAATATTTGAGGGGTTCATGCATGCATGTTATTTTCTTTACTAAATTTCTGAATCCATTTGTAATAATCTAATTTATTTTTATTATTTTATGAATATATTGAAATCTAATTAGTAATATTTTTAATAAGTAAAATATAAAAAAAAAACTTTTAATTAATTAATATTATAATTGCAATTAATAATATTGTACATTATATTGACATTGTTAAGTTAAATAATACATTTTTATTGCAATTATGAAAATGAAAACTAAACAATAATATTTATGAAATTGAATCAATCTATAATTGTTAATCTTATTTTATGCATGAAATAAAAGGCTTTTTTATTTATTTTATTTATTATGAATGTGTGAGTATGTGTGTAAAGGGGGGTTGGCTGTGTGAGTGGGATGGGGTGCAGTGTGGTGTGGTGGGGTGTAAGAGAGGGGGCGGTAGTGGGGGTGGTGGGTGTGTGTAGTCGTGCAAGGTGTGTTCGTGTGATGTTGCATTTGTTTCTGTATCCGTTTTTATAGAATAATAATAATTATTATTATTACGTGCCTACATTATTTTAGAGATAAGGTCTTCTGTACGGGAATAATCCTGATTATAGGGTAGGTACAGCCAGTTTTGTAATTGGTTTTGACCTCGTGTTTGTTTAAATTACTTATTTAAATATGTTGTAGTTGTTTTTGTTCAACCTCTTATTTGATGCTAGGTATATTTTGTGGAATCGTCTCCTCAAGTCCGATTCTATCCGATTATGTTTATTTTTATCACATCTATTCAAAAATATCTAGAGCAGTCTTCGTAAAGAGGGACTCAAAAAGTAATTAAAAAAAATAAATCGACTTCACAAAGAAATTAACTAAAAATTATGACATAACTTTAATTTCGGAAGTGGCTGTCTTGGGATCTGTATTTTAGTTTTAGTTTTTTTGCCACCAACTTCCTAAATTAATTTGAAATAAAATGCTTTGACTTTGACTTAAATTAAGTACTTTTTTATTTCGTAATTTTTAGTTTTAAGTAAAACTGGAATATTTGTTTGTAATAAGTTGGTAATAGTTTTGTTGTAAATATTGCACTAGAATTTGACCAAGGTTTTGAGATGTTTTCCTTTTGACACTACACCCGTATAAGCCGCGCAGATAGAGAATAGATCTGAAAATGGCGGCGGGTACTCATGGTACGGTTGGCAAAACAATTTCTCAAACATCGATTTTTATTTTTGTATTGACTTTTTTTGTTATAAATTATTCTTTTTTAATATTATTAATTAATAATAGTAGAAATAATGTCAAAAAATATTAATAAAATAAATAATGAGCAAGGGTACATAATATAACACTGGATTTTAAAATTTGTCTTTATTAATTGCGACATATCAGAATCATATTACAAAAATACCACCTCACATACGAGTACATACATAAAGTCACGTCCTCGTTTTCGTGAAGCTATTGTTCAATCAATCACAAAATGTCAATTTTCGTAACAAAAACTTAATGAAAATAAATAACAATCAAACGTAACGCAAACAACAATCAAACTCAACAAAAACAACAATGAATATCAACGAAAACAACAAAATAACGGAACGAATTTAACGATAACTCGCAGTGCATCAAGTAGCGTGGAAAGCGAATTCTGACTGACTATTTTTTTGTAGCGCGTACTGCATTGTGTGAGTATAGACAGCGATAGAGAGAGAGCGAGACCGCATGCGAGCGGACGCCATTTTCAGATCTATTCTCTATCTGCGCGGCTTATAGCTCGTATCAATAAGCCAGGCCGTCACACTTACACGCTATTCGTCCTTATCTTGAAAATTACTGAATCGATTTTGACGAAACTTGCACTGTTCCCTAAGTTGAAGTAAAAAAAAGCCAATAAAAAATGGTCACGATCCGATTAATAGTTGCGGAGAAATGCGTGGATAAACATACATACAACTATAAAATTTAAAAAAAATTGTATATTTGTTTGGAAGCCCTAATAGATTGTCATATGTGAATATATTGCAGTTCCAATAATATTACATACATACGTGTCGAATTCATAACCTCCTTTTTTTGAAGTCGGTAAAATGAGTAGGTATGTCTTCCTCAAGTAATTGTATGTAAACAAATAAACGTACTATTCTTATTCATAAGTTGCACATACATATTTTTTCATAGAGGGTGATAAAAAGTAGAGTGTCCACCTCGAGAGCAACATTATTTTAAGCTTACTTTGAATCCCTCGCTGCGCTCGGGATTCTACTTTAGATCCCCTCGCTGCGCTCGGGATTCTACTCTAGAATCCTTCGCTCTGTTGTGGATTCAAAGAAACACTCTCACCTTCATAATTGTTGTTTGCTTCCTTGGCAAACCATTGTCCCACCCCGTATTGTCATAAAACAATTTTTTTTCAGTTCATTTTATTGTCGTCTAATATCCGCCATTTTGATTTTATAAAGACGACAATACAACAATAACAATAATACAGTCCTTTTTCGCGAACGAAATGTCTAAACAGCGACGACAACATCTTTTTGATACAACATTTTGAAACGCCGACGTGCGCACCGCTCGTACGCCGCTCCCCGCGCCGCGCCGCGCGCCCGCGCCGTTGCCTCCGAGGCCAGTTCCATATAAATCTATGCATTGAAACGCGCCGCTCCAAGCGCCGCCGCCGCCGCCGCCGCCGCGCCGCGCCGCGCGCGCTGACTTCTTGTCCGCAGTCTTAAGTAGCAATTTTAAAACATTTGCAGTGTGTTATTACTTCTCAGAATTTGATCTTCATTGACACACAATCGGACGCTGCAATAACAGGCTGTGTACAAAATCAATTGCTCTAGCTAGAAATCGAACTAGTGTTTGATTACTAGCTAGAGCAATTCCTTTATCAAAAATAGAATGATACAGTTTTAGTTTTCATCAAAATCGACCCCGTGACTCCTTTAAGTATTTTAAGTATTTTTCGGTAGGTATTACCTATAGTTTCAGATTTGGTCATCCATGCTGACTTGAAACATTTACCCTGTAGGGACCTTAGAGATAGATAGATAGTAAACACCCTAAAAACACTGATAATACTGATTAAATAAAAGGTTAATACAGTACCTACAGTAAGTTTAGGAATTTAGGAAACTAAGTAGGTAATTAAAATTGAAGAAAAAAAACGTGTTGCTCCGACCATGGGACAAGCGCAGCAAGATGATGAACTTATTATCTAAATAGATGAAATTATTATCTACGAAGGGAAGCGATTTGAGCGCTTTTCTTCTGCGGTGGTATGTATACACCAGTATGTAGAAACCATTCTGACTGCCTAGTTAGGATCCTAACCGCCGTAGCTTTCAGTATACTTACCTATATCTTAATTAGGAATCCTAAATTCAGAGTTATGTAATATCCGTTGTAACTTTTTTACCCTGAATATATGGGAAAGTGGCACAGTGATGCGGCACTTGCCGAGTCCCTAGTTCACAAACTAAACTAAATTTAAATTCAGTGCATTTTTTCTTTCTATTTCGTTAAGAAAATGATAGTAGAAAATTTTTAGTTTAGTCCTGTCAAATTAATCAGTGCCTGACACTACTCCATACAAGTTTAGACGGGATTAAAAACTTGCCTACTAAAATTACGTCAATTTACGTCAGGCGCTGATTAATTTGACAGGACTAAACTAAAAATATCTTCTGTCCTTTTCTTAATGAAATAAAAAGACGCATTAAACTTCAATTTAGTTTAGTTTATGAACAACAGAATCGGCACCATTGTTTTAGGTTATAAATAAAAAAAAACACAAAGTAATGTTGTCTTTTATTTGTGCAGCTGATGACTGTAGAAAAAGATGGTTACGAATCCGAGAAAACTACTTCAGATCTGTGAAGCGGGTCAAGAGACAAGCCAATGAGGCGGTGTATCAGGCAGGCAGACCAGCACATGAGAAGCTGCTGTCATTCCTCAACTCGACTTTTGAAACTACGACGACTGTGCTCGACTCTGATAAAGAAGCACCGGAATCGGAGAACGACGATTTAAGTGATGGCGATAATAGCTTGTCTGAAGAAAAACATAGTTCTGATGTTAGTGACAGTTCATCTAGTGATGACATTCAAGGTCTCACGACACAGGCAGTAGACGCGGCACCAGTTCCGGGACAGCAGCAGCTCGAACATGACGACATCGTAGACTTCTTTGTTGAGCTCGGGGAATCCGTCAAAGACTTTCCCGAAGGCGTTAGAATTCATGTTAAGCGCGAAGCTTTCAAAATTGTAACCGATGCCGAAGAAATGTTGTATCATCAAAAGATAAAGGCAGAATTTGAGATGAATATGTCTAGGAAACACGAATAAATTGGAAACAATTTTTATATAAAACAAGACTTGTGTTAAGACAGACGTTTCAACAGAAGACATCAGTGACTCTCAGCGGCTGCACGAGCATTGTTTCAAGCAAAAAGAGCGTTCCCTTTGAGTGCTGCCCAAGTACTGTCCAAGCCCATCCTTATTAACATTTCATTAACTACTTCTACTATTCTAACAATCATGTATTTAGATAAGTGACTCGTATTGATAACATAAAATTTGTCCCTGTTCATGTTAACATGCAAGTAACTGTAGCCTCTGTTGGCGATCCAATAAATAAATAAAAAATAATTTTATAATTAAAAGACTATACTCATTTGTTTAAATTCATCATTATACACTTGGAATGTTGGATAAAACTAGTAGATAATCTAGATCTCGGAAAATAATTAATCGACCGTCATGTTGTCGAGAGCTCGACACTGCCCCTGCGCCCGCGGCCGGGTTGATGAACATTGTGAATTTTACCTATAGCATGGAATTATACATACTCAAGTAAAACTCACATAGAGATTGCGGGATGAGCTGGACTAGGATTGGCCCACAATCTAAATAAAATCAGTCAATAATAATAGACTCGCTCGCCGGATAATATAACAATAAAAGTGGAATACTTACTAACAATTATCGTCGCCGGACCTTATTGCTCGGACACAGTACGGAAAGGGGTGAAAGTGTACGTCGGTGCGTGATGCACGCTGTACCTACAGTTCCCGGCCGTGTACGTGGTACAGCAAAACAAGTAGGTATAACATATAGGGTTTCATGAAGTTTGGCTTTGTAGAGCGTCATGTCTGTTCCTCATTCCTGCGTCTCTTTCTAAAGCTCGATCAGCTGAATGTATAGTATTTTTATCTCTCGAAGCGACACGCGCTTTAATTATGGTCAGAGTGAACAAACACGCTGTGAATGTGTGTGTACTAGAGATGTTACGGAAGTCGTTTTACCGGAACCGGAACCGGAATCGGAGGTTTTAAATTTGATTAATCGGAATCGGAACCGGAATCGGAACTGGAATCGGAACCGGGATCGGATCCGGAACCGGGGCGGAGTAGAAGAAAGATGTGTTAAGGTACCTCCCCTTAAAACATCTTCCTTCTATTTCTTCTAACATCCACAAACAAAACAATAAACTGAGACTGAGCGCGAGCGTGTATAAAATAAACAAACATTACCTACCCTGGCGATAAGTTAAAACTTTTTTGTAGGCGCTCTAGTCACGTGTATCGCTGCGTTTCGAACTTCGGTCTAACTCCGACTCAAAATTATCGGAACCGAAATCGGAATCGGAGGTGTAAAATTAATCGGAAGTTCCGACTTTTCGGAATCGGAACCGAAGCTCCGTAACATCCCTAGTGTGTACTCTCGGTATCGTCCGAGACACTGACGACTGACGAAGTCGCAACTGTGTGTGTAAGCGCAGGCGCTCTCGGTATCGTCCGAGACACTGACGACTGACGAAGTCGCAACTGTGTGTGAATGTGTGTGTAAGCGCAGGCGCTCTTGTATACCGATAGCACCTGCGCTTACACTCTCGGTATCGTCCGAGACACTGGCGACTGACGAAGTCGCAACTGTGTGTGAATGTGTGTGTAAGCGCAGGCGCTCTCGGTATTGTCCAAGACACTGACGAAGTCGGAACTGTGTGTGTTATGCGCTAACGCGACTCGTCTTCATGCCCACCCTTATAGCGTGTTTGTACACTTGGTTAACACAACTAACGCGCGCGTAGCTTCGTGAGATAAAAATACTGAAGTTATTACAATTTAGTGCGCGTACTGTACCTACATGCCCCGAGAAGCTCCTGCGCAAGGCGGATCCAGGATTTATTTCTGGGAGGGAATCATGGGTCCGACAATTAAGAAGTGTCTCCCACATCTAGTATTGCACAACGATGTTTTTGGGAATAACTACAAAAAAGTGTGCGGTCGGACCCCTTCTTTTTTTTTGGGTGGGATAATATCAAATAACTTCTCCCGCTCTGGGCGGAGCAGGAGGGCGTGTCAGACTTTTACCGACTAAAACTCACCCGTGTTCCTTCAGTTGCCTGTGCCAGGGGCCACGGTATCGGTTTCGAACAACCCACGACCCTGGCAGGCATCGGCCCTAGCGGAACCCGTCAGTTAGTGCTGACATCTCGTTGAGGCGCGCGTGGAATACAACACGCCGTCGACCTGGGCTTGGTCCTTACCGGACGGCGAGCTGCCCATTGCTCGCCGTCCGCAAACCCGCGCCTACGGTGGCCGGGAATCGGCTATCGATTCCCGACGCCCAGGGCGTCTTCTGCAGCGACTAGGGGCGTGAGGGCGCAAAGATTGCCTCTTCCTCACGCGCTCCGCTTCCTCCTTCGCGAACATTACTGCTTTACAGAAGTCGGCGACGGCCTCCCATGCACTCTTGCTCCGTACTATCGCCTGGACTAGGGTCGGACGCGGGAGATCGCCGCCGCCGATCCCCGCCGTGAGGACGCGGCGGTGCTCTGCCCAAGCTGGGCAAACCAGATCGCCCAGAGGACACGGTGGAGCATACGGTGGACCGTATGCTCCACCGTGTCCTCAGGGCGATCCACACAATGGTGACATCCAGGCGTTTCCTCCCGCCTTATCCGAAACAGGAACCTCCCGAAGCAGCCGCGCCCGGTGAGAACCTGCGTTAGGCGGAAGGTGAGGAAGCCGTGGCGCCTCCTCAAAGAGGGGGCTTATCGCCGCAATTGTGCCGTGCCCAGCACTGGGTTGCGACAGTCACACTCTCCATGTCGCCATGAGATCCGGCCGGAGCTCTGTCCGCTGTGCCGCGATTTCTCGCGGCAGCGGAATTATGCCCCGGCATTTTGCCTCCTCGCGCCACTCCCATATGTAGGCGACGACTTTTGCCTCTAGATCCCGTGGCGGCAATCCGGCAAGGAGGCTCGCCGCCTTCCCGGACACCGTGCGGTATCCCTGGACTAGCCAGACGGCCATGACCCTCTGGAACGTCGGGGACCCCTTCAGAAACGAAGTTACTCGCGCGATACTCGCACGCACACACACACACTCGTATATACTCGTACCTACTTAATAGAAAGAGCCAGAGACAGAGAGAAACCGTCAATTTAATACGCGTTTTTAATACAGAGCCACTAAGTGCTGCCAGACTGCAAACGAGGACGCGGGGCGGGCGCGGCGTACCTACTCAAACATAAGAACTTCATTTGAGCGTCCATAGTGGGCACGCGGGTGCGGTGCGCGGCACGGGCTTCTTGGCGCGGGGAGTGCGCGGGCAACTCACACCATAGCTCGTTCATACAAGTGGCCGCAGTGAGTGCGCGGGCGGCCCGCGCACTCACTGCCGGGGTTCTCAAACTATGTAGTTCGAGTTTTTATCTAGTAAAAATAATTTTTCTTCATCCTTATTATATTTTAACAAACACTGGACACGACAACACTCAGAACGAAGCCGCGCTCGACCAAAGCGCTCGACTGCGGACAGGCAGATCGCGCGCGTTCCCGTACCCACGCCGCTCGACGCTCCCCTCCCCGCGCTGCCAGTCTGGCCCAGCATCACAACGCGCTATCTATTTAGCATTATGTATTGTAAAGAAAATAATAAGAATCACCACATTGAATATAATACGGATAATTTTCAAATCAAAAACTTCTCCAATAAACAAAAGAGCAAACTTTAAACAAAAACCTTTTATGTAAATATCAAATTAAATATTATTATACAGGGGAACACTTCTACTGAGCAAAATATGTACGAACTCGGACTGTCGCGCGGTCGGTCGCCGGTTCGATTCTGAACAAATGGAAACTTTCACCAATTACCATTAATAATATATAGGTACAAACGATAATCAACCTACTCTAATTCCTTACTATTACAGTTCTAAATAATACAAGCAGAACTTTTGACTTTTTTTTTTTTTTTTTTTTATAAACGTTGCCCCACACTAGGAATTACTCCTGTATCGTGGGTGCGTTTACAAACATTTAAAATTCACATACACAAATAGCCAGACCCGGAACAACTACCTGTAGGCAATACAAATATTTATTCCGTGCGGGAATCGAACCCGCGACACGCAGCACAGCAGTCGATCGCTCAGCCGCTGCGCCAACCGTGTCGTCACTTTGTTTACAAGCAAGGCATTGAAGTTTCGACCTTAATTGACCACGAGTTCAGCTGAAATTCGCGTGTAGATAAAACACAAAGGGAGCCAGTTTAACAGATTTCCATGGCGCTATTATTTCGGCATCAATTTGGTGGGCATCGGTTTAACCTGTTAGCATACACAATAATCGACTATTCTACTGGTATTATTTGTGGGTTGCAACATTGTATTTTTAAACATTTTATGTTTTTGAGTTCTGGCAACCCATAGATGATTTTGGAGATGAAATACGGCGGGAAAAGTTGAATAACATTTTCCTCTCACTAGAGATGATAATTATTGATAAAAATGGTCTCGAGTGCCAATTAATAATTTAAACTCAAACTCAAAGCGTTTATTTCAATCAAACCATTTACAGGCACTTTTGAATTGTCAAAAAGTCGGTCTGTCAGAAAATATGAAGCTAGTTGCCCATTCCAAAGCGTAAGTACCTATGGAGAAGAACAGGCAAGAAACTCCATGGACACTCTTTTAAATTATATTTTTACAAAAATATTAGTTACATCATTAATGTGAATTTATAATTATACACAGGGATTGAAAAGGTTCCTAAAATACCGGTGAAGAACTGGTATTTAGTGGTTCCGGTTGCTAGAACCCGAACCGGAACCGGAATCTAAATTAGAACCTTTATTTTACCGGTTCTTTAGCGGTACGAGTACGAGTCCGAACGAGTTCATACGATGCCGCTCAGCGCAGGACAATAGCGGCAAGGTAGGAGATTTTGCAAGAGGGGAGAGGGGTACATTGCATTTGTAGAATGTCCTTTGTCCATTTTATATTAATTTTATTAACAGTAACTGTAGATTATATAAACCAGTAATAATAATTACTGTCAATATTTGCTGACACTGGTACAGACCTGTGCTTCTACTCACCAATAATTCGAAGGCGAACGGAAAGAAAAGATACGCTAGCCACGCGTAAAACATTATCCCTTCTTTCTTAGAGAACCTTTAAATCGGATGATACGGAACCGGTATATTGGAACCTTTATTTGGAACCGGTACTAAGGAACCAGAACCAAACCGGAATCTGAACCGGAACCCTACCGAAAAGAAGAACCTTTTTAAGAACCGAAATGAAGAACCGTAACCCAAATTCGTACCGGTTTTCAATCCCTGATTATACAGGGTGTGGCGTAAGTAGTGGTCCACCGTTCAGGATTCGATGAACCAGATAATTAACTATAACAATTAAAAATTTAAACCATTTATACCCAAGGGTTCCGAAAATACTTCCTTTTTGTCTTTTATTTACGAAATTTCTACCTTTTATTACAAATTTGGTTGTAGTTTCAACAAAAGTCATTATTCTTTCATTTTGACTTCTGTTAATTACTGCTGAATACTAGAGCTATTATGGTGACAAATTATGATTTTTTATGTAAATTCAGCTCTTTTGAAGAAAAAGTTGGTTCTTCTCTAATTTTAACCCAAATTTTTAACACACCATCAAGTTCAAGAGCGATTTTTGTAAAAAAACGTACCACATTGTCAGTGCCCTGGTGCCCATGTATTTAATAATATGCCTACTAAATGCCGATTTCAAAATGATATCATTATAACAGATCCAATAATATAACAAAAAGATATTCAATTTTAATTGAAGAAAAGAAGATTTTCATTAAACTACTATTTTAAACTTTGTTGCGTAATACTATTACAAAACGTATTAAACCTTAAAAAACGGATACAATCTAACTTTTTACATTTCTAATGTGATTTGTGTTGAAGCACAAACATGTCAGGTAAAAAAAACCTGACCCTTTTTTTACCTGAGACATCGTTTGTTAACAAAAACCCATTGAAGCTTTCGCAATCGAGTTACGCACAATAGGAGTGATAAGGAAAAGATATGGTAGGGTATTGCTATCTCTTTCATTACTAACGTTGAAATATCCAAAAAATGAGTTACTGCCTCTGATAAAGCCCACAAAACGTCGAGGCAAAGGACTTTCAACTCGTGTAAAAGTAAGTGCTTCATTTTGCTAAGTATAAAGTTACTTTTGTAAGTATTTATACAGTTTATAGTTGACAGATTTGTAACCAAGCACACCAACATAATTTATTGCTTAAAACTCATGTAAACACTTCATAGGAATATTCAATATTCTTCATATAATACAAGTAAGAGTGAACAGGCTTCTTCTGGGTAAGCTCACTCCATCATAGACTTTGTGTCATCTCTGACCTAGATGAGAGTCAAGAACAAACCCATTTAAAAAAAAAATCCCTTAGGTTGTTGCCCTGCTAGCTATGTTTTCATGTTAGTAAATGAATAAGTATCAAATAATTATATAGGGTCCTTCCCTATATAATTATTTGATACTTATTCATTTTTTCAGGTGATTCGGGATATGCTCAGCGCGCCTACCTATGACGCCAATTAGTGGTGCTGAAGATAATTCCCAGAAGCTTTCTACAATGACCGTCACTTAACTGCTCGCAATTCAGTCAAACCAAATCCAAACTAATCACCAATGTACTTTCAATAAAACCGCTCTAGTATCTGTTTAAAATAGTTTTATTTATTTATTATATTAACTTACATGACTACACACTATCTCTATTCTTAGCCGCTGCGAATGCTTGCAGCCCTTTCCACACTACAGCTACAGCTTCAGCTAAAATCCTCTCTTTCCACACTCCTCTTCAGAAAGGACTGCAGGATTTGTGCATAAAGTCATTGTATCTCCAGCTGCTGTTCTTCCACCCTCAAAATTCTGTACTAGTTGGGTGGAACTGCGGCGTGAAGGTGTGGGTGTGTGTGAAAGTGTTATCGGTGGAGGGGACAGGCTACGATGATTTGACTGATTTGATGATATGAGGATTTGGAGCAGTGTGTTCTTACTGGATATTCTGAAACAACAGAAACAATCCTAAAATGGAAACCCACTTACCTATATTATAATTAAATATTGATAATTCCAAGGAAAGTTGCTAAAGTGAAAGTAGATGTTATTAAATAATAATCAACAAAAATAAGAAACTAAAGTAGCTAAGTTGCTATCTCCCAAAACTATAGCTCACACTAACTCAGACACATACCTGCAAAATGCTTGGGCTTGTTCCAACAGTTGCGCTGGATGAGGAAGCAAACAGTGTTCTTGAAATTGCAGGATCAGGTAGTCTGTAATTACAAGTGTGTTCTTGACTATCCTCAATCAGTTTGGAACCCTAAAAAGTAAATTGGATAAAATGTTACTCCATATCTTCCTTGTGGAATAAAATTAGACAAAAATTTATTTTGACTGAAAATAGTACCCTAAAACTAAATTAGTATTTGAATTATATTAGTAATTAATTTTAATATAGATAGGTACTACATTTAGATCTAATAGAATAGAATCTAGACATCAGATTTATAATAGTGGGTATGTACCTAGTAGTTAGTAGAATAATATTAACTTACATAAATCACAATAACTGGTGGTTCCTCTGTAGGTGCCTGACTCTGTTGTTGTGTACATGAATCTATAATGGATAAATGCTAGATAAGAGTATATCATTAATTAATCACATACAATTATGAATTAAATTTAAATATCATACATAGTCAGTATCAGCATCTTGTATTGGTTGCGCTTCATGTGATGGAGATAGAGTATCATTTTCCTGAAACAGGTAATAATAAAATTTGCCAAACAATTCAAATAAAAATACACTTTACATTATTATATGTATTTTAAACGGATAGATTTCCCAATTCTTGGACAATACCAGCCAGACAGGATTGATGCAAAAAAGCTAGTACCTATTTTAGCATTTCTAGATTTCTTACTGGTAACCACCAGTCCTACCAAGACCACCAGTCAGACCAATAACGAGAACAACGCAATGTTGACATGGCTATTCTACTAAAACTTACTGTACTCTGAAATGATAACTTTTTTCCAAACAAAAGTTGACTGCCTGTCAAATCCATGAGAAAGAAGATAAACAAACAAAAATAGTTTTATTTGATCGAATATATTATAATTTAATTATAACAAAATCGATTTAAATTCATATTACGAATGTATTTGCAGGGGAAGGTATTTTATGAGCGGAATTGGGTTCAGGACAGGCCACCGTGATGATAAAATAACACTTTGTAATTTTTTTTTGGTATATTAGAGGGTAGAAATAAATGATTTTTTTTGCCAAGGTAGAGAAGTACTTACTTTGTTGAGAAAAAATATATAAAATTAAAAATCGGCACATTGCACTAGGTACGGTTCTCAGGTTTGCTGTGTATTTTTTTGCTTGGGCAATTCACCCATAACATCCATATGTTACTACTGTCACTATTTTGTTGTCAGTTTGCCACCCTTAGGCATAAATTAATGCATTTTCTGCAAATACAGAATATTGCTCTTCCAAACTGCTGAAGAATTCTCGAAATTAACTCCAATTGTTTGTGTTGTCTCATTAGATCAACAAAATGATTGGTCGGTTATGCAACAATATTGTTGATACACAAAATGTAAGTAGGTACTAAGCTACTCTCTTAATTCTTCAGCTAATTCTGAATTTAGTTTCAAGAAACACGGATTTCCGAGATTCCTCGGACATCCGCTTCTCAAACTAGATGGCGCTACTAGTGTCGTTCGGAGAAAAGTAACAAAGAACAGCTGATGTGCATAGCAACTGATGCGAAACTGACGGCATTGGCCATTGAGTAAGAAGCGAAGCTGCGCTATTTATAGCAAGTAGTACCAGGGAGACATATGTAAGTTAAGCGAGGACCCGCTTAACAAACAGTACCTAATTAACTTCAAGAATTTATAGTGCTCATCGCGTGGAGTGCCGCACTGCCGCGTGGAGGCCCTTTGTAAACTCATGTTCATTTAAAGAGGGTCGTCGACCTCTGTACTACGAGTATCGTGTTGTCATCCATATTGAAAGATCTGTATTGTCTTCTAAGTTAGCGTAGTGTTCTAGCACTGAAACTGAACAGAGTATTGAGTGGAGCGAGCGAGTTACACAAGCGCGGTGCATTGACCTCACGCACACAGCCGTGCGCTTCGGTACGTACTCGTAGGTAGGTAACTATAGTCCCACATGCCCACTAGCAACCAGGCCACGTAGCGACACAGAGAAACTAACTGCGCATCTCACTTCATTTGATCAAAACAAGCTTTGTTTTTCAATTTAACACGAGATAGACGTGTTTCAAGTTCAACTTTACCAATGGTCAAAGCAAAAAAAAGCCCCAGGGCATACATACTCAACACAGCATACACACACAACGTAATGTCCCTCGTAATGTCGCCTTATGTCTAATTCATACAAATCAAAATCTATTATAAACCCGTATGGAACTATGGACAGTACGTATGGACTAAGAATTACAAAGAAAATTGAGTTCTGTTACTGAAAAATAGGAATTATAATTCATGGTAGGTAGAAAGGTTTTAATTCCAATTTTTTCGGGGACGATTTGTGCGAACAATTATTATTGTGCTGTCACAGCAGTTGCTAGGTACAGCTGTGCGGTTCAGCCTTGTGTCGGGGAGTTAAAGTTGAGAATACATTGGCGCTAGAGTTAGAGGATGATTAGGTGATGTTTGTTAATGAGTGAGTAAGGAGTCCAAGTGACATATGGCGAGGAGGCAGTGAACTGGAACCGACGGAAACCGAAACATTCCGCAGAGCCCGCAGTCCGTACTTTTTTTTTTTTTTTTTTTTTTTCAGGATGGGAAATCATCAAATGACTCCTCCCGCTCTGGGTGGAGCGGAAGGGAGTGTCAGACTCTTACTGACTAAAACCCACCCGTGTTCCTTCCTTCGCCCTTTATGTTCCGGGCCAGCGGTAACCCTTTCGGACAATCCCGCTGACCAGGCAGGCTTCGGCCCTTACGGGCCCCTTCTTTTAATGCTGACATCTCTTTGAGGCGCGCGTGGAACACGTACGCGCCGTCCGGCACGGGCCTGGTCCTGATCGGACGGTGAGCTACCCATTACTCTCCGCCCGCAGGCCCGCGCCTACGGTGGCCGGGAGTCGTCGCGCGGCTCCCGACGCCCGGAGCGTCTCCCGCGGCGGCTGGGACGGGAGGCTCTCTCCCTCAGCCGTCCCGCCGGCTCCTTCGCTAGCATGACTGCTTCGCAGAAGGAGGCGACTGCCCCCCACTCCCTCTCGCCCCGGACCATGGCTTGAACCAGGCCCGGACGCGAGAGGTCGCCGCCGCTGCCGATCGCCTCTACGAGGACACGGCGGTGCTCCGCCCAAGCGGGGCAGACCTCCACCGTGTGCTCCACCGTGTCCTCTGGGCGATCCTGGCAATGGTGACACCCGGGCGTTTCCTCCCGCCTGATTATGTGCAGGAACCTCCCGAAACTTCCGTGTCCGGTGAGGACCTGCGTCAGGCGGTAGGTGAGGGCGCCATGACGCCTCTCTAGCCACTCCTCAAAGAGGGGTCTTACCGCCGCTATCGTGGCGTGCCCTGCGCTGGGTTGCGACAGTCGCTCTTTCCATGCCGCCATGAGATCGCGCCGGAGGTCCGTCCGCTCCGCCGCAATTTGCTGCGGAAGCGGAGTTTCCCCCCGGCGTAGTGCCTCCGCGCGCCACTCATACAGGCGCGCGAGGACTATCGCACGACGCACGATTTGTGCGAATAATTATTATTGTGCTGTCACAGCAGTTGCTAGGTACAGCTGTGCGGTTCAGCCTTGTGTCGGGGAGTTAAAGTTGAGAATACATTGGCGCTAGAGTTAGAGGATGATTAGGTGATGTTTGTTAATGAGTGAGTAAGGAGTCCAAGTGACATGGCGAGGAGGCAATGAACTGGAACCGACGGAAACCGAAACATTCCGCAGAGCCCGCAGTCCGTACTTGGCGAAGCGTTGAATAATCATTTAAAATTAATATGCCAGTTACTATTGTTACATTAGGCGTTAGAAATTCCAAAAATACAGTAAAGTGTTATTGATCGGTATTATTGTACCTATTTGAAAAAGTTTTATGAAATAATTTTTTGACGTGACAACGTCTAATAAATCGATGAAGCGTTACCTCGCTCTGAGGCGATCCATTTAAGGCTAGAAGTACAAGCGAGAGCGCGGAACGAGCGACAAAGAGGCACAATCGGCCTCCGCGTTCGGCAGCGTTCGATATCTGTCTCTCTCCTACTGAGTGAGCGATGCGTCCGCGTGGACAGCTGCTATACAATAATATAGGGTGTCTGATAGGTCGTGTCGATAACCGCGCTAAAAAAGGTATCAAAATATTTTCAATTTAAAAATTGGACAGACAAACGAGGGACAGAAAACCTCAGTGTACAGTGCGTGCCACGTAAGAAGAGACTTGACACACCACGTGGTCTGACATGCGCTGTGCGCAGAACACGATTTTAGGCATCTTTAGCGGTATGAGGTCTGAGTGCGGGACGGGACCGGACGTCATAGGGGCGGCGGAAAGAGGCGGGGGAGGCGGGGTCAAGTCTCTTCTTACGTGGCACGCACTGTACGTAGTGTACGCCATACGGTCAGGGAAAAGAGAATGTTTAGGAATTTGATAATCAACTTAAATGGTATATTCATTCTGATAGCAACAATTCGTGAAATAGCTATAACACGGTAATTGTGCAAACAACATATTTCCCTGACTGTAGGTACAGTCAGCATCAAAAGTCGATGATCAAATTCAGATTTTCAAAATTACTGTACACTATATCACCCATAAATCGCTCAACAAGGTAGGGCGCCAGTATTGAATGAACATCATTAAAGTTCAAAATTAACTGAACACTACTCGTCAAAGGTCACTGAACACCATTTTGTCAAAAATTGCTGATCGTTATAATATCCGAAAACATCATAAGTCAAAGTCAAAGCATTTATTTCAAATAGGCACATTAAAGGCACTTTTGAACGTCAGAAATTACAACAAATAGAATTGATTCTAGTCTAAGTCTAAGGGTGAATATCCCAGATCCCAGCAGCAAATTTTACGCGTCCACGTTGAGAATCGAGGTGTTAAATGATAGGATGTTTCCTATTTTTTTTTATAGTAAGCTACGTAACTTGTTTCAATTAGGGCCACATTTTTTTTTATAACTGTGTATTTAAATAAGTAGGGAAAAAATAAATCGCCTTAAAATTCAAGTTAGGTGGCTTGTCCCAGCTCCATTTTTTGATATAATTGCATTCACCAAAGCAACAATTTGCTGTACAATAAAAAATAAATAAATTCGTTAGTATATGCTTAAGACACATTATCTAAAAACAATTAAACCATATTAGAAAATTTAATTTAAAAGCACAGGGTAGTCGATCAAAGTTTGTCCAAGTAAAAATCAAAATTTTGGTGGCACTTTTTCAACATACTATAAAATGAAGCTTCGTGTTCGTGCGTGTGCGATCAATCACATTTTATTATTTCACATCTCTCAGTTGTGCACTTGCGCGTAACAGGTGTGTGATTAGTGCTATGATTTTCCGCCAAAAACGTAAGTATCATCTTGGGTGGCGCGGGGGACAAAAATTGTTCAATTTTTGGTGGATCGATTTGCTGTTAATTTTAAAGTGTTTTAATAGTAAGCTACACATTATAGATAGTGATTTGGGTTACGCATAAATCAGTGATATTAATTTAATTGTAACTAAAAACCCCTATTTTTAGAGATTTTTTTTATATCTGGTTTCAATTTTGGTGGCTCAATTTTGGTGGTTTTGGTGGCGTTTTCACGCCACCGGTCCTTATTTTTCTCGTAAACTGAAGAAAAAATTTCGCCACCAAAATTGAAAAAATATTCAGTTTGTTGATATTGACCCATAACATTCAGTTTTCCAAAAGTCACTGAACAATATAAAATGCTGGTTTTAGTTATCTAGTGTAATCCCGGCAACGTCCAAAAATAACTGAACATCATAAATAACAAAAGTTACTGAACATTACTTTGTTTCGGATACGTAGCGTGTAAACTTATACTATCAAAAGTAGCTGAACTGCAAATTAAAAAAGTGCTCGTTACTATCTTCAGAGTTATAAATCCAATCTTGTCCTATCCAAACTAAATCATGTAAAAAAAAATTAATGGATGTAAAGGACATTGCCCATCTCCCATACATCGTTGGGCCCATAATTTGATGAACCGTTACAAGTTCCAAATGAGTGTTATTTGTTAGATTAAAACATCAACTTTAAGCTACATTAGTTTCAGTTTCATTGACAATTGCATTATCAAGTTATATGGGGTCGAATCTGAGGTGAGGTTATGTTAGGGATTTTGCAATTATCAATCTGGTAATGTTCAGATGACTAATAGTAAAGTCTTGAGATAGGTTTTAAAATAAACGTGTGAATGATATAGAGTGGATGATGCATTAGTAGGTACCTACTTATAGAAAAAAATAGATGTGTTATTGTAGGAATTATACTAAATGAATATTAAGTACTGCTATTTATTTATTCATCTTAATTATCTGACATGCATGTCCATTTCAGATACCTAGTCACCTAGATACGATACCTTTTTAGTGGGTAGATAGGTTTATGATTCCCAGGTAAACTATAATGTGGAATTAGATTAGTTTTAAATAAAGAAAAAACATTTTGTAGGTAGTCATTCTCCTTTATTAAATCATTCGTATTCATACACAATTAGAATAGAATCTAGGAAGTGTGCAGGGGGTGAAATATTTTCTTGGTACCTAGCCCAACTTAAGTACCAAATAATTGACATAACATGCGCCAGTACGCCTTCCTACTATAATTATGTACAATTACAACAATATTGCTTGCCTTCCACTTAGAGAGAACACACTATCAAATATTTTTATGGATTCTGAAACATTTCTCCGACATTCGTTTCGCCGTTGAACGGTTCACCGATAGAACGATTCACTT
Source organism: Luperina nickerlii (assembly GCA_963855955.1). Taxonomy (NCBI): domain Eukaryota; kingdom Metazoa; phylum Arthropoda; class Insecta; order Lepidoptera; family Noctuidae; genus Luperina; species Luperina nickerlii. Next base: position 20,820,377 of record OY979681.1, on the reverse strand, counting down.
TTCATTTTTTCACCGATATAACGTTTCAATGACGAACGATTCGCCGACAGAACTATTCACTTTTTATTATTTCACCGATAGAACGTTTCAACGGCGAACGATTCGCCGACAGAACGATTCACTTTTGAAAATTTCATCGATAGAACCTTTCACCGGTGAACGATTCGCCGACATTACAAAATCCATCCATCCATTGTATTGACATTGAATCAAATACATTTTTGTCACTTTTTTGGCTAGTTTTTCACAAGTTTTGTACATAACTTTAAATTTCATCTTCACAATTTGATTCAGGTGTAAACAATAAACGGAAATAGGTCTAAATGTTGAATACCTATGTTTTATACCCCAGGGGCAGACGAACAGTTTTGTTGGCGAATCGTTCGCCAATGAAAGGTTCTATCGATGAAATTTTCAAAAGAGAATCGTTCTGTCGGCGAATCGTTCGCCGTTAAAACGTTCTATCGGTGAAATAATGAAAAGTGAATCGTTCTGTCGGCGAATCGTTCGTCATTGAAACGTTATATCGGTGAAAAAATGAAAAGTGAATCGTTCTATCGGTGAACCGTTCAACGGCGAAACGAATGTCGGAGAAATGTTTCAGAACCATTTTTATGTAGGTATTGTTCGTGTTCGTGTAGTTACTGTTCGGGGAGCAACCCATCCACGTACAATAGCTAAGACGGATTCTGCATTTAAAGCTCGTCTTCCCGTTATATTACAGCGAGAAGTTGCAATACCGCAATTAATACAGTTTTCCATCACGATAGGTGGTATCGAAGTCCAAAATAACAAGCCGTAGTCAATCAAAGTAGCAGATAAAAAAACCGTTTTCGCGCTGAGGTAGTTCGTGAAAGCAAGATTCATCAGATTCCGTGAAGCGGCCAGTCGTTGGATAAATCACCGAAAACACGAATATCTAAACACAACACATTCACTTGCGCGTAAACACAGAGCGAATGAGAGACCGTATTTTGCAAATACTGTCATTTTTATTTTGACACTGACATTTGTTTAAGGCTTGACTCATTGCCTTTTTAGCCATTCCACGACGAAATGCATGATCTCGACAAAAAACACAAACATTACAAAAAATGTTTTTCTATATTTTGCAACTGTAAATTAAAATAATTTTTGAAGTGAAAACTTCTTTAGCGGCGCTGTGTACTTTTTTTTGGAATGGGTAAAAACTTCTAAATTCGCGTCAGGTCACGTGACCCTGATCGAAAATTCGTAAGACGTAAAACGTAAGACGCGCGTTGTTGAGGACAGCGCCATTTATGCACATCGGGAAGAACTACGAGGGCCTCGCGTACTAACGTCAGACGTAAAACTTAAGACGCGCGTTGTTGAGGACAGCGCCATCTATGCACATCGGGAAGAACTACGAGGGCCTCGCGTACTAACTACGTAGTTCATCCAACAACGACGAGATGGCGCTGAACCACGGATATATAACTGACGACGAGCAAATCTGAATAAATTCCTTTCACGAGAAGAATAAACCAGTCACTTTGGTCATCATACCTGATTTGCAAAAAACCCTATAAAATAAGGAACACACCTTAACACGCGTGTTTTGTTTATAAGACGATTCACAAAATACACTCGTAATTGTTCAAGTTTTCACTTCTGTCGGCACTACCGGAGTGCCAGTGTTTTTTTTTTTTGATTTTGGTTTATCATAAGATAAAGTATTTTTTCCACATATTTTTTTTTCTGTAACGAGCTGGGCCCAAAAGTGGGCGATCGTCTTTTATCCCATTGCTCCTGGGTCCATGTCAAGTGTTCCCTACACCATTCGTTTCGACGGGCGCGTCTCCCATGGCGTATAGGTAGGCACCTAATTGGGCATCGTGCTCATAGGCCGTATTCATGCAGCCTATTTCTCACGGTTTGCAGCCTATTTCTCACGGTGGCTAACAACATCACCGCTTGAGAAGTTGCTGCGGTACAGACTACTAGACTAAACGGAAGTCCCTTTTCAGGCGAAACATACAAATTATTTTGTTTAGCTTTCTTGGCGCGACACTGTGAGTACCTACTGTGACAGTGCGTGATCCTGTGTTGAGTGTTGTTGGGAGTAATCTTACTGCTAGTGTTGTGCTGTGTCGCGGCATGAGCGGAGCGCTAGAAATTAAATGGTCCGCTGTACCACAGTGTACGCTCGAGCCGCGCGCGCATTTACAAAATAATTATAGCGCCATTACGTCACTTTTCCTTTTTTGTGTATCGTCGCGGAGCGGAGCACGGAGCCCCGCTGAGCGCGATTGAAATAATAGGGGGGAGCTGGCGTCGCTGGGTTTTATATTATTTTATCGTAATGAAAATATTTTCAAATAAGATTACTCATGCACGAATTATTCATCTTAGGATTAGGAAATTTCTTTTTGAATGAGATTTAGATTTTTACTTTTAACATTTTACAACGAAATAGGTACCTACTTTTAGGATTTTACAAAACGTTCGGTCCGACTTCCAACCCCTTACATAAAGTAATTTAAAAAAAAATAATAAAGAAACAAAGAAACTACTTCCAACCAAATAGATAGTTAAAGCCGTTCCTAGTCGATCACGGGGATATTCAGATAGCTGAATAATAATTGACGAGAGGATCGCTTAGCGACCACATGGCGAGTGTTGCCGAGGACATTCGTGAGGCCAGCTGAACGCACTGGTAGAAGGACCACTACTTACAGCGCACAGAAGAAACTCATATAAACCGTCCCTGACAGTCATACAACCATCTAGCTAGAACTACTGCACTTTCCGGTTATTTATTTATTTAATACTTCAAGCACATAAATGTACAGAGGCGGACTTAATGCGATAGGCATTTTCTACCAGTCAACCTTATTATTCCTCAGTCGTCATTTGTAGGTAGTTTGTAGGTACCTACTTTTTAGTAGCGGAGTAGCGGTGCTTTTTAGTAGGTCAAGCGGAGGTAGATGCAGAAGCCTCACTCACGCTTTTGCGTGAGCCTTCTGCATCTACCTCCGCTTGACCTCCGCTGTTGTGGCGTGAAGTGCATGAATATTGTGCAAATGATCTGTTATTTACACGCGTTTTATTCAAATTATTTTCAAGATGGCGGAATAATGTCCACTCTCAGCATGAAACGGCGCTTTCCTCCAAACCTTGACTACACTCATTCGATTTTTTTTGGGATAAGTATGCATCGAATTGTATCATACCGTCCGTACCTTTATTGCAGGAGCGGCTCATGAAAAACAGTAATTGTTTTCAGAAGAAACCGAATTTTTTTACACGCTCTCAGTTTATTTTAGACTAGCCCCGTTTTCTAAATAAGCAAAAGTTAGTACTTTTCGCGGACTAACAATAAAACCGAAGTAATAAAAAGGATAAGCAGATGCAATAGATTAATAGATGAATATTATGATTCGAACTAATACGTGTGCCAGTTGGGAGGCACGCCGCCTGTCACCGCGTCATAAGGGATAAATCTATCTCGATACTTATCAAAATGAAATGATTGCACGCTGCGAAAGCGATCAGAACCCCCCCCCCCCCGCCGCCTATGCGCCCCCCAACCTATGAATAAAAATGAATTATCAGTGTTGAGTGGAACAGAAATGAATTATGGTGGCTCCGGGCCCCGACCGCGGCCATTTCCGATGTCCGCTCAATTTCCTCCAACACTTCTATCATGGACGCTCAGTATTGGTGCCGGGGGATGGGAGGGTCGCCTTGCGTTGATTCATCTCGATGAAATACAGATTGCACATTCGAATTTTTGTATTAACGCACACTTGTCAGGTGGCGGAGATGACCTGCGGGAAGACAGGCTGCCGTTACAATAGGAGTTAAAAAGAAATAGAATAAGAATACTTACTATTACTTATTGCATACAGGCGTGAAAAAACGCGTTCAGAAGACAATTACTTGGGCATACTGAAAGTTTCTGGATTCTGATAAATAAGACTTACGATACGTTTATTGTTTTTCAAAGTATATTCCCTCGCAATTAATGCATTTTTGCATTCGCTGAAACCACCGTACAAAGCAGTTGGACCAGTCTTCCTTAGGGACCTCTCTCTTCAATGGCTTCATGGAACGCATTCACCGCCGATTCAGGGCTCGTAAAACGTGTGCCTCTAAGTTTGTCTTTCATTTTTGGAAACAAAAAGAAGTCGCAGGGTGCGAGGTCCGGGCTGTAAGGCGGATGCGTCATCTGTTCTACATTTAAAGCCTTCAAATAGGCTTCTGTTACCTTAGCGGAATGTGAGGATGCGTTATCGTGGTGAAGGAGGACATTGCTTCGAGTACGCATTTCGCGAACTTTTTCTAAGGTTCTGGGCAAGCAAGTGTTAACGTACCAATCTGCAGACACTGTCCTTTGATCTTCAAGCGATACTGTAGTATAATGTCCTGATTTGCGGAAAAACGAAGCAACCATTTTTTATCAATGTTTCGACTTTTCTTAACTTTCGTCGGCAAATCTTCAAAAGGAAAAACCAGTACAGTACATTATTTCCACTCTGCCGATTGGGTTTTTCTTTCGGGTTCAAAGCAGTACACCCAGGTTTCGTCACCTGTCACGATATTATAGACAGCCAATGACTGTCCTCACTTAAACGTTTTTATCATTTTACGGCACCACTGGACACGCAGTTGTTACTGGCCCTTCGTTAAGTCATGCGGTATCCATCGAGTGCAAAGCTTCCGAACCTTCAGATGCACATGTAAAATGTTTTGCACTTGGCTATTCCAATGCCTAACGAATCTCGAATTTGCTGGCAAGTACTTTTTTTGTCAGTTTCAAAAAGTTGTCGTACGGTGTCAATGTTACGAGTCTGTAACCGCAGTCGCCGGTCGACCTTCACGTACCTCGTCATGGAGATGATCACGTCCACGACTAAATTCTCCAAACCACGAATACACAGAGCTGCGACATGGTGCTTCATCACCAAATGCCCATTGAAGTCTCTGGCAACTCTAGTTGACTTAAGGCTCCAACAAATAGGCGCGACACGCGATATAATCGCGCGCGACACAAAGGCACCTCTCGTTGCGCAACTTGCGGTGCTTTAATGTCGCGCGCGATTTTGTCACGTGTCGCGCCTGTTTGTAGGAGCCTTTAAGCCACAACGAAAATCATAAAAAATCATTAGAGTTAAATTAATTTGAATAGCGACACACAGTTTTCGAAAGGACGTCACAATGGAAAAGTCAGTACCTCTACCTAGGTACTTTGGTACATCGCCAAACATTAAGACAATGACAGAATCATTAAAACTAAGCAGGTTAATGAGTCAATACGTCTCACTACAATCATTTTTTAGACGACGCGATGACGGGAAGTAGGCGGTCCTGGGGAACTTTGACAGCGCGGCGCGGCTTACATAGCTGTAAGTAAAGTCTGAGTAAAAATATAAACAGGCAACAAATGCCTTCGTTTCGTTATAGGTACAATTGAATTGAAAATTGAAAGCGCACACTCCTGCACGTCGATTCTGTAAAATTCAAGAGACAACTCGCATCTCACTTCGCTAGCCACTCTCACTTCGCATAAGGTTCAAAATGACCTTGATTTTGCATTCTGTAAGCATTACCCAGTCACTTGCGAAGTGAAGTGAGCTCCGAAGCGACCAATATTGTACTAGTGACTGCCACACTCAACAAAATGTTAGTCGAGTTTTATCGATTCTAGTTTTTTGACACAATTGTTGAGTTTTTGGCACAGAATTTCAGCTAATATGATGTTTAAATTAAAATTTATTATTTCATTTTTTTATTTTGCTTATTTGAGGCAGCTAATATGCAAAAAAAACAGAAAACTCTGAATTTGTGCCATGAATATAATCTATGCATACCTTTCGAAAAAAAAAATGTCAACCGGGACAATATTTTGGTAGTGCGTGTGCGCTGCTTTGTTTTGTTTTTGTGTTTGATTTGATCGTTCAGTGCCGAAAACAATAGTGAAATAATCATGAAGTAAGTTTATATTTGTGGTTGTAAAGTTTAAAAATGATATTAATTAAAATAGTATTTATTTTGTTTTATAATCGAACAATAATGTTCCAGTCCAAATGAGCCACGTTCCTCTCATCCATCGTCGGCTCAGGTTGAAACTCTGGTAGTGTTTATGGAAAAGAAACTCAGCATGGCGAAGAGTTTCTTGAGAACTCAAAATGCCAGAGAGCGAAGTCGACGCCAGTGGGAGGAACTAGCCGTGCACCTAAATAGTATCAAAAATTTCAAACAGTCGACCAAGGTGAGCGTCACTTTTTTTACTACTTGTCAGAACCACTTAACATTCCTCAAAGCAAACCACTAAAAATGTGCGACGAATCTTGGTCTTAACAGTTTCCCTGTCCCATGAGTCATATATGATTCATGCTGATTGTTTAACTATTGTGTCTACTTTATGGACAGTTAAGTTGTTAAGTGTGTTCCTTGGTTTCATTATCTTATTATTAATTTTACTCAATCAATGACTATTAATAATAAGAAAATGGAGTTTCTTAAATATAGTTTGAAAAATACATTGTGCATAACAGCATTTTTTTATAATTACTTTAATTATAATGTCTGGTTGTAGTATTGGTCTGACTGGTGGTCTTGGTAGGACTGGTGGTTTCCGGTAAGAAATCTAGAAATGCTAAAATAGGTACTAGCTTTTTTGCATCAATCCTGTCTGGCTGGTATTGTCCAAGAATTGGGAAATCTATCTGTTTAAAATACATATATTAATGTAGTGTATTTTTATTTGAATTATTTGGCAAATTTTATTATTACCTGTTTCAGGAAAATGATACTCTATCTCCATCACATGAAGCACAACCAATACAAGATGCTGATACTGACTATGTATGATATTTAAATTTAATTCATAATTGTATGTGATTAATTAATGATATACTCTTATCTAGCATTTATCCGTTATAGATTCATGTACACAACAAGAGTCAGGCACCTACAGAGGAACCACCAGTTATTGTGATTTATGTAAGTTAATATTATTCTACTAACTACTAGGTACATACCCACTATTAAAATCTGATGTGTCTAGATTCTATTAGATCTAAATGTAGTACCTATCTATATTAAAATTAATTACTAATATAATTCAAATACTAATTTAGTTTTAGGGTACTATTTTCAGTCTAATATTTTTGTCTAATTTTATTCCATAAGGAAGATATAGAAAAGAAAGAAAGAAAATACGAGTAACATTAGTGTAGTATATGGAGTAACATTTTATCCAATTTACTTTTTAGGGTTCCAAACTGATTGAGGATAGTCAAGAACACAATTACAGACTACCTGATCCTGCAATTTCAAGAACACTGTTTGCTTCCTCATCCAGCGCAACTGTTGGAACAAGCCCAAGCATTTTGCAGGTATGTGTCTGAGTGACTGTGAGCTATAGTTTTGGGAGATAGCAACTTAGCTACTTTAGTTTCTTATTTTTGTTGATTATTATTTAATAACATCTACTTTCACTTTAGCAACTTTCCTTGGAATTATCAATATGTATTTAATTATAATATAGGTAAGTGGGTTTCCATTTTAGGATTGTTTCTGTTGTTTCAGAATATCCAGTAAGAACACACTCCTCCAAATCCTCATATCATCTAATCAGTCAAATCATCGTAGCCTGTCCCCTCCACCGATAACACTTTCACACACACTCACCCCTCCTTCACGCTGCAGTTCCACCCGACTAGTACAGATTTCTGAGGGTGGAAGAACAGCAGCTGGAGATACAATGACTTTATGCACAAATCCCGCAGTCCTTTCTGGAGAGGAGTGCGGAAAGAGAGGATTTTAACTGAAGCTGTAGCTGTAGTGGGGAAAGGGCTGCAAGCATTCGCAGCGGCTAAGAATAGAGATAGAGTGTAGTCATGTAAGTTAATATAATATATAATAAATAAAACTATTTTAAACAGATACTAGAGCGGTTTTATTGAAAGTACATTGGTGATTAGTTTGGATTTGGTTTGACTGAATTGCGAGCAGTTAAGTGACGGTCATTGTAGAAAGCTGGGGAATTATCTTCAGCACCACTAATTGGCGTCACAAGGTAGGCGCGCTGAGCATATCCTGAATCACCTGAAAAAATGAATAAGTATCAAATAATTACATAGGGTCCTTATACTAACATGAAAACATAGCTAGCAGGGCAACAACCTAAGAGATTTTTTTTTTTTTGAAATTGGTTTGCTCTTGACTCTAATCTAGGTCAGAGATGACACAGACAAAGTCTACGATGGAGTGAGCTTACCCAGAAGAAGCCTGTTCACTCTTACTTGTATTATAAGAAGAATATTGAATATTCCTATGAAGTGTTTACATGAGAAGCAATAAATTATGGTGGTGTGCTTGTTTACAAATCTATCAGCTATAAACTGTATAAATACTTACAAAAGTAACTTTATACTTAGTAAAATGAAGCACTTACTTTTACACGAGTTGAAAGTCCTTTGCCTCGACGTTTTGTGGGCTTTATCAGAGGCACTAACTCATATTCCAATTGGTCAATTAGTTCCTTTGACAATCTATATAGGTACGCTCACATAGTCGTCATCTCGGGTTAATAAAAATGAACTGCGAATTTGGTTAGATTGTCGACGCTTTTCTAGTTTATCCAAAGCATGAGCCTCTTCTAATAAAGATTTAAACAAAAACATTCTTGCTATCGTTATCGCTGTATTCACTATATACAAACGCCCAAAAAGTAGTTTTTAACCACTAATTATGTACCTAGTTACTGTACTAATTTTTAACACTGACATAAAAATATTATTTTAACACTATTTATATAGGATTTGTTGTATTTTCACTCGTAAAATAGATACTTATTATTTGACACTTTGATTCGGGTTCGAATGCGAAGTGAGCATCGAAGTGACGGCGGAATGGGAACCAGCAATGCACAACACAGCAATGCACGGCACGAGAACGCACGACATTGGAATGAACGTGTTTTGAATTCCAATGACGTACATTGTCATGTCGCGCATTCTCGGCCCGGACCAAGAGTGTCCGGCTTGATAATGTACAGCACGGGAATTGGAATCAAAACAAACAGTGACGTCACAATAAAAAAGTAAAAAGCCATGTGAAACTAGGGATGAGATTTTGATTGATTAAGGATTGATTTTGATTGATTTTGTTTCATTTGACGTGTGGTTGACGTTCAATCAATTATTATTGAAGTAAATCTGTGAACTATTCGTTAAGAGGAAATACGGGCGGAACGACTTTTGAAAATTAGGTATTTGAAGAAACTATCGCTGTCGCTCTGCGAGCCCCCGCCCTCTAATGCGTGCGATAAGGACAACTGCAGATCCGACTGAATAGCCTAAGTAAAAAGTCACATTTTCGAGGTTTGGCTCTCGCCTATTTTCTTCACCAATATTGAACCAATTTAAAAGATATTTCATAAACTGGATAAGAAGGATATGTACTGTGCCGCTACATTATGGTTAACACCCCGACTCAGAGTACCCCGACTCGGATAGGTTAGGTTAGAAGGCTAAGGCGGGAGCGAAGCGTAGCGGAGCTCCCGCCTTAGCCTTCGTGGTTATTTTTTTTTAAACCACCCAGAAGTAGGAGCCCCGCGAAGCGGGGCTCCGTCGACCTATCTTACACTCTGAGTGCTTACCAAAATTTTATTAAACATGAGCAGCTGATTGCAGCTTATATAATTAATATGCTGTACAAAACTCTTTTTATAAAGACTTCTCTGCTTAAAAACTTATCAATCGCGCAATCAATCGTCTTTCGCTCAATTACCTAGTATCCAAGTCCCAAAATTTCGAGTCACCTGATTGGCCAACCAATCGGCCAATCACGCGATGTCGCCAATTCATGTGTTGTACACTCTCGGGTCGGACCATCAAGGTACACCCCAGGAATTGGAGACATCGCGATGTCGCCAATTCTTGTGTTGTACATTCGTGTGTTGTACAATCCAGTGTCGTGCATTGCTGGTACGTGCATTACAGTGACGTGCATTATAGGGACTCGGCGGAATTACCTCACAGAATACAAACTCTTACGTCATCCAGGGTTGCCAACCGTAAAGAAAAATCCCTCGTACAATGCAGCTAAAAATCTCGTATTTTGACTTTCAAACCTCGTACATTTTATATATATAGAAAACGTGCTAAAACCAATATTAATATTTATTTATTTATTTAATTTTAAAGAAAGCTTACAGACTAATAACAATATTTAATATTTTTTTTTTTTTTTATTTGAAATGGGTTTGCTCTTGACTCTAGTCTAGGTCAGAGATGACAGAGACAAAGTCTACGATGGAGTGAGCTCACCCAGAAGAAGCCTGTTCACTCTTACTTTGAAGAGATTCGGGTTGTATTGTTGCTAATTACAAGCTTCCACATGTATACAAGGCATATTTAACTGCTGGATTTAGGACGTTTTACTCAATTAAATAAACTATTGCAAGTTTCCTACTGAATAAAACATAATTTTGTGTTGTATTAAAAAAAATATTTATTAATACTCAAGTTAAATAAAAAAAAATTAAATGTGTCTATATTATTACTTAACTTTGCAAGGTAACTTAGTTTACATCTCTCCAAATATTATGTCAGAAACATCTTTACTGTCATCGTTTTTTCTGCCGTATATTATAGCTGTATTCATGCGGCTATACATTTCTTTTGTGGGTTCAAAACTGACAAAATGTTCGTATGGCCATATTATCAAAATCTCGTACATAATTGTACGAGGTTGATAGTGTCCTCGTACCTCGTACGGAAGACCACAAATCTCGTATTTGTACGAGGAACCTCGTACGGTTGGCAACCCTGACGTCATCTCATACTTTACTTGTCAAAATCTCACGTTCAATTTAGTTCAACTCGCTCACACGCTCGCAAGTGTAGCGCTAGTGTAAATTCGAATTGTCAACCGAGTTTTTAGAATGCCAATCAAGCAACTCACAGCGGATTCAGATGCGAAGTTTGGAATGAGGTCTTACAGAATCGCACTGCAGCGCGCGGGTGTTGTTTATGAACGAACACTTTTATCGTCCATTACGGATATTAGCCGAAAGGCAAATAAACAGATGCAGCACGTCGGTGACATCTGGGGGTGTCTTTACTAAATTAAATATACCTTTAGGGGACGCCAGTGACGTCACGGACGCCGACTCGGGTTTATTAGGAGATCACATTTTCGAGTGACTATCGCTAAATGTACCTTACCAAGACACCGCTACTCGAGTATATTTAGTAGCACCAGTATAAAATTAATCATTACTAATTAAACCCTATTTCAATAGAATAACTTGCTTGAAAAATGGCGGGACTGGAGCATAGTGTGAGTATTTAGGATGGGGTAGATCACGTGGCGGGTCTAAGTTGGTTTACAAGCAATAATTATAATAAGACGTAGTCGACGGAGCCCTGTCTACAGCGTATATACCTAAATAGGAACCTAACACGAAGGAGATGACGGGGGCTCAAGTGAGCGAGCGAATACGAGGCCCCTCTCCCCTTCGAACCTACCCGTCCGAGTCGGAGTGCCCCAAGTCCCGAGCTACCGAGCTAGTTGCGTTTTACATTGCGTTTTGCATTGCGTTTTACTATGTCGAGATAGATCAATGTACAGAAAATATAATATATGTATTAGCATGGTAACATTAGGTAGGTACAGCACCGGAACGCGTAGGTATTGCCAGACGTTTCACAACCCTGCCAAATTCTTTTCTCTGCACTCGTACGTAGTTTGCTTTGGACATGACGAGCATAATGTACTAATACAGAGAATGTCTGTGTTGAAATACGTTTCGCTCCTTAGTGTAACGAGCACAAAGTGGTCCAGCACAGACTATGGATGTCTGTGGTAATATAAGTCTGGCATTACGCGGCCGGGTATATTTAGTAGCACGTAATCACGCAATGCTAGGTCCTAAATATACTCGATTATGATACTCCAACTCGGGTATACTTAGTAGTTAAAAATTTCGAAAGCCTCATGCTAACTATATCCGACCAAAACCCTATGGGGAGTTTCCACACACAAGGAACATAGTAAAGACGTCGTCTGGGGTCACCTTAGTTCAATTCGAGTGTTCTACTCGCTGCTGGTGCATGTTTTATATCCAAACTGATCGCTTGGCACAAACATCGCGCCTTTATGAACGTGCGAAATAACTCCTTTTATACACGTGGTCACCTTTAAACGGTACTTGTCAGATGTACGGCTTGCAGAGGTCAACAGATAGGTACATGATAGTCGGTCCGGGACATTTGATGATTATTTTAGTCGATGTCTTCAATTCTTCAAGACTAGTGGTAATTGAATTGTGTAGGGTAGGTACGTACAACTAAAAAGTGAAAAATAAAAACTTTTACAAAAAAACCACCGACTGAAAAAACAACACTACAAAGTGAAAAATAACTTTAATTCCGGAGGTATTCTACTCAGAGCACTGATTTGAACCGCACTTGGACGAACCGAACCTGAGCACTTGAACTAACCGCACTGAAACAAAATTTTGTAACGTGCGGTTCGGTGGAACAATTTGGAAGTTGATGTCAAAATACAAAATGCGGAACCAACGACACCAACTTTCGAAATTAAAGTTATTTTTCACTTTGTAGTGTTTTTTTCTGAAGTCGGTGGTTTTTTTTGTAAAAAAAATTTTTTCGTTCTGGTTTCACTGTTTGTTTTGCCTTTGAGCCTTTGTTGTAGGGAAAATATACATAATAGCATACTGGGACATTGAAACATCCTTGAAATGGACGTATTACCGGATGTAACCTTCAAGCACAACATAAACGATACGAATCAATGATGAAAAGACAACCGTCGCGTCGTCAATGAGACGGTAAGCTTCACTTATCGCTGGTCACTCCAAACTAGCGAGTGATTGTGGTGGCTGATGGCACAGTTAGGGAAAGCGGACGCTGGCAGCGCGCCGGCCGCCGCCGGAGACAGAAGACAGTCGGTCACCTCTGCGTTGTGTAATAGTGAGTAACGAGTGCGCGTGGTCCAATGGCAATGGTGATGGCACATTTAGGGAAAGCGGACGCTGGCAGCGCGCCGGCCGCCGGAGACAGAAGACAGTCGGTCACCTCTGCGTTGTGTAATAGTGAGTAACGAGTGCGCGCGGCATCCACGCGCCGCGGCCTCACGGACGGCGGCCTCACCACCCGTTATACTTCACCAAACACCCTCGCAGCACAGAAGAACCACTCGCTCAAAGCTCTCTACTAGCCGAACAGGTGCGAACGAGTAATTATTAAAAAATCCGTAGGACTCATGCTCACTCTCATTACAATTAGGAAAGATTCGTTTCCTAGACTTAAAACCTGAAGTATGGCGAGAACAAGATGTCGGCGTCAGTTCCGACTTCGAGCACGTGCCAAAAGATTATTGTACAGCTGTACGTATTCTAACCCAAATGCAATAGTTTGGGACAGTTGCAAACTTGTGTGGACAAACACTGTATGTTCGCTAATGCACTGCTGCACTGGTGCTTCTGCTAGTTCCCAGGCAGTGTCGCCAAGCAAGCATGTGGCGCGTCGCCAGCAGCTCTGCCAGCCGCGCCTGGCACAGCCGCGCCTGCATAGAAATGACTTATTGGCGCTTGCGCAACCCAGGTTACAGGTAACTAGCCGCTGTAGGTTAGTGAGTCATCCACGATACCATCATGGCTCCGACCTATCGTTGATTCCCTAGACAGGTGTTATGTAGCAATTCAGCGCTGCGAATGGTAGTTATGAGATCTTTTGCTACTCCCTATTTATAAATTGAACTATTCTAAGTTTTCGTCGTATTACCTACCTACATACTGTTACGAGCTTGGGGTTCGTGACAATAAAAGCTGCCGATTTAATCACCAAAAATTGACACTTTAATCACAACACTAATTACAACTCAAACACTAATTAAGAAACACAATTGCACTTACTGATCACTCTTAAGTCGCACTCAAATATCGCTTTAATTACACTCGTTCGCGCTAGACATGCGTCGGCGTTGCCGCCATACTTGGAACTCTTGGGCTTTGATGTACTCGCTCGTATAGCTTATTCAAAACTATGTGTCTCGCGGCTCGCGCCCGCCTTATATAGTGCCACAGAACTCTATAAACATCGAGTATGTTCGAGTACATAGCGGTCCCGACTGACTCGACGTTGATAGTTCTCGGAATTACTAGTACATGAAGGGTCAATGTCCTAGTACCAAGGTACTAGTTCTGCTACCCGATACTAGATGGCGCCAGTGGTAACTAATGTCACTATGTGTCGGGCATTATTTGTGGCGCGCAACACTGCCCCTCCTAAGACATGCTCGTCCCGAGCATTATCGGCCCCATAATAACGCGCCAGTCGTTCCACATGGACGATCTTAGGAGTACCTCTTGCACCTTTCTGTATCCGATAGGTTACGTCATTGATCTTAGTCGCAACCCGGTACGGTCTGTCCCATTTAGCTTGAAGCTTAGGAGATTTCCCTTTGCTGCGTACTGGATTGTGCAACCACACGAGTGAACCTTCGTCGAACTCTTTATTGTTCATTTTGCGATCATAACGGGTTTTCATCTTTTCAGACATTTGCTGGCCCGCTTGTCGGACGTGCTCATAAATGTCATTCATCTTGTTCCGCAAATCATTCGCATAATCAGTTACACTGCGTGGGACATCAGGTGGTATTCCGGTGATCAGGTCTGCAGGCAGCCGTAGTTCTCTTCCGAAGTTTGCGAAAGCTGGCGTCACCGATGTATTTTCGTGGACAGCGCTTCGATATGACAACAAAAACGGTTGTATGTGCTTGTCCCAATCTCGTTGCCGATTTTCCACAACTTTTGCTAGGTACCTCTCCAGTGTCTGGTTAAATCGTTCCACCATTCCATCCGATTGTGGGTGGTAAGAAGTCGTTCTTGTTTTATGAGTACCCATAACTCGACAAGTTTCCTGGAATATTTGTGACTCAAAATTCCTTCCTTGATCACTGTGAATCTCCAAAACGACAGAAGACTTCATGAACTAATTTATCCGCAACTGTCGAAGCTTCTTGATTTGGAATGGCGAAGACTTCCGGCCACTTAGTGAAGTAATCCATCACAACCATGAAATACTTGTTACCACTTTCACTTTCCGGAAACGGCCCCGCAACGTCAAGGGCTATCCTCTCCCATGGTGCATCAACATTGTACAATATCAATGCACCCCTACTACGAGTCTGAGGTCCCTTTACAGCTGCACAACTTGTACATTTGCGACATCAATCCTCGACATCGTCCCGACAGTGGACCCAGTAAAACCGTTCTCGTATCTTCAGTAGAGTCCGTTTTACTCCCAGATGACCTCCTGAACAACCATTATGGTACAGCTGTAGAACATCCGGTACTTGAGCTTTAGGGACAACCATTTGCAAATGACAGCTGTCTCCCCGAGCATTTTCCCATTTACGGCACAGGAATCCATCCTGAACCACCAAGCTGTCCCATTGGGCCCAATAGCTTTTTGTGACCGAACTCATCGCTGAGACGTCGCTCCACCTGGGCTTATGAGCTCTGGCCTTCATCCACTCCAGAATTGGCTTGATGTCCGAATCTTCCTGCTGTGCACGTTGTAGGCTTTCCTTCCTTCCACTCGTTGTTGAGGTCTGTCTTGAGCATCCTCACAGGTACCACTTCCTTACTCTCTTGTCTAGTACAATGCTTACAGTCTTCAGGACAAGGTCTTCTTGAAAGTGCATCTGCGTTGCCATGAGATTTTCCGCTGCGATGTTCGACCACGAAGTCGTATTCCTGCAGTAGTTCAATCCATCTCGCAACTTGACCTTCTGGATTTTTGAACTGCAATAGCCATTTCAGTGCAGCATGATCAGTACGTAAGTGGAATTTCCGACCCAGAAGATATTGACTTTGCAATGACTTTACCACAGCAAGCAGTTCCCGTCTCGTAACACAATAGTTCCTTTCCGGCTTTGACAACGACTTGCTGAAGTACGCTATCACAACCTCTTGATCACCATTCCGTTGGGACAATACCCCGCCAAGCCCTATGTCACTTGCGTCTGTGTCAACTATAAATTCCTTGCCCGCATCAGGGTATCCCAAAATAGGTGTTTTGCACAGACAGTCCTTTAGCTCCTGGAATGCGATGTCGGAACTATTATCCCAGCAGAAATGTCGCTTCTCCTCGGTTAGCTTATGCAGGGGTTGGGCTATGTCTGCAAAGTTCTTGACAAATCGCCGATAATAGGAGCACAAACCCAGAAACGCTCTGACCTGCGTCTTGTCTTTTGGAACTGGCCAGTCCTTGACAGCAGCAATTTTCTCTGGATCCGTGCGGATACCTTCTTCAGACACGACATATCCCAAAAAGCTAACTTGTCGTTTGAATAGTGAACACTTCTTCGGACTTAACTTGAGGTTGGCACTCTGGATCTTCATGAGCACGCGTTCCAGGTTTTGTAGATGTTCTTCAAACGTACGGCCTACGATGATGATGTCATCCAAGTAGACCAGGCAGGCATCGCCAGTTAACCCGGTAAGTACAAGTTCCATCAACCTTTCGAACGTTGCCGGAGCATTGCACAATCCAAACGGCATAACTTTAAATTGCTACATACCCTTTCCTGTCGAGAATGCAGTTTTCTTCTTGTCCTTGGGATCAATTTCAACTTGCCAGTAGCCACTTTTCAGGTCCAGCGTGCTAAGCCACTTTACGCCAGTAAACATGTCCAGCGTGTCATCAATTCTTGGCAAAGGATAGCTGTCCTTCTTCGTAACGTCGTTCAGACGACGATAGTCAACACAAAACCGCATGCTGCCATCCTTCTTTCTCACCAGCACTACAGGTGAACACCATGGACTAGATGAAGGTTCAATAACACCATCCTTCACCATTCCCTCAATCATGGTTTCCACTTCCTTTTACAAAATCAAAAAATTCTAAAACAAGAACAGTTCGGTTTTCGCAAAAATAGTAGCACTACACTAGCCTGCTTCAATCTGATTAAAATAATTACTGAATTTATTAATGACAGGATACCTGTAACGACCTTATTTTTAGATATGAGTAAGGCATTTGATTATGTCGATCATAAATTGCTTCTTTATAAATCAGGAAAATATGGAATTAGAGGAGTAGCGAATGACTGGATAAAGAGTTACTTAACAGACAGGTATCAGTGTGTCGAAATTGCAAAAATAGTAAATAATGCCAAAAATACAAGCAGATCTAGTTTCAAACTAAATAGATTTGGTGTGCCTCAAGGGACCGTATTGGGACCATTTTTATTTATAATGTACATTAATGACCTACCTAATATTACTCACCACAAAACAATTTTATTCGCGGATGACACGAAACTTTTTATCAGGTGTGAAAATAAAGACACATATGAGACTGACATAAATTTGACGCTTAATAAGACAATTGAATGGTTAACTAATAATAATTTAAAAATTAATGTAAATAAAACACAAATGATACAATTCCAAAATTATAGAAGACAACATATTGATTTAAATATAAATTATAAGAACAACAAAATAGAAGAGGTAAGCACTGCAAAATTTTTAGGGTTGATGCTTGATAAGCACTTCAACTGGAAGGAGCATGTAGAATACGTTTGCAATAAACTTGATAGATTCGTATATGCTATCAAACGTTTACGACAGACCGTTTCAACGGAGGCGGCACTTAGTGCGTACTACGGATACGTATCATCGGTGCTCTCTTATGGTCTAATAATGTGGGGTGGGTAAGTAATAGATGATATAACAACAAAATCTCTAATATTTACAATATATAACAACGGAACCTATAATTTTATTTAATATAGCGATTAGTTAATATAATGAACGATTGATATAATTTTAAAATAACTAATTTTCATAAGCATAACATACATTAAATATAAAATCGTTTGACATGCCACTCAAAAGATATAAAACTTATTTGGTCTAATAAAACAATAACTTTGTATGTATTTTGTTTAAGATATAGGTATTTAAAAGTATTTTTTCTTTGTTTTATTCTTTGTAAGTTCTATCGTAGTTATAGGTAATAGTCACCTAAGTAGATATTAAACATAACTAGTAACTAATTACAACCTGCGCTAAGATAGGTCGACGGAGCCCCGCTTCGCGGGGCTCCTATTTCTGGGTGGTTTAAAAAAAAATAACCACGAAGGCTAAGGCGGGAGCTCCGCTCCGCTTCGCTCCCGCCTTAGCCTAACCTAACCTATCCGAGTCGGGGTACTCTGAGTCGGGGTGTTAACCATAATAACGTTTTTATATACATATATTAAACGTTAGACCTAATGATTTTCGATTAAATAAACAATATACATATTAAACGTTAGACCAAATTATTTTCGATTACATAAACGTTATATCAAACAACGTTATACTAATTAAGTTTTAGAATAAATAAATGTTATATGTAAAGAAATTATATCAACAGTTGGTATATCTCACGTTGATTATATCTTAATATGAACGATAATAAAATGAAATTAGACCAAATGAGTTTATACGCTTATGTTTATACGTTATGAGACGCACCCATGTGGGGTAACTCGGTTGAGATTGAAAAAGTATTTCGGGTACAAAAGAAATGCGTGAGAGCAATATGTGGAGCCTGGTCTACAGACAGTTGTAGGCCACTATTTACAAAGTTCCATATTTTACCACTGGTTTGCATGTACATTAGAGAACTATGTGTCTTTGTCAAACTGCATCCATAATATTTTAGTAAATATTCTGAAAAAGTGGGTAGACATAATAGATATAAATTTGAACTTCTCCGACATAGGTGTCGGTTGGATATTTATGAGAAGAATGTCTATGTGCAGGCGATAGATATATACAATAAATTACCAGATAATTTCAAAGAATTAAGACTTACTCTGTTTAGGAAACAACTTACAGCGTGGCTTGCAGAAAAATGTTTTTATACTTTGAAGGATTTTATGACATATAAAGAAAATGATGTACCTAACTAATTAATGTTGAAATTTCTTAATCTCACTGACATGACAACACAACACTTGACTTTTAAATTTGGTTCTTTGCTTCTTCGTAAAATTATTTAAATTAATACAATAATTAATTATTCATGACATACATTTTGACATTAATTAACTAATCAATTTATATTATTTTTAAAATCAAGAGATTTCGTACAACTTTGACATATTTACGCACCATTGTTATGGTAGAATGTGACGGGATTAGAATTGCCTTACCACCATTATGTAACCACATTTCTTGTGAATAAATGTTTATCTTATCTTATCTTATCCAGGAAGAAGTTCCGTCGAACGGTGGCACTTTGAATCCACGTAGCGAAGGTGTTATAGTTACGGGAGCTGCGATTCCATCAGCCAGTTTAAGGTTACCCAACTCTTGCTTCACATTAGCAATGACGTCATTAAACTTGCTGATCTGAGTTTCAGCTTCTGACAGGCGGTTGTCATGCTGGGCAACCTTCTCCTTCATTTCTTTCCCCAAGGTTGCATGAAGGTCCTTCATGAGGAACATCTGCTCTTCCTGGCGGCGCACCTGCTCCTCCTTATCCCGCTGGAGCTGTTCCTCCAACCGACGAGCCTGTTCCTCCTGTCGACGAGCCTGTTCCTCCTGTCGACGAGCGTGTTCCTCCTGTCGTCGAGCCTGTTCCTCCCTGTCACGCAGCAGCTGTTCTTCCAACCGACGGGCCTGTTCCTCCTTGTCCCGCTGGAGCTGTTCCTCCAACCGACGAGCCTGTTCCTCCTGTCGGCGTGCCTGCTCCTCCTGTCGGCGAGCCTGCTCCTGCAGCATCATCATCAGAGCAGAAAAATCTGGTGCTGATGATGCTGGAGCAGCTGTGGACGGACCGGCCTCCATGGTCGGTAGCAGGCCTTCCGACCTCTGTGGCGTTGTTCCACCGAATCGCCTCTGGTCCGTCTCTTGCTGGCGTTGATTCCGGGTACGAATACCCTCCATGTCGTCTTTGAGTAAAATCGGCATGATTTTAATCCTTGCTTCTAACACCAATTAAATAAATATATAAAATATTTATTTGTTACGAGCTTGGGGTTCGTGACAATAAAAACTGCCGATTTAATCACCAAAAATTGACACTTTAATCACATGTTTTGTTACGACGTACACAAAACCCTCTTCCTACCCAAATTCCGTCTGTTACCGTAGGTCTCCTTGTGACAGACTTCCCTCTCATATAACCAACGTAACCTACGTTTGCTGTGGTTTGTATGGTAGGCTAGGGCGTTAGGGTAACTTTTACTAGGGTGCTAGGTAGGTAATTACTATAGGGCTAGGATAATTAGGGTGCTAGGTAGTTACTGTAGGGCTAGGTCACAGTATATATTACCGTGGCTAGGTCGTCGTCAGTTGGACTTTAGGTACTGATCCAGGCTCAATTGTCTCAACCATAGTCACATCGTACGCACTTGGAATAACGGCCGTACTAAGCTGTACAGTGCGTGCCACGTAAGAAGAGACTTGACACACCACGTGGTCTGACATGCGTAGAACACGATTTTAGGTATCTTTAGCGGTATGAGGTCTGAGTGCGGGACGGGACCGGACGTCATAGGGGCGACGGAAAGAGCGGGGGAGGTGCGGTCAAGTCTCTTCTTACGTGGCACGCACTGTATGTCCCGGTGTGTACAAACGTAAAGAAATGAAACAAACATTTTCTACAGAGTTAGCTCAGAGGGTGTCATTATTTTTATTTAATTTAATGTCATGATAAATAACTGCAGCCCGTTCAAAGAGAGGGAATATAACGAATGAAGTGAATCCCTTTGACTGTCAGTGCCACGTTCTGAGTGAACCAATCGAGTGAACACTCGAGTGTAGCCGAGTGTAGCCATGCGTGCGAGCAGTCTGTTGATACACTGGCGACACTGTTGATGTATTGAACGACTGATCAATGAATAATTAAATTGAGTGAGTACCTGACAGTCGTAGTAGGTACTTATTATAATATCTGTCACCGATGTATCATGAGCACTGACGGTATGAGTGTAAACTGCTACAAGCATCATGGCGCTCCAACTACGAGGACAGGGAAGCACTTTCGCGTCAGTGCCTCACTGTCCTCGTAGTAGGAGCGTAGTGCAATTTATTGTTTTGTGATATGTATTGAAAAACAAGATGGCGGTGTTATTTTGGGACGCGGCGGAAGAAGGGAGACTCTTGGAATATTTACGACAACAATGTTAGATTGTCCGCGATCCAAATAAGGCTATTTGGATCGCGGACAATCTAACATTGTACATAAGGAGACCCCTAAAGTACCTGTTCAAGAAATGGATCATTATCAATTATTTTATTTTGCAAGAAAATATTAGATTTGAAAAAATAAGCAAGAAAGACATAATAACAAGGCAGTCTGTGTAAAATTACCCTTGTTTGTAAAGTAATACATGATTTATTTCATTTGAAAGACCATACCTACCTACGAAGCCACCGGTGACTTGTACTGTTAGAACACGTCGGTAATGACAGTAGTTGCTAAGCTGCATCATCGTAAACCTGCAACTACCAGCGAGGGCCGACTGCCGAGGTCGCACGTAGGTGTAGGAAAATCCCTCAGTTTTTGTATGAGCCGCCATACTTAATACATGTAATTGATCTGAGCTTGTCGACGCATGAGTCACGTCACGGACCAGTCGCGTTCGATCTCCGACCAGAAACGATTTCATTAGTATTATGATCATTAACTTGTTTTTTAACAAGTTTTGCATTATACAGTGAGTATCAGAAAGGTCAGAGTTCATATCTTCAAACTGAACAATTCTCTCTTGTTCTCCATTGGAGTCATGGGACCATCAAACTGACAAATTCCCTCCTGTTCTCCATGGGATTCATGGATCCAACATCGTAATCGAGAAAAAAAGTTCACTTTAAGCAAAGGGCACCCCGAGGTTAGGTTTGACCAACATTCTCAGAAGTAAGTAGTGACCTGTCGCTACCGGCCGTGGTCGAGTCGATGGTTGGCAGCGAAGAGTCCTGGGACGCGGTGGTTTCCTTCTGCAAAACGGTCGTCTCGCAGAATCAGGCTGCGGAAAGGGAGAGGGAGATCTCGTCCATTCACCCGGCCCGCAGCAGGCGCACCGGGCGTCAACGGAAGGCGGACAAAGCCCTCTTCCAGCCCTCGGGACTCGGGGTCGTCCGTCGGCCCCCAAACATCAGGACCCGAGGTGGCGGCGCGTAATGTTCCACGCGCGCCCCTCTTATTGTTAGACCTCGCGGGGGAAGTCAAACACTTCACCCCTCTGACCCGACCAGTCGGGGGTTGCGGAAGGATCGTACGTTCCCGCGACCCGCGGCGTAGGTGTGAGATGGAACACCGGGGTGATTTTTAGTCTGTAAGAGTCTGACAGACCCCGCCGCCCGCCACAGGGTGGCGGACATCCACGAGGATTTTTCACCCCGGAAACAAAAAAAAAATGGTTAGGTTACTTTCCCCCCGGTGGGTTTCTGCATTGTCGGGGCGGGAGGGCTCAGTAGCCGTGGCTTGGTCACCCACGGTGAAGCGAAGAGGAACACGAGGAGGGGCCGCTCGTCAGGGCTTTTGCCGATAAGCCGACGACGTAGCGGCCAACAAGTTGGTTGCGGTGCCACTTGGGCGACATCGCAACTGAGGCGAGCCGCAATGTCGTATGGGAGACATCGAGGCTGAGGGTTGGAGACCGCGGCGGGAGAGGAGTGCCGGTATTGTGGTGCGCCGCTCTCCCTACCTTCCGCGGCCCTGACGGGGTCGCCACCGTATGATGGCGGACGCGGTGGGGCCGCAGGGGAGGAGGGGTGTTGGTATGACGTTGGCCGCTCTCCCTATCCTCTGCGGCCGAAAATTGGCAAGCGGCGGGGCCAATGACCTGACCCGTCGCAGGGGGACCAAAGGTGCCCAGACACGGGGTCGTCTGGCGCTCATGTGCTTGTTTGGTCCCTGGGGTGGTCACGGCGTGCTGTGTTCTGGTGCGCCGGTGATGGGGACTACTCCCCAGAGGAGGGTCCGGTGACGGATAGCCGCGGCGGGTTCACGGATGAGTGCTAACGTGTGCCCGTGTTCCCGCCGTAAGCGGCAGAGTAGAACACCGTGGAGTTTTAGTGGGTTAGAGTCCCACATAACTGCACTATCTCCCCGTGGTAGTGCAAAAGGCATGAGCATTTCTCCACGTTAAAAAAAAATGGTTAGGTTACTTTTTAAACCCTTCGGGGTACCGTCGACATAGGATGCAAGAGCGAAAATACCGTCATGATGACTTTGTGACTGGTTTAGAAAATTTATTATAAATAAAATGCCACTCAGTATAAATAAATCATTTGCCAAATATTGAAAAAAATGCAGGACGTAACGTTGACACTCAAACAAATATTATGAATCTTCTCATTTTGTATTTTAAGTAAATCAAATTAATGTTTGTAAGTTGCTGTTCTTTTGATTTCTCGTCACTCGCAGTCAGTCGCTCACTTAGTAATACTATAACGTAAATTAATTATTCTTGTCACTTAAAACTTTAATTTACAGTCACTCGTTTAAATACTACCCATTTTTTATACCTAAACCTTCGCTAACGACAAGACTTTAATTTTCCTTTAGAAAATCTGACCAGCTACGTGGAACTAGGCATTTACAGCTAGGTACAACAATCTGATTCCTTTTGCCGGAACAAACAATGAATGATGGATGAAGAAGGCAACCTCTTCTATTCCAGCACTAGACCTGGTGCCGCGTTGTCACCGCCCTAGACCTGGTGCCGCGTTGTCACCGCCCTAGACCTGGTGCCGCGTTGTCACCGCCCTAGACCTGGTGCCGCGCTGTCACCGCCCTAGACCTGGTGCCGCGCTGTCACCGCCCTAGACCTGGTGCCGCGCTGTCACCGCCGTTCATCATTGACCTGCACGCTAATTGCGTCACGCACCATCAATCACAATCTGAATCATTTTGAAGGATATTTTTACTAATCTATTGCTACCTGAAGTACCCTAATATTATTATGTCCGAAAAACGTGTCTGCTCAACAACGTAAATAACGCAATGAATGTTTGTGAGCTGTCAACATGAAAGCCATCGCTACTGTTAATGTGTGACGCAATGAGCCGCAGGCCCGCACCCGCTGCGACGTACTGTTAATGTGTGACGCAATGAGCCGCAGGCCCGCACCCGCTGCGACGTACTGTTAATGTGTGACGCAATGAGCCGCAGGCCCGCACCCGCTGCGACGTACTGTTAATGTGTGACGCAATGAGCCGCAGGCCCGCACCCGCTGCGACGTACTGTTAAGGTGTAAAGATGGCTCACTGACCTTGTGCATGTGGGCGGAGCTAAGCGTCCTACTCCCGATGCTTGCGGTGGCGAGCTACACTAAAACGATGATCAAAGAATATGCAGAGGCGCAGACATGCCGCACGTAGGTCGCCATTTTTGCCTACGATTCCAGAAGGGAATGGCGAATGCAAGACTGATATATTTTGTACTAGCTGTTACCCGCGACTTCGTCCGCGTGGAATTTAAGAAAAAAGTTATTGTTGAGTTCGCAGAGTTTACGATAACTTATTAATTCTGTATTCCGCGTAAAGAAATACCTATGCTAATTTTAATGAAATTCTTCTAATATTTCTCCATTTAGTTCTTTTTGATCGTTTTTGCATTTTTAGTTTAATTATTATTTATTTTTAGTTTTTCGTATTAGCCTTTTTATATACAATATTTGGTGTACGATTTTCTTAAACAAAAACACTAAGTATATTATTATATTATTTATTCAATCAATTTCTATGGAGATTAAGGAATCTTCACGTATAGGATCCACTTATAAACATAACTATACTCCGTTTCTTTATTATGATTTGATTACATTTGGAAGTACTTAATTAAACGGAGTATAATACAACCTCCCTATTTGAATCGGATATTATTCAATATTTCATTTCATTGATTTTAATTTTTTTTCGTAGGAACCTATTTTGTTTTTTTTTTTCTAAAATAAATGAACCTAGTCTAAGTAACTCCTTATTCACCTATCTGCTAGTGAAAGTCCCGTCTTAATCGGTCTAGCCGTTTCAGAGATTAGCGGGAACAAACAGACGACAGACGGACAGACAGACAAAAATTGTAAAAAAAAATATTTTGGTATATGTGCAATTTAACAGTCAGAAGTCGACTAGCAATCTCACAAAACTATGGCATAGCAATATTAGTACTTATGACCTTCTATAAGAACGTTTGACAACACTACAAATTGGCAACATGATTGTTATTACAAATTTCAAAAAGTTTCGTAAGCGTTACGGTGGCCAAAGTGGCTAGCACTGTGCCTCGCATGGCGAACGTTCGGGTTCGAGTCTCACATCGAACATGAAAAATATTTTTTAAGTATTACATGTGAAATTAGAATGCCGAGTTGCTAACCAATAATTATGTTAAATATTCCACAACTAAACGAAGATTCTTTTGTTTTACAATTATTTTCAATCTTAGCGTCGTTTTTAAAACATGAGGGTAGATTTCAAACAGTGTTAAGTTCACTCTGTTTCAAATCTATCCTAATTTTTTAACTACTTTACTAGTTCACATAAATTATTCCACTATTCGCGGCAAAAATATCTGTGCAAATATTGTAGCGTCTATGTGTCGACGTCTCATTAGCTGTATCGAGGCTAACGGAGGTCACACGAAATATTAAAAATCCTAAACAGGTAGGGTAATTTTGTGTCAGGGGACATAGTGGTCGTAACTTACCAAATTAGTATTTATATTATTGTAATATTGAGGTTAAGTTTCAATCCTCTTTTCATTGAGAAAATGAATAATTAAGCTGTAACCTCTTAAATGATATCAGAATTTTCATAATATCCATAATATATAACCTAAAACCTTATAGTTCAGGCATAAGTATTCCGGCCTCAATTGATAAAGCTGCCTTATTTCGATTCGTCGTGAAATAGTGATCAACATATTCGCCACGGGATACAAGTAACCAGTTGGTCTCGGGGCATAGTGCCTGGTTAAGATTTCTCGCCGTGGGTTCGATCCCAGTCGGAGGATCTTCTTCGCGTCAATCAAGACATTTTGTTTTATTTTTATTTCGTTTTTTTGGTATACTTTGTTCTATTTTTAATTGTTTTTTTATATACTTTGCTTTATGTTTATGTTGTTTACTTTTATTTGTTTCCGTTATTTAGTAATTAAGATGTGTTTTTTAACATTCAATACTATAATAATAACATAAGTAAGTGTAAAGGATTTCTTATGTATAAAAAATATTACAATGTTACTACATCAAAATTTATTTCATTTGTTATCATATTATAATAATAAATTACCTTTATTGTAATATCTATTTGTTCAAAGTAATTTACAAAAATAAATTAAGTACTAACACATAATAATAATTATATAAAACATCAAAAAAAACTGGCCCAACTCGGATTTGAACTCACATCTATGCCGATCACATTAGCGAGTGCAGCCTCGTTACCGATCTAGCTAATGTTTACTTATGTTATGTTATCGAAATTTTGCATTACTATGAAAAAAATAATCAGATGGCGATAAAAAAAACAAGTTACTGATATTATCATCCTTGTCTAGCATTGACCACATCTTTAACTACTCGTAGCGATGCTACACGGCATGTTAATTTGTTAGCGTTGGAGCATCACTCACACGGATAAATATGCGCATTGTGTATAGACGCCGCAGCCCGTATAGCGCAGGCGATAATGGTCATTGCGGTGTAAGTGGACGTCTAGAGGTTGACTGTACCGTGTATACATTCATATGCATTTAGTAAGAAGCGGTTGTTTTAATATTACAAACAGACACTCCAATTTTATTTATTCGTATAGATAGATAGATACTTATTAGTCCACTCAACGAATAACTATTAAGAGATAGAGATAAGAGGTGTAGAGTGCGTGAGCTGGGCCCTGAGCGATTTCTTCACAAAGTTGTTCAGAGTGCTTAGGGAGTGAACATAGGTACTAAAAGTCCCCGCGTCTAGGAGGTGAGCCGGAGTGGGGGGTATAAAAATTCCCACATTTGAGTTTTTCGCTAATATCTATAAAACGGTGCGTCGTCGTAGAGAAAAAGTATTTTTCTTGACTTGCTTTGCTTTGGCATTTTTATTTATTTACAAATTATCTTATATTAAAATTTACAAAATAAACAATATAAACAAAAACAGTATTTAGAAATGGCACCACTAATAAAGCGTCCACGCGGACAATAGAAATGGGCCCTCTGCAGCGAGCTAGTCTATAAACGCATACTGATACAATTCGTTCATAAATATTTGCACTAGCACAGCCAAACGCGCGTAGTCGATCGATAGCCGGGCGGAGCAGCGAGCGACACAGCCACCCCGTCTCAGTGCTAACGCACGACTGCCGCCCGCGCCCGCGCAGAGCACCTCTGAAGCTCTATCTCAAAATGGGGCATTGTCTTTGCAACTGTTGATTGATTTAAAAACGCTATTTCAAATATGTAGTACTTCTAACCATCAATTTTTCAGTGTAAAAATATTTCCAAACATCAAAGCCGTTTAGAAGTTATAAGGAAATATTAGCCAAAATAGCGTTTTGGTAAATATTTTTTTAAGGCAAAAGTATTAGCTTTATGAAAAAACCCTGTTTCAAAAATGCTGTACATGAATCTATAGCAAACATATATTTTTTACAGACCTTCTAACCAAACCGTTAATAAGTTATAAGCTTCATAAAGTGACCGTGTTACGGTACTAAACGAGAGTAAGGCCCTTAATGTGTGACGCAATGAGCCGCAGGCCCGCACCCGCTGCGACGTACTGTTAATGTGTGACGCAATGAGCCGCAGGCCCGCACCCGCTGCGACGTACTGTTAATGTGTGACGCAATGAGCCGCAGGCCCGCACCCGCTGCGACGTACTGTTAATGTGTGACGCAATGAGCCCGCAAGCCCGCACCCGCTGCGACGACAAATGTCTCGTCTGATACTCAAATACAAAGCACGTGTGTTGATGACGGCCGCTGACATAGGCAATAACATAAATTTAATTGTTTATCTGTTAACAATTCTTCATACAATGAGCGGTTTAATAAACGAGCGATTACCCCACCGCATTTTAGGCTCCTACAAACAGGCGCGACACGCGATATAACCGCGAGCGAAACAAAGGCACCGCTCGTTGCGCGACTTGCGGTGCCTTTGTGTCACGCACGATTTTATCGCGTGTCGCGCCTGTTTGAAGGAGCCTTTTACTGCCGCACCGCCACGCACCGCGCGCGTCGTGGGGACCGCGCGGCCGCGGACCCGCGCTGCAGCGAGGTCGCAGTGACAGCGATTTCTGAAATAAATGAAATAATTCAAGAAACTTGCCGTTGTTGTGGCAAGTTTCTCGAACGCATGTACTTTCCTTAAATCTAAGTAAAAAAATTAACTATGTACTGAATGGTGTAGGCATAAGCAGAACTACAGGAAGCTTTTACGACTTATGTACCTACTTCTCTGTATTTATTTTAGAGTGGTTTACAAAGCACGCATCATATTTGACGGTGTGGGTGAAACACAAGTAAACAATCAGCGTGTCCGTCACTCGTTTATGCCAAATCTAATCTATTTGCATTAGGTGAACAGTCCATTCACCTTCGAATTAAAGAACAAGCAGATTAGTAGGAGTTATTACTATTAGTGTAAGTACTGTTTTAATACAGTTAGCGTTTTTTTCAATAGATGTTCCAGACAGAATAATTACGCCAGTACGTGAGCCGCCGCTCGCGCTCCCACGCGCGCAGCCCGCCACTCGCCCGCAGCTCGACTAGAGCCTAGAGCTGACGCTTTTTTTATCGCGGGGCAGCCAGCGATCATTCAATTTAGTGCTGAAACGCAAAGATTGCGTTGCGATCATGGTGCGATAGTGGCGCCACCGGCCAGGGGTTTTACGAGCGTGCTATCGGCCGCTTTATGTGCCGGCTTTAAAACACTATCACGGTTTGATAACACGCAATGTAGGTATCGTTCGAGCTTCAATCGGCGATAAGTTTGGGTAGAATTCGTTTAATACTATTGCTAAAATGTTTCTTTGTGTTAAGAATTTATGAAGATTCGTATCAATTTTTAAGTTGAAGCCAAAGAAAACTTGGGTTTCTACAACTCTGATAATTACAAAGTGCCATGTGTCTTTCTAAGAGCTACTTCAATGGCAGCTGCAAGTGAATGATCACTAGTGAGATCTACCGGCAGCTCCTGTGCCACTCATACCTGACGACCTATGTAGCAACAACTAAGAAGGCACCTACTTCCCATTACTCTAGATTCAGACAATTATTTCTAATTAAATGATGATAACTGGGCTCGGTAAACCCGATACTTATAAAGTCAAAGTCAAAGCATTTATTTCAAATAGGCACATAAAAGGCACTTTTGAACGTCAGAAATTACAACAAATAGAATTGATTCTAGTCGCCCATTCCAAAAGGTAGTTTTCGTATGGAGAAGAATGGGCAAGAAACTCCACCGTTACTCTTTTAAAATGTTTTAGTACAATATTTTGCATACATTAATTATATAATAAGAATATGTGAAGACGATGCACCTAAAATAAAACCACTATACCAGAATAGGTAAAAGAATCAAAAATGAAACCATGAGATATAAATTAATTATCTGATAGATACATGGTGCTCACATATTTACAAACATGGTAAAAGTAAATGATTTTCATTAAAATAAAATAAAATAAAAATTACAAGTAATAGGTAAGTCAGAGTGTGAGTTAAGTAGTTACAGAATGTAAATCAATTTAAATAAAAAAATAGAATAAATTTACAATTAAATTAGCAACCCGTTTGATTTTGTCTAGACTCTAGCTAGATTGTCCATGGAGCAGGACCAGCATGTTTCCAAGCGTTCTTATCTTGAATATAATCTTCTAATTTATAGTATGCTTGTTTACAAAGTGTACCTACGTTTAATGTGAGTTTTAAATTTTCTTTCATTTAATTGCAATATATCACAAGGTATTTTATTGTAACATTTAACACAGTACCCCATAAAAGATGTATGTACCTTGGCTAATCTGAAAAATGGTTGATGTATTTTATCTTTATTTCTAGTATTAAAATTATGTCTATCGCTTATTTTATTAAAAAGATGTAGATTTTTTCTTATATACATAATATTTTCATAAATGAATTGGCAAGGTACCGTCATAATATTAATCCTTTTAAAAAGTTCCCTGAGAGATTCGCGGCGACGTAGATTATAAATGGCTCTGACAGCTCTTTTTTTGCAAAATAAAGATGGATTCAATGTCAGCAGCTCGACCCCATAGTAAAATGCCGTACCTACGACATTCTGCTGTGAAAGTAGCTGAAATAGACTAAACACGCGGTTTCTACATCAGTTAACTATCTTATCTTTCTAACAACATAAGCGGCCGAGCTAAGCCGCCCCGCAAGAGATGTTATGTGAGGTCCCCATTGTAATTTGTCGTCTAGCGTGATTCCCAGAAAAACAGTTTGATCAACAAATTCCAGTTTTTCTCCATTCAGTTGATGTCACATTCACTACTTCTAACATTAGGTAATTTAAATCTAATGCATTTGGTTTTCTTTTCACTTAGTACCAAATTATTTACCGTAAACCAATCTTGGACCTGAAGAATAGAGTTATTCACGTCGTCAAGGTTTTGTGCCCGTATGTCTATCTTAAAGATCAATGAGGTGTCATCATCATATAATGGCGAAGTGCTCCTAATATGTGCACGACTAAAGTTTGCCAAGTAGCCACAAGTCCAAACTACTGTAATGTCAGCCGTGGAGCTGCCCATAGCGGTGACTACCCATTTCTAGAACATTCCTAGTCCTACTCCAACTGACCGACACGCTGCTATGTCTTAGGTAAACATACTGGCATTACTGCTTAGGTCGTAGATTGCAAAAATGGTTACCACGTAAGTACTAGTATGCATAGACTGATAAGCAGACCGTATATTTAATTGATATTTGAACAATGTAGATATGAGGTTACAGGTTACAGGGTCGCATCAGTAAACTCACCAGCGACTCGCTCAAGCGCACTGTAGCCTGTGCGGCCCGGTGGTGGCCCGGGTGCTCCCATGTCGGCCATCCTAGCTGCGGCCTGGAGGATCCACATTCTTTAACCTGATTTATTTCTTCTCTCTATATATATAAAAGGCAACAGTTACTGACTGATCTATCAAAGCACAGCTCAAACCACTGAACGGATTGCGCTGACATTTGGCACACATAATATAGCTAAGTATTATGATGTAGGCGTGCGCTAAGAAAGGGAAAACTCACCCCCTAAGGGGGTGTAAAGAGGGATTTTGATTGTATGAAAAATCTTATTCATCGAGTTAACAAACTTGAAACGTGGCACGAATAAGTATTCGTAAAATAGAAAAACAGAAAATGCCAACCTTTATAGTTTACTTAGTTAAGTACATACCTCAGTAGTAGTAGTAGTAGTAAGTATGTAGTAGTAGTAGTAAGTAAGTAAGTAGTAGTAGTAGTAGTAAGTAAACTATGAAGGTTGGCATTTTCTGTTTTTCTAAACTACTCCGTAAAGGGGGATTGGGGTTGGGATTGGAATCCCCTTGATTGGGGTGTGTCAAAATTTGTATGGAAGAATTTTAACGCGCGGTCCGATTAACTCGAAAGTCAGTATTTATACTTAAGAGCGCGCCTTGGCAGCCCAACGCGAGCGATTTCGTACCTCTCGCCCGCGCCCCCTCTACAATAATACGCGATGGCATAGCGCGCGGCGCGCCACCACCGGCGCAGGCGGCGCGCGGCAACGCGTTCGAGTGCGTGAGTCGAGTTCGAGTTTAAACTGCGCGGTGCCCAGGCGATCAACAGCGTTCTGTGCCGAAGACGGGCCGTGAATATGCCGTTTCGTGAATTTGAACTTGATTCGTATGGCAATAAAAATGTATTCGTAAAAAATTATGTCATTCAAATAAAGTTCAAATTCACGGAAGTATTTGGTACGACGGATCGATCGCGATGTGTAGGTAAAGCATAACATAGCTGATTATAATCAAACGAGCTCATTGTCGGTATAGGTAAATACATAATTATTTGGAAGCTCCGTTCATAGACCTACAAACTGACATACCACCAATATAGTAGGTAAATAGGTACTAGGGCTTCCATCCCGAGACGCGAGTTTCGAAATTTAGAAGCTCGTGTTTTTTTTTTTCGTGGACTCGAGACTATCTAGTCTGATCCGTTATTCAGTCCTCGCGTAGGTACTCAATCTATATATTATGTACTTACCTAAAAGGTTAGTATGAAATAAAATATTATATGTAAATATTCATCAATATTTATTTATTAAACAATTTAATATTCAAAATTATATAATACCATTACAATAACAATAAAAATCCCATAAAAAAATTAAAGTCAAAGTGGTTTCACAAGGTTTCAACAAATTACGCGACGCGCAACATTCGAAGGTACCTATGTATGTACCTAATACAAATATCGTATTACCGTAATAACAAAAAGTAATGTTCCTACAAAAATAAACTCATAACATAACCATAATAACTATGTACCTAGAGCTAGAACAAATGTTTCCTTATAAATAAAAATACTGGCCAAGCAAGTCGGGCCATGCATAGTGGGTTCCGTAGCTGAAATTACAAACGACTATAACATACTACATCCATCGATCCATCCATCCATCCATCGATCCATCGATCCATCGATCCGTCGAACCGTCGATCCGTCGATCCTTCGATCCACCGATCCGTCGATCCAGCGATCCATCGATCCGTCGATCCATCGATCCGTCGATCCATCGATCCGTCGATCCATCGATCCGTCGATCCATCGATCCGTCAATCCACCGATCTGTCGATCCATCGATCCATCAATCCGTCGATCCATCGATCCATCCATCCATCCATCGATCCATCGATCCGTCGATCCATCCATACATCCAACCATCCATCGATCCATGGATCCATCGACCTGTCGATCCATCGATCCATCGATCCGTCGAACCGTCGATCCGTCGATCCATCGATCCATCGATCCGTCGATCCATCGATCCGTCGATCCATCGATTTGTCGATCCATCGATCCGTCAATCCACCGATCCGTCGATCCATCGATCCGTCGATCCGTCGATCCATCGATCCATCCATCCATCTATCGATCCATCGATCCGTCGATCCATCCATACATCCATCCATCCGTCGATCCATGGATCCATCGATCCATCGACCTGTCGATCCATCGATCCATCGATCCGTCGAACCGTCGATCCGTCGATCCATCGATCCATCGATCCGTCGATCCTTCGATCCATCGATCCGTCAATCCATCGATCCGTCGATCCATCGATCCGTCGATCCATCGATCCGTCGATCCTTCGATCCATCGATCCATCAGTCCGTCGATCCATCGATCCATCGATCCATCCATCCATCGATCCATCCATCCATCGATCCATCGATCCATCGGTCCATCGATCCGTCGATCAGTCGATACATCGATGCTTCGATCCGTCGATACATCGATGCTTCGATCCTTCGATCCATCGATCCATCCATCCATCCATCCATCAATCCATCGATCCATCGCGATCCGGCGATCCATCGATCCATCGATCCATCCATCCATCGATCCACAAAAACACATAAAATTTCAAATCACAACGATGCTAAAGAAGTTTTCACTTCAAAAACTTCCCCACTTTACGTGTACCTAAAAAAACCGATAGCGTAAAAAAATTTTTTTTCAAGATTTTATTTTACCACTTTGTCGGCGTGATTAATAATGTACGAACGCCAGCACATCAACCTACCCGAAACTGTCAAATTTTCGCAATCAACTTTGAACCTTATGCTTTAGTGATAAAGTTGAAAATCTATTAAAGAAATTTGACAGATTGTAGTAACTTGATGTGCTGGCGTCTGTACATAATTATATCCATGCCAAATTATAGTTTTCTAATAGTACTAAGAGCCTCTGAGCTAAACTGCGGACGGACATGGCGAAACTATAAGGGTTCCTTTTTGACTACGGAACCCTAAAAAAGTTTTTTTTTCTTTAAATAAAATTCATCAGTTTGAATAAGTAATATTAATTAGTAAAAATATCAGTGATTGAACTAGGATGATATTATTTTGATACTTATTGTATTTTTACCCGCATTATATAGGTAGATAGGTAGGTACACACGGCTACGTATTAAGCTATACATTTCCAGTATATAAGCTGACCTCTCATTGTACGGGAAAGATTCAATTATGTTACATTATGCGATTTAAAATTTACATACATTAATACAAAGCATCACGCCTGTATTGCCCGATGAGGTGGGCAGAGGTGCGGGAATCGAACCCAGGACCTCACAGCTCAGCAGTAGCGCTTGCGACCGCTAGACCAACGAGCCAGGTAAAAAAAATATTAACGGGAATTAAAAATTTACTTACTTTTTTTTCCCTAGGCAATAGATATTCGAAATACCTAAGTAGCTAAGGAAATAAAAGAATTGATACCGTTATATAAATCGGTAGTTAGGTACAGACGCCAGCACACCAAGCTACCCGAAACTGTCAAATTTTCCCATTCAACTTTGAACCTTAAGCTTCAGTGATAAAGTTGAAAATCTATTAAAGATATTTGACAGATTGTAGTAGCTTGACATGCTGGCGTCTGTACTTACTTTTTTCTTTGTTTCGTTCAGAATACGGAGTTGTTCCCTCAAACGTTTTGTTTTGTTTTTGTTTTTTTAAAAAACGTTTCCCCACTCTAGGAATTACTCCTGTATCGTGGGTGCGTTTACAAACATTTAAATTCACATACACAAACATCCAGACCCGGAACAACTACCTGTAGGCAATACAAATATTTGTCCGGTCGGGAATCGAACCCGCGACCGCGACACGCAGCGCAGCAGTCGATCGCTCAGCCACTGCGGCAACCACGGAACAGAAAAAACTGTTTTTTCTGTTCCGTGGCGCCAACCATGTGTCGTATTTTCCGTGAGTTTTCTTTTTGCCCATCTTTATTTACACTAAATAATGATAATAATTTATTATGTTTACACCAAACAGGTTTAACTCCTTTTTACAGTAGGTAATACCTACCACTAAACAAAATAAAAATGTCGAAAATAGTCCTCTCTCTGTAATGTCGCCAAACATAGGTTCGTCCTCCAAGAGATGCCGTAGCAGACTGATTGAATAAATTGAAAAGGATAGCGCTATTACTACCGCGTGCAAAACAAGAGACAGAAAGAGAGTATGCTCGCTTAGAATAAAATGACGCAAGCGCCAAGTCTCTGAATTGCTAATTACGAGGAGAACGAGTAGAAAAATAAAAAAATAATTCTGCACGATTTGAGATAATATTATTACCTATCTATTAGTTTAAAAATCATCATTAAATTCCATAGGGTTTCAGAGATCTAACTCAAAATAAGTGCAAAACGAGGTTTTTTCGTTATTTTTTTTATCGAGATTTTTTTATCCAATCGTGTTTTCGCTTCTACAAATTTAAAGATTATAAGTCCAAGTTTAATGTGTCCAAATAGCAAACTCTCAAGTCTTACAGATACCGATATCTAGATCGCCCAATATCACCAAAACAGCATAATATAGACTCTTAAGACCAAAAATAAAGAATAACGTGTATCATTGTTTTTTGACAATCTTCCCCTAACTGCGCGAAAAGGGGTAGTTAATTTTACAGGGGAGGATTTTACTAAGTGACTTGATTAACTCGAAAATTGGTATAAATAATCTTTGAGTCAAGCAATGGACACATCCCAAACGATTTTTAGAAATTCCACCCCTGTGGGGGTGAAAAGCGGTGTACAGTTTATATGAAGTCTTAATTATTTAGTTAATAAACTTAAAACTAGGCAACAATACTTGCCTAAGCAAGTAATAAAGTATATCATTATTAGTTTATCAAAACTACCCCTCAAAGGGGGTTTAGGGGTGTTAAAGTTTGAGTGGAAAATTTTTAAATTATGGTCCGATTAACTCGAAACTCAGTAAGTATTAATAAGTTTTTGACAGAAAAGAATCAATAATAAGTAATAGTAAGTAGTAGTAATAGTTTTCTGAAATTAACCCCTGACGGGGATAAAGTGGTAATTCGATTATTAAGGGGATTTTAGTGAGTGGCTTGAATAACTCGGAAAAATTGGTACTAATAAAGTTGAACTTGAAACTTGGCACAAATACTTGTCTAAGTAAATTAAGTTCGTAACTTTTTAGAATTCTAAACTACCCTAAAGGGAGTTTGAGGGTGTCAAATTTAGTATGGAAGAATTTTAATGCGCGGTCCAATTAACTCGAAACTCAGTATGTAAGACAAAAATTATTATTATATATGTATATAAAATGATAAACTGACTGACTGGGTGATATATCAACACACAGCGCAAACCACTCGTCCTAGAGATATGAAACTTGGAGGGTGTGTTCTTTGTGAAGAGTAAGTATCCACTAAGAAAGGATTTTTGGTAATTGGAATGGAAGTTTATATGAAAGTCCGTCAGTTTTGAAGGTAGGATCTACAAATTTTTGGTTTAGGCTGACAATTAAAAATTAATTTATGTATCTCAGCGTTTTTGATAATTCTACCCACTAAGGGTTAAAAAGGGGGATGAAGTTGTGTAAGGAAAGTCATTAACTTTCAAAGTAAAAATCACAATATTTGTTATATAGGCTTATGGCTGAAAGCTAACGCAACGGTGTTGTTAGAATTTCAACCGTTAAGGAGGTGAAAAGGGGGATGAAATTTTGTCCTGACTGACTGATTTAACAAGTGTTGCCGATCCCCCTTTTCATTTTGCCCGCATAGAACCCAAAAATTACTCGATTTTGGCACAAAATACCCGCCAACAATTGAAAAAAATATCCGCACCATTATTAGAGCAAAAACCTATGAAAATAGTAAAAATAGGTAAGTAGAAAATGTATTTTTTTTAGTAGAAAAATGAAATAAGTAAGTTTATTTTTTGATAAAGTTATTTAGACTTAGATAAAGACAAAGGGAATAATTTATATGTATACGTTCTAATGCACCGGATGTTTAGTGAAAGAAACATCATTTGCTACTTCCACAGTTTAGCTGCTAACATTTCGCGAGATGGATTAAATTTTACTGAACCTCCTGCTTGTTCGATACCGTCCTTTGTGGCCATTAAGAAGTTTATGGTGTCTGTATTCAAATTGTTTCTATGGCTTGTTTTTATATTTTTGAGGTAGGTAATAAAAAGTTTTTCAACTGGAGCATTAGAACAAGGCAAAACCAACAGTGTCTTGATCACTAATTTTAGATTCAGCAAAGTTTTCGTCTGTTCACGCCGTATACTTGAACTTTAGCCTTTCTATCTTTCAAGTATGATCTTAGCAAATGAAGTGCTGTTTTTCTAATTCCATAGTGCTCCAGTTTCAACAGAAGTGTCTCATGGTTTACGCAATCATCAGGCATCTTGTGCTTCTTCTCAGGCTTTAAAATGTTCTTTATTAGGGTAACACGTGTCAGGTCAGTTGTGCAAGGGTGAAGAGGGAGCCAACTTCACAGGGGAGTATTTTATTACGTAGCTTGATTAACTGGAAAATTGGTAGGTATAAATATTCTTTAAGTCAAGTTATAATAATAATAATACTTTATTTCAGACCATGGTGTCCATTTTGTTAGTAACAATGTTCTTATAGACTAGTGTTAGTAATACTTAAAACTACCCACAACAAAACATAAAAGAAATAAACTCAAACAATCATTACTGCGCCTTTCCATAGATAACAAATGGCGCAGCAATGATTGACGTAGCTACAGTCCAGCCGACTAGCTATCATGCTAAGGACGCTGTTGGCGCTGCCACGTACTCTACGCACCAGGGATGCGCATCTTTTACGCATCGTAGCGTAAAAGCAGTCTACGCGATGTTCAGCAAACATCCCTGATGCACTACAGAATCGCCGCAGCCCCAACAGCACCCTGAATGCATTATTAAATTGGACTCGGAGTGTACTGTAAGATTTTTAAGTACAGTCGGCCCACAGTCTGCACGTGTAAAATGATGTACAATAAGACCTAAACACAGTTCTATCACGGCACTCGTGTAGTTCGTACGTACGCGACTATCGATTACGGTGTAGAATTATTATTAACAAATTCATTTTATTGACGCGCTCATCAGTTATGCAGGATTATACCTAAAATGGCTTCAGATGATAGTGATCAAGGAAAAACTAATTTGGATCGGATTGAGACGGAAGTTAGACAGGTAGATGGATGGACGGGTCAAATAGAAGATGAAGAGAATACGACCGATTCGTTGGAAAATAACAACGAAGGCAACTGCTGCGAAGTACAAAATATGGAGGAAGAGGTAGTAATAGACAGGCAGATAAAACGAGGAAGAGAAGAGGATGAACAGAGCTGGACAATAGTTGAAGGTAATAAAGGAAAAAAACAAAAACAAATCAAGAAAGAGGTTTTTATTTGGAGCAAAGAAAGACTACCAAAACAGTTTGCTATCGCAAAAATGTTTAGCAGTATGGGTGTGACAGAAATAAACAAAATAAGTATCTTAACCCATATAAACTAAAAATTGAGGTTTCTACTGAGGAATGTGCGGGCAGGTTACTGGATAGCCCGGAACTAAAATCCAAAGAGTGGAAAGTTTATAGCGCTATGGATGTGAATATTTCGTACGGTATTATACGGGATGTGGACCTGGAGCTGACTGATGAGGAGGCATTAACATCCATAAAGTGTACTAAAGAAATTCAAATTGTATCACTAAAACGACTGCAAAGACGAGATGAAGAAGGCCGGTGGGTACCTAGTGAAGTAGCGAAGGTGGGCTTCAGGGGTTCATACTTGCCACCATTTATATATGTAGATTGTTTACGTGCCAAAGTTGAACCTTATGTTTTCCCAGTAACGCAGTGTTCAAACTGTTGGAAGTTTGGGCACGTTAAAGCAAGATGTACGTCAAAAAAAACCATATGTCCTAAGTGCACAGAAGAACACAATAACTGTGAAGTCGAAATATTTAAATGCGTGAACTGTCGGGGTGACCACATGGCGCTGAATAGAAGTTGTCCAATATATGTTCGGGAGAAGCGCGTCAGGGAGCTTATGTCTGAATTCAACTGTACATATCAAGTAGCCTGCAATATGTATGTTAGACCCAAGTCACCAATTGGTTTAAAGACAGTGAGAGATAAGGATATGCCACAGACCGACGACAACAATAGCTTTAGTGGTTTACTATTGGAAGAAATGAGAAATCAGCATAAATATGCACCGAGTCAATTCCCACCTTTATTTACACAGAAACGACCGAAATCTCCGATAGGAAATAATAAAAACAAGCGATTACATTCGCAAAGTGTCGACAAGACGTATTGGTGGGGACAGCGGGAGTCACCGGACTGCATTCCAACCCCGCCGCCCGCGCCGCCGCCGCCACCAGCTGCTACTGATAACGATCTTGGTGACAGCGTAAACAATAACCGGCAGGTACATCTTGATGAGTTAATTACACGTTTGAAAGATATTATTTTTATGCGAGATCTTAGTTTCAAAGATAAGTGTAATAATGTAATTAAGTGTTGTATTGAATGGATAATATTATGTGTGATCGATCGTATGTCTGAGTGGCCTATTTTAAATACGTGTTTAGAGTTGCTTTTCGGACTTAGTAAGTAATGGATCCTATACATAAAATTGTTCAGTTAAAGTTGTTGCAGTGGAACGCACATAGTTTAAGACCTAAAATTAAAGCCTTTGAGAATCTTTTATTGATAGATAAAATTCACATTTGCATTATATCAGAGACATGGCTTGAACCAGACAGTCACTTGAAAATTGGTAATTATTGTATATTTAGACAAGACCGGGATTCATACGGTGGGGTTGCAATTGTAGTCCATAATTCCATCAAAGCACAAATCACTAATTTTAGCTTATGTAATCGTAGCATTCAAGTTATTTTATTTATTTATTTATTTTATTTATTTTATTTTAAAGAAGGCTTACAGACTAACAAACACATGAAATAAACAAATGTAATATTAAAATGCTAATAACAAGCCTCCACATATAGTTTAACGAAATAGTCGATAAAAAGTAAGTACATACAAGTTAATATAACTAGTAAGAGTATAATTAGTAATATAATTAGTAGACAAGTTAACTATCCTTGAAAAAAGACTGTGCCAAAAGCCGTCTTAAGGTCGCCACACTGGTGCAGAACAAGTCGACATTAAGGTCCCTAGGAAGCCTATTGAAACTAAGTGCACTTCTTATTGAGAAAACATTCCGCCTGTAATTGGTCATTGCAAAAGGTACATTTAATATTGGCCGTTGACGTAACCCCATAAGATTCGTGCGCAATGACAGATTAGCAACGAGTTCAGGACAGTCAATGTGGCCATTTGCGATACCCAACAGCAAACTCATGTCTCCAATATTACGTCTCATCTCCAAAGGAAGGCAAGTTCTCCACATTAGAATATTTAACTGTGATTTTTTAGAAAATATTGTTGCGGTGTACTGTCCTCCTAATATTCACACTACAGATAACGATTGGAAAATGCTATTTTCTAAATGGTCAAGTAAGACTTTTATCGGGGGAGACTTCAACGGGCATCATACAAATTGGTCATACAAAAGCGATCAGAGGGGTATACAAATACACGATGCAGCTGATGATTGGCAGTATGTCTCTCTCAATACTGGAGACCCTACCAGACTTAATTTTGTATTAAATCAGCTTCAAGAAAGTTCGCCCGATATCACATTCGCGTCATCAGATATAGCACTACGATTCAAGTGGAAGGTTTCACAGGAAAATTTAGGTAGTGACCACTTAATGGTTCTTATAACCACAGAAATAAGCGGTAGTAATTTTATTAAATCGAAACGTAATTTTAAAAATGGTTGTTGGCTTAAATATAAGGAAATAATAAGAAGTAAAATAAGTAGTATTAGTTTAGCAGGTAACACCCAACAAATTTATGATGATCTTATGGATTTAATTAACTTTGCATCACAATTGTCAATTCCAAACATTAAGATATGTGAAGATCCCACCAGAAAGTTTATTCCAAGATCATATTGGTCCCCCGAGTTGTCTAGGGTAGTTGCAGAGCGTAGATGGGCATTAGCACAGATTAGAAAGAACCCTACCCCTACAAATTTCATCATTTTTAAACAGAAAGTTGCTGCAGCACAGAGACTTATTCGTAAAGCTAGTTCAGATTCATTCCATCAATTCTGTGATAGTATGAGTGAGATGGTGTCTAGTAGCGAGTTGTGGAACAAAATGCGATGGCTCAAAGGATACCGTACTAGTAGAGTTTGTTTGGATGCAGAGAGGGCTGGTGAGTTTCTACGACAATTGACTCCAGATTACGTTATTCCACAAGATCCCATCTTTAGTTCAAATAATTTACAGCTGGAGGCACAGATTTCGGAACAGGAGCTCTCTAATGTACTGAAGATGAAGGATACCGCTCCAGGGGAGGACGATATTTCCTATTCAATGATTTACAATTTTCCGAGCAAACAGATGATAGTTGAATTGTTTAACAAATGTTTATCCGAAGGTGAAGTACCAAGTCAGTGGAGGAATGTTAAAGTAGTACCTGTACCGAAACCTGGGCGCGATCCAAGCAATATAACATCCTTGAGACCTATATCACTCATATCTTGTCTTTGTAAAACCTTACACAATATTATAACGCGACGTCTTGAGTGGTTTTTTGAAAATAGTAATCTTTTTTCCAAAAATACAGTGGGGTTTAGGAGATCGCAGTCTGGCCTCGACAATCTTGTACGACTAGTATTACAAATTCAAATAGGTTTTTCTAACAATCAAAAGTCATTGGGATGTTTCGTTGATATAGACAACGCATATAATAATGTTAATATATTCAAAGTAGTATCTAAACTTGATGAGCTGGGGGTGGGGGCTTCTATTTGTAAATATATATGGGAATACTTAAAAGAGAGACACTTAACTGTAGCACAAGTGGGGAATAATGTTTCGATTACAAGATGGACATGCAAAGGTTTAGCCCAAGGAGACCCGATGTCTCCAATATTATTTAACATGGTTACTAGTGATATTTGCAAAGAAATTATGAGTGTATATATATCCCAGTACGCAGATGATTTCGTTCTGTATATTTCTGGACAAGACATTAGATTTATGACTGCAACTCTTCAGGAAGCCTTAGATAAATTAACGTATTTGCTGGAAGTATTGGGTCTGGAACTATCTCCCACAAAGAGTAAAATATGTTTATTTTCTAGAGCAAAGTCATTACATCAGGTAAATGTCAATATTAACAATGTCGGTTTGGAAACAGTTCCTGTTGTTAAATATTTGGGACTCTGGCTAGATTCATCATTGAGATGGCGCAAACACATCAATGAAACCTGTGAAAGAAGTATGAGATTTTTAAATGTTATTAAGGTACTGGCAGGTTCGTCATGGGGAGTCCATCCATTGCATTTAAGACGCCTATATATTGCAATAATTCGCAGTCGGTTAGATTATGCAAGTTTTTTATTCGATAATAGCGCTAAGACCAATATTTCGAAATTAGACAAAATCCAAAACCAAGCCATGAGAATAGTAGGCGGTTTTTTAAAAAGTTGCCCTATCCATGTGATGGAATCGGAGTTGTGTTTGCCACCATTATTTATTAGACGAAAATATTTAGCCACAAAATTTTGCTTAAAAGCTAAATCTATTGTTGATGGTGAAACCATTTCAGTAATATCAAAATTAACTCCGATATGCGAGCAGGAATCATATTGGCGCAATAAGAAAAAACCGTTGCTAACTATTGTATACAGTGAGTTGTCCAATGTAACTTTACATCGTTCCAAAGTTCTAGAGATGTTCTCACTGTCGACATGGATGGCAAATATTGATATAAAGTCACACATTAACTTAAATATTAATGATATAACAGCACCTAAAAGATCTCATACTTCTGTAGCATTATTAAGAAAATCTGCTGAAACTATCACAGGGAACTATGACGGATTCTATCGAATTTACAGTGATGGGTCCAAGGACGATTATGGAACAGGAGCAGCCTTTTTTGATCCTCAATCTAATACGGGAGCAAGCTTTACGCTGAACCACAAAGTGTCTATAATGGCAGCGGAATTGTATGCTATTTCGGAATGTTTATCGTACTTGATGTCATGCAGTTATTCTAAATGGTTGATACTTTGTGATTCAAAAAGCGCTCTGCAGCATATAGCTCGGTGCACCTCGGGAATACGAGGTCTGCCCGTAGCTTATTCCATACTAGAAATATATTTAAGATTGAGGAAAAGTGGTAAAACTGTTAAGTTCCAGTGGATTCCATCACATGTTGGTTTGATGGGAAACGAGCAGGTCGATAGGTTGGCAAAGTTAGGAACCTATGAAGGAATCTCTGTCAGCCATCTACCCTTCTTCACAGATTTATTAAGAGATGTCAAAGTAATCTGTTATTGCATGTGGAAGACTTACTTTGACAAAAGATCTGAGGAGAAGGGTATATGGTACAGAACAATTCAGTCGGAACCGCCACGGATTCCTTGGTTCTCTGAAGTACAGATGAACAGACAACTGTTAGTGATGGGTATGCGTTTGCGATCTGGGCACATTCCATTAAATGCGTTCGGGCATCTGATGAAGATTATTGACACCCCAAATTGTCTGATTTGCAACATGAGGGAAGATGCCTACCACGCTCTGGTGGAGTGTGCTCGGGTTGGAGCAGAACGGAGAACGATAGAAACTGAAGCGAGAGTTATGTTAAGAGATGTTGGAATATGTAATTTGATATTGTCTAAACCTACGTCCAAATTAGCTGTTAAGATATATAAGTTAACTGTAAAACTAATTAAGTTAAGATCCTAGTTTTTATTTAGATTATAATTATTATGTAAAACTACGAGGCTGGCATAATCGCGTCGCGATTAAAGCCTTTTCCAAAATAAAGATTAAAAAAAAAAAAAAAAAAAAGACCTAAACAGTGTAATTTTGACTTCTGTCGAACAACGTGCAAACCTGCGAGCTATCATATTCGCCCGCACTGCCAGCGCCCTCCGTTCCCTCTCGATGTCATCATTGTCCTTGAGGTCAGAGGTCAGCATATGTCCTAAGTACTTAAATTTAGACACCCTACGCAAAGCTGTACCATTAAGCGTAATGTTAGGAAACACGTTACCTATACTGTTTCCTCTGGCCTCAAAGACCATGACTTCACTTTTGAGTGGATTATATTTTAATCCGTGTTGCTCGGTATATGCTTCACAGATGGTAAGCAGTTTTTAATCCCATATACCGATGCACTCAGTAGCACCATGTCATCAGCATAGCTTATGTTGTTTAC
Organism: Luperina nickerlii; assembly: GCA_963855955.1. Taxonomy (NCBI): domain Eukaryota; kingdom Metazoa; phylum Arthropoda; class Insecta; order Lepidoptera; family Noctuidae; genus Luperina; species Luperina nickerlii. The sequence continues at coordinate 20,776,004 of OY979681.1, read as the reverse complement.
ATCAATTCCGTCTATGTGACAACCTACCCGGGTGCTACTGAGTGTCACAATCAGATCGTTCATATACAGGTTGAATAGGGTTGGCGAGGACAATCCCCCCTGCCTCACCCCGCACTCCAACCTGTACGATTGTGACATGGTTCCCGACCATCGCACGTCATTGACCTGATTTCCGTACCAGTACTTGCAGATATTGATGAGTTCAATTGGCAGATTAGTGTTTTCTAACTTTTTCCATAGAATATCATAGGAAACCAGGTCAAAGGGTTTCGAAAGGTCAAGAAAGCATGCGTGAACTGCAGTTTGACGTCTTGTGTAGTATTTGACAGCATGCTTAACACACAAAACTGCACTTTCAGTGGATAGTCCGCCCCGGAAGCCGAACTGATTGTCATGAAGTTCAATGTGTTTGGTCAGCTGTGAGTTCAACTTGCTGTCAAATACCTTCGATACTACGGTGGCAAGAGAGATAGGTCTGTAGTTATTCCTATCTGATAGATCAGCTGTCTTATTTTTAACGATAGGTATTACAATGGTTTTAATCATCTCTTCACGCAGATATGAGTGGCTAAGACAAAGGTTAAACAGCATAGCCAATAATCTCGGTAAGTGGGGTCCAGCATGCTGCAGATGTTCAATGCTCAACCCGTCATGGCCGGGAGATTTACCTCTAGTCATTGATTTGATTATCAACTTCAATTCTCTAGTTGTACATCTAAAACCTATCTTTTCACCGTTCTTAACATTGATCACTGACTGCGAGGACCCCAATGGCGATTTGACAGTAAAATGTTGTCGAAACAGATCTGCTACTTCACCAGCATCGCTTACGCCGTCGATACACACAGGAGTAACTGGTTTGTTATTAAGTTTATTTGTAGCTTTCCAAAAAGATCGTTTTTTGAGTGATGCGAGGCCCAAATATCCATTTTTACCCGCTCTTCATGGTTCTGACACCATCTCAGTCGGTTCTTAAAGATTTTCCTGGCCTCACACATTTCGTTAAAAATAGCACCTGAATTTGGTTTGCCATACCAACACAACAAATAAAATGTCTGCTTAGCTTCCTTGTGTGCCTCGCCAACATGTAAGTTCCACCCTGCAACAGGTTTCTTTTTCTTACGTATATTTTTACTATGTTTGCCACACAATGCTGCCTCTCTAAATATTTTTACAATATTGTTATACAAACTGTCAATGACTTGTCTATGCTGCAAAATATTAAAAGTGTAATCTGCACATTTGGTAAACTCCTCTGGAAAGTCAAGAAGTCTCAAGAGTCTATGACATTCAGTCATGTATTGATTAACTTGATCTACACTTCTATCCCCCCATATAACATCATTTACAGTCGGTTTATAGTCTATTATCGTAGGTGAGACTATGCCCGGATTACACTCCAATATTAACGGACAGTGGTCCGACCACAGCACATCATACTTAACAAACACACTGCGCACTGACGGCACAGCTGTCTTAGAGACTATACAGTGATCAAGCCATCTTTGTGATCCGTGAGCCTCGCTCACAAAAGTGAAACAATCAAACGAATTAGAAACGCCCTTCAACATTTCTACATCAATACAAGTCCACTCCTGGTCCTCACAAAATAACGATAGTTCGTTACAAAATTGTTCAGTAGGGTGCGCATTAAAGTCACCTAGTATGTATACACAATCAATGTTGCAACTATCTATGATAGCGCTTACCGACCCGAGGATGTCCGTAAACTCGACTAGATTCGCCGCTGCGTCCACAGGCATGTAAACATTTACCACTAGTATAGACCGCTCAGGCAACACTACGCATATCGCACATATTCGCGGATTATTGCACTGCACCACTGTCACATTAGGAAACACTTTTTGCCGCCCTTTGGCGGCATTCCGAGACCGCCGCGTGAGGACGTCCTCGTAACATGCCCGCCGACATGTCCACCGCCGAGGTCCCCGTGCAGCTAAACTCGTCATCAATACTGCTCAAGTATGAAATATCACTGGGCAACAACCAGTGGCGTGCCTAGGGGTCAAAATTAGGCCAAGCCCACAGATTTTCAACGCATAAAAAAACGCCCAACTGAGGGATTGGCTGATTTTCAGTTATTAATGTTTGTGTTCGAGTTCATTGACTTGTATTTTTTTAATATACCTATTTATTTATTGATAGGTTTAAGTAAGTTTGTAGTTGTGAATTATAATTTTATTAGGGCAAGCCGGGCTTTTCGGCTTCTATGAAGGTACCGCCACTGGCAACAACCATGTCTCCTGAAGACCTATCATGTCACATGTTTTACACAGCTCACGTATTCAAACTACAGAGCGCTTGAACTCTTAGAATTAAAAGTAGCAAATTTGTAAACGTCACTAGCCATTTAATTTGTTATAATGACCGTCATCAGAAACTTTTACTTTTACTGTCTCTGTGGATCTCTTCTTAAAATGCACAAAGCGTCTGAAAATGATACCACACGGCCATAGTTTCTCATCCAAGAAAATCTGTACTTTTGATGCAGATACAAAGAACTTATAAGCGTCATGGTCACTTAGCTAGCTTAGTTATAGAAACATCCCAGAAGATTTTTTATAATTTCATTTGGTTATTAAACTTGAAACGGGCATATTTGGTCAGTAATTAATGAAGATTGTCACTTTTAGTTTTAAAAAAACCGCTCACAGAGGATTTAGGGGGTGACAAAGTTGATAGGTTGTTAGAAAAATATGTAATCCGCTGTCGGATTAACTCGTCACTCGGTACTACTAAAACAAAAAATAGAAAAGTATGTGATTTAGGGTTTTTAATAAATCGACTGCTACCAAGGTGGAAAAGGGTAATAAAGTTTAAGGGGTGGATTCTACTGCTTGCTTCCATTAAATCGAAAGTAGGTCCATACCTATTTTCGAGTTAATGGAAGCGTCTTTGAGTCATGTTATGAACACTACCCAGACGATCAACGGCGATTTTTCAAAATTCCACCCCTGTGGGGGTGAAAAGCGGTGATACGGAAAATAATTTGGTACTTTACGGTAAATAATTTGGTACTAAATGAAAAGAAAACCAAATGCATTAGATTTAAATTACCTAATGTTAGAAGTAGTGAATGTGACATCATACTGAATGGAGAAAAACTGGAATTTGTTGATCAAACTGTTTTTCTGGGAATCACGCTAGACGACAAATTACAATGGGGACCTCACATAACATCTCTTGCGGGGCGAATTAGCTCGGCCGCTTATGCTGTTAGAAAGATAAGACAATTAACTGATATAGAAACCGCGCGTTTAGTCTATTTTAGCTACTTTCACAGCATTATGTCGTACGGCATTTTACTATGGGGTCGAGCTGCTGACATTGAATCCATCTTTATTTTGCAAAAAAGAGCTGTCAGAGCCATTTATAATCTACGTCGCCGCGAATCTCTCAGGGAACTTTTTAAAAAGATTAATATTATGACGGTACCTTGCCAATTCATTTATGAAAATATTATGTATGTAAGAAAAAATCTACATCTTTTTAATAAAATAAGCGATAGACATAATTTTAATACTAGAAATAAAGATAAAATACATCAACCATTTTTCAGATTAGCCAAGCTTTTATGAGTTACTGTGTTAAATGTTACAATAAAATACATTGCGATGTATTGCAATTAAATGAAAGAAAATTTAAAACTCACATTAAACGTACACTTTGTAAACAAGCATACTATAAATTAGAAGATTATATCCAAGATAAGAACGCTTGGAAACATGCTGGTCCTGCTCCATAGGACAATCTGGAGCCTAGACAAAATCAAACTGGTTGCTAATTTAATTGTAAATTTATACTTTTTTTTGACATTGATTTACATTCTGTAACTACTTTACTACTCACACCCTGACTTATTACTTGTAATTTTTTTTTAATGAAAATCCTTTACTTTTACCATGTTTGTAAATATGTGAGCACCATGTATCTATCAGATAATTAATTTATATGTCATGGTTTTATTTTTAAGTCTTTTACCTATTGTGGTATAGTAATTTTATTTTAGGTGCATCGTGTTCACATATTATTATTATATAATTAATGTATGCAAAATTTTGTAAAATATTTTAAAAGAGTAACGGTGGAGTTTCTTGCCCGTTCTTCTCCATACGAAAACTACCTTTTGGAATGGGCGACTAGAATCAATTCTATTTGTTGTATTTTCTGACGTTCAAAAGTGCCTTTTATGTGCCTATTTGAAATAAATGCTTTGACTTTGACTTTGATACAGTTTATTTGAAAAATCTGATCCCTTTGATCTATAAACTTAAGAGCGCGCCTTGGCAGCCCAACGCGAGCGATTTCGTACCTCTCGCCCGCGCCCCCTCTACAATAATACGCGATGGCATAGCGCGCGGCGCGCCACCACCGGCGCAGGCGGCGCGCGGCAACGCGATCGAGTGCGTGAGTCGAGTTCGAGTTTAAACTGCGCGGTGTCCTGGCCGCCCGGTGTTCAACAGCGTTCTGTGCCGAAGACGGGCCGTGAATATGCCGTTTCGTGAATTTGAACTTGATTCGTATGGCAATAAAAATGTATTCGTAAAAAATTATGTCGTTCAAATAAAGTTCAAATTCACGGAAGTATTTGGTACGACGGATCGATCGCGATGTGTAGGTAAAGCATAAAATAGCTGATTATAATCAAACGAGCTCATTGTCGGTATAGGTAAATACATAATTATTTGGAAGCTCCGTTCATAGACCTACAAACTGACATACCACCAATATAGTAGGTAAATAGGTACTAGGGCTTCCATCCCGAGACGCGAGTTTCGAAATTTAGAGGCTCGTGTTTTTTTTTTCGTGGACTCGAGACTATCTAGTCTGATCCGTTATTCAGTCCTCGCGTAGGTACTCAATCTATATATTATGTACTTACCTAAAAGGTTAGTATGAAATAAAATATTATATGTAAATATTCATCAATATTTATTTATTAAACAATTTAATATTCAAAATTATATAATACCATTACAATAACAATAAAAATCCCATAAAAAAATTAAAGTCAAAGTGGTTTCACAAGGTTTCAACAAATTACGCGACGCGCAACATTCGAAGGTATGTATTACCTAATACAAATATCGTATTACCGTAATAACAAAAAGTAATGTTCCTACAAAAATAAACTCATAACATAACCATAATAACTATGTACCTAGAACAAATGTTTCCTTATAAATAAAAATACTGGCCAAGCAAGTCGGGCCATGCATAGTGGGTTCCGTAGCTGAAATTACAAACGACTGTAACATACTAAATCCATCGATCCATCCATCCATCCATCGATCAATCGATCCGTCGATCCATCCATACATCCATCCATCGATCCATGGATCCATCGATCCATCGACCTGTCGATCCATCGATCCGTCGAACCGTCGATCCGTCGATTCATCGATCCGTCGATCCATCGATCCGTCGATCCGTCAATCCACCGATCTGTCGATCCATCGATCCATCGATCCGTCAATCCGTCGATCCATCGATCCATCCATCCATCGATCCATCGATCCGTCGATCCATCCATACATCCAACCATCCGTCGATCCATGGATCCATCGATCCATCGACCTGTCGATCCATCGATCCATCGATCCGTCGAACCGTCGATCCGTCGATCCATCGATCCGTCTATCCATCGATCCATCGATCCGTCGATCCATCGATCCGTCAATCCGCCGATCCGTCGATCCATCGATCCGTCGATCCGTCGATCCATCGATCTGTGGGGACTGTGTCTTACGTACCCATCCCTTGCATAGTTTTAAGAATGTAATATTTTTATAGAGGAACTTATTGTATTAATTTTTAGAAAGTTTCATTTTTGTGTTTTTCCCACGTTGAACATCTGCAAGCGATTTAAGTTATAGGTACTATTGTTTATTTTCATGATTCTTTACTTTTAGTTAAGGTTCTTCATTGTTCTATTATGTTTAGTTTTACCATTCATGTAACCTTATTTAATTTTACTTTTTCGTGTCAAGTGTAACTGCTAGCTTTAGTTACTTGATATCGTAATAAATTAATCGTTACTTATTTACAACTTACTTCTGTGTATCACTCGCCCACACGGTCACGAATTCCCCACAGTGGGGGTATTCGGCTGTCTACGTTTACGCACTGTCACGAACTCACGCTATATGATAGTTTTGATCACGTCGGGGTCACCACTGTGGTGATTTCGTGACCGTGGTGGGCAAGTGATACACAGAAGTAAGTTGTAGATAACTAGCGATTAATTTATTACGATATCAAGTAACTAAAGCTAGCAGTTACACTTGACACGAAAAAGTAAAATTAAATAATGTTACATGAAGAGTAAAACTAATAGAAACACGAAGCTCGCCGTAAACTATTACGGCGAGCTTCGGCGAGTAAAGTATGATCGGGGGTCAGAGAGGACCTCGCACGATCGTAGTTCAGCACAGACTGAAGCTCCGAACCAAAACTCTCCCAAATCTGCCGTTCACTAAACAAAGGACGCGGCAAATTTGGGAGAGTTTTGGTTTTACTTTTTCGTGTCAAGTGTAACTGCTAGCTTTAGTTACTTGATATCGTAATAAATTAATCGCTAGTTATCTACAACTTACTTCTGTGTATCACTTGCCCACCACGGTCACGAAATCACCACAGTGGTGACCCCGACGTGATCAAAACTATCATATAGCGTGAGTTCGTGACAGTGCGTAAACGTAGACAGCCGAATACCCCACAGTGGTGACCCCGACGTGATCAAAACTATCATATAGCGTGAGTTCGTGACAGTGCGTAAAGAGTTTCGCGAGTGTTAAATCAAGGTACGTGTTAAAATGGCGAGCGATCCAGCTACCGACGACGTGAAGCATCACCGTCGCAGCAGAGCCGCAATGCGCGCATACAGACGAAACCAGTCGCAGCCGGGAAACGCCAGCGGGAGTCACTAGCCGCGGATAACGCGCATTCCCAGCCAGCCAGCTCCCACGGCTTCAACGGGTATCCTGACCACCAGCATGCAGCGACCGCGCATACCTGGTCATCACCCTCAGCCTCATCAGCAACCTCGGCACAGCACACTGCACTTTCGGCCGGTCAACAAGCAGAGCTCAATTCCTCTCCTGATCGACGCAGCATCCAGCCTTAACCCGGCGCTGTACCCCATCCGACGGACTGGAGCATAACGCAGCGCCCACGCCACCCCGACTCACTGGGGACATCTTCGCAGATAGTTCCGACTCACCGTGAACTATGCGGCAACCGGTTCCTCACTGGAACCTAAGTTGGCCTGGCAAGCATATTCCTCGCCGTTCTGGTCGCTGTACCACATCCGACGCACTGGAGCATAACGCAGCGCCCGCGCCACCCCGACTCACTGGGGACATCTTCGCAGACAGTTCCGACTCACCGTGAACTATGCGGCAACCGGTTCCGACTCACTGGAACCTAAGTTGGCCTGGCAAGCATATTCCTCGCCGTTCTGGTAGGCGAGTTAAATTTCCTGATTACTATCAGGCAGGTGTTTCGTGATCTTTATCACTGGTAGGGGGGTACTGTGGGGACTGTGTCTTACGTACCCATCCCTTGCATAGTTTTAAGAATGTAATATTTTTATAGAGGAACTTATTGTATTAATTTTTAGAAAGTTTCATTTTTGTGTTTTTCCCACGTTGAACATCTGCAAGCGATTTAAGTTATAGGTACTATTGTTTATTTTCATGATTCTTTACTTTTAGTTAAGGTTCTTCATTGTTCTATTATGTTTAGTTATCTTGTATTGTACCCATTTGCTATTTTTAGTTAAGGTTCATTGTTCTGTTATTTTCAGTTGTCTTGTATTGTACCCATCTGCATTTCTCGTGTTTTATTATACTTTTAAAAGGCAGATGTGGATTTGCCGCGTCCTTTGTTTAGTGAACGGCAGATTTGGGAGAGTTTTGGTTCGGAGCTTCAGTCTGTGCTGAACTACGATCGTGCGAGGTCCTCTCTGACCCCCGATCATACTTTACTCGCCGAAGCTCGCCGTAATAGTTTACGGCGAGCTTCGTGTTTCTATTAGTTTTACTCTTCATGTAACATTATTTAATTTTACTTTTTCGTGTCAAGTGTAACTGCTAGCTTTAGTTACTTGATATCGTAATAAATTAATCGCTAGTTATCTACAACTTACTTCTGTGTATCACTTGCCCACCACGGTCACGAAATCACCACAGTGGTGACTTCGACGTGATCAAAACTATCATATAGCGTGAGTTCGTGACAGTGCGTAAACGTAGACAGCCGAATACCCCACAGATCCATCCATCCATCTATCGATCCATCGATCCGTCGATCCATCCATACATCCATCCATCCGTCGATCCATGGATCCATCGATCCATCGACCTGTCGATCCATCGATCCATCGATCCGTCGATCCATCGATCCGTCGATCCATCGATCCGGCGATCCATCGATCCGGCGATCCATCGATCCATCGATCCGTCAATCCATCGATCCGTCGATCCATCGATCCGTCGATCCATCGATCCGTCGATCCTTCGATCCATCGATCCATCAGTCCGTCGATCCATCCATCCATCGATCCATCCATCCATCGATCCATCGATCCATCGGTCCATCGATCCGTCGATCAGTCGATACATCGATGCTTCGATCCGTCGATACATCGATGCTTCGATCCTTCGATCCATCGATCCATCCATCCATCCATCCATCCATCAATCCATCGATCCATCGCGATCCGGCGATCCATCGATCCATCGATCCATCCATCCATCGATCCACAAAAACACATAAAATTTCAAATCACATCGATGCTAAAGAAGTTTTCACTTCAAAAACTTCCCCACTTTACGTGTACCTAAAAAAACCGATAGCGTAAAAAAATTTTTTTTTCAAGATTTTATTTTACCACTTTGTCGGCGTGATTAATAATGTACGAACGCCAGCACATCAACCTACCCGAAACTGTCAAATTTTCGCAATCAACTTTGAACCTTATGCTTTAGTGATAAAGTTGAAAATCTATTAAAAGTAAAGTAAAGTAGTAAAGATTCAATTATGTTACATTATGCGATTTAAAATTTACATACATTAATACAAAGCATCACGCCTGTATTGCCCGATGAGGTGGGCAGAGGTGCGGGAATCGAACCCAGGACCTCACAGCTCAGCAGTAGCGCTTGCGACCGCTAGACCAATGAGCCAGGTAAAAAAAAAAATTACGGGAATTAAAAATTTACTTACTTTTTTTTTCCCTAGGCAATAGACATTCGAAATACCTAAGTAGCTAAGGAAATAAAAGAATTGATACCGTTATATAAATCGGTAGTTAGGTACAGACGCCAGCACACCAAGCTACCCGAAACTGTCAAATTTTCCCATTCAACTTTGAACCTTAAGCTTCAGTGATAAAGTTGAAAATCTATTAAAGAAATTTGACAGATTGTAGTAGCTTGACATGCTGGCGTCTGTACTTACTTTTTTCTTTCTTTCGTTCAGAATACGGAGTTGTTCCCTCAAACGTTTTGTTTTGTTTTTGTTTTTTTAAAAAACGTTTCCCCACACTAGGAATTACTCCTGTATCGTGGGTGCGTTTACAAACATTTAAATTCACATACACAAACATCCAGACCCGGAACAACTACCTGTAGGCAATACAAATATTTGTCCGGTCGGGAATCGAACCCGCGACCGCGACACGCAGCGCAGCAGTCGATCGCTCAGCCACTGTGGCAACCACGGAACAGAAAAAACTGTTTTTTCTGTTCCGTGGCGCCAACCATGTGTCGTGTTTTCCGTGAGTTTTCTTTTTGCCCATCTTTATTTACACTAAATAATGATAATAATTTATTATGTTTACACCAAACAGGTTTAACTCCTTTTTACAGTAGGTAATACCTACCACTAAACAAAATAAAAATGTCGAAAATAGTCCTCTCTCTGTAATGTCGCCAAACATAGGTTCATCCTCCAAGAGATGCCGTAGCAGACTGATTGAATAAATTGAAAAGGATAGCGCTATTACTACCGCGTGCAAAACAAGAGACAGAAAGAGAGTATGCTCGCTTAGAATAAAATGACGCAAGCGCCAAATCTCTGAATTGCTAATTACGAGGAGAACGAGTAGAAAAATAAAAAAATAATTCTGCACGATTTGAGATAATATTATTACCTATCTATTAGTTTAAAAATCATCATTAAATTCCATAGGGTTTCAGAGATCTAACTCAAAATAAGTGCAAAACGAGGTTTTTTCGTTATTTTTTTTATCGAGATTTTTTTATCCAATCGTGTTTTCGCTTCTATAAATTTAAAGATTATAAGTCCAAGTTTAATGTGTCCAAATAGCAAACTCTCAAGTCTTACAGATACCGATATCTAGATCGCCCAATATCACCAAAACAGCATAATATAGACTCTTAAAAAAAGGCCCGAATACTTACTTATCTAAATAAACGATAAAGATCATAAATATAGATTTTCGACATTTTTAGAGGAAAGTACGAATTTCATGCGGACGAAGTCGCGGGCAGAAGCTAGTCGGAAATAAAATGACCAACTACCTTCATATTTCTATAAATATGTAAGTAACTGTCTGCATTTTTTTTATTTGAAATGGGTTTGCTCTTGACTCTAGTCTAGGTCAGAGATGACAGAGACAAAGTCTACGATGGAGTGAGCTTACCCAGAAGAAACCTGTTCACTCTTACTTTGAAGAGATTCGGGTTGTATGCACTCGGAAACACAAACGCAGGTAGAGAGTTCCACTCTTTTGCTGTGCGCATTATAAAGGACATTTGAAAACGCTTAATGCGAATTAGTGGAATAGCAACTAGGCAGGCATGGTAACTTGCAGTGCGTTTGGATGTCCGAAGGTAGATGGGGGCCGGTGGAATGAGGTCGTGGAGTTCTTGGGCACACTCACCGAAGTACAATCTGTAGAAGACCGACAAGCAGGCAACCTTGCGTCGATGAGCCAAGCTGTGAAGATTCGCATCCACCAGTTTTACGCCGCCAATGAGCCTCTTAGCTCTGCGTTCCACCGAGTCAAGCGCGGCAAGTTAGTATTTCGCTGAGCCATCCCAAAGGTGGCTGCAATACTCCATGCAGGATCGGACTTGTGCTTTGTAAAGGGTTAAAAGCTGTCCAGGCGTAAATAACGCTTCACCTTATTAAGGATGCCCAGCTTCTTGGCCGCAGTTTGGGCTTTGTACTCGATGGTGGCGCCGAAGTTGAGACTAGATGTCAACTCCATGCCCAGGAGCTCGAGCCGATCTGTTACAGAAACAGATGTACCCCGAAAAGTAGGAGTCTGGTCGAAACGACTCCTTTTGGCGGTAAAAACACGCCTGTGTTTTGGTGGCGTTAAAAGAAACCAAATTGTCATCACCCCACAGGGAGACAAGGCTTAAGGTCAAATCTGTCCGCTCCACCATGGCCTCTCTCAAGAAACGAACTTCGGCCCCGCTGGCCCTTGCGCTGGACAAGTATCTCTCTGAAACAGTACTGTCATCTGCGTACCCAACAATACCAGGCTGAAGTAGGTCATTGATGTGCAGCAGGAAAAGAGTTGCAGAGAGAACAGACCCCTGTACGTGTTCAGTTTGTTCTGACTGGCTGCACACGTTCTCTTGCACACATGAGTCGCTGCACAAGAGTACGTCGTGATTTATATTTCATCATAGTTCGGTACGTTTATGCGCGTGACGAACCACGAAAACTTTCATCCTAATTCAAATCTCACAAATAAAACAGAATCATAGCAATAATTCGTGTTTTATCTTCTTTCTCAATGAACTGATCAATAGCGCTCGCCTCCCTGCCTCGGTCGTGTTCGTTGAGCGGTTTTACTAAACTTCGTATATCACATTAATGAGAGCTATTTGTTTTTCCTGACAATTAATCAAAGTCATTAATTTCCGCAATTTGGCGCCCGAGCCGAGTGGCGTGGCGCCGAGCAAACCCGACCGCGCCCGAACAGAAACCGGAGCTACCGGCATTAGATGGTGTGACGCAACCAGTCGGCACTGTCGGCAGCAGGATTCAGGAATCGATATGATTAATACCTAACATTTTCTAATGCGCACACGACGTTTCCCGATTAACGTATAACCCAGTTCTGACACAAACATTTATAATATGCTCCGGGCGGCGACACAACACGTATTGGATGAGCTAATTCCGGAGTTCGGGACGACAAATGAATGCTAATAACTTACAACGACAGAAAAACAAGATACAGATGTAGGCGATAGTCATCTTCAGTGATGCTGTGCTAGTATAGCAAGTGGCTTGCAGGTGTAACTAGAATAGCCAGTGGCTTGCAGGTGTAACTAGAATAGCCAGTGGCTTGCAAGTGTAACTAGAATAGCAAGTGGCTTGCAGGTGTAACTAGTATAGCAAGTGGGTTGCAGGTGTAACTAGAATAGCCAGTGGCTTGCAGGTGTAACAAGAATAGCAAGTGGCTTGCAGGTGTAACTAGAATAGCCAGTGGCTTGCAGGTGTAACAAGAATAGCAAGTGGCTTGCAGGTGTAACTAGTATACCTAGCAAGTGGGTTGCAGGTGTAACTAGTATAGCAAGTGGGTTGCAGGTGTAACTAGTATAGCAAGTGGCTTGCAGGTGTAACTAGTACAGCAAATGGCTTGCAGGTATAACTAGTACAGCTAGAGGCTTGCAGGTGTAACTAGTACAGCAAGTGTCTTGCAGGTGTAACTAGTATAGCAAGTGGGTTGCAGGTGTAACTCACGGAACAGATATTAAGGTAATAATAACCTTATTATCTGTTCCGTGGTGTAACTAGTATAGCAAGTGGCTTGCAGGTGGTAACTATGTAGTGCAAGTGGCTTGCAGGTGTAACTGTGTAAGGGATACCGACTTACGCACTTACACCCTGTAATCTGTACGCATAGGCTAATAAGTTCCTACGTGGGGTGTCAACACTGTCAACCCAAAGTAGGAACTTATTAGATATTATTATTAAAAGCCGGCTATGTCCATATAGGTGCATATTTTTATGTTTTATTGAATTTGTGTACTCGTGACTTTATGGACTTAATGAATTGAATTGAATTGAATTGCTACGTCCGGACATATCCGGCTTTTTGGCCCGCCGCCGTCCGGACGTTTCGCCGTCGAGCATTTTTTTATAAAAATATTTTATTTTAAGGATGAAGCGCTAAGGTAACCCAGGAAATTCAAATTTTCTTACGTTTTTTGCAATTTTCTGGTCAATCTTAAGGTGTACGTCGATTAAAATAAGATTCGTGGCCGTAACAAATATTTATTTACAGAATTATAATCATTAAAGTCATCAACACAACTCTAAGAGCAAGTAATCCCACAGAATGACTATTTCATGAAATCTTGACATTTTGGAATTATACTAACCTACAATAACAAGTTGTATTTCTTATTCTAATGAGTATGATTTACGGCCGCGAATCATATTTTGATCAAATTGCAAAAAACGTAAGAAAATTTGAATTTCGTGAGTGACAAAAGTAAGATTAAAATGTCCGGACTTTTAGCAAATGCGGTTTTTCGTCAGGACTTTGAAATTTCGAAATGGTCTAGATCTGCAATAACCAAAGTTTGACTATAGAAAATGGTACTAAGTCCACCTCTGTAGGTACATTGTGTGCTAACCGGCCATATTGTGCGCGTCGGTCCACGCACAGTGAAGGGTTCCGTAGTTGGCATCAATTTATCCCAAGAACAATCTTAACAAGATTGTAGTTGACTTAAGTTGACAAATATTTCCTTTACATCGATGTATACGTTACGGTCAATTCTCCAACTGCAAATGTAAGTTTGTAATCGCAAAAATATATTTTTTTTATGTAATAAAACTACAACTACGATTTGTTTAGAGCTCCAAGGGACCGTTGACCTAATTATTTGATTGACATCTTAACGCGTTCCTGAGAAAAAGCGTCTTGACAAACTGACAAGCGTACGGACGGATAACGAAGTGACCCTATAAGGGTTCAGTTTTTTTCTTTTTGAGGTGCGGAACCCTGACAAATAATAATTTGTGTGCGCGTGCGATGACCTTAAATCTTTTACTTTTCCTCGTAACACGAAGTGGCCTTGGCATTGGACGTCGGCTCACCATTTCACTGGTCGGTCGGTGTCAGAAGGTACAGACAACAGCACATCAAGCTTCCCGAAACTGTCAAATTTTCCTAATCAACTTTGAACCTTATGCTTTAGCGATAAAGTTGAAAATCTATTAAAGAAATTTGACAGATTGTATAGTAGCTTGATGTGCTGGCGTCTGTACATCATTCGAGGACAAGTTCAAGGTGCGCATGCGCCCGCCGCGTATCACCGCGTGTCCGCTCCCAGCACCATTGTGTTCACACGTCACGTCACAGATACGCGCAGAAGGCTTAGTACACAATAAAAAAAGGTAGCGAACATATCGACTGTTATACAGTAGATCGCTAAAAAATGGAGAAATGTTATACGATGTACGCTGAACTATTCAAACGGTAATAATGTAGAAAACACCCTACAAGGTGGGACCATCGCCAGTGCGCCACAGCTTGCCTCTTGCAACACCCTACGAGGTGGGACCATCGCCAGTGCACCACGACTTGCCTCTTGCAACACCCTACGAGGTGATATCATCGCCAGTGCGCCACGACTCGCCTCTTGCAACACCCTACGAGGTGAGATCATCGCCAGTGCGCCACGACTCGCCTCTTGCAACACCCTACGAGACCCTACGAGGTGAGATCATCGCCAGTGCGCCACGACTCGCCTCTTGCAATACCCTACGAGGTGGGATCTTCGCCAGTGCCCCACGACTCGCCTCTTGCAACATCATACGAGGTGGGACCATCGCCAGTGCGCCACGACTCGCCTCTTGCAACACCCTACGAGGTGGGATCTTCGCCAGTGCGTCACGACTCGCCTCTTGCAACACCCTACGAGGTGGGACCATCGCCAGTGCGCCACGACTCGCCTCTTGCAACACCCTACGAGGTGGGATCTTCGCCAGTGCGTCACGACTCGCCTCTTGCAACACCCTACTAGGTGGGACCATCGCCAGTGCACCACGGCTTACCTCTTGCACTGTCGACATCTTAACACTCTATTGACTGTAAAGTTACCAGACCAATATGTTTGTTTAAAATAAGGTTTAGAATAGGCCTTCCCGTTCTTACTCGTCGTATGCCGTGCGGCGTTGACGTAAGTCGAGCTAATTCCGAACACTACCTACTCCGTCCTTATGGCATGTAACTACTATTGTACACGTAGGTATCACGACACGTTGACAGCTGAGAATCATTACGGAAACGTACGCTAATTAGAATTTCAGGAAAATGTATTTTAAACGTTTGACAAGTGGCCGAGCACATATTACTGATTGGATAGTTTTTGTAAAGAGACACTGTTTGAACTAGCTCCAATTATATTTAAGAATTTGATGTAATTGATTTGTTCTGTGCGCTACAGCATTTACTCATCTTTATTTAAACAGTAGCAACGGCCATACCAAGATAAAAAACGATAATAGGTATTTTCAGTTTTTTTTTGCACTCAACAAGATACTGCGCTTCCAATTACACACTTAGCACAAGATGTCGAAAGACAAAAAGAAGAATTCTACTGGGAAGTGTCACTGTCAGAGCTTCGTGTGACAACACGGTTGTCGCCAAACTTCGTGAATGCGCAGCTGAAACTGTTCATTATCCGTACCTCAAAAAGAAAAACGGAACCCTTATAAGATCACTTCGTTGTCCGTCTGTCTGTCCATCAGTAAAGACCCTTTTTCTCAGGAACGGTTGGAGTTATCAAGTTGAAATTAATATCAAATACTCAGGGCTGCAATCCCTTGAAGCGATGAAAAAATCAAACTTCTAAGTCAAAGCAATTTAAAGAACGGGCGTTTATGTTCCGAAATCAAAACCTATAGGGTATTTCCCGTTGACCTAGAATCATGAAATTTGGCAAGAAGCAACGTCATGTAGTACAAGTAAGTATAATATAAATAGTACAATGTAGTACAAGTTTCGATATCCTTCTTGGGATCCTTAAATCTCTAAATTTCTCCTCTTCCACTATTGGTTGGTTTAACTCCTATCTTAAAGGCCGCTCGCAGCGGGTCCGTCTCGATGAGTCTTCTTCTGATTGGTGCTCTCTTACCGCGGGTGTGCCTCAGGGTGGTGTTCTCTCTCCTCTTCTCTTTTCTATTTTTATTAACTCTATCACCAGTGTCATCTCTTCCTACTTCCATCTCTATGCCGACGACCTGCAGCTTTACAATAGTTTCTTAAGGGAAGATGCGGAAGCCGCTGTTTCGGCCATGAACAGCGACCTGGATTTGATTAGTGAGTGGTCGCAGTCATTTGGAATGCAAATCAACCCTAGGAAATCCCAGGCCATTATTATCGGCAGCAGGTATATGCGGAACAGGCTCGATGTTGCGTCGCTGTCTCCACTCTGTTTGAATGGAGTTCAGATTGAATACGCTCATACGGTTAAAAACCTGGGGGTAACCATGGACTCTTACTTGTCGTGGACTGCTCATGTAGCACAAGTCAGTCGCAAAGTGCACTACACGTTCCATTCGTTGAAATGTCTCCAGGGCTTCTTGCCCTTGAACACCAAAATCTCTCTTGCTCAAACCCTCATTCAGCCCATTATTGATTACGCCGATGCCTGTTATTTGGATGCCACAGAGGAGCTTTTAAATAAACTTGAGCGTTTGAAAATATCTGTATCCGCTTTGTTTTTAACCTTAAAAAGTATGATCACGTCTCCAACTTTCGCAAGATACTCAAGTGGCTCCCCATTCGACTTCGCAGGAACTCTCGGATATTGTGTCTGCTATTCAATCTCCTTCACAATCCTAAAGCCCCATCTTATCTGCGGGAGCGTTTTTCCTACGCCCGCCCTGCAGATGCGCCTTGCAGGTCACATCTTAAAAACCTTCTCAAGTCCCCTCCCCACTCCACCAACTTCTACTCCTACTCCTTCACAGTGCACGCGGTGCGGCTGTGGAATGCACTACCGCCTGAAATTAGGGACTGCCAAACTGTTGCAGTTTTTAAGAGAAGAGTAAAAGAACACTATCTTTCCACTTTATCATAGTTGTGTATGTATTTATTATTGTTTTTCTGATTACGTTTTAATATATTAACATTCTAGTGATATTTATTATAGAAGTATGTATGTTTATTTGTATTTATGTAAGTATATTCTTATAATATTTGTTTAGTTTTATTAAGTGAATTGTTTTTAGATTAGATTGTATGTATTATTTTTTGTCTCCTTTACTCTTTCACACGCTGTCTACATCTCTCTATTTATTGTCCTATCGCAGATATGCTGGAAGAGATTTCTTATGAAATAAGCATCACCTTTGTACCTATTTTTCTTTTCTGATTATTTCGTATCTGTTTATATATGTGTATACATAAATAGTAAAATAAATAAATAAATAAAAGTAAAGGCAAACATCCGAAAACCGTTTTGTAGTTAAGTACATTACAAAAAAAAAAACTGCGAGAAAACTACAGAAAACTAAAGTATGTACAACATACAATTACTAAGTACGGAGCCCTCGGTCCGTGAGTCCTACTCGCACTTGGCGGTTTTTTTTCCTATATATCTCGCTCGGCTCCACAAGAAATAGCTGGCACGTATTATGTAGCATAATATGATAGGAAACATGGTGTATCTGGCGAGGTGTCGGCCATCAGTCACGCAGCTGACAAAACACAACTAACAAAGGTCCAAGTCGTGCCTCTAAGCAGTGTAACGATAAATATGAAGACACAGGAGAGCTACACACGCCATGTGATAAAATTAAAAGTGTCGAAAAACAACATGTTTGCGCTAAATAGATACGGAACCGCGAAGAATAACTGACTGCAGCCGCGAACTTAAATGCGTTTTGTTTGCTGAGTACATATATAGTTCGGTTTGGTGCTGTTACTGTATTTGTAAGAATTATATTCTTTCTTGTAGCGAATTGTTCGGCAGGTTGATTCTCATCTGTCGCTATAGACATAGCAAGGAAAGTGAACTTTTTTTTTGCTTCCGGTGTGGAAAATCCCCTGGACTCATTTAGGGGGGCTGGAAGAGGGCGTTGTCCGCCCTCCGCCAACGCCCGGTGCGCCTGCTGCGGGCCGTGAGTAGACGAGATCTCCCTCTCTCTTTCCGCAGCCTCCTTCTGCGACTGTTTCGCAGAAGGAAACCACCGCGTCCCAGGACTCTTCGCTGCCGACCATTGAATCGACCGCGGCCGGCAGCGAGAGGTCACTGCCTACACTTGAGATGAGGGCACGGTACGGCTCCTCCCAAGCGGCACACTCTGCCAGCGTATGCCACGCCGTGTCCTCCCGGCAGTCGATGCAGTGGTGACACCGGGCGTCCGGCTCCCTGTTTATGCGACACAGGTACTTCCCGAAGCAACATGCCCGAGAGTACCTGCATCACCCGAAACGACAGGGAACCGTGCCTCCTCCCAAGCCAGCGCTCAAGTACCGGCCGGACCGCCTGACGAAGCGGTAGGGCATGAAAGCCTGCCCCGCCATTCCGTCACCAGGACCTCGCGACATGAGGCCGACGCAGCTCCATATGGCGCTGCATCAGCCGCTCGCCTGGCACCCGCACTTCCTCGCGCCCGCGCTTCCTGGTGCCACCGCGCACCGGTACAGCGATGCGAGTACTTTCGCCTCTAGGTCCCAGGGCGGGAAGGAAAGTAAACCTGTGCCAAGTGCTCTCTAGAATACGAAGTGACGGACGTCTGTACTGAGTTCACTAATGTGACTGTGAAACTGAAGGATGGAAACCATGGAACACAACAAATCCTTTAACTTTAGATCAGCTCTTATTGCGATAAATATAAAATAACTTCAATCACGTGCCCGCTGCCTCTTTCCAACGGAACTACTTACTCATATTACTCAACAATAAAACCAACAGAATCGCCGAGATTAAGATAAGCTAGTATTTGTGAACACATACACATCTGCTACACTTTTATGAGTATTCCATAGGGAAACAAAAATGTGGTCCGAAATAAATTCGAAAGCCGTCCTAAATACCGCTGGATCCGGTATTTATGTAAAGAAAACAAACAACAGGTGAACATAAGAAAAACGGCGGTGTTCAGGCACAAAAACCCTAAGCCCGGGTCTCGAACCTTCCAAAGCCCATAAAAGAGGCATTCGCGCGGTCCTCAAGGGGATAGCACCGCACCACAGGGCAGCTCCAGCAGAGGAACAACTCCCGGGACCGCTTTACACAACTCACTGATTCGACCTGTGGAAAGGTTTAGCGTTGAGAGGTAGTTATTTGGGTCACCAGCGTATTCAGGGGGTTAAAATAGGACACGAAATATCAATACAATTTTGTTCTAACCAAAAACGGTTATCATTAATTTACCAGGTTTCTTTGTAAGTGTATATTATGTATGTATAGTTTCAACTTTCAACCACACATGATGATCTTATTAAATATCTTATTTCCATTCACAAATGCCTTATTTGTTAAGCATCACTTTGCTCAAGTACGTCCGGTTGGCGGCCTGGTCGGACTTCGCCCACTGGCCGCACAGGGTCGACTGGCCGTGTCCTCCGCGCATCGCTCGCAGCACGGCGGCTCTCGGCGCTCGGCAGCTGATCCTAGCTTATCTGCTTACCTGGACAAAGGACGTTTTCTTTGTTTCTTATTACAAATGAGCCGATTACAAAGTTTTGACAATAAGGGGGTGTTACGGTGGAGGCTTTGAGTCGAGGGTCGAATTGTGAGTTGTTAGATTGATTGACGTGACGGACTAGCGAGTCACTTTTATTATGGGTAGGTTATGATCGGTTTATAGGTGTAAGTACTTTTTTTTAATATTTTTCTCACATATAATATAATTATGTAGAAGCAACAAGAATAA
Organism: Luperina nickerlii; assembly: GCA_963855955.1. Lineage (NCBI taxonomy): Eukaryota > Metazoa > Arthropoda > Insecta > Lepidoptera > Noctuidae > Luperina > Luperina nickerlii. The sequence goes on along the minus strand of OY979681.1, from coordinate 20,756,093 downwards.
TAAATTGATAGATTTATCAGAGTGTCCTTGAAGTTCTTTGCCCGTTCTTCTCCATAGAGATCTACGTTTTGGAATTGGCAACTAACTAGCTTCAAGTTTCTGAATAACTGACCGACTATTTAATTTTGACAAATTAAAAGTGCCTGTAAATGATTTCATTGAAATAAATGGTTTGAGTTTGAAATAATTAGTAAGTACTTTGTCACATGGAGCGATGATAGAGGAGTGTATGACATTTGTATCAGCCGGGAGCGTGCCGGTGGGCAGGTGCACAGCAGCGATCCGTCTCAATCGGCTCATTCTGAACACCCACGTATGGGCAACGCATTCTCTCCGCAACCGTCCGCGGCTGTTGTCAGTCTGACATGTCTGACAGCGACGCGGACGTCAGCCAGTGCACTGCGGGAACAGCGAGTGACGACAGCACATCACGCCACGCGCACGTCGCGGGGCGAGAAGACATGAGTAACACAGGAAACTTTCCATAAATCTACAGGAAAAGGAATGAATGATGTGCCAAAAGAGAGGCTTGGCAAGAACACGGTGGGTCAACTACTACTCATTAATTATTACCACATTGTACTGTCAAGGTTACCTCGCTCGACACCTGGGGCTTGGTCTTGCAGAAAAAAATGTAAGTATTGTGATGATCTGTGTGATCATATAAGCTGTCAGTTCCGTGACGCCAGTCCTGCAAACTTAACTTATTCAAGTACCGACTTGTTGTGCGGGACTGAGCCACAGGATAAGGACGTCTACATATAGATTCGGTAACAACTTATCTGTTCAGTTCAGGGTAGCTATATACAGTAATTTGTAAGTATAGTAACGTGTATAATGTATATAGATCACGTTAGCACGCTGGCTGGGGCGGAGGCTCGGGTTCACTCCCCCACACGCCGCGCGCCGCCGCCCGGGGCCTGCCGCAGACCGCGACACGGGTCCGAAGGGTCCGCAGAGCGGAGACTGTAATGTGTGCCCCATGAGACACACACATATACGAACCGATGCATATACTCTGTGTGTTGGTATTTCGTCTTCACGTCACTCGTCGTCGTCTGTCTTTGCGTCACTTTGCGTCTTCTTAGAGTTAGATTTCGTTCTTAACTTCTAGTCATCCATCGATTTGGGTTCCATCTCCAAGTTTGATGAGGTGCAATTGAGTTTTGGTTTGGTTCGTATCATTCAGGCGATCTATTCTGTAAAAATGTCACCGTAAAAACTATGGTGAAGTGAGCTTGAAGTGAGCTGTCATTACACCCGTAACATTTCACCTAAGTTTGCATGGTGAGATTTTTACAGAATAGATAAACTGTTGTCTACCTTGTATCCAACTGTGTGTATCCGCTATAAGTAGTCTAAATAATTAGAATACCCACCTGTGTAGTGAGTGAGTTAGTGATAGATCGCCAAGAGTGCCAGACGAGAGAGGACATCAGCGGACGTGCGGAGTTCACGAGATGCGCCCGGGCCGCTCCACGCGTGCGAGCGATGAGGATGAGTGCAGAAGGTTCGCATAGCAGTAAGACTCGGTCACTCGGTCGTTGGCATAATATTACAAAACAGAGATGTAACTACTCTCAGCATGAGTCCCACCACCTCGCTGCGGGAGCAGTTCTATTTTATAAAAAAAATATTTAGGTACTTAAGTAGTTTATTTTTTTTTATAAATGTAAAATAACATTTCAAAATAAATGGTACTACTGTTATAACTACTATTATCAAATAAACTCGCATCTGCTACGCGGTGTGGCAGCGACTACGCGTTGTGTACGAGTCTCGTAGCCAGTCGTCGCGTAGCCACTCGTCGCCATTTGCCGCCGTTAGTACTTACCCAATCCCGTTGTTACAAGTAGAACTTCTGTGCTGTGCCTGCTTATTACTGGCTAATTAATACTAATACGCCAGTACACCTACACCTCATGCTCTGCCTAGCCCCTGTCGACGTACTACCTGTAGCAACATTACATTGTATTGAACCAATATCTGTTGATTCATTAGTCTGTAAGATCATTTCTAATTATTTATTAACTATATTTATATGATCATAATTGGCAAGGTGAAGCGAATGTTAGATAACACAACGAGTCAAGTCTAAGGTGTCACGTCAACACGGTCGAGCGATACATCATCATTAATTTACTAAAAAGCGACATTTATTATAATTTTGGCAATCGTATGGAATCTTAGCTTATAACAAGAGGGTGCCAAGTTTGCCAAGAGCTTAAGGGGCTTACATGACCTAAAGCGCGGTCACTGTCGGACTACATAGAAAAAAGAAAGAGAAGCGCGATGACACAACGCTGGTAATTTATTGCAAAATATGAAGCAATTATTTAATTACAAAAAATCTATTGTTTGGACTATAAAATTAAAACACTATCATTTTAGTATGTTGCTTGTAGAATAATCTGACAAAAAATCAGATTTATTGCATGTATATTAGTATGGTTTTATTGTAAAAATAAAGTTTTTAGAGGTATTTACAGGTTTTTTTTCTATCGTATCCAATTTGTTGTATTATGTTTTCAACAGACTAGGTATCTACCTAGCATATATCCTGAAGAATATCATATATTTTTCTGATTTTGTTTACTGTAGTCGATCATATTATACTTTTATTGTTTCTAAAACTTGCGTTTTTTATATTTAGGTCCTGTCAGCGGGTCAGCCCCTTAAATATCTATGGATATTTTTTTTACACTTTACTTCAACCCATTCATTTAGTTAAGTCGAGTTTAACAGAAATAATATTGATGACTGACCGAGATTGACCGAAATATTCTTTAAAAAAAAACACACTTTTCAGAAACATTTTTGAAGGTACCTACAATGCAAGAAGAATTTCTACAAAAGTAAACATTTCCACTGACCAATTTGACTGCGCGTCAGGTCTTTACTCGTCACCATCGGATAATGAGTGGATGTGAGTCCACGACGTCACGCCGCGTGAGCAAAAACCAGAATGTACCTATTGTGTGCTAATATACTAACTGTTCGAAATACCTAAATAAATGTTCAGATAAGACGCAAATCTTTTGTCGAACAATCCTAAGTAATGGTTTGAATGTTATGAGTTTTTTGTAAAGAAATGATTGTGTCCTTGAGAAGTATCTCCAAGGAAGTGCTGCCTAGCCTAGCAACGAAACTTAAGTTATGGATACAATTTGTACTTATAAAGTAGGTATAACTAACATGACTATAGGAACGTAGGTATAGTATTTTATCTTACGAATGTAATACTTATGTGGTTGCGAATATTGAAGCAGTTGTAATACATTTGAAACTAGATTCGATCATAAATCGCCCGATGCGGCCATTCGTTACAGAATAGTAAACGATTGCAGCCAATAAACTCGCGCTGCCAACATCAACAGTCAGCTGAAGTGAACAGCGATGCTTTCAAACGAATTGCTTTAGCTACACGTTTCACAATTATGCTAAAACATTTTGTAGGACAGTGGCATCCTTAAATTACTGATTGCGTCATATTTTATTTATGGTTTGGACATACGCGAGCAATTTTACCATTATTGTTGGAAAGTCAACCTTATTACTAGTTGGTTATGGTTGATATTGAATACCTACCGAGAGTTGTCGTATCTTGGGCAGACTGTCCGGCGCGGTCGGTTGACGCAAAAGGCACGATTCCAATTACCATGCGAGCATCCGTCGCACGTCGCGTCGCCGCCGCTACGACCGCGGTCCGGAGCTCGCAGGCGTAGTTAGGCAGTTCAGCAGGTGCCTAGCTGACTACCACTACCACAGGCCACAGTACCAGTGGCGCGCGTCGCTCGCTGGAGGTACATACAACATGTGCTAGCCTCAAGTGTTTGTTGAAGCGAGTCCGATTGACGACAACGGTATTATTGTGGCTAAATAATATTCATTTGCGATGCGTCAGGGAATTGATTAGTACCTACTTACCTAGTGTACTACATAGTTCATGTATCGTGGTATACCTATACAATTTAATAGAGAGTCCTTGAAACGTATGTGATCAACTCATTGAACAGTTTGACATCGTGTGTTATGTACACAATGGACCTGGCGAAGTGTTAACCTAATGCCAGGCTGTAGGTTACACTTCTCACCTCTACTACTCACCTGCGTTTGCGCAAGCAGCAGCGCGCGGCTCCGCGAATAGCGCGACCATGACACCGTCCGCCCGTGAACCGCGCCACGCGCTACGTCACAGACACACAGAACATTGCGCACAACAATGTGCGAGATAGGTATTTGAAAAAATTTCACGAATTGTATTGATAAAACGAGTTTTCCCACCTACTTCTAGCTTCTTATCCTTCCTTATAGCTGGTTGCTGGTTTAGACTAACCAACATTAGGGCTCGGTTTGTAACGTTATGGGGCTTACAGGACCTAAACACAAAAAACGCAAGTTTTAGAAACAATAAAGTACTTATATGATTTACTACAGTAAACAAAATCAGAAAAATATATGATATTCTTCAGGATATATGCTAGGTAGATGGTGTGTTAAAAACATACCTAATAAGTACTTACAACAAATTTCATACGATAGATAAGTCATGAAGATACCTCTAAAAACTTTCTTTTTAGAATAAAAACCATACTAATATACATAGGTACAAGCATTATGATTCTTTTTGTCAGATTATTCTACAAGCAACTTACTAAAGCTCTAGTGTTTTAATTTTTAAGTCCAGACAATAGATTTTTTGAAAATAGATAATTGCTTCATATTTTGTAATAAATTGCCAGCGTTGTGTCATCGCGCTTCTCTTTCTTTTCTATGCAGTCCGGCAGTGAGCGCGCTTTAGGTCATGTAAGCCCCTTAATAGCGGACCAAACCTGAAATCGCGAAAAAATCAGCTGTTCCCTATATTTTGACAAGAACATAAATGTAGAAAACAGCTGATTTTTTTTCGCGATTTCACATTTGGTCCCATAGTAAAAGTTGTTCATAATGATGAGCATAAGAAAGTAATAATAAGAAAAATGAAACAGAAAATCCTATACGAGGCCAAAAGGCTTTTCGAACTCACTGATGGTCATGGCCAAAAAGCACGCTGTCTCACCTGGTTTCGTGTCCGACAGAGCTAGTAACAGTGACACAGACAGTGATGAGCAGTTAGACGCTAGTCTACACGAAAAACGTCTAGTTCTCACGGACAGAAACACCGTTCCAAACTGACAGGCGCGTAAAAAAAATCGAAAAGTGCTTCGGAAAATCGAGTTTTATGAAAAAACCACTGCATAAATCTATTAAAAATAATTTATTGAACTCTTCGATAACTGAGCTTTGTCGGTACGGACTTGGTTTTGAAGATTTTACAGTTCTTTTATTACTTATTTACACCCAAAGTTGCGTTAAAAATAGCAAGAAAAACGAATCTTTGTTGGTTCATAACTTTTTAATAGCTTTTTATTTTAATATTCTGTTTAGGTACAGACAAAATTAATAATAAGTCGAAACGATATCATGTTTAACTTTGGATGCACAATGTCAAACAGTGGAATATGTAATACTCTCCCGAAATTTGTATGGAAAAAATATCGACTAGTGGCACCTTAAGAGTCTGGAAAATATTGATAAATATGTACTTTGCTTCATATGTTCGAAAAATTTGTCTGCTCACTCTGCAACGAAAATAAGGCAATGAATGTTGTTGAACTGTCAAAATGAAATCCATTGCTACTACATGATAGTAGTAACCTGGTTCAAGGCAGTTTGGTAATTTAGTACAATGTTAAATGCCCGCGTGGCTTCAAAAGTCCCAATTAAGAAAGCAAAACGCAACCGGACACAGCTTCCAATGGAGATCCCTGAAATGTACGGAAAGTTTTCACCAAATTGGCCCGCTAAGGACTCTCGACGTCACCAAGATCCTCGGCTGGAAGGCCTAGGCCTCGGGCTTGTATATCAGGAACACACTTTACCATTTTAAGGTGTTTTAATTTGCACCACTGAGTTATACTACTACGTACATTATAACTCAATGATTTGCACCCACAAAAAACAGCAAGCGAAACACCGTTCGAATTTCAAATTCGAGTTTCAAGCTCAGAATCAGCCACGTGTTGTGCACATTGCATCAAGTATAAACAAAAGCTGGAAACGACACGTCTGTCCCTTTCGGCGGTCACTATCCGACTCTTTGTCATCAACACGCTAAGAAGAAAAATATATTAAAAAAAAACAATTACTTGCGAAATATCTTTTTCGAATTCAAAACAAGTTTTAAAGTAAAAAATAATGTTTTTAAGCAAAATTTTTAGATCGAATGTTTTACACATTTCAAAAACGAGTGGAATAGGTTCAGTCGCTTTTAAAACTAGAAACTTAGGAAGTAATCGAATCAAAAGCGAACATATTGTATAAAGAACTGACAAGTCGAACGACTGTAAAATGTTATAATAATGTGTAACACATTTCTGTTGCATTATGAAATGGTCATAATAATATGGTGCAGTTGGAATACACAGTGTGACACAGTGGATGAGTGCAGAAGGCCCGCTCAGGATCTCTCACAGCGGATGAGTGCAGAAGGCCAGCTCAAGATCTCACAAAGCGGATGAGTGCAGAAGGCCCGCTCAGGATCTATACACCTTGATTTCTGAGGACAGACCTATAGCAACCACAGAAGATTAGTGGTTTCCATCAATCATTGCTGTGATGTTGTGAAAACCCCTTGGATATAGCATAGGTACATAATTACATATCTGTAGGCCAGATTAAAAAAAAAAACGAAAAATAAATGTACCTGGGTAAGTAGCGTGAAACATACTTTCTGCAGTAATCTCTTTACTACGTCACTGGCATTGAGCCAAAGTTCCCGAAAACTTTCCAATCTCTTCTCCGAACGTTCATAATCACCGACTACAGTCCGTCAGCTGCCACTAGGACAGGCGCGACAACGCGCGACCACGCGCGACAGATTCGTGTTCCTACATGCGTGCGGACGGGTGTTATTTATAGCAGTTCGGGGAAATGGCGGCGAATGTGACAGGTGACAGGTTCAGGGCCACGGCCGCCCAACACTAGGTGACGACACTCAGCACTCGGGGACACATAGTGGCTGTGAGGTACGCACGAACTAAGTCCGTTAGCGTGAACAGTATGGTCCAGCTGGCGGGTTGCCTGCTCTAAGGGTCCGCGCACGCAGCAGAAACATGCTCATATTACTCAGATTTAGTAAATGTGATGCGCAGCGTCAAGCGATTGTATTCGTATATTTACAATAACTGTCACTGACTCGCCGTGCGCGTACTGTCGTTGATTTTGATTACGGAACGGGCCTTGTAACAAATTCCCCTAAAATATTATGTACGATATTCATATCTTTTTCCCATCTTTCGCAGTTTCCCGTTCCTCAGAAACAATGAACGTATCCATTTATCTGCAAGTTAGGCGGGCGCCATCAATCTAGCCGCCCACTACGACGAGGGAGGCTGCCTGCCGGAGAAGACGTCATCCGTCATCACGAGCTCACAGACAATAGATAGGTACATTTATTTAAACTTAACATCGGGAGGTGCGCTGGAGGCGGGGGGGGGTCTGTTCGCATTCTTCACCAGGGAATCAATTACTATATATTATCTAATTAATGTACATGGGAGAATCAGTTCAGGAAGAAACAGGAATACAAATGTAAGCAAGCATTCACCGCGACTGCCTCGACGTTGGTCGAGTTGTTGGTCCACGACGGCTAAGCTTGGGATCGTGGGTTCGATCCCCAGTTTGGGGAAAGAGTTGTTTAGTTTTTCTATTAGAAACGAACTTCGAACTTAAACTAAAGGTGAAATTTAGGAGTACTTCGGTACTAGTATTAATACACCTCTAACAGCTCTTCTGGGGATACAGGCGTATTGTTATGTATGTATGCTCAATGTTTTGCAAGGCAGGCAGTGGCGGACTAACAGGGGGGCGGAAGGGGCGGCCCGCCCAGGGCCTCCGGTCTTGGGGGGCCCCCAAATGCCTCCGCGTTCCCCTGATAAAATCCTAAACAAGACTTTAAAAATGTGCTTAGTACATAATTTCATCAAGTTCAAAACACTACAGCCATCTAGAGTTTTTACGTGGTACTAATATTCTTTTAACTTTGCTGAACGCGTCCAATATGCTGGGAGAATTCCCGTCTTTGTAGCAGGTACTTCCCCAGGCATCCCTGAATGAATGAAGTGCAAATAATTCGCTCTTGTACGCCTACATTTACATTCACTACATTCTATTTAAGTACGTGGAAAAATAAACATAGGCCTCATTTAACAAATATTGAATTTCATTACTTTGATATTTAATAGTTTATTAGTGTGTAAAGTTTCTTATTTATCTCATTATTTTTATTGAAAAGGATTCAACCATCTGGTTCTCAGAAAAGGAAGTTAAAAAAACGAAGACTGAAGAGGCAAAATCGCTTGCTGGATCTTTATCCAATTACTTTTCGAATTCTGAAGAGAAGAAAAGTGGCGTTGCCGACGAAATTAACGAAATAAACATAAACACTTATTTATACATACAAATATGAACTGAATAAAAAGCTTGTAAAACTACATTTTTTTTAAAGCTGGGGGGGGCCTCATTCAGCTTTGCCGCCTCTGACGGGCTTAGTCCGCCACTGAAGGCAGGCAGCTAGCTACGTCAACTTTGACAATGGCCGAATCAACACACAGCATAGCAATCGACTATAATACAAAGCATAACATCGACTTTGTTTTTTATAATTAGAATTGATAATAGTATTTGTTGCACGTAGATAATTAATAATTAAATGTAAAATTGATCATCATATTTGTACGCCAAATGGCAAAACATAGAGCGCATATGAAAATGTAACACCTGTTTGTAACCACCATGTTAACAAATAAAGAATCTGAATCTGTCTATAATACAAAGCATATAATATACACAACAGGTAATATTGTAAATATGAACAGACAGAGCGAGCATTTTCCTCAATTTTCCTGTCAACGCCAGCCCCAAGAAGATATTACTCTCGTGCAATAAACCGGCGCCGGCGCATGTGGCCAACACTGTGAGCACGCTAGGGTTTATTTAAAACTAGACGCAAACCGACTCGCGGTAATTACATACTAAGTATATTGTATTTAGTGTACCTCGGTGAAACGAGCATGACTGTTATCATTTGTCAATGCAGTGTGGCCTATGGCAGGTAAAACGAGGAGCACTTTAAAAGGGAGTGCAGTATCTACTATGGAAATCAGCAACATTTATTATGGTAGTTACCAACCGTAAAATATAAAAAAATTAAAACAACTGTTCTCTAGATTTCGTCGAGCTATGCGAACATAAATGTAAGAGATAGCTAACTTTTTTCTTCCTCAAACTAAGCTAAAAAAAAGGAGGTACGGTTTTAAGGGATTAATAGTATAATTCTGCAATTTGTAAATCTGCAATAAATTATACAATTTGAAGTGAATTTTATACTTTTTGTAATTTTTAACTTTTTGATAGGTATTGTGTCTTAATTTATCAATTCCTTTTATTATTGTTTTTCTTTTATTATTGTTACCAATTTTACAGTTTTATACATTTTGTTAATTTTATACGTTATACAATTTTACCAATGTTACTAATTTTATTTTAACTTTATATAATTATTTCTAATGTATCAATTGTGAAGGTTTTTGTCATTTATTTTTTATTTTTATAAAGAGTCGCAACATTTGATTTTAGTAAGTACATTCTTATTTTTTGCAAATACATATTTTAGAATTTTTAAATGTGTTTATATTTTTGAGCGTATGGCACTCGTGGGCAGCAGCTGAAAATCAGCGTCAGGTGGTGCACTTTGTGTTGCCATCTGGTATTATGCTGAGCTGAGGCCCTTTTGGCATTATTATTTTTAATCATTTTGAATTTGTTTTGTTTATTTTTAAGGTTTTTTTTTCCAAATAAACACAATTTTCTTTCTTCTTTCTTTCTTCTGAAAACATTAGAATGAACAAAGTTTTAGCACTGAGTTCAGATTTCGTGTAAATAAATAAATGAGTTCAGATACTGGGTCAGAGCTATTGTGACCAGTCTTAGATGTAGACTTGCAGTGCTTTGTTAAGTGATATAGAAGTAGTTAGTGGATTAACAACTTCGCTTGCAGCACCCTACGAGTGATGGAAGTGACCTTTCTTAAAAAATAAATAACACAGGCGACAGAGAGAGTTATATCTTTCTTCTCTCTCATGTAACGAAATATGCCAAACGAGACGCGTCCTTGAAATTTCACTCTCAAATAAAAAAATATTTATACACTAAGAACCACATGTTACAAACTAGTAATCATAAAATAAACATGAACGTATTGCCACAAAACTGATCCTAACCCCCAAACTAGGCCTGGACCTGTATTTTGGGGGTCAATTATCGGTCCAATTATAGAATCGCCGCCTAAGAAGTTTCCTTCAAGAATTTATTTCTGCTACAAAGATAAAAAAGAAAGGTAAAATAGCCCTGTGATGTATGCTGCATTACAGGGCTATTTTTTCTCAAAACACTTCTAATCAGGTGCAAATTCTTGGGCTTCATGGTCCTGTCCATTAATTAGCATTGCCTTACTAGGGAACTGGAAAATGTCCATTACCTCTTCAAAGCGAATGCTCCTGAATGAACGTGAATGTGTGAATGTTCCTGATTAATCTTGAGACCTATAACATTGTATAGGTACTGTATATTCTAACAAAATTGTAGTGTAGTATGTGCGTCCTGAGATACAAGCACTGACGGAATGCTTGTATCTGTTGCAGTAGAGTGCGACGGGCCCCAGGGTACCAGCCCCCGACCCCCGCATGTGTCCCCCACCCGCTCCTATCGATCCGCACCGACCTTGGCACTGACGGAGGACATCTATTTATAACCACCCCCACTTGTACCTATGTACGTACAGTTGCACCCTCGCGATTCGCCGGGCCGCGGGAGGGAGGAGGGAGGAGAAAGGAGGAGGGACGGTTCAGTTTTAGTGATTATGAGGACCTCACGACTCGCAAGAAGGGTAGGTATAGTATGTCATGCACACGACGACATGAGCTCACGTGAGATTAGTGTTTTGTTAAACGGGTCAGCGGTGCGTGACCTTGATGTAACTTCGAAATCACAAGAAAGATTGGAATGTGCAGTCAGTACATAACCTGAAGATTTTGGGGACTATTTAGAAGTATACTTTTAGCTAGCAGTAGGTCAGCTACGTTTATAAATAAAGAGGTTTGTATGGTTTTAATGAATGAGCTTATACATTATAGGCAGGCCCGCCGCTAGCTGTTTAGTAGCCCGCGTGCAATACCGATTATGCCGCCCTACGACTAATTACGCTGAGTTTTGTCGAAAAAAAACCGGCCAAGAGCGTGTCGGGCCACGCTCAGTGTAGGGTTCCGTAGTTTCCCGTCAGTCACAATAAGTGTTCCCACTTATGAGTTTAAAAGTGGGTACCTATCCATTATGTTCGCGTAATAATCGTAGTCGATCATAGATTTTAAAATATTGGGATTCGATTTTAATAATTCTTTTTTGTTTTTGTTTGAAAAAAGATACGTTCAGGATAATAAAATATGTAAACGAAGTTAAAAAAAATGCTTGCATATACGATTATACTACAAACTTAGTCCAGAAATTATTTTGTACAACTTTTTGTCTTTTTTGTACAAAAACTGTTGTTTCCATCAAGTTCAAAATGATTATCCTAGAAAGTCCTTATAAAGTTATACTTTTCAGATTTTTTTCATATTTTATAAACTTATGGTTCAAAAGTTAGAGGGGGGGAACACATTGTTTTTTACTTTTGGAGCGATTATTTCCGAAATTATTGACATTATCAAAAAATGATTTTAGTAAACCCCTATTCATTTTTAAATACCTTTCCAACAATATATCACACGTTAGGGTTGAAATTAAAAAAAAAATCACTTCCCACTTTACATATAGGGGGGCTACCCTAATAAAATATTTTTTTCCAGTTTTTATTTTTGTACTTTGTCAGCGTGATTGATATACATATTGGTACCAAATTTCAGCTTTCCAGTGCTAACGCTCACAGAGATTAAGCGAGGATGGACGGACGGACGGACAGCCCTAAAAAGGCTATTTAATGTTTCCTTGTTATGGTGGGAAAAAAGAAAAGAATCATAACAAAGATAAAACATTTATTTTGATTTTATTATTAAACGAAATTAATGCTCTGAGCGAAATGATGCAGAGCCCCCACAATGAATAATCAAATCTGCATAAATTTGTTAAAACACGCGTAGATAAGTACTTACCATAATTACGATTCCTTTACACTTCTCTTTTGCACTGACAGATGATACATTGAATTATAATTAAACTAAGTTCAAATATCAATTATTCCTAGACCCACCTCTGAAGAGCTATTAACAAAATAATTGTAATTTAATGTGCGATCTTTACTGTTCATCCACCTGTTACACACCATACTGTTCGGATGCGTACAAGTACCTACCAATTACTGAGAAAGAAGCTCAGTAGGAAATCCCCTAACTTCGCCAGTGCTGCCTTTCATAGAGTACGATACTTGTATCGAATTTGGGCCGCCACGATCTTAGTTTTAACGGATAATAATAGCGCCGCCAGTACTTAGGGTTTTTTTCCATGCGATGACATTTCTTATTCTGTAGGTGGGGTGGGTATTATGACAATGATTTTGGACATTACGTAATGAGTCGCTCGATTTGCCGCCCCCCTGGACGTGCCGCCCGCGTGCGGTGCACGCCTTGCACGCCCGCTTACGGCGGGCCTGATTATAGGAGTATGTGGGGGTGTGGGCTGCAATTATTGTCAGAGAGAGGTAAAAGAAAAGATTCAAATAGAGCCAATTTTTTTTAAGACCTGAAATTTGGTTTTTGGATTTGTATCATTAAAAACGACTTGGATGGAAGTCGAGGCTTTGGGTGTATGAAGAAAATAATAAATGGCAAAATAAAAAACGCATGCATTCAATGTTGGTAAGCTACGTTAGGTAACACAATAAGAATGCTCAGTATGAATCTATTGTTTGTGTTTGTGAGGTGCCTATGCCAGCGAGCGGGCCTTTCGGCTTCGAAGAGGATGATGAAGGTATTAATACAAAAATCAACATTCTAATTCACATGCTTTTAGTGCAATAATTAGGGTAAATAATGTTCGCCGCATATTTAATGTTTACTGTAAATACCTAAACCGTAAAATGTTTATGAGTTAAGTTGATGACAGCGTGGTGTTGAGTGATGGCGCTCCTCGGCCAGTTGCCGAGCTGCCGCGACGAGGGAAGCTTCCTTTGTTCTCCACTACTGCTCCGATGACCGACGTGGCAATGTCGCATTACCTATATTCTATTCTTTAATGTAATAGCTAAGCTGATACTAAACATAATGTAGAAGTGCATATTGACAGCGAGGCTTCAGTATAGGTACGTATGACTTGAGCAGAGATGTGTTCCACATCCGACGCCAGACCTTCACAGCTCTACCATCAAATGTGTACTACGTTATTTGTATTTTGTTAATTAGTATTGCTTAGTGTTTCAAAAGATTTGAAGTGAGGCTAGGAGCTGTAGAGCGCGGCGGCGGCGGCGGCGCGGTATCCTCAGTGTTTCTGTGAAATATGAAATTAAACTCGAATGGGGCCCACTACTAGCTAGTTGTTGCCAGGCTGGGGCGATCGATGCCACCTGCGGGGACGGCGGAGGGGGAGGCTACAGCCCCCACGAACCCCTCGCTCCCATTCCGATTATTTCCGAACTCCGACGATGAATGCGGACGGGGAAGAGATTTATTTTTAATTTTTGCGACGTGATGCGAACATAGAATGGTTATTTAGGGACATTGTCATAATTATCAGGAGCCTTATCTTCGTCAGTGAGCGAGAGAGGATCACTGTGCATCACTAGTGGACACATTTTAGACGTTTATTGGACAAGCTGGCCAAGGGTAGCTATCCTATCCACCAAAATGTAGGTACCTACTGCATTACCTCTGCGGTTAAAACCTTCTTCTCCAATGAATGACTGGTCATTAATTTTTTTTTAACGGAATTCGAATTTGACATGGCGAACAAAGATATTTGATCACTGACCTGTTAACACTTGTCAGTGTATTTGATAGATAAAAACAATATATTAATTGAATCCGATTTCCAAATTGCTGCATTACTTTGTTGTTAAAAATTGTACATACAAGCATGCACTGAACCCGCCAGCGTGCGATGTCCTAAATGGTGAACTTCGCATCATAAGTCGATCACGACGGGTTCCCTACTTGATTTCGAAAGTTGATGATTCGAGCTGGTATACCAATTTCTTCGAATTTGGTTCATACTTTTCCTAATCTATCTGCTCTCTTGGCCCTTTTCCTTTTTTCTCTAGTATAACACCCTATTTGATTTGTCGTAGGTTTAGAGCCAGTCAAAAAGGGCTGTACTGGCCCTTTTCCCGGATAACGGATAATCTATCTGACTTCCGAGTCTATGGTATCGCTTTCGTCAGGCTAGCAGCGGAGTATTCCGGTACTTCGAGAACGGCACGTCTTTTTATTCCACGTCGTTTGGTCGTCAAATCACCAGCGGTTCTGTTGTAGGACACTTTCATCAGAGTCTAGGAAACCACAATATTCATCTAAAATTATAACACTTAGGCGCTTGGACTTTTTTTTATTTCGGGACTACTTAGCTAATCTACTTTAGATTGAATTCTTTTTAAAACCTGTGCCAATTAGTGGTAACGAGCCTAAAGACCGATTGCAATCGATTTGCTAGTTCGTGAACTAGCGTTATAAGATTTATACCCTAGAAGATACTCGAAAATTGATACGCCCTACTGTTTCTCGCGTTCCTATTACATAAATATTTTACTAGCTTCAATATTGTTCACTAACTGTATTATATTTAGATTTTTTAAATTTCGTATTTTATTTTGGTTCTATTTCTACATATAAAAAATATACGAGTTTTTATGTAGTGAAGTGCCTCTTTTATTTCGCTACACTGCCATTACGAGAACCATTGACTCTCCCCGTGCAGCCCACTGCGGGATACAAGTTACGTTAGGAAATAGTTTCACTTGGTTTAGTAGTAAAAATTGGTGTGCCACAAGGCTCGATATTGGGTCCTTTCCTCTTTTTAGTGTATATTAATGATCTACTCCATTTATTAAAAAAATCAACCACAAATGGTGTTATTTGCTGATGACACTTCCTTAATTTTTAAGGTAAATAGACATGCTACAAATTTTGACGACGTAAATAACGCCCTACTGCAGGTCCAAAATTGGTTCACTGCTAATAATTTAGTATTAAATGGAAAAAAAACTAAGTGCATAAGATTTTCTTTACCAAATGTCAAGGGTAGTGATTGTGAGATAATATTGAATCAAGAGAAACTAGAATTCGTCGATAAAACTGTTTTCCTAGGGATCACGCTCGACTCAAGGCTACAATGGGGTCCTCATTTAACATCTCTTGCAGGACGGCTAAGTTCAGCAGCTTATGCTGTCAGAAAAATCCGTCAATTTACTGATGTAGATACCGCGAGACTAGTCTATTTTAGTTACTTTCATAGCATCATGTCTTACGGTATTTTACTTTGGGGTCGGGCTGCAGACATCGATTCTATTTTTATTCTGCAGAAAAGAGCTATCAGAGCCATATATAATCTCCGCAGGCGCGATTCTCTAAGGGAACGGTTTAAGGAAATTAACATCATGACGGTGCCTTGTCAATATATCTATGAAAACATCATGTATGTAAGGAAAAATTTACATCTTTTTAGTAAAAGAGGTGAAAGACATAATTATAGTACTAGAAATAGGGACCTATTAGTTCAACCAGGTTTCAGACTGGCTAAAGTAGATTCATCTTTTATGGGGTACTGTTTAAAATGTTATAATAAAATACCTCCCCACATTCTTCAACTGAATGAGACAAAATTCAAGTCTTGTATAAAACGCACACTATGCAGTCAGGCATATTATAAGTTAGGGGATTATATCGCTGACAAAAATGCCTGGCTCAATGCTGGTCCTGCTCCACAACTAATTGATTAACACATGAAAATACTGTTGGAGCTGCTGAAGATTGTAAGACTATCTTTGCAATGTATAAAATCAATTTCCTTTGTATTGTATAACTGCATAGCACAGATGTGAGTTCTATGTACCCTATAGCTACCATTTACCGGGTAATAATATGTCTTTCATTGACTCGAATGTGCCCTGGCAGCTGATAGTATGTCATGCTCACTCAAATGTCTCGCTGACGGTGGCGTGTGTGTTAGATCATTTAGCTCCCTTCAAAATGGTTGAGCTAAATGGTGCTGATTTATGCGTCATGTTCGTGAACGGGCGCCGTCAGTTGGGGCTGGTCATCTCTTAGCTGCCTCGGCTTATTTTTAATTAATTTATTTTTGGATTGTAGTTTGTTAAGTACTATTTGTTGCACTCTGGACGCTTTTAACACTTACGTTTTTCTTAATTTTTTTACATCGTTCTCACATTATATAATTTTAAAATCAAAAGTAATGATGTAACTAATATTTTTGTAAAATATCATTTAAAAAGAGTGTCCATGGAGTTTCTTGCCCGTTCTTCTCCATAGGTACCTACGCTTTGGAATGGGCATCTAGCTTCATATTTTCTGACTGACCGACTTCTTGACAATTCAAAAGTGCCTGTAAATGGTTTAATTGAAATAAATGGTTTGAGTTTTGAGTTTGAGTTTGAGTTTTCTTCATTGAACAGAAAAGAGGAACAGCCTTCAGTAGTTAGTTAGAATTAAAACATATTAATACCTAAAATAAGTTCAATTGTATAAAAATGTTTACGAATGGGCTTATACATTCACAGTTTTTTTTTTCCTTCAATGGCAACTGAGCCGATGTCGACTTTAATGCAAGCGTGATGTGGTGCCGGCAACGCAGCATGCTGAGCCGCAGCCGTCGAGCTTTGTACTCCGTGGTAGTTATCTACATAGTTATACGTTAGTAGCTGAAAGGACAAGAAAATGTTTCTTAGTAAACAGTTAAAAAAAAAGAATATAGGGTGTTTGGAAGCTGGATGCAAAGCCTTAAGACGGTGATAGTTGACAACATTTAGAGCATTTTGAGCCATACATGTCTTGGACAAAGTAGGTTTTTTTATTTTTTTCCCTGTTAATGTTGGTATGTACCTATGCTATTTTTGACTAAAATTTGCAATTAAAAATAAAAAAACATACTTTGTCTAAGACATGTATGGCTCAAAATGCTGTAAATGGTGTCAACTATCGCCGTCCATCCTTAAAGCTTTGCACTTCCACTTCCACTTGGCTTCCAAACATCCTGTATTATATTTAGAACACCAAAAATCTATTTAAATATATTTACAAAGTTAATATTATTACACACCTAACTACAATTTAATTTAATTTAAATTTAAAAATAATGATATAATTTTGATAAGTTTAGGAGAAAAGTTAGTCAAGTGGGAATGGAAGTTAGTAGGAAGAGGGATTTAAATTTTGGAAAACTTATGATACAAGTCAAAGGACTAGGAGTTTAAAGGACAAGAGAAAAATATGTGATCCAGAGGTACCATCATTAAGACCGCATTCGCACAGGGAACTGTCACGAACACGGATTTTGTTCAGGAATACTGGACTGCAGCAGTGGCCAAGTCTAAGTCGGCACGATGCAACAGTTCTCTTGGACAGTTTTTGACATTTAAAAACCAAGGTTTCCGCTGGATGTCAGGTTGAATACTGGTGTAAGATTCGAACTTAACTGCCATCCTGCTGACCACAAGTTGTACAACTCCATTCGCAGTTATTTTGCCTCTGATTTTGCATCACTGTTCATATGTGACAATTAGACTGCTGTTAGTTTGCTGCATCCAGCATCTGCCTGCAGTCTTTCGCAGATCGTCATCCCACCTGGCCGGAGGGCGTCCTATACCCCTGGATGCTGGATGCGTCAAGCTGAAGACAGGGCGCTATGGCGCTCATTAGGGGAGGCCTATGTCCAGCAGTGGACTGCTATAGGCTGATGATGTGTGTGTGTGTGTGTGTGTAGTTTGCTGCAACTGTCAAGTCTGTCAAAATCACAGAGATCACTGTGATCTTGTCTTGACATAATTGTTGTTGTAATTCAATTGCCACAAGGAAAAACAATTTGGTTGCTGTTGGGTCGCAGCTGTCAGAGGTAACATAACTGAAAGGACTATAACTAGGTACAAATGATGAACGTTGTCTTGCTTTTTTTAGAAAATTTTGTTTTGCAAAATGTCAATCCATTTAAAGGTTAGTAAACAGGCGGCTGTCACTCGAACTGCCCCGAACGTCGTGCGCGTGCGCGCCGCTCGGATCCCCAACCTATAGGTACCGGACTACCAAGAGAAAGAGATAGAGAGAGAGTCTCTCATAATCTTGGTGTCGTCACATGAGGATCACACAGATTAATATCTGAGATGGACGAACTGCTTGACTTGAGCCGTTGTACTTGCGGCTCATCACAGCTCTCGGAGACAAGCCTTGACTTTCCGGTTCTCATCTGTGCTGGCCTGCGTGATCAGACTAGACCCGTGTCATTGCACGCCTCCATGTTTTTGTCACGTGAACATACATAATTTGTTTGTGCAACCGGATGTTTTATAACCCTAATAAAACAGTTAATTAATCGCGAATAAACCCGGTGCTTATATCGGACTCGCCGGTTACATGGAGTGCGCAGCGTGGACAACGCGGGACTTGCCGAGTCCAGTCCACAAACCAGGTACCGACCTATTTAATACTTTTATTTTTCCGGAGATAATTCCCAGCCCAAGCTGTGAGTTGAAACCTCAGCTAGCATTTTTGCTAAGTTGAAGTGGTGAACTGGAGAAACAGCAATGTGCCGCAGCTTACTGATCTTCTAGATAGGATTCGAGAGCAGGGCCGGGCTCCCGCGCCTATGCCAGCGGGTCTGCATATCTGTTGACCTCAGATGCGGGTCTGATTAATGTCAGAAGGTTGGATTAGTTTCGAAGGAAGTTGAAGTTAAATAAAAGAGGTATGTCTTGTCAGCGAGAATAGGCTTGAATCCACCTGTGGTATTAAGTTCGTCGCTGTACATTATGTGTGCTTGGAATACTCATTGATAATAAACCCGCAGTCCACACAGAACAGAGTGCACTAATACTGTTTCACTTCCTGTGTAGGGCATAGCGTGATGTTTGTCCTGGTCGCACCACTGTGTAAGTATGGTTATTCATTTGAATTCAGATGTAAATGTAACAATTCAATTTTGCTAGGTAGGTGCACACTTCAGAAGTTCACGGGGTGCTATGGCGACGAAGCCAGCCATTCTCTTCTGTAGAAATCTCACCGTGACAATGTAGGTGAGCGTCAATCTAGGGATTGGCAGCTCACTTCACGCTAACTTCGCCTAAGTTTCTGCGGTGGGAAAAAGTATGGTTGGCAGCGTGCTCAAGCGCATGCCAGGATTGCCAGGTGAGATACCCTCCACTAATGGAGCTGCCTTCTGAGTGAACTAAACATGTAGGTAAATTTGATTTCCAAACTAAACTCGCTGACGCCCTAGGCAACGGTAATTGCGATTTTCCGATTAGTTTTTCTCTTTAATTTAATAATCTGATTACTTGTTACCTACCGTGCTAATTAAGCTCTTTTCATTATCAAATGAAAGAGCTTAATTATCACGGCGGGTAGCGCAAAAAAATATGATGCCATGTTGGGTATCAACCCAACATGGCATCATATTTTTTTTGCTCTATAGGGAGGGAGACATATTCAATTTACTTTCTTAAAATAATAATATTTACAATTATTTAAAACAAAACAAGGGTAAAGAATCATAGTGCATCAAAAAATTCGTCCGCATCGCTGTCAGCGGGAAGAGTGCCCAAAAGGCTCGACCAATCGCTTGGCGATCAATATGTCGGAAGCACTGGGCATCAACGTTACCGACATGAAACAATCGTTGAAGGAGCGCTTCTTTGGCCGCCTGAGAAAAGTATTTAATAGTCTTTTATCAGGCGGAAATAAAGTGCGTGCCTTCAACGGTTGGGTCATGCCGGTTTTGATGTACTCTTTCGGCATACTCAAATGGACTCAAACAGAGCTAGACGCCCTGGATAGGCGGGTCCGTACATTGTTGACGGCACATCGAATGCATTACCCACGTTCTTCGGTTATGAGACTGTATATCCCACGGAAGTGTGAAGGTCGAGGCTTTTTAAATGCTAAGACTCTTCACAATCGTGAGATATGCAGTCTCAGGGAATATTTCCTAGAAACCGACGTGGGGATGCATCGAGATGTTGTAGCAGTGGACAAGGGCCTTACCGCGCTCTCCTTGGCTAAAGACAACTGACGCAAACCTGTAGTGCATGACACTAACGACCGCATGGAGGTATGGCAGAGTAAGGAGCTTCACGGACGCTTTTTCCGGGCCCTACACGGACCTGATCTAGACTTCCTAGGGTCCGTAGCCTGGCTACGTTCCGGGGAACTCTTCGGAGAAACCGAAGGGTTTGTCTGTGCAATTATCGACGAAGTTATGATGACGAATAACTACCGGAGATTTATTGTGAAGGATGGTACGGTTGACATATATCGGGCATGCCACCGTCCGGGCGAATCAATCCGTCACATTATCTCCGGATGTTCTCGTCTTGCTAACGGAGAATATTTGCATAGACACAAGCTTGTAGCCAGGATTATCCATCAATAACTTGCTCTGCAATACAATCTTGTGGAATCGGTGGTACGGCACCACCGACTACAGGTATGCGCCCGACCCAGTTCTCGAAAATGGCCATATCACACTGTCCTGGGATCAATCTACATCACTGACAGGACTATTATAGCTAATAAGCCTGATATAGTGGTGGTGGATCGATCAGAGCGGCGCGCAATGATAAACCCAGTGCAAAAAACGAGTAGGTACATTTTTCTTTCTACCGAATTTTACGAAAGCTCTAAAATTTCGCCCGAAAATAGGATTAGCTCGTTAAGGTGAATGACCTACGCCTTAAGTAACTAATGCAAAATATGCACACCAGCCTGTAGAGGTTAGAAACAAACATAATAAAAAGTTGCGGTATTGGTGCCACTGGGCCCGGACCGGGGTTGCCCGGACCGGGGCTGCCCGGTAAGCAGCTCTATGATCTTGTACTGCTAGTAGGTTCCCTATTAATAAACTTTCAATTACATTTACAGTGTTCATTGGATTCTTTTCGCCAGCCAACAGTAAGTATTGTGGAAAAGTAATTATAAACTCAAATATCAAGATAGTTTAACAACGATTATTGTACGGTCAGTCATGACCTATGTTTATTGTTTTGTTTTAATATTGTAGAATAAGCTCAACAATAAATCAAACAACTATAGTCGGAATTTTAATTAGCCTCAGTAAAATGACGACTTACGTGTTACTTAAATGAATGAAATTGGCGTCTTTTTGTTTTTCGCGGCCATTAACCAAATTTTGTTTTTCTAGTACAGAATAGTGTAAGCAAAAGAAACTTATTTGACATGCATATCTCTAAACCTAGTCCACAATGAGTTACTAAGAAGTGTCATTTTACTGCAGCTAATTAAAAGTCGGACTATAGATACGAGTGCCACTACCGCGATATGCATAAGCCGAAGTTGACAACCCTTTTTTTTAACGTGGAGAAAGGATCATTCATTCTGCACTACCACGGGGAGATAGTGCAGTTATGTGGGACTCTAACCCACTAAAACTCCACGGTGTCCTCCTCTGCCGCTTACGGCGGGAACACGGGCACGCGTTAGCACTCATCCGTGAACCCGCCGCGGCTGTCCGTCACCGGACCCTCCTCTGGGGAGTACTCCCCATCACCGGCGCACCAGAACACATAGCACGCCGTGACCACCCCAGGGACCAAACCAGCACATGGGCGCCAGACGACCCCGTATCTGGGCATCCTTAGTTCCCCTGCGACGGGTCAGGTAATTGGCCCCGCTGCCTGCCAATTTTCGGCCGCAGAGGATAGGCAGAGCAGCCAACGTCATACCAACACTTCTCCTCTCCCATCGTGTCCGCCATCATACGGTGGCGACCCAGTCAAGGCCGCGGAAGGTAGGGAGAGCGGCGCACCGCAATACCGGCACTCCTCTCCCGCCGCGGTCTCCAACCCTCAGCCGCGATGTCTCCCATACGACATTGCGGCTCACCTCAGTTGCGATGTCGCCCAAGTGGCACCGCTACCTACTTGTTGGCCGCTATGTCGTCGGCTTATCGGCAAAAGCCCTGACGAGCGGGTTCCTCTTCGCTTCACCGTGGGTGCCCAAGCCACGGCTACTGAGCCCTCTCGCCTCGACAATGCGGGAACCCACCGGGGGGAAAAAACGACCGCCGAGCGCGGAGCGTAGGTATGAAA
This sequence comes from Luperina nickerlii, assembly GCA_963855955.1. NCBI lineage: Eukaryota > Metazoa > Arthropoda > Insecta > Lepidoptera > Noctuidae > Luperina > Luperina nickerlii. Next base: position 20,733,739 of record OY979681.1, on the reverse strand, counting down.
AGTGTAATAATAATAACAATAAGATGACAAAACCAAATGTCAAGAGTGGACCCAGAAGTCTCTACACGGAAGAGCCAAGATTTATGCCAATCAAATGTCGACAAAGATGCGTCGAACGCGTGGTTGAATCGAGGCGAATTATTCCCGGAGACGGAAGGGTTCATGCTTGCAATTCAGGACCAAGTAATTGAGACCAAGAACTACAGAAAATATATTATAAAGAATTTAACAACCGATATTTGTAGAAAATGCAATAGTTCTCCAGAAACAATCCAACATATCACCGGCGCCCGCAAATCAATAGCCCAGACAGACTACAAACATCGACACGATCAAGTAGCCAACGTCATACACCAAAAACTAGCCCATAAATACAAACTTTTAGACACTATAGTACCTTATTACAAATACAACCCTGAAACGGTATTAGAGAACACCACAACAAAACTCTACTTTGACCGAGCCATTCTTACAGACCGCACAATTCACTTTAATAGACCCGACATCACATTAATTAATAAAATCATTAGGACTGGGTTCCTTATAGACATTGCCGTGCTAAATACACATAACGTACGACTACAATAGCCGAAAAACTATCCAAATATACCGAACTAAAAGATGAAATAATCCGACTGTGGCATCTTCAAAAAGTCACAATAGTGCCCCATAGTGCTATCTACAACAGGAGTAATTCCAAAACAGCTACATCAGTCTCTTAGTTCCCTCAACCTGCCCCTAACACCTACCACCTGCTGCAGAAGGCAGTGATTCTTAACACATGCAGGCTAGTTAGAAAATTTATTCAGTGTGAATCGGACAACTTACACATTACTCCCACTTAAATATTGTTTCGTCTACCACACAGTCTACTTAAAATATTACTCCCACACTTAACCCCACTGTTGGACACTTGGCTTAGGCCCGTGCCATCAGTTCTATCCGGCTAGGCCGAGAGAAAAAAAAAGTATATAAACAAAATAATAATAAGTTTATTGATCCAAAAATATACATAAACACAGGTTGTAAAGGAGTTACATGCTAAATCTTAATCAACTAACAATGGACACAAGGGGAGAAAAATAGTTGTCTATATAATCATAAAAGAAACTAACTCTGTCTCCTAAACTAGGGATGGCCTGTATCTTAGGAGACAGTGATCCGATCGATCTGAACTAAATAAATGACGGACCTTAGATTTCGAGTGTCGATGTTAATCTGATCTGATTGATGATGATGATTAGATTTATTTGAGCATGGATGCAGGTATCGAAAAAGAAATAAAAAAGTAATAAATAAAAAGTAAAAAGTGGGGGTGTGAATGGGAGAGAGGTGTGAGTACTCGTGTTCGTGAGTGTAATGTTAGTTGTGTGGTACGGGTGTGTGTTGTGTGTTATGAGGTGATTGTTTGCGTGGAGTGTTTTGAATGTAAGTAATTGGTCCAGGGTTCAATCAAAAAAAATATTTTAGACTTAGCTTTTATACCTAATAATTAAGTAGGTAGTAATTTAAAATTTCAAGATTCGTCGACTTTGCACTCCTTTAAAAAAAATGTACTAGAGTACCTTGGCAAGTGGCATTAAAAGTTGGCGCATTTAATCAGAATTCTAAAATGGTGCAATACTTGTAAGTACCATACAATAAAAAAGAAAACCTCAAGTAACCCGATTTTTGCTATCTCAGTTAAGGTAGGGTTGCCAACCGTCCTGTTTTCCCAGGACATGTCCTAGTTTTTGTAGTGTCCTGGGACGTCCTGAATAGTTTTTAAGCAGCGTCCTGGGTTTTTAAATTTTAAAATTCGCGCGCCTCTTCTCAAATTTTTACGTTACGACTGTTACGAGCGGCCTCACGGTCGCAAGTAATTGCGTTGCCGCGCTGCCGTGCTGTAACTCTATAACTAACCTAAGTTTAAAAAATTTGTTACAAACTAAAGTGTTTGTTTTATATTTTAATAACTAGTTTTCAACTTTTATAATTTTATTCAAATATTTTTATTAAAAAATGTGATTATTTTAATTACTTGAATTTCATTTCACCTGTTTTCACTAGATATTTATTTAACTATTGCACTCTATTAATGCGTCCTGTTTTTAAACTGAATTGTCCTGGTTTTTCCAACTTCAAATCCTGGTTTTTTAAATTTGAGGTTGGCAACAAGCTCTAGGTAGGTTCTTAATTTTAAGGCAAAATTATGAGAGAGATGGATAGAGGGTATGTTTGCCATGAGTGAGCGAGACAGATAGTGACGCCACTTTTACCAAAGTGAAAAAAAGTTAGTAAAATTAGTAAAATAATGAAAAATCTTGATCTAGTTTAATTTAGGTTTGTAGGGTAGAGAATGCCTAAGGCATTAAGTTCGCCTTTGTACCTTTTTGTGCGAAAAGTTTAAATAAATAAATGCAAAAAGTTAACCAGAAACACAGCTAATTATATTTTTGGACAATTCACAAGAAATCACAACAAAACATTCATGATGCTGTCACACGGGGCACCACAGTCCTTTTTAGAAGTCGGTTAATAAAATAGAAAGCACCAAACCCGGCTTACAAGAAGGGTTATGTTTATAGCGTATGTCTTTGTATAGTACTGTTATGCTCTATTTATGTAGGATCCTTTATTATTTCATAGCATCCAGATGTCTGTCTGGATGCATTGTAATGATTTACATGTCATTGAGATTGTGGTGACCGCCCAGCGTAACGCACGTCACTTTCAATCGCAATGCGAAGGATTTTGAAGGAAATTCCTAATTCAATAAGCGAGGTTTCACAAAAATCAATATGGCTGACTTTATAACCAAATAGTCCTGAAAAAAATTTTTAGTACCTACGTCAAGATAAAGGGCTCGAGGAGACGATCCCAGAAATATGACTTATGACCTTGGGGTCACCACGGTCATTTATTTATTTTTATTTATTCACAAACAATTGTTTACACTGATTTATGCAAAACGTAACATGCAAAAGTGTGTATGAGACAGTGCAAAAATCACTTACACGGTCATAAGTCATATAATTGGGATCGTCAAAAATAACTAATGGTATATATAAGCTCTAAAGGGTACTCTTTATAACACATAGGATGTTTCGTATAGAAAAAAATAAAATATTGCATAGCATTATCTTTTAATGCCTCCTCTATGTTAGTCTTAACTCTGTGTAAAGCATAAAATAATGACATGACAAATGCATGACAGTGGCGGGCAGTGAGTAAAGAGTGGACTTATTTTTCTTTAAAAATGAAATTGATACATTAACCAATTGTTAAATATCATGTTCAGTTCAGTTCAGTGTAATTCTAAAAATACTCGTGAAATCATATCAATTCTTACAATCAACATGTCCCAATTACCATCTTATTTCCAAAGCTGGCAACATAAAGACCTCCCCGAATACTTGAATCAAAATAATCAAAATAATAATCTTTTAAATTGAAATATTTTCTGCAAACCTTTGCCAAGTAACGAAAGCTGTGATTTATAATATGATCAGTTATTTTTAGGGTTCCGTACCTCAAAAGGAAAAAACGGAACCCTTATAGGATCACTTTGTTGTCCGTCTGTCCGTCCGTCCGTCTGTCAAGACCCTTTTTCTCAGGAACGCGTGGAGGTATGAAGCTGAAATTTATATCAATTACTCAGGTCTACTGTCCCTTGAAGCTGTGAAAAAATCAAACTTCTAAGCCAACGCAATCAAAAGATACAGCCGTTTATGCCGCAAATTTTCGACACTTGCAAGGGAATCAAAACCTACAGGGTGCTTCCCGTGAACTCAGAATCTTGAAATTTGGTACGAAGCAACGTCTTATAGCATAGATAAAGGAAAAATTACGAAAACCATAAATTTTTAGTTACATCACATAATATATTTTTTTTTAATAATTTTAAACTTACTACCCATTTCCTCATAAACGCGTAGAGGTATTAAATTGAAATTCATACCAAATACTCAGGTCTATAATACCTTTAAGCTGTAACAAAATCAAACTTCTATGTCAACGCAATCAAAAGAAACAGCAATTTAAGCTGCATATTTTGAAACTCGCAAGTACTCGCAAGGGAATCAAAACCTAAAGGGTACTTCCAGTCGACCTAGAATCTTGAAATTTGGCATGAAGCAACGTTTTATAGCACACATAAAGGAAAAATTCCGAAAACCTTAAATTTTTAGTTACATTACAAAATATATATTTATTTTTTAATAAATATAAACTTATTACTTTTTTCCTCATGAACGCGTAGAGCTATCAAGTTGAAATTCATATCAAATACTTAGATCTAATTGCCTTTAACCCGTGAAAAAAAAAAAATCCTAAGTCAACGCAAAAACGCAAAACGCAAAAGTACAATCATTGATACCGCATATTTTGAAACTCGCAACTACACGCAAGGGAATTAAAACCTAAAGACCACTTCCCGTTGACATAGAATCTCGAAATTTGGTAAGAAGCAATAGCTTACAGCACAGGTAACAGAAAAATTCAGAAAAGCTTAAAAAAAGCAAAATGGAATTTCCACATATTTTTCATCCATAAACATGTTTCCGTTAATAAACAGTAGCACTACACGAAGTTGTACAACTATTGATAACGTTTTTTCGAACTTCAATGTTCAATGTGGTACTATTCATAACTTTTTCAGTCACCATTTACAGGTCTGGTTCAAATTTAATACTTAATTAATATTTTTGAACCAGATTTCTAAATAGTGACTAAAAAACTTATTAAATAAATAACTTTAATAAAAGAACTTTCGCAAGTCTGCTGCAAGGCTAGTATAAGTGTTTCAGTTATATTATAGATAAATGATATGTGTTAATATAAAATAAAGGATTACTTAAACGATAAAGAGATCTTTGTCTTAAATTTATGCTCCTCCATCTTTCCCCATTGTAATGTTATGAATTTCATTTTGCAATAAAAATACCATAGTTATGACTCGATTGTCGTAATGAACGAACTTTGTAAACCTTGCAGGTTTGTACGGAACCCTCGGTGCGCGAGTCCGACTCGCACTTGGCCGGTTTTTTTAAATATTATTAACTTTTTGTCCGTATTAGGCCACAAAAAATCCATGTCCTTTGCCTTATTATTTAGATTTCTGTGGGCTGGACCGATTTGACTATTTTTTTTTTTAATGTTCATCATCATCATCAATCAGCTTACAGCCGTCCACTGCTGGACATAGGCCTCTCCAATTGCACGCCATTTAACTCTCATCCAGCTGCTACCGAAGATCGTCACCCCACCTAGCCTGAGGGTGTCCTACCTTACGTTTGCCGATTCGCGGTCTCCACTCAAGAACACGTCTACCTCAACGGTCATCTGTTCTACGGCTAAATATGGCCGGCTCATTGCCACTTCTAGCTTGCTTATTCTGTGAGCTATGTCGACAACTTTGGTTCTCTGCCGAATCACCTCAGTCCGGATTCCATCCCCCAGGGAGACTCCAAGCATAGCTCGTTCCATAGCTCGTCGATCTTGAATTTATGGACCAGCCGTTCCGTGAGTGTTCACGTTTCGGCTCCGTAAGTCATAGCAGGCAGGACGCACTAATTAAATACCTTAGTCTTTAGGCTCTGTGGAATACGCGACGAAAAGACTCGAAGAAGCTTCCCAACCAATCCCCAGCCCAAGTGAATTCTTCTGTTAGCCTCTTTCTCAAAGTAGTTCTAACCAAACTGCTGAACTTGCCCGAGGTAGGTAAATTTATTCTCGAACAACCAAACAAAAACAAAAATGTTCTTAGTAGACTGTAAAACTGGAAAAAAAATCCGGAAAATATTCAAAGTCAGAGAAATACCTACCTCGTTTTTTCTATGGGATTTTTTTATGAACTAGTGAAATTTGACGTTTGTCGGGTCAGCTAGTATGAAATAAAGAGTGTCGCAAGAAAAAGAAGGAGAGGCATGTCACTGCAGCTACTGTCACGCGCTACTACCAGCTGCCGCTTCACCGCGTCCACGCGTGCAGCAGCTGTGATTGGCACCAGCTCTCTCTATCAGTTACCAGTACTACCTCGAACGGTTTTATGGCCGGAATTTAAATTAATTCCAGGTGAGACTGTGGATTCTGAGGGTCAGAAACAAAATGAGCATCTTATATCGTTAAGAGACTATGATTTTGTGGGCGAGGACCAGAGGCTGTCAGCACTGCTGGCGGAGCGCATGGCCGTGCTGCAGGCGCCGCTGAACCTGTCGGATCTGGAGGCCGGCGGCCCAGCGCCTGCGCCCGCGGGGCCCTGGCCGCGGGACCCCGGCCCCTTCCAACCCAAGCCTGACTATCTGCACTCAAACATCAGGCTTCCCCAACAGTAAGTAGTTTGTGTTCGACCTGTTTGTACGTAACTCGTATACAGGGTCAAATTAAATTAGCTAGCGCAACTTCACAGACGCGATGGATATCTAATGTTGACGTTCGATAAGTACTGATTCTCAGCCAAGTTTGAATTAGTGTTGCCCAAATGCAAGACCAAGACAAGACCTTAGCCAGTCTTGGTCTTGGTCTTGCGTCAATACACCTGGTCTTGGTCTTGGTCTTGGTATTGCGCTCTCAGTCTTGGTCTTGGTCTTGGTCTTGCAGCAAGAGTCTCGCAAGTCTTGCGAGACTCTACTACTTAGACCAGACTACATTCAAATACCTATTAGCCTATTGCTCAGGGTGGCAGGGACATCGACGCGCAACCGCTTACCTTGGATTCAGTAGGTACATGATTCTGGACCCCCCTGCGTTGAAATTTTTCGTCGGCTTTTTCTTAATTTTTACGATTTTTTCTGCAATTTTTTTTACTGTAAACTGTATAAAATCATTATTTCTATGTGACCCAATGAGATTTTTAATAAAAAAATAGTAAATTCACTTGTTTCACTTAAAACAGCAATGTAAATAAAACTTGAAAGGGCTACCTGATCAGCTGTATTGCTAAAGTTCATTTACGAGGTCAACACTGTCTTCGTACCTACGCTATTCGCTTTCAAATGCCGCGACAAAGGGACCGCAGCACCAAGCGGTCTCCTCGTATTATTAACGCACTTGAAAATAAACTTTAAAATTATTACAATAAAGTGCATAAATGCTTGAACCTGACAAAAAATGCGGAAGATTGCGGGAATCCCCGCGCGGCGGCGGCGTCTTTGTCGGTAAATTATCAAATAAGTAGGTACGTAATACACTGATCGACCAACAGTTTATTCGCGGAACGTCATATTTTACGAATCAACCATGGACCTTAATGCTTTAGCGATAAAGTTGAAAATCTGTTAAAGAAATATGGCAGACTGTAGTAGCTTGATGTGCTGGCGTCTGTACCATAACATCGGCTGGCTTAAAAACTGCTACTAGTACTAGACCTACTCGACTCGCTGTTAGTTTTCCTAAATTTTGCTGAATAGAAGAATAATAATTATAAACTTTGAAACATAAATACCTACATAATTTTTACCAACCTACTAACGTTAGATCTGTACATTAGACTTATACAAGTATAATATAATACTCTAAGTAGATATACCTACAAGGTATGAAATGAACTTTTCTAGAAAGTTATGCTAGGTACATTTTTATCACATATTATTATGGGAACAAATTTGTAAGTAACACGCTACCTACCTACTTAATAAATAGTCGAAACATATAATAATCAATACAATACCTTTTAGTGTTATGACGATACGGTTTTGATACTGGGGAACGTCTATCAAAATCGGGATTGAAACCAAATACCTACTATAACGCCCAAATCTTAGTTTGACTTAACTGCGAGACGCAAGAGTCTTGCAGGCTTAGTCTTGTTCTTGCTCAAGTCTTGCAGGGTTCAGTCTTGGTCTTGGTCTTGCTATAATAAGTCGGTCTTGGTCTTGGTCTTGGTCTTGCAAAAATGCAAGAACAAGACCAAGACTGCAAGACCAAGACCGATTTTGGGCAACACTAGTTTGAATAAATGACTTTTGATTTTGAAACATGATATGAACATGAACTTTAATGCGTTTTAACTAACGTACTCATCTATACAGAGTTGATATGACAGAGGGGCATTAAATTACACTACGTATACTATACGTGTATAGTATTAATTCGATACAGTACAAAAATAGAAAGCGCCAAAAATGAGTTTTTTTTTTTTCAAACAAACTAAATAGCTTAAAGTCAGAGTGAAACGCAACCACCCTTTATAAATAAATTTGACTGACCTTAGACGCCTAGGTAACAAAGTCGCGCAGGAGCGCGTGTGTGTGCGTGTTATCTCTCTTGGCGGGGGCGCGGGGGGCGGGCGGTTTAGACCGCTCGCGCCGCCGCCCGCGCCCGGCTGGTTGTTAAGTACGCGCACACACAAAAACACAAAATTTTTAAATTCTCGATGTGTCCTCGATTCATATTAATGCACAAATTATACCGACGGAGAATATTGTTATTTATTAAATCACTGTCCGTCGCTAAGCACTTTAATTCCCGTAATCTTTGTACTGCCAATTGTATGGTGCCGGCGCGCGGCGTTCCTAGGGCTATTGCGCCGGTCACCATACCTTTCTCGGTATGTTCGCAGAGCTAAATCTGCGTTTCCACGGCATTCACCGTAAATTAAAATCATGTAAGTGTATTCTGACGCCGTGTAAGTTACACGAGGCATTGCTGAACACTTTAATGATTACACACACACACAACCAACGTTTAATTACGTATCCTATCACAATAAAAACAGTCAAACACAAAAAAACACTAACACTAAATAATAATATTCCCAAGTTAAACTTATTTAGTGTCTATCACAATAACAAAACAAAATCACAATTATTGTCAGCGAGTTCGACAAAACATAAAGGCGCGGCGGCGGGGGGCTCCCGTATTACGTAACGTACGTCCCGAATGGATGACGCTTGCGCACTGTCCACTGAAAGAAAGTTTTTTAGCAAATTCGCAAGGATCTAGAATGCAATAGCAACACTATTTCTATTCCTTTTACGCGACCTATTTCTATTCCTTTTACGCGCGGGAAAAAGGCGCGGGGGTTTTGCTATGATTGTCACTCTCATAGTGAAAGTGCAAGTGTGTGTGTATTTATTGCTTCGTGAAATATTTGGTTGTACTTGTGCGGCAACAATGTATCTTATACTCAGATTATCGTTTTAAGGTGCATGACCTATGCGTATGAGATAATCAGCTGTTAGGAAATATACATCGTGTTCAAACGTAGCAAAAACTTCAAAAATCATTTGTGACTAAACTACTGCTCCTATTTAATTGATTTTTGGTACAGAGCTTGAAAATGGTATCTAGTATAGGCAGTTTAAAGAAAAGCCCCTCTGTCGTATCAACTTTGTATACTTTCGGAAAGTTTCAGAGGATATTATACGATATTGATTGTTATCGTTCTTATGTCGTAAGTGAAATAAATTAACGATTTTCTTAATTAATTTAAATTCGTCTTTATTATTTTCGTGACTGTATCTCTGCAATGTCGAAATAAAATAGCTAATTGGGCACAATACAGGGTCAACGTGAGCATGGACTACGCCGAGTATCTCAACTCAAGTGATTGGCTCCTCGAAGTGAACGCGTCGTTGCCGGACCCGGCCCCCGGACCTGGCGGGCCCCCAGCCCCCGGGTACGTCAGGGCCCCTGCCTCTGGTACCGGCTGGGCTCCCGCCCCCGGACCCAGCCACGACTTCCGTCGTCAAACATACAGGGACCAATCTAAACTACAATACAACCTCAAGATACTGGATATCATGAAACAATGTATATACACTGCGCAACATAAAATGATAGAACTAGATCCCCTCGTGAATAAGTACGAGCGCGACCCTCGGTTCCGCATAGCGTTCATCTTCAACCGGCTGGACGAGTGGAAGCACGACATGCGCACCGTGGTGTACGCCATAATACGGTACCGCTACTACCCGCGGCGCGTCAAGCGGCTCATCTGGTACTACGAGCACATGCTGCGCTTCAACGTCGACATCACGTACAGCGTCGAGGCCCTCGTGCACCTGCACAACTCATACATGACGAGCGTTGCGAACATCATGCCGATTGGGGAGCGTTTTCAGATTCATAAGTTGAGAAAAGAACAAAGGAAATTAAAGAAAATGCAAGCACTTGGGCTTACTACGCAGGCTGAAGGCTTTCAAAAGCTTTCCACGACTCGAGCTAGATTTAAAATACAGGAATATTATTAAAATTTATTACAAGTCTTTTTATACCATAAACAGGGTGGATTTTTGAGACGGGGCAGTAAGAGTTTGTGGGGACTGTGTCTCACGTACCCATCCCTTATATAGTTGTTAAGAATGTAATATTTTTATAGAAGTACTTATTGTAATTATTTTTAGAAAGTTTCATTTTGTGTTTTTCCCACGTTCCCACATCTGCAAAGCGATTTAAGTTATAGGTACTATTGTCTTTTATGATTCTTTATTTTTAGTTAAGGTTCATTGTTCTATTATTTTCAGTTAAGTATCTTTTATTGTACCCATTTGTCTTTTATGATTCTTTATTTTTAGTTAAGGTTCATTGTTATATTATTTTCAGTTATCTTGTAATGTACCCATTTGCATTTCTTGTGTTTTATTATACTTTTAAAAGGCAATCGTTTTGCCGCGTCCTTTGTTTAGAGAACTGCAGATGTGTCGTTTTGCCGCGTCCTTTGTTTAGTGAACTGCAGATGTGGGAGGGTTTTGGTTCTGAGCTTCAGTCTGTTTTTAACTAAGATCGTGCGAGGTCCTCTCTGACCCCGATCATATTTTACTCGCCGAAGCTCGCCGTAACCTAGTGTTTCTAGTAGTTTTACCCTTCATGTAACATTATTTAATTTTACCTTTTCGTGTCAAGTGTAACTGCTAGCTTTAGTTACTTGATATCTTAAATAAATTAATCGTTACTTATTTACAACTTACTTCTGTGTATTACTTGTCCACGCGGTCACGAATTCCCACAAGTTTCACCGTTGTAGTTAAGTACAGGAAATCTTTCCTAGTAGACGTTTTGAGTGATTCTCCGTCTAAAAAATCTACCCTGTCTAAGCACACCCTTCAAGGAAGTAGCTGTTTACCACAACTCACAATATTATAACAAACTAGGTCCAACCACACCTATTCAATTTCAATTTCCGTTTTACCAATAGTTTCTCCTCCTTCCAATGTCGAAGCGCACAATGTCTATTTAAAATCACTAATGTGTTTTTACTGTATTTTGTTTCGTACATCTTGTCTACTATTCACAATCACATCGTTATTTATCATAATTCTTTAAAAACTATTAAAAAAGGAATGTGTAGCAATATTAAGCTCAACTTCTCTCTTCTCTCAATCTTCTTCTCATGAGCTCATCATCCTCTCAGTCGAAGTCCTTGATGCCTTCAGTTTTGGATGCCGTCTGTTCAATTTCCCACTCATCTTCAACTTTTAGGAGTGCATCCAAGACTTGTCTCTTGACGGAAGACTGGAATTTTCGTGGCAACCGCTTGGTGCTTTGGCAGACACTTGCGAAAAACAGATCTAGAGAGTCATGGTCAGTGCTGGGCTGGTGGCTCGGATCCCACACCTCGGGCTCACGCTCCTGATCTGACGCTATCTCTGAATCGTCCATCTTGATACCACTTTTTTCTGACCGTTGACTTCTAGAAATAAAGAAGTAAGCGTTAGGAGGCTTTAGTTTAGCACTGAGCAGCTACAAGAGATGTAAAGAGATGTCTGGTGACTAAATATCGCAAGAATATTGAAAGTTCACATCAACATGCACCACTCACCGCCTGATGGTCATATATGGCAGCACGAAGGCCATTCGGCCCTGGAAGCGCCACTTCTTGCAGGGCAGGCCTGCCTTAGTGGTGGCGCCAGTCTTGCTACGCTTCAGTGCCTGGCGCATGGAGTCGCGCAGGATCTTCCATTCGCGCTTCAGCACCTCGCCTGTTAAACAACACGGCTTTGAATTAACTGAATGGGCCTGATAGCTCCTGGTCTAAGGTCTAGACACAGAGGCAGTGGAGGTTATTCTGTCCCCATTCATATAAAGAATACCCATCAAAATTCTCTCAAATTATGTCATTCTAATTGCGTGTCCGATATTCAAAACAAAAACAAAAGCATCACAAAATTGAACTTTACGGGGTTTATCTATAACCGTTGCTTAAAGTTACGAGACTTTTAGACGTCAAAAATGTATTGTTACATTTTAAAACAGTTGCTAATCATTATTAAGCAATGTTTATAAATAAATAAAGCTAAATCATCAGACACATCTTCAGCAAAGAAAACAAATAACAGAAGCCAGTAGGGTAAACACGACTACAAAACGAGAAGAGTCGCACCGGTCGCAAGAATGTGAAGATATGTATGGTGTCCCACTGGGAAGTGTTTTGGGACCTCCTCTGTTTACGTAATATATTATAGACTTGCCCAACTCCACAGAACAACCAATGAGCCTCTTTGCCGATGAAAGGTTATTGACAGTGTGTAAAAATTGAGACATATAAATCTGACACTTATAACTCACTAATTTTAATTATAGAATGGTTAAATAATAATAATTCAAAAATAAATTTAATTAAGACTAAAATCATGCACTTTAGTCAACACTTACCTAGTATGGAGTTACGAAAACACAGATTTTAGAAAGTTGATTAATGGTAGGTAATCAATAAAAACTGTTGCCTGCTAAATGGTGGAGACCACGTAAATAAATGTAAGGTCACATGTGATTCTGGATCAAGACAAGTGAACGTGGTCTTCCCCCGGAGCAGGCAACAGTTTTTATTTACCACGTAAATGTAAGGTCACGTGTGATTCTGGATCAAATGAACGTGCGTCTTCCCCCGGAGCAGACAACAGTTTTGGTCATAGGGTTACGTATTTTCTTTATGAGTTACGGAAGTCAAAACAATATTAAAATTGAGTAGTACCTACTACTCAATTAAAATATTTAAAGAATTCACATAAGAAAACAAAAAAAATATTTAAAGAATTTTTTGAGTTCCGTTAAAAAAAATAAGCCTACTGAGGTTCTGGATTGACTGTTTTTTTATTTTATCCATAGACAAATTAGTTGTTAGTATACATAACAGCGTTATCAAGCATTGTTTACCTAATTCTAGTGCCTAAATACATAAAATGTTAGTAAGTGGTATGTATAGTTACCCATACCTACTTAAGTCTAGAGCTTAGGTATGTACTTGTAGATATTTACTAAGACAAAAGTTTTTTAATAAACTATGGATTAGAATACCTACTCTTTAATATGTAAGTATGTACACCATTTAACATTACAGAAATAAATGTAGAAATTTTACAGAGTTGACACAATGGGTAGTCATATCGCTTAAAGCCAAAAAATCCATCCATGTCCATCAAAAGCAAAACGTTCGGCTGCCCGCCCACGTCCGATAATCGGTCACCGATTTTTGTAGGAGAAAAATAGAACGAACTGATGGCAATTAGTGCAACGCACACGTCCTAACAAAAAGGTGGCTAGAAATAGAATCGGTGCATTCCGACCGATCAGATTATCGGTGAAAAATGGAACGTTCGGAAATGTATGCATTAACGCACACTATTCCCCGACCGACAGTCGGCCGCATGCACTTGCTAGGGAAGGACGTTGTGTTGAAGACAAAGTGACGGACGTGTACTTGACTCGGTCACAAAATCGGCTATAAGAATCGGAGGGAAAATCGGCCCGAATATCGGTGCTACAAAAAGTCTGACACCGCACCACGTCGCGACTCGACGCGACACGCGCGATCGCGTTGTCCCCTTAATTAGCCGGCTATCCAAGATGGAATTCATTAGACTTGCTAATTAAATAAAAGGATATGATTTTCCGGTTAAGGTACGAAAGTAAACGTAGGTGCACTCCTAACATGATTAATTAAGAAAACTGAATATGCTTAAATAGTAAGTAATGTCTGTTCTCATTAAGCGTAAATCGCGTGCGGTTCTTTGTCGATGCTTTAAATCGTGAAAATTATAAAGTTCCTAACACGCGTGTAGCGCAGCGTCATGCGGCATGACGTCACCATATCAAGTAAGTAGTGTACACGGTACGTACTGTTGGCGCCGAGGCGCTCGGAGATCTCCAGCCAGCAGCGGTCCCGCACATCGATGTCTCGGTGGTTCTCATGTTGCGTGTCGTACAACACTGGATACTTCTTCACTTCGTCTATTAAACGCTCTCTATAGTTTCTCGAATTCATCTAAAGATATTTTTTCACCGAGCGATAAACGCGGCCACCCCAAGCGACGCCAAAGCTATACTGCGAGAGAGAAAGCGATATGCGACGTTGCGCTCGGGTGAAGTTAAACAGCCACATAGCTCATCGCGCTCGGTGTGCGCCGTGGCTATAACGTACTCCGTCCGTGGAGTCGCTCACGGCTCAGGGGGTCTACTCCCTAAGCACGAAGTCCGTCGTAACGGCCATCGTAACGGGCATTTCCTACCCCCGATCACCAACGGACGGATGATTCGGTCGGGGCCCGAGCGAAGACTGAATAACAACGCGATTTGACGATTGTCCCTACTCCCGATGTGTTTTTGCCCGTCCGTCCAGTTGAACTTGACACTTGTTGTGACGGATAGTTATGTCAGTTGATACGACATCAAAATAGTTCTCGTGCTGTCGACGAAAGCTTGACGAAAGTTAAGATTTACAACTATGGTTGCTTTTTTAATTATTGGAGAAGGTTTACAAGAAGAGCGGAGGCAACGTAGACATAATTTACGCCAAAACTGTAGATTGGCGAGTATTCCCGACGTTGAGTTCATAGGGAACTATAGGCTCACTCGGGAATTATTCGAGGACTTATGTGCGGATTTAATTCCTCTTTTGCCGCAACACATACGCCGAAGTGGTGTTGATCCAAGAATGAAGGTAAGGACATTTTATAGATTTTGTAACTTATTCAGCTGTATTACCAATCGGTCCCACCCATTTACTGTGGTTTTTGTTTACTTTTAGATCCTCGCTGTTCTACTACCAAGAGCTACAAAGGTTCAGTGGGCCTTAGTAGTGATGTGCCAATGGCACAACAGACAGTGTCACGCTGTCTGCAGTATGTCACAAATTCACTCAACAGCGCCTCAATATTACAAAAAATATGTGAAGTTTCTACAGAATTTGACTGAGAGGAACCTTATAAAAAGACAGTAAGTTTAAAAGCTTATACCATTTTTCTTCTAAAACAAATCTAGGTATTTTTCTAAACTTAATATAGCCTTAATTGATTAAAACGGAAATATGCCATTTGGACAAGGACTACCTAACTATTCTTTGAAGAGTGTTTATACCTAAAAAACTTATAGATTGTGCAATAAAATAGATTGTATCAATTTAAATTTTAATAAGCTGTATGTATGTTCACAGATTTTTATCACAGACAGAAATTAATGATGACCCCAATAGACAATGCTGCCGAAGATTTTCCAGAAGGGAGATACAATTATAAACAAAAACGTGCTCGCTCCACTATAGAGCATACATTTGGAATTTTTAAAGGCCGATGGAGATGCCTCTTAGCGCAAGAGAGCTGCATTATGCACCAGTCACAGCAGGTATTTGTCATAATTTATACTATAGCTATGTTTTTCTTATATCGCATTGAACTGTTGAACAGTATCAGATTTCATCAATTTCAGAGCACATTTGAATTTTTTATCAGGTAAAATTGTCACTGCCTGCTGTGTTTTACACAATATGTGTCATCGGGCGGGCTTAGAAGCACCTCCCCTCAGTGAGGAAGACCTGCAAATAGAGCGCAATAGACAGGGAGATACGTCTACCTCTACGGCAATGGCTTCGCACCAAGCTCATCAGCAAGGGCAAAGAGCGAGAGACACATTAGTGCAATTGCTGGAAAGAAACAGGTACTTATGCAGTCTCACAAAAAAACTTCCAAATAAAACATGTCAATAAATGTATAGGGTATTTGTATTTATAATAATAATGTTATTAGGGTATTTCTTTTATAAACTTTTTTATTTTGCTTACAGGACTTAATGGGTGTTGGGACTGGTGGAAGACATACATACATAAGTACATAAATATAGGCTGATAAACACATTACCCTCCTTTGCGTCGCGCAGTCGGGTAAAAAAGACATGTTTCGGGATTTTACCATTAGAGTTTAGTACATGCTAAGATTTGCCAATGACTATTAATATATATAATTGGTTTTTTTTATAATAAAACACTATACTAATATATTGGATTTTTTTTAATAAAACAATTAATTAATTTTAATAATTTATTTCAATTACCTATCCGTCAAAACATAGATTTTCTTTTATTCTAGACTAATCAACAATGGCAATGCAACTCCACTTGGTGTGCCTCAGTGGATGTAGATAGTAGTGGGTCGGCAGGTGTAGCAGCATGGGTGGGTGAGGTGGCTACTGGCTCTGGATCTCTTACAGACTACAACAAAAACTGAATATCATTGACGGATACATCAAAAAATATATAATAGGTGTGACGACAGCATCAAATAATCAAAGATTTAATGATTTTAGGGGAAAGTACAGTCATATTACATATGTGTATTTGAACTAATTTATCCAACACTCTTGGTGTTAATTGGGGAACTTCTTTAACAATCTGGTGAACTGTAAAACAAATGTTTTGTTATTTAAGTGCAAAGTTATAATTATGAACACAAACAGGAGATTACTAGGATCTATGTAGTTTTGAGTGTACCAACTATGTATATAATAATACTGAGAATAAAGTTAACTTTTCAATGCTTTATTCTAATAAATGAGTTAGTAAAATATATACCTGAACTACCAGATGCAATTTCTTCTGAACTTGATTGTTCTGTAACTATACATTTTTCTTTGAATTGCTTTTCACACTCTTCAAGAACCACCATCCTTCGTTTCTTAGCATTATAGGGTCTCTGTTGTGTCAGATGTTTGTGTATCCCTATCTGGTTGGCAAATAAATGTTTTGGGCATACATCCTGGTTTCATACGTACTTGTGATACTCCATATAATTATCCATATCATTTGGTAACTGAAAAAAAAAAGTAAAATTGATAAAGAATGATAACCAAAACAAACATAACCTCAATAAATTAGTTATTTCATAGCCTCAATATTTCAACTATTTCACGTCAAACGAACATTTAAGTTTAAAACCTACAATATATAATAACATACTCACATCAAAATGGTCTTCACAGATATAAATTGGCGAATTAGTGACTACATCGTTCTGGTTTCGCCGTGGAGCTTTAACCATTGATCTCATTATTTTTTTGTTTGGGACATATATAAACACCTTGTTGGGTGTGGTTATTGATGTGTTTTTACACTGAGGCACTGCACACCACTTATAAACTTTGGAATTCATTTTTATCACACGAAATATGCAATGTTTGTCATCTTTTCTTTGCGCGTAGACACGACGACGACACACCCGACGCCATGACACTGCGAACCACAGAGTACATTATACTCTGCGAACTGTTTTCGCGCACTATTGTAAAAAATATTAGAAAAATAGCTTTAAACTTTAGTTTATTACCGAAATAAAGGGCAAAATAATTCAATTCTATATTTAAAGACATAATAAAAAGGATATCTTGAACAATGTGGTCATTTTCTAACGACAGAAGTATTAAATTTTGTTTAATATGCTAGAAATCTACAAAATAAGGAAACCGGTAATCAACCGGTAAAATAGCGCAACTCTATCGCCATGCGTCTTTCGTTCACGAATATTGTCTATGATTCCGTTAGAAACTGATGAACCCGAAATCGTTAGGGAGTAGGGTTTATTCCGACGTATCGGACTACCGCCCGACGGGCTCGTTGCTTCGTTGACGGACTTAGGGAGTAGACCCCCAGTAGTCGGTGCGCGGTGCGCGGTGGGGTGAGCGCGCCCCGGACTGTGAATGAAACTCGACGTGGGCACGGCACGGTCGCGGTAGGCACTAGTCAGGCGCAAATTGATATTGAACAACGCATACTTATCAGTATGTTGTGTAGGTACTTGCATTGTGTAGGTACCTTCTTAGCTATAATCGTGACTTTTCGATGAACGGGGTAATTGCATAACGCACTATCAGTATCAATGGGTTTCATTCAGTGACCGACCGAGGGTTCGGTCAGTTTTGGCATAAAATTAGGTTTCAGCCGCAATTTTGATTTCGGCCAAAAACAGATAGACAGACAGTTTAGATTTAGTACGGGGGTCCCGGTTTATCCTTTTTGTACAGACGCCAGCACATCATGCTACTAAAATCTGTCTAATGTCTTTAATAGATCTTCAACTTTATCGCTAAAGCATACGGTTCAAAGTTGATTGGGAAAATTTTACAGTTTCGGTGTAGCTTGATGTGCTGGCGCCTGTACAAAACCAATATAATAAGTGTTTGCTATCTGGAAGATTGATACAAGCTCTAAGGGCAATAGCATATGCATCTTAGTGACTGTGCATTCGGTCATAATAGCAAAATCGCACTTTTTAGCGATTACTTGACGCTGCATCGCGTTTTGGCGACGTTTGAGTACTTACCTACATACCTATGACTTAAAAATTGCGTTTTCTAACGATGCTGATGAATTGTTTTGCGTAGAGATCAAGCATTACCGCTAAGTGAATCGAAATTATTAAATTGCTTATTGATAATGCTAAAATTATGCGGTGTTAAGAGTAAGTAGGTACTTACTTAACTTATTGACTTTATTAAATTTGTTATTTGATATTTTGTATGCCTTTTGGCGGGACATAGCATGGACCAACATCTTTTTGTATAACATGTGTATAATTGTACCCTATGTTCACAAAATGAATAAATGAAATGAAAAATGCAATGAAACAAATCTACAAAGAAAAAAATGAAGGCTCGCAGAAAATAATATCATACAATAAGTAGAACGAATTCTAGCAAACTTTTATCTTACCTAGAATAAGTCTTATCCTGAGAATAAATTTTGAAATTTTCCACGGATAAAAGATAAGTAATCTGACTTTGATGAAATATTGAAAGGCTTGTGTTTAAACGCTTACCAGAAAAGTACCTTTTTTACTACCAAAAAATTCGAAATACCTCCCAGAATGAATAAATGCTCACCAAATTGTGTTTCATAAAGTATTGTAGAAATGAACCTATTTTCCTTTTTATTCTATGCCATAAAGATTTATAAACGCCTTTAATAGTAGATAGTTGCATCGAGCGCAAAGTGACGAGAGCTATGTTGGTGTTTAGCAAGGTGCGTAATCTACTTTTCTTTCAACTACCAATCTACCTACCGTGATAAAATATACCTACTCAAAATAAAAACTCAATGAAAACAAAGTTTTTATAAGCTTTTAAATATTGATCCCGTGACTTTTGCGGCAAAAGGTTATTAACAATTTCATTTGCAGCTGTTTTATACTTTCTGAAGTTGAATTCATATCGCTATCGCTGTCTATTTCCATTTTTTAAAACTTTTCATGCTAATTATGAAGTATCAAAGTTTTACAATGATACAAAATGTACGCCATTTGTTTTTTTTTTTTTTCACCAAGTCGATTTTATCCAGCTGATTTTTATTTTCAGCCAGTATCTTTTTGATCTAATGTAAATATTTTATATTAAACTTAATGGGAGACATTAAACCTGTGGTAAATTTATATCAAAATAAAAAACAGTGCATTATTGAAAAACTGTGCAAGCTTGAGATTTCATGTAACATTTCTGCACTGTTTTGGTTCTAAGCAAAAAATACGTCCTTTGTGATCGGTTTTGTAGTGACTAATGATAACATTACTACGTAGGTAGTTGAAAGAAAAGTTTATTTCAGACCAAATATTTTATATTACTTATCGCTAAATAGATGTTACCTATATTTTATTTCTCGACTTTCAATTTAGTCAGTTTTACTGAGGCAAAAAAGTTAACGGTCGATCGTACAATTTTTTTGAATATCAAATATAATATTGTGTATCCCAAACACATCATCATCTGCCTAGCCTTTTCCCAACATGTTGGGGTCAGCTTCCAGTCTAACCGGCACTCTAATAGCCTAACACACTATCAATCTCAATCTGAATCATTTTGAAGGATAGATATTGCTAATCCATTGCATCATAAGTTCGAAAAATGTGTCTGCTTAACAACGTAAATAACGCAATGAATGTTGGTGAACGGTCAAAATGAAACCCATCGCTACTGTTTGTGTGTTACGCAATCACCTACCGGATACAACTGAATACCAGTAGTTTACATGGAGCGACTGCCTATCTGAACTCCACAACACAGTTACTGGGTAATACGATACCCCTTGGTAAGACTGGTCTGGTTGTCAGACTTCCACGTATCCCAAACACATGTTACTTGGTATTTGTATTGTCATTCGCTCGCTCTTGCATCCTATGTCGATGCAGCCCCGGGCCCCTATATCTGTGTACCGACTAAACCTAACCTCGGGGTGCCCTACGGTCGCTCTTGCATCCTACGTCGCCAATATTTTTCATTTTGGGTATTAATGTTACTATGTATATCAGGGAAACAAGATTTGGTGAGCATTTATCCATTTTGGTAAGCAAAAAGAATATAAATACAACACGTAAAGATGCCAGCACATCAAGCTACCCGAAAGTGTCAAATTTTCCTAATCAACTTTGAACGTTATGCTTTAGATAAATGTGTTAAATTAGTGTAATATAGTTGAACCTAGATATTAAGTATAATATACAGTGATTATAAAGTGTTTTTTGTCGCGAAAACTTCGTACAAAAGGAATTTAAAACCGGCTGTCAACTCATCGCACCAACGGTGACGGATTTCAAAATATCATCGATCCCGGGGAGTATCTTGTTTTATTTAAGTGCTTGTAGTTTATATTTACAGACCACGGAACATTACAAAATACTGCTCAGGTCTCTGAGCTACGTCCATCACACACTGGCACGGTTTATGTCTCCTTTTGCTTGACAACTAGTGGAAGCAAAATCGATGACGAAAACATTCGCCCAGACAATAAACACTACATAATTTACTATACAAAAATAAGCTCATTACGAGCTCTTACTATTATAAATATCTCATACTAAATTATAGCCTGTAATGTGTCTCAAACTCTTAACCTGTAGTCAAGTTATATTGTAATATCTAGTTTAAAGATAATAACAAGAAAGCAGTGTTTTCTATAGTATTTCTCTTCAGTTTATCTTTCCAATCTAATTCTAATTAACTTACTTAATCTAAATGTAATACTTAGCTATTTCTCAGCAAATTACTTTTTTCCTAACTACCTCCTACTTATCCACATAATAGAACATCTTTTCTTGCACTGTCATTTAGCTGCATAATTTCACACATTCCAGGTGAGTGACAATTATTCAAAATGATGACCCGCAGAGCTACAATCAAGGAGATGGAAGCAAAACTAAAAGCTACATTAAAGGAGCTTGAAGCTTCTGAAGCTGAACGCAAACAACTGCTCCAAGAACGGGAAGACAGCGAAGTGGAAGTGGAGAACATGAATGCAAAAAACACCTTCCTCAAAAATGAGCTGGCTGAACTACACATACAACACATGGACTTAACCGACCAGCATAGTCAACTACAACATCAAATATCAACGTTTCAAGAGTGTAGTGACACCCACGAACTGGCTTTGAACCATATTTCAGAACTTAAACAGCAATTATGTGATGCCCATAAGGCGCTATCTCTCTCAGAGTCTGTCAAGGTCAGTGAACAGGTTGCTAACACCGATAACCTATTTTATCAACTGGTAGGTAGTAAGACAAAATCAATGGGTCAGCCAGCTGTAACAATAGATTTGACTGGTGATGATACCATACCATTGTGTCCAATTGTAATGAGTCACAATAAATTAAAAAAATATATTAAAATTAAGAAACTAATTAAACGGTCACAGAGAGCAATTAAAAAACAAAAACTTTTAAAATTAAATATTTCCCTTAGAAAGGAACGTGTTATCCTTTCTAAAAGTTTAAATAGTTGTACTGTTGAGTTAGATGAATGTAGGGAAAAGTATGACATTGATACAAAGCTCCTATATAATGATATACTACACAAGGAGCAATTGCTGAAGGATATTTTTAAGAAATATGAGACTTCACAACAACAACTAAGTGAGCGATTGTTTGAGGCTGGGGAACTACTGGAATTGGTGAAGTGCAATGCTGAGAGTTATGAGTCTCTGACTAATAATCTCTTATGCAGCTGTGCCAGCCAACCACCACCTCCTCAGCCTCAGAGTGACTTGTCTCCACCGGTGTTGTCTCTTCCAGCAGAGTCCTGTTTTAGTACACAGAATAATAAATCAATTTTTTTTAGTGACGAATTAGGTTCAGGCTTTGGAAATATATTACTCAATTACCTTAGCCATGGTTTTACCAATCATAGTTATCATAATATAAGTTTTAAACAAATGATTAAAAGAATTGCAAACACAAACCTAGACAATTATTCTACAATGGTTTTGCTACTAGGTAAAAGTACTGGTATTACCAAAAAGGACATAGTGGATGGTGTGAACACCTTATTAAAGTTAAACATAGGTAAGCTAATGTTGTGTGCTTTACCTTACTCTGATACTCTATCAGAAGATGAAAATAAATATATATATAAATTGAATAAAACTATTCACATGCTGACAAGTTATCATAATGACAAATTATTGTTTTTTGACACTAATAAGTTTGTTAGTGGTTTTAAATTAACTCAGAGAACTTTATCTCTGTCTTGGAAATGTAGACATATGATTGCTATGTTGATAGCATATAATATTAATGGGGTTATAGCTAATATAACAAATTGTAGTATTAGGGACGAGTCTGTGTTGTCTAGTTATACTAACAACATAGTGATAAATAATTATGAATCATCATGTTGTACGAAGGAGGGTCCACCTATAATACCAACATCATTGGAGGCCACTACCAGTCAGATAGGGTATTCTCTTCCTGCTGGAACTCATACGGGCTCACTAGACACTTCAGTCGTAGTTGTGGAGGTCACTCCGGATAACTCTTTAAACTAGTTAGTAAGACAACAGAAGTTACCCCTTCAAATAACCAATTACTATTAGAGAATAATAAAAAGGTATCTTCTGGCAATATTACTCAGAATAATAAAAAACTAAAGGGAGGGCAACATATTTTAAAATTATTTAACCAAAATATCCAAGGTTGCTCTTCTAAATTACTGGAAATAGAATTGTTTTTAGAAAATACCAAGTTTGATGTCATTTGTTTAACAGAACATTGGTTAAAAGCCCATCAAGTAATGTCAATTAATTATGAAAATTATTGTGTAGTTAGCCATTTCAGCCGAACACGTATGATACATGGCGGATCATTAATATTAGTTAAAAATTCAATTAAAGCAAAGGAACGAAAAGACATCACCGGGCTGTCTGTTGAACACACTATTGAATTGTCCTGTGTTGAGCTCGATAAGCATGTAGTAGTATGCGTATACAGACCTCCAAGTTACCAGAATCTAGCTTTGTTTGATTCTGTAATGGAAGATGTGCTAAAGAAACTTTCTGCTAGTAGTAAGTCAATAATAATATGTGGCGATTTTAATATTAATTTATTAGAAAATAGCACGAATACTATCAGATTACTAAGTCTTTTTGGGTCATTTGATTTGTCAAATGTTTTTATTGAACCCACTCGAGTAACAGCTTCCACTGCCACTTGTATAGATAATATTTTCTGTAACTGTGATTATTTACACAAACAAATTGTAAATAAGTTGCCATCTGATCACAGTGGACAAACAATAACATTTTGCTCCCACATGCCTTTACAAAAATTCTTAATAAGGTTTAGGCCAATTACATGTAAAAATTTAGAAAAATTAAATAATTCTTTGGCCAGTAAATTATGTGTTCAGACTTTTAATAATTTATGTGACCCAAATGAGTTCTACGCCGACTTCTTTTCACTATTAAACACGCAATTTAATGACGCTTTCCCACTAAAGACTAAAAGTATTTACGCAAAGTTTTTATTTAGTGATTGGGCGACTCCAGGTATTCGTAAAAGCAGGGAAAACCTTTTTGAACTTTATGGCCTGAAGCAACATATGAATAACACAAGCTTTCATCAGTATGTTGCAACATATTCTAAGACTTTCAAAAGAGTATGCAAAACAGCTAAAGCTCTTTATATTAGCAATAAAATAAAATCAGCCGATGATAAAATAAAAACTACCTGGCAAATAATAAACAATGAAACAGGTAGGAAAAAACAGCGTAATACTGAATTTAATTTAGAGACTGCTCGTGGCCCCATCAATTCAGATATAGAAATTGCTCAGGAATTTGAAAATTTTTTTGCTAATATTCCCATTAAAACTACTGAAGCTTTAAATTCCTCACCCGCGCTTTCTGCTGACTTACTTAGAAAGAATGTTGAGGCATGCCCTTCGGAATTTGGGTTTCAACATACAAACCCCCAGGCTGTTATAAAAGCTTTTAAAGATCTTAAAATTAAATCAACAGAAGATCTCTGGGGAATGTCTGTAAAAGTTTGTAGATCTATCATCGAAACGATTGCGCCCTATTTAGCTTTCATATTTAACATCAGTGTAGACCAAGGAGTCTTTCCAGATCTCATGAAACACAGTAAAGTAGTTCCTTTGTTCAAATCCGGTGATAGTAAAGACCCCAACAATTTTAGGCCTGTCTCGATTCTGCCGGTTCTCAGTAAGGTGTTTGAAAAGTTGATGCTCAATCAAATGTTACGCCATTTTAATAAAAATTCCATCTTTCATGAACACCAGTACGGTTTCACCAAAGGGCGTTGTACCACTGACGCCGGTGTCAACCTAATAAAGAACATTTTTAACGCCTGGGAAGAAGCACAAGATGCCATTGGAATCTTTTGCGACCTCTCTAAGGCGTTCGATTGCGTAAACCATGAGACACTTTTGCTGAAACTTGAGCATTATGGGATTAGGAATTTAGCTCTTGATTTACTGAAGTCATACCTAAAAGATAGAAAGCTTAAAGTTCAAGTAAACGGCGTAAACTCATTAGGGTCTGAAATAGCAATGGGCGTTCCTCAAGGTTCGATATTGGGTCCATTCCTCTTTTTAGTTTACATTAATGATTTACCCCAATTACTTCAAAATCAACCGAAGATGGTGTTATTTGCAGATGACACCTCATTGATCTTTAAGATAGACAGACGGGCACAAAATCTTGACGACGTGAATAACTCTATTCTTCAGGTCCAAGATTGGTTTACGGTAAATAATTTGGTACTAAATGAAAAGAAAACCAAATGCATTAGATTTAAATTACCTAATGTTAGAAGTAGTGAATGTGACATCATATTGAATGGAGAAAAACTGGAATTTGTTGATCAAACTGTTTTTCTGGGAATCACGGTAGACGACAAATTGCAATGGGGACCTCACATAACATCTCTTGTGGGGCGGCTTAGCTCGGCCGCTTATGCTGTTAGAAAGATAAGACAGTTAACTGATGTAGAAACCGCACGTTTAGTCTATTTCAGCTACTTTCACAGCATTATGTCGTACGGCATTTTACTATGGGGTCGAGCTGCTGACATTGAATCCATCTTTATTTTGCAAAAAAGAGCTGTCAGAGCCATTTATAATCTACGTCGCCGCGAATCTCTCAGGGAACTTTTTAAAAGGATTAATATTATGACGGTACCTTGCCAATTTATTTATGAAAATATTATGTATGTAAGAAAAAATCTACATCTTTTTAATAAAATAAGCGATAGACATAATTTTAATACTAGAAATAAAGATAAAATACATCAACCATTTTTCAGATTAGCCAAGGTACACACATCTTTTATGGGGTACTGTGTTAAATGTTACAATAAAATACCTTGTGATATATTGCAATTAAATGAAAGAAAATTTAAAACTCACATTAAACGTACACTTTGTAAACAAGCATACTATAAATTAGAAGATTATATCCAAGATAAGAACGCTTGGAAACATGCTGGTCCTGCTCCATAGGACAATCTAGAGTCTAGACAAAATCAAACTGGTTGCTAATTTAATTGTAAAATATATTCTTTTTTTGATATTGATTTACATTCTGTAATAACTTTAACTTACACCCTGACTTATTACTTGTAATTTTTATTTTATTTTATTTAAATGAAAATCGTTTACTTTTACCATGTTTGTAAATATGTGAGCACCATGCATCTATGAGATAATTAATTTATATGTCATGGTTTCATTTTTAATTCTTTTACCTATTGTGGTATAGTAATTTTATTTTAGGTGCATCGTCTTCACATATTATTATGATATAATTAATGTATACAAAATATTGTAAAACATTTTAAAAGAGTAACGGTGGAGTTTCTTGCCCATTCTTCTCCATACGAAAACTACCCTTTGGAATGGGCGACTAGAATCAATTCTATTTGTTGTAATTTTTGACGTTCAAAAGTGCCTTTAATGTGCCTATTTGAAATAAATGCTTTGACTTTGACTTTGACTTTGACTTTGACTTTAGCAATGAAGTTGAAAATCTATTAAAGAAAGGAGATGTTTCATTTTTGGCTAGCACTTGTACAATATATCAAAAAACGGGGAAAAATACCCTGAATTTAGGAAAAATATTAATCTGTGAATTTGAGAATAACCCTTTGTGTACAGCTCGCTTCATAGAAACGGTTACCCTTTGGTAATGACATCAAACCTATTTAAGTTTTTTGTAATGTAACGTAAGTGGCATGTTGATCTAGTGGTTAACGCTGCGGCTTAGCAATGCGATGGTCTCGAGTTCAATCCGCGGGTGAGAAGACTTATTTTATTTATTTACCTTTATTATTATTTTTTAGTTTCTTTAGTAGTTAGTTTAGTTTTTTTCGTTTATTATTACTTATTAAAAAATCAAAATGAGGTTTGTAATAAAAGCTAGGCATTTTGCATAAACAATATTCATTTATTTTTTAATTACATTTCTAGGACTTCATGGAATCCACTTCCTGGTTGAATATACAGATTTCTGTCTGTATTAAATTGGGGTTATTTACTTAGAATATTAACCAAACACAAAATAGATACCCTAGTTTGGTTTAGAACGTTTAACATTAGATAACGGTTCGTTTATAGATATTTCTAGAAACATAACTACAATAATATTTATTTATTTAAAGTTGTGAAAACATACATTTTTTATACTCTGTATGATCTTATCGGACACAAGCCTGGTTAAAAAATGAAATGTTCTCATTGTGCCTGTGAATTACAGAGGAAGAACCAACATGCTAAACTATAACAGTATAGCAATATACATCTTTCTCTTTTATCACTTTTTCTGATAACCCTTATTTAACACAACATTAAAAAAATATGTGAGGTCAGATATAAATCGTTAACACATTAATAGACTACTTGTAAACAAGAGTAACTGCATGGATAATAATAAAGGTTGTTTATTTTTGATTAACTAAGAGATAATGATCCCACTGATTATGTAATGATATTGGGAATTATTAACACTTGCTCATATGTTCCAATGTAATTTTATCAAATAAGTTACACAGTCGATCTGCCGAGTTGCCTATTCATAACGGATAGGATGGCCGTCACTGTCTACCACTTCTTGAAGTCAGCACTTGAACGCATAGTTTTGAAGGGTGCCACTGAGTGAACTTTCACAATATTACGTTGTCGCTCCGATTCATTAGTCTAAGCAATCGGGCGAGAGCCTTGGTGATCACATTTCACATCACCCGTCGCTTGATAACTTTGTATCCATCTACGAACTGTTTTTCTCTGTAATGAAAATAATAATATTAGAAATACACACATCAAAAGTGTCTAGGGATCAACATATATTTTTGCAACAACTTTTCTCCTGATTGATATTAATTAAAAATTTCTTTAAGGATTCATCAAATAAAGTGTTTTCGTTTGTCACAGTAACGATAAACCAAGTCACCTTTGCATTAATAAAGAAATTTGCCATTTTCCTAATAAAGGGATTTTTGACATTTGAACCACTAACATTAAAGTTCGAAAAAAAGACTGAAATAACAGTTTTCTTTAAAATTTTATTGGGTAACTTAAACAATTAATAATCCGTGTTTCTACCGCGAACACTAACAACACAAGAACATCGGTTAGGCATACTCAAAATGAGTTCATCCAAATCACGCTGTGGAATGGCCGCCCATGTTCGTTGCAACAACAAAAAAAGGTCTTCTTGCGACTGGATACCCTCCATATTCGGCAGAGCTCTTCTCTGTAGCATATCCCATGCATGCTCAATCGGGTTCAAGTCTGGCGACTGAGCAGGCCAGAGCAGGACATTGATGTTAGCTGCGGCGAGAGTCTGTCTTACAACTCTTGCGGTGTGCGGTCGTGCATTATCATGCATTAACTGAAATAAGGGACCGATTTGCACTTGTAGAGGAACGATGACGTCAGATACAATCGTCTCAGCATAAATTTGAGCGTTGAGGTTGCCTCTGATCCAAATCAACTCAGTTCTTCCGCCGATCCAAATACCCGCCCATACCATGATGGTTCCACCACTATAAGGATGGACTTCCTGGCAGGATTTTAATCGCTGTTGGCGTCCAGGGGTTCTCCAGTGTCGTATACGTCTTGTATCCGGTCTCATACCAAAACGAGACTCATCAGAAAAGCACACGAAACGCCATTGTTCTTCTGCCCAATTTCTGTGTTCAAGAGCCCATTGATATCGAATCCTACGATTGTGCATTGCTATAGGTGGTACCCGTAGCGGTCTTCGGGAATGAAAGTTCACTTCATGCAAGCGGTTTCTGACTGTTTGGTCGCTAATTATGTTCCCTGAAGAGTGATGAAGCCTCACGGCTAACATCATGGCGGTTATTGTTGGAGCTCTTCGAGTTAAGATTTGAATGTATCGGTCTTGTCTCCGTGTGGTGCAGCGATACCGTCCTCCATGGCGCTCAGCCACGGTACCAGTGCTTCGGTAACGTGTCCAAAGTCGACTGATAACACTCTGACTTGTATTCAGAGCTAAAGCCACAGTACGTTGCCGGGAACCAGCTTCTATCATTCCCACGGCTCTGAGCATTTCTTCCCTGCTTAAATGACGTCGCCGCTCCATAATAACGTTGGTTTTAATCAGTAGTAGGGAAACAGTAGCACTAATAATGTCTTCAATGCGTTGTATGTTTTTATAGGGAAAATATTGACAGCTGATTTTCATCTTTTACTCGAATTTGATTAACAGTTCCTGTTTCAAATTATGAAATGCACCAAAAAGGATCCATATAAATTTATAAAATCATAAATTTATTACAAAGCCACTTCTCAATCTCAAGAAATCCGCATAAAAATGCTTGATCCCTAGACACTTTTGATGTGTGTACATAGAAAAAAATCCAACTTGTAAGTAATAATGCAACATGATTGCAACAATAAATAGGTATATGTGTAAGAATAACGTAAATCTTACCGTTATGCTTATATCTCGTGCTATTTTCTTTTTTTTTTGTTCCTTTTCCCACAAAACAACAATTTTAGCCTTCAATAAAGTTGTTAATCGAACCATACCATCGATTAATAGAATCAACTGGTCAAAAACTTAATAAATTGGATAATATTACGATGAAGATAATTACACACAAGCGAATCGGCACGAAAATGAAACCATTTGAAAAGTAAAAATACCCTCAATCACAGTTTAGTAAATAAGGCGAAGAAGTATACTAAATTCAACCTTAACTCGCAGTTCATACAGCAGTTAAGTTTCTGAAGTGAAATGAGGGTAGTGCAATAATCGGAATCAACACATTCTATTCAACCAAACAAGAAATCTATGCTAATTTCAACCTTATGTTTTAGTTAATTGAGGAGTTGCGTATTGCATTTTGTAAAACAAGACGGTAAGGTGCTAGTATTAAATATAACACGGAAGTTGAAATTTAAACCTTAATATCTAGAAGATTAGACCGTTAATAACCTTGTTCGATAAAAGGAGTAATGCTATTCCAATTTTCGTTATGGTTGATAACTGAGCCAATAGTCTAGTGGTATAAGGCACGGTCTAGTTGATCGGCTGGCGCCTGGTGAAGCAGGTTCGTATCTTATCGCACGCAGTGTCTTTTTGTAAGTTATTCTTGGTATCTATACAGTTCGGCCCGAAGGAAGCCGATAAAATACCATTAAAATTATTAAAAACTTGCAAATATTATTTGAGGCGGATCGGTGGATGCACGCGGGCAGAGATGGGTGCGGCGGCGGGGGAGGGAGCTGCTCAAGGCTCACGTGACACGCAGGCCCGAGCGTGCTCGGGCGATAATCTTTAAGTCTTGGTAGGGTACCTTTTCTCTGCACCTGACTGTACAAACAAATTAAAGTTTTTCAATTCTTGCCATTTGATAACGTTATGGTCAAAATGGCGGCGTTCTGACAGCAAACATGCGTTCTGAAACCAGAATGGATCTGAAATAAGCGCAAAACCGTAAATACAAAACCATTAAAATATATACCTAATTATAAAAAGGTATCATTGTATTATTAATTCATCTATTACACCTATTTCTAAAGTATTGTTAATGGACACATGTAAAAAAAACAGCATGTGTGCAATATAAACGTGGTAGAAGTGAAACCTTCAAAAAGCACTGTATAATGCTTCCTTTCTCATTTTTTTCCCACGTTAAGGCGAAAGCGCCAGGGTAGCCAGCGAAATTTTTTTTTTTTTAGGTTTTTTGCAATTTGCTGGTCAGTATTAAGTTGTATGTACGTTGATTAATATACGATTTGCGGCCGTAACAAATATGTATTTACAGAATTATAATCATTAAAGTCATCAACACAACTCTCTAAGACCACGTAAGTCCCAAGAATAACTGTTTCATGAAATCATCATTCTTAGGACTTACGTGGTCTTAGAGAGTTGTGTTGGTGACTTTAATGATTATAATTCTGTAAACACATATTTCTTACGGCCGCGATTCATATATTAATCAACGTACAACTTAATGCTGACCAGCAAATTCCAAAAAACCTAAGAAAATTTGAATTTCGCGGGCTTCCTTAGCGCTTCCCCCGCTCAGTCGGACGGATAGCAATTATTATTATGAACGGAACGCGCGCGACGACATGACGACACGGCCGCACCCACACACGCAGAGCCCGGCGCGAGTCGGACGCGCACACACACAGCGGCTATAAGCCGGCTACAGACCTCCGCCCGCGCGCCGCAGTCAGGCCGCTGCCGCGCCGCTGTCGTGTCGGGTCGCGGACGTACGTCACATCACACACTTTTAACGACACCACAAACGTTAATCAATTTACAATAGTGATTAGATGACTACGAACTCTTTGAAGATTATCAACAACTGCGCGGCCGCATCTTGTTATCGTTGAGTAGCACGTGGCGCGTGCGCTCGACCCACTTTCAGCGACATGGAACGCAACGACGATGACAGAACGGTGTGGTCGCAGCCGCTCGGCACTTCCGCTGCCTTGGCCATACAGGTTTCCATCGCGAAACTGAAGAAAGCTAGTTACTGCAGCGTGATGAACTGCCACAACAATTCTGTTCATAATCCTGATTTGGGATTTTTTAGGATTCCAAGCAATAGTGAGAGGTAAATATGATTTGAGACTGACAACGCCATCTATGTTTTACAGCCGGCCCTAACTAGGTGTTATCGCATTGTAAGCGCACTATTTTGATCCATCGATTCGAATGATATTTTTTGTTTATTTAGATTCTACATGCGAATGATTTTGCAATCGAATTAGGAATTTTAGATTCTATTAGATTTGTAGCTTTTTCATAAATCTGTCCAACTAATTTCTTATTTGGTAAGATTTACAGATTCTATACCAAATAAGTACAGTCGGTGACCAACATTGTCTGACCCACCCAACATAATGGGTTAGATAGGTAATGTTGGCCACCGACTGGACCTGCTAATAAGTACCGCAGGGTTGCTTTTGAAAATCAATAAAATATAGTTTGAAAACAAACAAACACGCTGTTTCCTGTTCTCTATTGTAGGTACCTACCTAGTAAACCAATCGAAGAGATTGTCACTGTGTCCCAGCAGTGGGAACATTTCGATGATGCTAAGTGTCTATGTAAAGGTTTTGTCAATAAGCGTCTCGCGCTTTTTTTCATAGTAAACTAAATTAATGATACCTGCCTACTTTTCAGATGTGCATAACTCCAGCTTCCTCATAAAGGCTCCTTCAAACAGGCGCGACACGACGCGCGTCACAAAGGCACCGCAAGTCGCGCAACGAGCGGTGCCTTTGTGTCGCACGCGATTATATCGCGTGTCGCGCCTGTTTGTAGGAGCCTTAAGTGAATTCTACCTATGCCAATATTTATGGCATAATAGCTGCAATCAAAGTTCCCAGTCTTAATTATTTAGCTGCCAAAAAAACTTCGTTTAGAGTGTGTTAGCTGGAGTGACGTCACCCCAGCTTCCTCATTCAATATAGGCAAACCAGTGAGGTTAGGGTTTTGGAATATAGTCAGAAAAATAAGACATAGGTAATAGCTGCACAAGGAAGGAAAGAACTGAACGATAATACTTGTTGAAATTACGATCAAAAAACGTGTGTAAGCTGGAGTGACGTCACCCCAGCTGCTCATGTCATATCTTTCGAACGAAAGAAGATATGATTATGTATTATAGCTCAAAATACATATACATTAAAGCATTTATTTAAACTGACAGCGTCTTTGTTAGATCAGATATTAACCAACATGAAGAAGAAGGAGGTGTTCAAATCCAAGGTTACATCGGTAGATACGTAGGTACCTTGTACAATGCGTGCCACGAAAGAAGAGACTTGACACACCACGTGGTTAGACTAGAGCAGTACACGATTTTAGGTATCTTTAGCGGTATGAGGTCTGAGTGCGGGACGGGACCGGACGTCATAGGGGCGGCGGAAAGAGCGGGAGAGGCGGGGTCATGTCTCATCTTTCGTGGCGCGCATTGTACCCGCCGCGCGCCTTGTCACAACTGTGCCAAGTGGGCCATTCATGGAAGATGATAATTGATATCGTTGTTTTAAAAAATAAAATATATTAGGTACCTATGTAGAGTATGTACCAAGGTACAGTATAGGTACAGACCTACCTACCAAGCTCATTGCAAATTGAAGTTTTTATTTACAGTTCCTTTTTGCCCCATTTTAGCAAATAAGGATTATGATTTTTTTTAGATAAAAGTAGAAGTTCTGCAGATGAAATGCCATGCCACCTGCAGAATTGATCGGCTGATTTTCACAGAATAGAACGGCTGAACGTATTCCTAATATAGAGTTAACATCAAGTCTGAAATCGCTAACCCGTCTTGAGCAAGCTAGGTGATCAATGCTCCTGCCTTGTTTGTATGAGAAGAGCCCTTTGCCCTGCAGGCTGTAGTGGGATTGAAGGTTATTACAGGCTACAGTCCCACTACAGCCTTATTTTTTACTTTAAAGTTTTACTTACCCCACACAAATTCGTATAACACTACTTGCTATGTAAATATCAGTGACAGGAAGTTATTATAACATCATCAATATAAACTAAGTGACAAAAATACGTATTATTGAAGCTAACTCAAAAACTACCCAAGCAAAGTTAATAAAAAAATATATGGGACCACCCCTGAGGCATACCCTATCCTAAATCCTATCATAAAAATATCTTTAGAAAACGATTTACAATTGCCAGAGATATCGCATAACATAGGTACATACAAAATCAATTTCGTTTACTTAAATTTTTACCAGTAATATTGGTTTAACCCTTAACCACCTACCACCGGTCTCTGAGACCGCAACGTATTTTTAAATTTAAATATTTTGATCTGTGTGTGTCGTTGGACACTGCGCGTCCATATACCTTTTCTACACATAAATCAGTACCGCGCTTGCGCTCGGCGAGTGTACACGTGCGCGCGTTTAGCCAGGGTAAGTAAAAATCTTTCGTCACCGGTCTGTGTGACCGCACGTAGGTGGTTACGTGATTTTTTTCATTTACCCGATTTTTTTTTGTTTTAGTGAAAAATGAATAAAAACGACGAAAACATAAAAAGATGGTTGCTACAAGAGGTGTCAGACGAGGAGTTTATGCCAGACGAGGATTGTAGTGACGTGGAACCCGATGTGGCTGAGGATGTTGTACAGGATGAAGACTGTGAATCCGAGTCTGAGCTCGAGGGTGATGATGATGCGATTTCAGTGCAAGGCAGTTCATCTCAGCCTGAACCAACAGGTACAGTCTCTCCAAGATCAAGATCTCCATCAAGGGCGTCGAATGAAACTGATTCTTCAGATGATGATGTTCCGCTGTCCCGCTTGCAATCTAGACGTAGGTCCAGAAAACAAAATTATTTTGGTGCTAATCGTTTTCGTTGGGCATCTGTGCCAAACACCGCTCGTGCAAGAACACCACGGCATAATATCATACAGCAAACGCCGGGGCTAAGACCAGCTTGTCGAGTTATGCTCAATAATTCTACGCCATTGGATATTTGGACACTATTGTTTACAGATGACATGTTACAAAAATTAGTTTGAGTAATATCTCTCAAAAGACTGAAAGCCGATTTAAATTCTTAAAAAAGTTGGCAGAACACAACCACAAGCACAAAACCGCATATGGAACGTCGCTTAAAAAATGATCACATTCAGCGAGACATCAAGAGCTCTATTCGTGGTATTCTGAAGATAAGTGAAGATTCACCAAGCACATCTGAAGTGGAAAAACTTGAAGTTCGCAAAACGTGTTTCACGTGTGATCCAAAAAAGAAACGCAAGACTGCTTACTTATGTTTTATGTGCAAGGTTCCAATTTGTTTGGAGTGTGCCAAAAAAATATGCTGCAATTGCCGCGAAAAATTATGAATGTTTGGGGGTTGCAATTTTGTTGAAGTTTTTGTTTAATGATAAGTTTTTTTTTTAATTTGATAGTTAGTATCCTAAATTTAAAGAAATTAATCCAAAGAAGTTGAAATTTTAAGTTCCTTATCTATCACATCTCATTATTTTAGAAGAGTGTCTTTTTGTCTTAAAATTACTATTTTTGAAAGATTATAACAAATATCGAGATCTTATTATAGTTTCTGTTATTTGAAGTTCTAAAATAAATTTCTAAACATATAAACAAGTATTTTACTCATTTGAATCCTTTGTTAGTACTGTAGATCCTGAATTTAAGGTGGTTTTCAATGAGCGGTCTCCACGACCGCACGTAGGTGGTTAAGTTACAAAAATAGGTGGTAGGTAGTTAAGGGTTAAAAACCAAACTACTGAACCAATTTTGATGAAATTTCTATGGGACCAATCTAAAAGTATAACCTTTCAAAAAAACGGTTTGTTTTTTTTACATTACAAGAAAAATACAATTTTGCATAAGTATCGGCTTATAAATAACGGAGTTCTGAGGTAACAATCATAAAAAAAAATTAACCGAATTGATAACCTCCTCCTTTTTTTGAAGTCGGTTAAAAGACCATGAGCACCGCATTCAATTCAGTACCTACCTAATAAGCAACAATTTTCTTTATCAACCAATTTTCTTCATCAAATCATGGCATGTGAGGAATATCATTTTTAAAATATCATCCTTTGCCTAGCCTTTTCCTAAAAATGTTGGGTTCGGCTTCCAGTCTAACCGGATGCAGCTGAATACCACTATTTTACATGGAGCGACTGCCTATCTGACCTCCACAACCGGGAGGGATCTCGAAATTCAATAAATGGTCACCCATCCACGAACCGACCTCGCCAAGCGTAGCTACCCTCGCTCGAGCTGCGGCTGTTACTGAGGGCCAACCCCACCTCAAACACATTTACTTCATTTCCATTTAGTTTTAAAAACATGAATTTGGAATTGTGCCCCTTTCGTTTTCAGGGTGCGAGATTTTTTTCCAGAAACTGACCTGTATATTAATGTACTTACATCCTTTGTTCAAGGGCTGCAACGTGGCTAGAGAAAATACGACATACATACAAGAACAAATCAAAGAAGGTACTGGTTTGCGAGAGACACTTCGAGGCCCGCTATGTGAACAGGAATAACGCGGAGCGCACGCGCCTGTTGATGCACGCGGTGCCCACGCTGTTGTTGCCCGTCGCCGAGGCGCTCACGTGCACGCCCGACGTCGCCGACGACGCCGGCGCCAGCCGCCGTGCCGTGCTCGCCAGTGGGCGCGCCGTACAGGCAGGCGGCCGCGCCGCACAGACAGGTGGCCGCGCCGTACAGGCAGGCGGCCGCGCCGCACTCTCAGGCCGCTGCGCCGTACACGCAGGCTACCGCGACGACGGCGCGGGAGGCAGCGACGCGCACGCGTGCGCTCGCGGCGTGAGAAAACCGGTCAAAGCTAAACCAAAACAAACGACGCGTGCGCGTGTTTCAACGAAGAAGGCTATAGAACGCATCGAAGCCTTTGTAAATAGAAAACAACAACAACCTGGAAATTCTAACATACATATCGCAGAAATTATAGCACTATATAAACGATTTAGCACGAGAAGGGACGGCGGGAAATTTACAGATGAGTTTAAGTTTTTTGCCTTAAAGCTGTATTGTTCAAGTCCGAACACTTACAGAGCTATGCAATCACTTTTATGTCTACCCACGATTTCTACGCTCTATCGATATTACATTCCATCATCGACCATTGTTTGTGAGAATTTAATGATAGCTCTACAGATCAAAGTTGATACCATGACTGCTCAACAGAAGGAATGTGCCGTGTGCATCGGAACTCTGGACGCAAAGGAATATCTCCATTACGATGCTAAAAAAGACGAATTGATCGGTTTCCATGATGTCGATGGTACTCAGAGGCTGGAGCCAGCTAAGAAAGCTCTTGTAGTTATGGTGCGCGGTATATATCACAACTGGAAGCAAGCGATTTCTTATTCGTTTTTGGCGCAACATCAAGACTATGAAGATGTAAGAGCGTATATTTTAAAGATCATAACCAAAATGTTTATAATTGGACTTACGGTTCGCGTGCTGATATCTGATGTCGAGACGGATTTTATTGGTTTATCGAAAGCGAAAAAAATCAATTCGAAGGCTCCCTTCTTCCACATAAGCATTTATAAAATTTATTACATGTATGATCCAGCGCATTTAATGAAGAACGTGCGAGAATTCTTAACTACTAATAATTTTTACTTCAACGGAAAGATCGCTAAGTGGGAACACATAACTGCATGCTACGACCATGAATGTCAGAAACCTTTAAGACTTGCACCACAACTGACTATTTACCACATCATACATACGCATCTGCAATCCGAAAAAGATAAAGTTCAATTAGCAGCGGAAGTGTTCAGTAAGCAGACAGCTGCTGCCGTGTCCACGTACGCAGAGCTTAAAGTCATCGACGAGCCAGTCGACGGCACCGTCGAGTGGATCCTCCTCATGAACAAATTGTTTAACATGCTAAACTTCACGTCCTACATTCGTAAGGATGAGGCGACCGCTCCGTTCAGCGGCCAGGACGCGCAGCTTGAGTGCATAGATGAAATATCAACAATATTAGGAGACTTGCGTTTGGTTGACGTACACAGAGGTTCCGACACCACGAATAACGCCAAAATAATAAGTAGAATAAGAGCAACTCTTAAAGTCATGGTGTCATTACACAGGGATTTAGATACAATATACCCTAACGAGTTTCCGGCATTGCTGAGCCGAGACTGTCTAGACTCGTTCTTTGACACAGTTCATAAAGTGCATGGCCAGCTACCCACCTGCAGGCAAATACAATTAGCAATTAGTAGCAAGACACCGATATTCAACATTTTTCAAAGCAATAAAAGCAAAGAAACAGATTGTCTGGAATTCTTTCTGAAGGACGCAATAGAATTCAGTGCAATTGTAATGGTATTCGAACGAGTGCAGCCAAAAGGTTTAA